>OU744304.1:6250000-7500000 GCA_916610205.1 Griposia aprilina | reverse complement strand
TATCTAGTATATTTATTTTCTTTGTTTCCGTAGAACCCTGTCGGTTGTTAAGATATGATACGGAATTTGAAAGTTCCGGCACAAAATGTCAACCAATGGTTTAAAAACAAGAAAATCGAAAATAATGGCACTGTTAATCAACACAGTAAATATTTATAAAATAACTTACCAGGATTATGCGCGTTTTCCGTAGATTTTTTAAAAATACTGGAGTGCTCCGCGAATCGGTTTCTTATTTCTTCATTATTTACAACTAGTTTTAATATTTTTTGTGATCGTGCCATTTTTCCACGTCAATTTTAACATAGAAAGTTAAAAAAATAACATAAAAGAAGCAATAACACCTAAATCAATCGTCAAACATAATTGTTGATAAACACAACCGCTTTCCGTCGGACATCGCCGCTTGTGACGAATGACGCACGGCGCGCGGCGCACGCGGAGCGGTGACAGCCAAGCGACAGTGGCGCTATTGACCTTCCGACGATTTTCTTTGGAACGAATTGGAAATACAACGTTGTTCAATTTAATATCTCCGAAAGTACCAGGAATATATATATTTTTCTTGCTTATATCGATAGATTACGCTTAATAGGAACTAATTTTGAAAAGATCACGACTTCATTGTATTATCGCATCTGACTTTGTTCTACGACAGCGTCGATATGTTCAGTTATAATATATTATTCCTATTATATTTTTTTCTTGTTTCCAGCAGTGTGAAAGTGGAATATTTGGCAATAAATGGTTACTTGGAGATAGTGCATACCCACTAAAATCATACCTTTTAACAACTTTGTTAAATCCTCAAACACAGTGTCAACAATTTTACAATGAAGCTCATATTCGTACAAGGAACTGTATTGAAAGGTACTAGTTTAATGATGGCTTATTGTTGTTATACCTAGTGAAAAATATTTAACTGTCTCATACAATGAATACTAATTTTATTTCAGATGTTTTGGAGTTTGGAAACGAAGATTTCCCATTGTAGGCTTGACAATGCGCCTGAGCCTCTTAAGGGCCTAGTCCTCTAGTGCACAATATAAGAATCGCGTGCGGCGAGTTCACGGCATTCCCCGCATTCATCCCACCTAGCGTACAGTACGATTCACGAAAGATGACCACAAATGGCGACCGTCTGCGCACGTACACTCATGAAGAAAAGACTTAAGACAAAATAATATTTTAATGTTGGTTAAATAATTTGTGTAATGTTGTAAACGCTGGTTATGCAAATAAATCAAACGTAAGTAATTTTAAATGTTTATTAAAATAAATTGAACCAAAAATATTATAAATATGTGAAACACATTTAGTCGCTATCGCTATTCTCAAGTTCCATGATTCCCTCTATCATGGAACTTGAGGGAATCGTGGAACTTGAGGAACTGGGGCCGGGTTCCATATTAAAGTCTTCATCTTCCGATGATTCAGGAAAATCCACATCTGACGAATCTTCGCTCTCGTCAGATTCTCCCACACGTATAATTAATTCCTCCGTAAGCACATCCACGATGTGGTCACTTTTTATATAGCTTTCTTCTATAGATTTTACTTTGTCACATAGTTTTTTCCATTCCTCTGGTCCCATCAGATTCACTTTTTCTTTAATTAAATCTATAACGCAGCCAATATTCCACTTTACGTTTTTACTACTCACATAACCCTTTATAGAGGCCCAAGCCATTTCTATCGGATTTAAATCCGGATGGTACGGTGGGAGACGGAGAACATCGTGACCATTTTCCATCAAAATTTTGTCAACGGAGTATTTCTTTAAACGAGGTTTGTTATTTTTTATTATATCGTACAATTGAGGTTTCAACATATTGGAATCAAAGCTGATTCCATTTTTGGTAAGCCACTTGCATGTCGGATTTTCGGGAATTAGATGTGGGAGCCATATCATATTCTTTATTGTGGTATGGGGCGTTGTCTACCACAACAACGGACTTCGGTGGGAGATTGGGTACCAATTGAGTTCGAATCCATTTCTGATAATTTTCAAAATTCATGTCGTCATGATAATCTCCTGATTTTGTGCCCGACTTGAAAGTTAATAATGCATTGGGCACAAATCCAGCCTCTGACCCGGCATGAACGATTACGACTCGTTGGCCTTTTGAGATAGGCTTTTTCAGACCTGATGTAGAACCGTCAGCCCAGCCCATGGGTTTTGCATGTGTAGCATGGACGTACGATTCGTCAGTATAAATGATTGGTCTATTTTGTCTTCGATATTCTTGGAGTTTTTTTAGGTAATTGATTCGTAACAACCGAATAGCTGATGTTTCTATTAAAATATTTCGGTTATTTTCTGTTTTTTTCCACTTAAATCCAATTCTTTTTATTAATCGACCCAAACTTGTTTTGGATCCTTTAAAGTTAATATCTTGATGTAATTTTGCTCGTAACTTCTCTAAAGTTGGCAATTCTTTTTCAGTTAAATGAAAGTTATGGATACATCTCTTAATTACCCCTTTGTCAAAGTCGTCAACGTCGGAGGCAGGGTTACGGCGCGGTCTCTTTTTACCAGGGGTTCTAAAAACCACTAAAAACGGTGAAGATTTACTTTCTTTTATAATTCTTTGTACTGTCGATACAGACGTCTTTGTTGCGATCTAAACGACGCAACAGAGAGATATGCGCTAAGCCACATGGCACTGCTCTTTATACAAAAAGTTTTCTAGGAATGGCACCTAGGATTTACAATAAGATCCCTAGACGAATTACAGAAATAGACAACATATATGATTTTAAAAAGGCTTTCCTGAAAATATTATATGAAAAAACATATTATACGGTGAACGAATACTTAGCTGACATATTATAATTACCTTTTTTAGTATTATTATAATTTATTATTTATTCATTTGACAATTTATACTAGAATTTATTATTATTATATTTAATTGGAATGATTTTAATGTATCGACAATTTGAATTGGAATTTATTTGATTAATAATTATATTATAATCTGCATGTTTGTGCCAAAATAATATTTGTACGCCAATGACGGCTAGACATAGCGTTCTATAATATTTACAACATCTGTACCTAACCTACCTATGTTCAACAAATAAAAATATTTGTATTTGTATTTGTATTTGTATTTGCCGCGGCCGTTTTTTTGTAAGCTTCGAGTATTTTAAAATCTTGTGAAAAATATTGAAACACGTTGTACACCAAACTTCTCGACTGTCTATTCAAAGTATTGCCTTTTCCTCGCGGCATTGTGATTGCTTAAAATAGCAAATAAGTTCAACACAATAACAAATCTCAACAAAAAACTTAACAAACAACGAAAACTTAACAAATAAAAAACAATTTAAAACAAAGAAACACTTCTTTTCGACTGTACTCGAGAGCAGTGTGAACGCGTCAACGCCGCGATAGACGAATAGCGACTGAGCAGCCTATCACGAGACGCGCGCGCACCAATGGCGTCGCTCCGGTCTTGACGCATTCCGCCCGCGCCTCACCTCGCACCTCCAAAGGGACCTAAAATATGCCTTCTGCGCCGTGGTCATCTTTCGTGAATCTTACTGTAATTTATTACACAATATTTGAAACGGTCGGAAAGTTGTTCTACTAAGTATTATTCAATATTTATTAATATGGATAAGGACTTGGGTCTGAGTGTTAGTTGTTCGTGTTTTTGTGTGTGTATCCCCGACATAGAAAATCATAGTGGGGGAGCCTATGAGTGTGAAACGATATTTTAATACGTTAAAATAATACTCCATATTTATATATAAAGCAAATTTATTATAATTTTTCATCAAGTAGTTATAAAACACAAAATTGTTGTTTCTTATTTCTCAAAATATAATTATGTAACTCTGCGTAACGATTACTCTCTGCAGGAATTACTTTCCTTGTACGACAGCGTCTGCGGCAGAAGAAGTGGAAGCGTTCTTATTTCTTTTTACTTTTTTCTCAATAGGTTGAATGATATATGGCGGTTCCTTTATTGGCATCGAGCTTTCAAGGCGAGAATCAATTAGCTCGGGAAGCAGACAATGCAAATAAAATCTGGAACTTTGGTCTATCGTCTGTTTCTTTAGTTCGTCTCTTTGTTTGTCAGAAAGTTCCATTTGTTTAAGAAAATCATTTTTTGTCATCTGAAAATCGTCATCGGTCATATCTGGTCTTTGAGCTTTCTGTCCATAATCTGGGTCATCCGTTTTTCCACGGTTTTTTTTCGAAATAATCTTTTGTAAATTTTTCTTTTCGCTTTTTGTTCCTCATACACGTTTGTGTATTTGCCAGTGGGTTTATTAAATATGCATTTATGGATAGCGTTCACTGGTCGTTTGGTGTTAAAGGAAATAACTGAACCGGAACACCTTTCTTGGTATGAATTTTTAAGAGTGTAATTAATTCGCTTCCCCCCCACATATTTGGCAATTACTGAATTGAATGTCTCAGCAGGATTGCTATCAACATCAAAAATTAGACTTTTAGCGTTTGCAGCTAAAAACAAGACAATTTGACTCATTTTTCTCCACAAAACTGTGTTAGTTAAATCAAGTGCCGTATTTCGGTCAGTTTTATCAGTCGAGGGGCATATAGCATTATCGCAATCAGAGTGACTACCAAAAGAATGGTGTAATGCATTCAAAATATATGCACGAAGTTTAACCATTTTTTGACTGTCAAAAATGTCTTCGTGTTTCCTTAACTTTATAGCCCGCTTAACTTTATAGACTGTGTATCTGCGTAACTTCATGATTTTAAAGTCAGTTAAAAGTTTCCTTGATTGAATAGGAATATGAGTATCTTTAGTAAGTGCTCTCAGTTTGTTACAAAGATTTCTTAGCAGATGGTTTCTGCACTCAATCTTCTGAACCTTGCAGTTTTTATGTGGATTGCTTTCTAATATTTTTTTTATGAGTACTTGAATCACTGTCTGATATTAGTCTAGCATATATTAAACCACGAGTTTCAAGAGACTTACAAAATCCTTCAACAAGCGACGTTGACTCCATACTGGAAGAGCTACCAGAATAGTTCTTATAGCATACATATGGGATTTGCTGGTTCCATTTTTTTGTTTTCAGCTTTTGCGCATACTATGCAGTATTTATTTTTTACACCAACATATAAAAAATTATCAGTGTATGCGCCGATTATGGCTGCTGCACCTGATGATGCTGAATAGTTATTACGGAAGGATCTTTTGGACCAACTCCCGTCAGCTATCATCATAAATCATTGGTGTACCTTCACAGTCGACACTGCCAATTTCTTTTGCATGTCCTGCCTCTTCAATGCCTGCCTTAGCCATTTCTTCTATTGCCGTCTTATGGAACCATTCGTAAACTATTTTGCTTGTTTGAGCGTATAATTTTTTGACATACCAGTTATATCAGTGTTACCTGCTAATTCATTCAAATTTCCCAACCCACAGCCAATTTCAGATTTCTATACCTGCAGCCAAAAGATTTTTCGTTAGATCAGCAATCTTCCCCAAGATTTCTAAAAAATATCTGATCGATACGATTCTGCGTCCTTCTAGGCGAAACAGTTCGTCGTCATTGGTAATTTCTGTTTCATATTCAATTTGTAGCTGTTGGTCGTCGCTAATAATTATAGGTTCTTGACTTTTCCTTACTAAAATTCGGCGAAAAGGAAAAGCTTCCTCAAATTTACGTTTCCGGTTCATTTTCTTATTTGAGTTTGTTACATTTTCAGTTCTGTCAATATTTTCAATCATCACTGGTACTGTTGCCCAAATGCAAGAACAAGACGAGACTTAGCCAGTCTTGGTCTTGGTCTTGCGCCAATACACCTGGTCTTGGTCTTGGTCTTGCGCTCCCAGTCTTGGTCTTGGTCTTGGTCTTGCAGCAAGAGTCTTGCAAGTCTTGCAATTACCTATTAGTCTATTACTATTTATTAAAGTTTACTTTAAATCTTAGAAAAACGTATTAGAATTGGAACATTGTGAGCTTGAATTAACATAGCCATAGTAAAGATCAAGCAGATTAATAAATAACTGAAGATTTGATAAGAAATTCGAAAAATCAACTGACCTATATGTCGTTTTCCATGGAAGTAACTGTTTCTTAATAAACATTTATGATTTATAAGCTTACATTTGCTAAAACATGTAAAAAAACAAATTAATTACAATAACTTGACTGTATTTTAAAGAACAATACTTATCTGTCTAGAAAGAGATTGAACCCTCAACTTATAAGAAATTTAATAAAAGAGTTTTACGATTTATCATTTATTTGAATAAAAAATTAAATACAACACAAATCAACAGCTTTATCATTAGGTTATGATACTTTATATCAATTTTTTTGACCAAGAATTAATACAAAGTAACCATCTGGCTGACTCATCACTTAACCTATTTCTATGTTTTCTAATTACTAATGATGCTTTAGAAAATAACCTCTCAGCAGGTACTGAAGTTGCAGGTATTGAGAGAAAATCACGGGCCATTTTCGATAAAATCGGATACTCTGTCTCATGCGTCCTCCACCAATCTAAAATGTCTTCCGAGCTGGCAGTTCTTGGTTTTCTCAGGTACTCCTCCAACTCGTCTATCACTAAGCCTTGAAGACAAGATCCAGATGACGTTGAGGGACATTCATAGAGTTTATCAAAGTCTATTACGTCTTCATCTTCATCACATACTTTATTTTCTTTTTCTGGTAATTCCAGAGATTTGTTCAGTGAGTGTAGACTTTTATATTCTTCATAAAGTTCATTGAACTTGCGCAGACTTTCTGTTTTAAGTTGCTTCCCCCACATTGTCAGGTCAAAAGTCTGAGCCTTATGCCTTGGGTCTAAAATTAAAGAAGTACAATAAATCCAGTTGCTCTTCTTGTAATGTTTAAGCATTTTGTCTCGAGCTGCTTGGAAAGCTAGAATGAGCCTTTCATCCACTTCAGATCGATTAGGTTTCTCATCTAACTGTTTTACCATGGATTCAATTTTATCTAGCAAGAGATTGAATGATACAATGACTAGCGGTAATGTAACATAATAGGTCTTTACCTATGAAATTGCCGTTTTGTATGAAAAAATTTAAACGATTTTTTTTCATGAATTTTTTATTTGTATTAATCGAAGTAATCACCCATGCAATCAATGCATCTTTGCCATCGCAGTGGCAGTTTATTGATGCCCTTCTTAAAGAAATCAGCTGGACGGGAGGCAACAAATTCTTCAAAGGCATTTTGTACTGCCTCTCGGGTATTAAATTTTTTTCCCGCCAAGAAGTTATCCAAATTCTGGAAAAAGTAGTAGTCTGTAGGCGCAAGGTCTGGTGAGTAGGGCGGATGACGGAGAGCTTCCAACCCCAGTTCTTGCAACTTGGAGACCGTCTGCTGTGCAGTATGAGGTCGCGCGTTGTCGTGCAGGAGCAGCGGAGACGAGCGATTGACCAATGCTGGTTGGAGATGCGCCAGCTTCTCCATCATTGTGTTCAGTTCTTCACAGTACACATCTGCAGTAATGCTCACCCCGTTTGGTAAGAAGCTGTGATGAATCACACCGGCGCTAGACCACCAAACAGTGACCATCACTTTTCTAGGGGTAAGTTTTCGTTTAGGGCATTGTTTAGGTGCTGAACCAGGATCCAACCAACTTGCTGAGCGCTTACGGTTATCAAACAGAATCCATTTTTCATCGCAGGTAACAATGCGGTTCAAAATTCCTTCATTTGTGTGTCTGTTGAGCAGTGCAAGGCACGTCTCGACGCGTACTTCGCGCTGGCGATCATTGAGTTCGTGGGGCACCCATTTGTCAAGCTTTTTTACCTTGCCAATTTGACGCAAATGGACCAATATTGTTTTGACGCTAACGTCGAAAGCTGCTGCTAATTCAGCCGTAGATTGTGTATCACCTTCACCTCGCCTTCGCTTCGCCTTTAATTCGTCATTGTCGACCAAAGTCTTCGGACGACCGCGAGGTTCATTTTTCAGGTCGAAATTTCCAGAACGGAAGCGAGCAAACCAATAACAGGTGGTGCGTTGGTTTGTAGTGTTAGCTCCGTAAACGTCGTTGATGTTGCGTGCCGCTTGTGCCGCGTTGCTGCCACGACGGTACTCATATTCCATAATTACTCGAATTTTTAACGTATCCATGATGACGAAAAAGATTGAAATGCGATGAAAATGTAACACTAATCAATAAAGAAATGACTACTTTTAGAAAAAAAAATCCATGTTTTTAAAATAAAATTAATTTGAAATTAGAATTCTTAGCCAAACAAAAATTATTTTGATTTGAAATGGCCAGTACTGCAGAACGGCAATTTCATAGGTAAAGACCTAATATTTGTCTCCACCAAGTTTTGTACTTAAAAGTTTAAAGTTTATTAGAAATTTATGTAATTTTTCGAGTACCTGCCATTCATTAGCTGTGATTTGAAAATCATTTAATTCGGTGACAGAACTGCACAATATGTCAATGCCCGCTCTCACTTTTAAACCAAATCCAATCATATCATGTGTGGAATTCCATCTCGTTGGACAGTCAAGAATGGCATTTAGATTTGATGGCACGCCAGCTGCTTCACAAGCAGACTGAAACTTCTTCTTCACTATCTCACTTCTTTTTATTTTACTGGAAATACTGCGTAACTTTGTTACAGATGTACGCGAGTCAGCAATATTTGGTGCAGATTCTTCATCTTCCTCATCCTCAGTTTCGTCTGCATAGTCTTCGTACTGCTGATCTTGCGCGTTAGTGTCAGACTCACAGTGTAATGCTAAGGTCTTTAATAAATCTTGTACACCAAGGTTTAAAATGTGAGCAAAGCACCGGAAATGTTGATTGTCTGAATCAAAGTGTGGCGGCAGCTGTTTGCCCAGTTCATACATAAATTTGGTATTTGCAGTTGCGTTGTCGACCGTGATACCTTGTATTTTATCAATTATGCCATATTCCAATAAACATTCATGGAAAATCGTTGCAATATCTTCCCCAGTATGTCGACCGCGTGATGGTATAAAATCAAGAACTACAGATTGATACTTCCATTCGTTGTCTATATAATGAATAGTAACCCCGTAGTAACTCCTACCAGCAATTGACGTCCACCCATCAATGGTAAAAGACATTTTAGATGATAATTGTTGAAGTCGTTCCTTGAGATTCAATTGGAGCTCTTCAAATCGCTCTTTGACTTTCCTTCTAAGTGTAGACCTTTTAGGAAACACCATATTAGGGCAAATACGTCGAAAATATACTTGTGTAGCTTCGTCATCGAAAAATGAGAAGGGAAGATATTTTTTCACCACCCAATCAACTGTAGCTGTCGTGATGTTGTCACTGCTGTTTTCCGACTGAAACAAAACAATAAATCTTGTGTTATTATTTAAAACATACTAGGTTTGAGCGTATAAGAGGAGGAGGTTTGTTGTTGTTAAATCGAGAAAATCGTTAAATTGATATTTGTTATATTAAGGTTGCACTGTACTGTAATTTACCAAAATAAAGTACTTAGTTGTTACTGGCCGATTAAATGAAAATATGGGTGTTTATAAAAAATATTTAAGACGATAATTACATACTTAATATGTCGCACCCCTAGATGAAAACACCACTAACTCAAAAATACTTACGTAAGTTAATGGCGTTTTTGAAAGTATCGCATGAATAGCTACGCGGAGTTAAAATTCTTTTAACTGTTAAAAAAATATTCTTACCTGTCCACTTCTTCCAGCGGTTACTAAAAAGCTTGTGATATCTCCACTTAATTTTGGTTTAACAGGAAGAAATATTTCTGATTCCTTTTTGTGGAAAGATATTAGATGTTTCCTTAAGCCTGAAGTGTTTCTGTTTTTCATTTTTATTTCAATCTTTTTATGTTGGCACAATTTACAGAAGGCAGTTTGGGATGCATGAATTATTTCGAAAAACTCCTCAAATTTGCTTTTGGGTCTTTTAGATCTGTGACTCAAACTCTCGTTACTCGGACTAGAATAATTTGAATCTTCGTCACTCATATTAAATTGTACACGTGATACGTTTTTAGAAAACAACGAGAATTAGTAAAAACAATTATTAAGTTAGACTCGAAGCACAGCTCAATTGGAAATGACTGGAATTAAAATAATTCCTTTATTTATAGTACGTTTCCTTGCTTTCTACCGCGCCGCCTCGCCACGTGCCGGCTCTATGAAAAGGATGCCGCCGCAAATCAAACAATGCCGCGTGCGGCGTACAAACACACACTAAATATTACCTACTTGTACAGACGCGACGCGTGAATAAAATAGAATTAGTGCCAGTCACTATTCTTTACATATAAGTGAATGTTTTGGCGTACATCTATACTAATATTATAAAGCTGAAGAGTTCGTTTGTATGTTTGATGACAGAAGTTTTAAAATAAATAAATAAGTCCTGAACGTCACTATACCTCCAAAGTTACTATTCCTCGTGGACGAAGTCGCGGGCACAGCTAGTAAATACTTACTCTCATCATCTCTCTCAGAGATATTCGGGCTGGTAAGTAATACAAAACTCTTATCGCAGGCTTTTTATTTTATTAGTAGGTAAGTACCTACGCTTTTTATATTATTTTATTAGTTTTGTAGATTTTTTTTACACGTTTCAAGTATATTTAAAAGTAGCTACAATATTTATTAAACGGGTGATATTTGAACACTTTTTTGCTATTTTTTCTTGTAAAAACTTAAGAAATATAATGACTAAATGTACAATAATAGTACCTAAGTAATTAGTTTAAAACCATATAAGTAATCAATATTATAATATATACTTACTAGAATGAATTAATATGACATCTACTACCTATCCTTACCATTTTATCCTAATCATAATACTACTTGCGTGATCAGTATAATGTATTCATTTTCATTCTAAGCACTCTGAAACTTATTTATTCTTTGGAACACCTGTAGGTACTCTTAAAAATTCGAAATTATTTTGCATGAGTATACCTACGCCCTATGGCGGCAATCAAATAGTGTCACAAATGTTATGATTTCGGCGTGGCGGCAACGATTGTTTTAGATTTCAAAAGAAGCCGCCGCACAAAGCGTAATTTTCATAATCTAGCGGGCCATAATCTAATTTAACAACTTATTCCCAGAAGATAACTAGTTGTACATTTTTTAAGTAGTTGAACCACACTTCCTAGAAACAAAATTTATTTTACAAAGGATCACACCAAACAATAGCAAAAAGGGTCGGAACTACCTGTTACCTGCTCGTTCGCGATCGGGTTTACCGAGGGACCGCGCCATTCGTCTGAGTTCACTCGATGAATACGCTCGTGTTTCAGTTGCTAGTAGTTGTTGTGTGTTGTTATTGTATTTTTGTGGGTTTTGAGGTAAGTTACAAGTGATTTTTACTTTTAATTGTTATTTAATTTAACTACAAGCACCAATTGAATATAACATGTTTACTTTTTACTATAATAATATTCTCAATCACTTTGTACTTGAGTTTTAGTATATTATATCGTATTATACAGTTCTTTGATTGTATTTTTCTGAAAGTATAACTCGTTAGCTCTATTACATATGTCAGTTTGTTTGCGAATGATTGCGACACTCATAGAAGTTTTTCTTACTTTTAGGATGACTTCGCAAATTTCACGTCGAAAATGTTTTGATGTTTGGTTTGCTAACGCAAAACAAAACAGAACTGATGCTTTGCTACATCTTATATTGCAAGAGCTGGGTGATCCTTGCTTTTCGGAAGACATTTTGAAGAGTTTGAAAGTCACAATTCGAAGTGTTTGCCAAAAAATAGAACAAAAATGGTCGAAATCGGGAAGACATCGGGAACGATTTTTGAAGACAAATTCCTCGTGGTTGGAAGAAAGTATATCACTGCCCGATATAGTGACAAACACTGTCGTCGACTTTTCACTTCCTACAACAAGTAATCGGGCTGGAAGACCAAAAAAAGATTTCGCTAGCAGCAGCAATAGAACAAAAAGGCGGCGCATCCAACAAATGCTCGATACATCAAGTCGGGAAGAAATATCGATGGCATCTGAAACCCAACTACGAAAGGAAGGAAAAAGGGATTCAGCAGCTATTGTTAAAGAGCTATGTCTCTTTTCACCTAGAAGAGGTACTTCTATAAAAAAAGCACGAAAATCCATTGAAAGCCGCAACAAGGGTGGACTGTCAGTAGATCAAGCTCTTGCATTAATGGTTGATGCGAATCTAACGACTCATCAATATAGTGTGATACGCCAGCAAGCGAAGAACGTTAATAGTAATCTGTACCCACCGTATTATAAAGTGAAAGAGGCGAAACAGCTATGCTACCCTGACGACATAAATGTAACCGAAACGCACGCTGAAATTAAACTGCAGTCTGTAATAGATCATACAGTAAAAAGATTGTGCAAAGCTCAAGAAGAGGTCCTAAGTACAGTAACTGATTTAAAAACTTTGAGTTTAATTGTGAAATGGGGTTGTGATGGAGCAGAGCAAACTCGGTATAAACAGAAATTTTCAGAAGAACAATGTAGTGATGAAAGCTTATTTAGCATATCAATGGTGCCTATTCAAATGTACTCGGAAAATGACCAAAGCATTAAACAAATCGTTTGGCAAAATGTTTCCCCATCTTCTACAAAATATTGTCGGCCCATCAAATTTGTATTTGCCAAGGAAACAGTAGATCTTATCAAAAGTGAAGTTGATAAAATAAAAGAGCAAGCAAGATTACTGGCACCCACTAAAATCATAGTAAATGACACAGAAGTCTTAGTGAAGCCAACAATGATTTTGTGCATGATCGATGGCAAAATTTGTAATGCCTTAACTGCATGTACATCCACGCAGAGTTGTTATTTGTGTGGCGCTAAGCCCAGTGAAATGAACGATGAAAGGCTTATCGTGGAAAAAGCGGTAAATAGCAACTTTATTTCTTTGGGCCTTTCACCTCTGCACGCTTGGATAAGATTTTTTGAATGCATATTACATATATCTTATCGTTTAGATATAAAATCTTGGCAGGCTCGAGGGGTTCAGAATAAAGCCAAAGTAGCAGAAAAGAAGAAGCTTGTACAGGAGAAGTTCAGAAGTGAACTAGGTTTATTGGTGGATATGCCTAAACAGCAAACAGGAAATACCAATGACGGAAATACGGCCCGCAAGTTTTTCCGGAACTCTGAAAAGTCCGCAGAAATTACGGGAGTTTCTGTTGAGCTGATTAAACGCTTCCACATAATTTTAGAGTGTATCAACAGTGGATTTCCAGTCAACATGGAAAACTTTGAAGAATATACAAAAGTAACGAGAATATTATATTTTAAAGAATATCCATGGTACTCGATGCCTGCAAGTGTACACAAAATACTTTTTCATGGAAAAGACATTATAGCTTCTTGTATCCTTCCAATTGGTCAGCTTTCCGAAGAAGCACAGGAAGCTAGAAATAAGGACAACAGAAAATTCAGAGAATTATTCACAAGAAAGACGTCTAGAGTGGACACAAACACAGATTTAATTCATCGACTGTTGATAACGTCAGACCCGTATATAGCAAGCTTACGTGCTCCTCCAAAAACTAAGCGTGGCAAAATAACTCCTGAAGTGAGCCAGCTTTTACAAATAAGACCACCAGAAATTGAAATTAATAATATCCAGTCTGAAGAAAGTGATGTCGATCATTATGATAGCGATTCTGATTGAGGCTTTGTATATTATGTCTATGTTATATATTTTTTGCATAAAAAAGACTATGTATTTTTCTTTTAGTTTGTGTTTTCTGCTTATTTGTTTTTATACCTGTATAATTGAAATATAATTGTAAGATTTTGAATGTGAATATTGTTATATGTACCTACTTTATGTTGAAATATATGTCTTAAACCTTGATAGTGTCTTTAATTTACTATTATCGTATTTTAGTGTATATTTTATTCATATTGCTAGGCCTAAATAAAATTGGCCAGCTAGATTGTGAAAATTACGCACTGTGCGCCGGCGCGTGTATCATAACCATGTACTTCCGAAAAGCGGCAAATTTCTTTGAGAAGTAAGTACAAAACCTTTGATGCCGCATTATCAAAGTGCCGATGGTTAAAACATAACTATGCATGCACTCAGTTTGATTTTAATAGATATTTTTTTATTCGCTATGTTTATGGTATTAGTCGTAATGCGCATAGGTCCAGTTTTTCATATTCTTTGATACAGTTTTTTGCGTCTCATAGAATTCCTAAGCGTACCTACCTATACACCGAACTGTTACACCTAACTACTCAGTGAAATAGCGCTAAGTCCTAGCTGCAAGACGCAAGAGTCTTGCAGGCTATGTCTTGTTCTTGCTCAAGTCTTGCACGGTCAGTCTTGGTCTTGGTCTTGCTAAAAATACGCGGTCTTGTTCTTGGTCTTGGTCTTGCAAAAACGCAAGAACAAGACCAAGACTGAATTTGGGCAACACTAATCACTGGTACTCCCGTAGTAGAAGAGGTAGGATTAATATTTTCAGCTTCTGACAGGTTGCTAACATCTGACAAAGGTTGACGAGAGCCAGCAGCGGACCTGTGAAAATAAATAAGTCATATTTTATCAGAGTTTTCAGAAGTATTAGGAAAAAATCATCATATTACTAGAATTATCTAGCCGCACCCTGCGATTTCTTCCGCTGCGAAAAAGTAACCAATGCGTAATTCAGCTTTTAGGCTATCTCCATATTTTTTTATATGTATTCATTCGCCGTAACGGAATTTAGAGGAAACAAACATACACTTACACACACGCAAATCGCATTTTGTAAATAAATGTGACTAAAGTATATTAGACTAGCGACCCATTCATACTCATGAATAATGTATACATATTCATGAATAAAGAAAATTATTATTATTATACATAAATACCCAACATACACACACCCACACACACTCTTACACCATCTGACAGCATGCATGAACACTAGTGTAGTATATTAATTTTTAATAGTAAAACTATCGAAACTACGTAAATCCCTGAAATAAAACGTGTGAGGTCGGGGGACTCCGGTTAGGAACGAAGTTCCTTCTCACGTATGATTTAAAACATAAACAAAATTCGCGTTTTCGCAGCCGCCATCTTGGATTTACATTTTGACCTCACTATCGGCTTTAGCACCCTCGAAAATCATGAAAACGATACCCATGAAGAAAAATTTGAAAACTTTCGCAGCCGTCATTTTAGATTTCCATTTTGACTTCTCTATCGGCTTTAGCAACCTCGAAAACTATGAAAACGACACCCATGATGAAAAATTTGAAAAAGTTTTCAGCCGCCATTTTGGATTTACATTTTGACTTCTCTATCGGCTTTAGCAACCTCGAAAACTATGAAAACTACACCCATGACGAAAAATTAATCGCCATTCGTCGCTCTCGTGGTTTAGCAACCGTGCGACACAGCCTAGCGACATAGCCGCTAAGACCATATACATAAGTACTGTAAAAAAATCTACTTACCTTTGGATTCTATTTCTCTTCATCACTTTTACGTTTGAACTTATTATTTTTTTCTCGTACATGCATATTTTTTACGTTTACGATCCATATTGAAATCAAATATTTACAAAACTATTACTGATACACAAATATTTACAAAACACTGAAAAATTATACACAAAAAAAAATAAAGTATAGCAACTTTAATGCGCAACCTACGTTAGAGCAAGAGCAAAGTTAGAGCGAGACGGAACAGTCTAAATTCGTCGTGGAACACACGTTTGAACGCTCCGACCGTGCAGTGGCCACTAAGGAATTTCCCTCGCAATTTTTTTTTTTTTTTTTTGGCAGCTCGTAGTTGTGACCACTAAGGTCCTGGCTACTTAACCGGGCAAACCTGTGGGTGCCTTAAGCTACTAACTTAAAGCCTCCAGCCAGGGGCGAAAAATACTTAAAAATTAGGTGACCGCACGCTAAGGGCACCCCCTGTGGGGTACGAACCTCGGCTTAGGGCGTCACTGAGGGGAGGGCAGCAAGATGGGACAGGCTGGATCTAAATTATATTATTATTAACTGGGGAATTTAAAACTACAGGCTCAGCTACGGCGCGGGCTGGCGCGTCGTCGAGCAAGGGTCGGGGAGGGGGGACAATTACGTCGGGGGCGTCGCGTAGGACCTCGGCGGCGAGGTCGGAACGATGGCGGTCTGTTTTTGTGTACTGTACTGGTGGCCCTACTGTACGGTTATGGGGTCATCGGGGTCGGACAGGGCATGCCTTGGACGGCGGGTACGACTAATGCGGGAGGGGGCATATCTGGCAGCCTCGACAACCAGAGGGTTGCGATGTGAGGCCGCGGAGTCGAAGAAGCGCTTGGAAATGCGCTTCATGAACTGACGGATAGTGGGGATTTTAAGGTCGAGATGGAGGAACTCGTTCCGAACGAACCAAGGGGAGCCGGTTGCCCTACGGAGGAACCGGTTTTGGAGGGTCTGCATCCTATGGATGTGGTGGGGTTTCGAGTGTGCGAAAACCACGCTCGCGTAAGTCATGATTGGTCGAATGCACGCTGTGTAAATGCGCAATTTGGACTTCAGTGACAATTTGCTGCGTGCATTCAATAGGGAGTGGAGTCTACCGAGAGCGAAAGCGGCTCGCGAGCGCGCCTGCTTTATGTGCTCACCGAAAGAGAGTCTATGGTCCAGAGTGACACCCAAGTATTTGGCTCGCTTCTCCCAAGGGATAGGCTTGCCGAACATGGTGATCGGACGGGGAGGGGTGAGGTTGAGTCTCGGTTTCGAAAATAGAACCGCTTGACTCTTATCGGGATTGACTTCGATTCTCCACTTCCTAAACCAGTCACCGAGTTGGTTGACTGTGGATTGGAGAGTGCGAGATATCGCGTCGGGGCTTACGCCGGTGTAGTAAATGGCCGTATCGTCTGCGAACAGAGCCAACTGAGCCCTTTTACTTTTGGGGATATCGCTGGTGAAAAGCGTAAAAATGAGAGGGGCGAGCACGGAGCCCTGAGGGAGGGACTCCGGCGCGAATGGGACGGGGGGAGGATAGCGCTCCTTCGATGCGGAATCGGAAGGTGCGGTTCGACAAAAAGTCTCGCAGGATGAGCACGAGACGATCTGGCACTTTAAGTTGGTATAGCTTATATAACAAGCCATTGTGCCAGACTTTGTCGAACGATTTCGCTATATCAAAGAAAACAGCACCCGTCAACGAACCACGTTGGAAGCCAACGTTTATGTGTTCGACGATACGGTGGATCTGTTGGACGCACGAGTGTTGGGTTCGAAAACCGAACTGCTCGTTGGGAATGAGACCTTTCGTCTCGGCATAGTCTCTGAGACGCTTATAAATAGGCCTTTCATAGACTTTGCCGATGACATTGAGGAGACTGATGGGGCGGTAGCTGGAGGGAGCGGATTTAGGCATGCCCAGCTTGGGAATGCCGATGACAGTGGCCTGTTTCCACGCTTGGGGGAAGATGTTATTGCTCATGGCACCATTGAAGATGGTGGTCATTAGCATGATCAGGTGGGCAGGGAAAAGTTGGAACACCTTATTGGTCATTCCATCAGAACCGGGGGCTTTACGGGGCTTAAGGCCCTTTATGAGCTCTTGCACTTCGTCGGGGGTGACGGGAGGCAGAGGGCACTCGGGGTCTTCTACGGGGGGGGGAGGCTCTCCTTTCGACTTCGGCGTCGACCTCAGAGAGGTGAGCTTGGTCTACAGGTTGAGAGCTGGGCGAACATTGGGCCTCAAGACTGTCGGCTAGGCACTCGGCCTTGTCGACATCATCGAAAGCGATGGTATTGTCTGGGCGGATCAAGGGGGGCATAGGGGCTACTTCTCGGGATTTGAGTTTCCTCTGAAGCTCCCAGAATGCTAGGTGGGTAGGCTCTAGTTCGCTCAGCAACTTATCCCAGCCCGTTTCCCGATGCTCCGCTACACGTGTCCTTACAGCTCGCTGTAAGTAGCGCATATGGGCTCGGTTCGCGTCGCAGGGAAAGTTGCTGTACGCACGGACAGCCGCGTTCTTCTCAGTCATCAGTTCACGTACATCGTCTCCGGCAACTTCCAGCGACGGTCGTCCGTCGCTGGAACTTCCCTTGAACAATCGTTCAGGATTGATTGTACGTGTCCAGTGAATGAGTCGATCGCAGCCGTCATGTCAGCGATAGAGTCGAAGAGGTCGGGGATGGAGTCTAGGTGGGGGGACGTGTTGGATTTCAGGCGTTCGCTTACTTTCCTCCAGTCCGTTACCACTTTTGTGGAGGGGGGTTGGTCGGGGTCGGGGAGGCCTACGCGAGGGCCTAGCTTAAGCACAACTGGTCGGTGGTCAGATGATAGTTCGTGTATCACCTCTATAGAATCCAACCGTAGGTTGATATTCTTTAAAAGTGATACATCGAGCACGTCAGGAGTATGGTCAACCGAGTGGGGGAAATGAGTGGGAGTCATCGGGGCGATGACATCGAAATTTAGAGGGGTACAGAGGTCGAACAATTGTCTCCCTCGGGTAGAGATTCTGGTACTATTCCAGGCGTGATGTTTGGCGTTGAGATCCCCCGCTATGATAACGGAGTCACTCAGGCCGAGGAGTAAGGTCAGGTCGTCAGTCAAGAGTTGGAAGTTCTCTGATTGGTTCGTAGGGGGGAGGTAGACCGATACCCAGGTGATCGGTTGGTGGCCTGTCATGCCTAGCCGGCAAATGGAGACTTCTAGTCGTGAGAGGGGGGGCGGGTCCAATGGGATGCATTAGAGGGATTTTCTATAGTAAATGAGGGTGCCACCCTTGTGACACCGAGTCCTGTCGTTTCGAACAACCCGATAGTTCGCTATCGACGGCGTTCGCATGTGGGGTTTTAGAAATGTCTCCTGTACGAGGAGGACATCGATCTGGTGGTCGCGGAGGAAGGTGCCGATTTCGTCGCGCTGACCTTGGATGCCATTGGCATTGAAATAACCTAACTTTAGGGATCGGGGTTTTAGACGCGAGAGGATTCCGTTATCCATTAGTGGGATTGGGGGAGTTTACAAATGATTGGAGCGCGTGCGTAATATCCGGGTACGCGTTATATATGCATTGAATGGCATAAAGGTTACCGGCATTTCTGGCGGCAACGATTTCATTGGCCATTTGACGGGCGCGAGGGGTGAGGAAGGCAGTGAATGTGCCTGAGATCACGTTGAACGGATCCATGGGGTTGGGGCCTACAGCCACGGGTGTGGTTGAGGAAGGAACGGGCGCGACTGGGGCGGGGGTAGTGGCTTTAGGAGCCGGGGGGTTAGTAGCGAGGGGCGCGGGTGCGGGCGCGGCCGCGAGCGCGTGTGCGCGAATGCGGGGGTCCATCTGATGAGCGATGAGGGGTGGAGGGGGGGGTTGGTTGCGTACCAGGGGCGGGAAGGCCTGTTGGTGCTGGGATAAATTCCAAGCGTTGGGTCTTTGGGGACTCAGGCGCTCGGGAAGTTGGGTGGAGGGGGCTTCCCTTCCCTGACGAGCGTCCGTACGCTTCGCCAGTTTGGGATTTGTTGCCTTAGGGGCTTTGGGGCAGCCACGGTAATTGGCTGGATGCCCGGAGAGGCCACACAGCACACAGCTGGGTGGTTCCGTGCAGAGGGTACGGTCCTTAGGACGGGAGCACTCGGGAGTGCCATGCCCACCCAGGCACTTGACGCACCTGGGTGTGGCATGGCAATTCTTTTGGGAGTGGTCGTATAGTTGGCAGCGGTGACACTGGCCGACGATTCCAGTCTTGCGGGGCTTCTGGATATCGAATCCAGTGAGATGGCAGAGGGACTTTATTTTGAAGATCGGGTGGTGTCCTTCGACGGGGGGGCATACAACAAGGACCATGTTGTATGGCTCGCCGCCTCGGGCACGGTGCATGCGGTGCACCTCGGCTACTGGGATGCCTTGTGAGACAAGGTCTTCTTTAAGGTCGGAGGTAGCGATCTCCTTTGGGATCCTATTAATAACCACGCGGGTCTGGCGGTCCTCGGGGAGGGAGTAGGTGTGAAAGGACACACCTCGTGCTCTGAGGAGCTTAGTGAGTTCCCTATAATCGTTAGATTTAGGGACTTGGACCTTAATGCCCTGCTCGGTTGAACGGGCACTGGTGAAGCCGATCCTGAGATCGACGCACCATTTGGACACTTTAGTCCATTTGGATTTGTCTTGGATGAAGACAGGGGGGGGGGGGGGTGGGGGTCTTTTTGGGGTTGCTTTCTAGGAAAGCATTGAGAGCCGGGGGGGGGGGCTTAACGCGGGGGTGGGCCGGTCGTGATGGCGACGACGGGGGTCGGAGTCGCAAGGGTGGGCGGGGGAGTGACCGATTGGTCCCTTAACTTGTTTGCCTGGGAAGTGGCGAAGTTCTTTTTCCTTTTGGAGGACGAGGTGACGGTCTGGAAACCGTCATCCTCGGAGGAGGAGTTAGTGAGGGTTTCCGAGCCGGAGGAGTACGGGGAGACGGGGGGAGGTCGTTGTCCGTTGGTCGGTTTCCATCGGTACGGGGGGGAGGGGGGCGGTTTGCACCGGGGGGGGGCCTCTAGTGCATCGCTAAAGTTAGCGATGGCGGCAGAGTTGTCGGGAGGACAGGGGGCGGGGGGCTGCAAAGCAGCGAACTTGGCGCCATATTTGGCGATGAACTCGGGGTCCTTGAAGAGGACCTCCTTGAAGAAAGCTAGTATTATGGCATCCCCCATGTTGGGGGGGTGCGGGGCTACTACTTGGGGGGATGTTGGAATATAAGATTCCAGCCTAAAAATTCCCTATGCCTAACTCCCCGGGTGGGTGTTCCCGGGGATGGGTTACCCTCCCTGTCGGGTATAGACAGGGAGGTGAGTACCTATGGTGAGCCTTAAGCTTGTAAACCCGTCGCCAGTCTTATTGTGCGAACGGGGCCCTGACAGTCTAGCGCGAAGGGTGTAGACACACCCTAGAGACACTAGGTGAGTAGCTGTGAAGGGAAAACTGTCACCAGAGCCGACTAGGAGATCCCCCAAGGCCGGTTAGCTCTGGGACCCGTCCAACTGACTGCCTCGCCCTGAAAGGGTTCGGCGGGTGTGTTGGGACAACACCCCACTCGGATCGTTAACACCGCTAGGTATCCACCGAGGACCACGAAACTGTGGTTTTGCCCAGAAGGGGCCTAAACTCAAACTCAAAACTCAAAGCATTTATTTCAAATAAACCAATTACAGGCACTTTTGAATTGTCAAGGGGTCGGTCAGTCAGAAAGATGAAGCTAGTTACCCATTCCAAAGCGTAGTAGGTACCTATGGAGAAGAACGGGCAAGAAACTCCATGGACACTCTTTTAAATCAAAAAATGGTTACAAAATACTGATTACATCGTTCATGTTGAAATTATGCATGTGAGAACGATGCAGAACGTTAAAAGCGTCCGTAATAAAAAGACAAAAGCTATTCAAATATTAAATTAAATTAAAATAAGCCGTGGCAGCCAAGAAATGACCAGTCCCCACTGACGGCGCCCGTTCACGAACATGACGCATAGATCAGCACCATTCAGCTCAACCATTTTGAAGGGAACTTAATGATCCAACACACACGCCACCACCAGCGAGACATTAGAGTGAGCATGACAAACTCTCAGCCGCCAGGGCACATTCAAGTCAATGAAGCTACTCACACTATCGCGCAGTTAAAGAAATAACACTTTGCCTTGAAAAAGGCAGTTTTTAATTGATCACTTGATACGACCAATTAATTGAATAAATTTAATTAATTGTCCGACGATCGGATGCAGCCGGGGCGGGTACGAGGGCGCTACGAGGTTCGCAGCGAGAAGAATTAAACTTCGACAGAAATCGAGAACGGGAGAGTGCGAGCACACAACCGTTCGCGACCGATGCCGAGAGTCTAATGGCTCGCAATTCTTGTTTATAAACTCTTTTTTGTAGGTCTTTTGAGATTATTATTATTGTTACAGTTAGGTGCATATTTTTTTTGAATTTAGCTTTATTGACCTCTTGACATTCAAATAATGTGATTATTACATACATACGATGCATTGTTATTGTTAAACAAACCGTTTATTAAGAGATAAAAACAGAGAAATTTGATGTTATTGTGACCTCCAAATTAAGAAAATGAAAGGTAATTAGAAAAACTATTCAGCGCATTTTATAGACGAGAATGTTGAGCTAATTAAGCGCTGAACAGATTTTTTTAATAATTCTTTATTGCCATAAAGTAAGTACCCAAACATACCTCGACATGTTGTTGAGCGCGAGAGAGCTGTATTTAACGCTTGATTTACCTAACATAATCCACCTAGATGAACTTAAAAAAAATAACGGGCTATTACTTATTATATATTATGGTTATTTATGTGCAATAATAATATTTCATGTTGAAAAAATGATTATTTGACATTATTTCTTATAAATTTTAAATGCAATTATGTCATTACTTCATTAGCATAAGACTACCTGTTATCTTTTAATACCCTTTCCCTGTCCAAATTAGTTATCACATGTGTTTGTATTCTCCTGTTGTCAGTAGTGAATAGAGAGTGTAAGGTTGTAAGAGGGTGTATGTATTCTAAATACAATAAATACATATTGCCATATTAAATAATTATTTATTTAAATTACATATACAATTATTTTCCTTATTTGCTAATTCTATTTTAAGTAACTTTATTTCTAATTCAATTTTTTCTGCCTTCTTATCATAATATTTTTTTGCAGCCAAGTTTAATTGCTTTCGACTGTCATCAGTATCTTTTCTTCGTTTTTCTGAAAAAAAAAATACTATTTGCTTTTAGAGATGGTGATAAGATTTTCACATAATTATTATTAATTGCAACTAGGCATGAGTAAATAGCTACCTTTGGTTTTGAGTGAATTGGACGTTGTAGGCATGCCAAAGAAAAATTTTCTTTGGACATCTTTTTCTGCTTTTCGTTTTTGACCTGAAATTGTAAATAACGTATAGTAGGCAAATATAAACAGGTTAGGACTACACAGTTGTACTATGACAAATAAACCACACCACATGTGCTACCTCAAGTTAGTCTTAAATCTTATTCATTTACATACAATAAATATCAAACAATGCTACATAACAAAACAATAAGTATTACCTATACCTCCACTGTAGTAGGAGTCAAAATCAGGTCATTTGTAGGGGTTTTATCATCAATGTCAGTACTAAGACATTTACTGCCATTGCCATACTCATCTAAAACATCCACTACAATCTTGGTATCACCTACACCAGGGATCCCCAAACTATTTTGGACAAGTGACCCCTTTTCCAAAATGAACTGTTACCTCAGATCCCCATGGCCAAATTACCTACTTTTAAGACCAACCCCCTTATTCATAAAGGTCCGCTAACTTAAAACAGCTGCTACAGAGTGTTATTTTTCATTCTGACTTAGGTCAATAGAAGAAGACAGAGTGAGAATTAGCAACAAAATAAGAACTTGTGTTAATTTAATAGGGGTCGATTTTTAGACCTCGACCCCCACAATCAGTTTTCGTTTATGTCGACCCCTAGGAAACCGATATCGACCACAAGGGGTCGACAACGACCACTTTGGGAACCCCTGACCTACACCCACACCACCAGAAGGTAAAACAAACCCACTGCATGTTGACCCCAACAAGGATTCTACTTTGTCTAAAGTCTCATCAGGAGGTATGTGATCGGGCTTTCCACCACCAGTCTAAACAAAAACATAATATTTTAGTATTAAATTAGGTACCACTATGTATTATTATGTTCAACTTCAATTCATTTTGAGAAAAATAAACTTAAACCTACAGATGAACTTAAAGACCCTACAAGTTATACCTTTAGATGATTCATACGTATGAGTTGGGCTCTTTTACGAGCTGTTTTTTCAAATTGTCCCACTGACCTTAACTGATCTTTCTGTCTGGGGATAGATCCGTTCCTGGCATTGAAGGCAGCTGCTAAAGAAACCCATGCTTCATCTCTTTGCTGGTAATAATTTTGTTGCACTCTATTGATTCCACAAGACAATGGTTTTCATCCCTGGTATTTCATCCAGCTTTATTTTTCTGTGAAATAAAATAACGGCTCGTACTGTATACTACGAGGGCGGGTGAATAAGTCCGTGACTTTTTGAATTTCTGACCTCTTTACTGAAACAGCAACACTGCTCCTGTCAACAGGCATCTGTCAGTTGACTCCTGTCAAAATTTAAACTTGCTGCGTCAGTTAGTTTGTGTTTGACAGCTATTTTTATCAGAATACTCACTAATTTGAGGAGAAAATGGAAAAAAGTGAATTTCGTGTGCTTATTAAGCATTATTTCTTGCGAAAAAAAACCATTACCGAGACCAAGGCTAAGCTTGATAAATACTATGGGGACTCTGCACCATCGATTTCAATGGTAAAAAAGTGGTTTACTGAATTTCGTTGTGGCCGTACAAGCACTGAAGATGCCGAACGTCCTGGACGCCCAGTTGAGGTCTCTACACCCGAAACAATCGAAAAAATTCACGATATGGTGTTGGCCGACCGAAGATTGAAAGTGCGAGAGCTTGTGGAAGCCGTAGGGATCTCGCATGGCTCAGTGGTTTCAATTTTGAATGATCACTTGGGCATGAGAAAGCTTTCCGCAAGATGGGTGCCGCGTTTGCTCACAGTCGACCACAAACGCAATCGTGTAACAACTTCACAGGAAGGTTTGGCGTTGTTTAATCGCGATATGGAGGAGTTTTTGCGCCGTTTTGTAACCGTGGACGAAACATGGATCCATCACAACACACCAGAGACCAAACAACAGTCAAAACAGTGGGTTTCTAAGGGTGAATCGGCGCCGAAGAAGGCCAAGGTGGGTTTGTCAGCCAATAAAGTTATGGCGACTGTTTTTTGGGATGCACGCGGGATAATCCACATTGACTACCTTCAAAAGGGAAGAACAATCAATGGGGAATATTATGCCAACTTATTGGACCGATTCAATGACGATTTGAAAAAAAACCGACCTCATTTGGCCAAGAAAAAAGTTCTTTTCCACCAAGACAATGCAAGGGTGCACACATGTGCAGTTGCCATGGCAAAAATCCATGAATTGGGCTATGAATTGCTCCCTCATCCGCCCTATTCTCCAGATTTGGCTCCGAGCGACTACTTCTTGTTCCCAAACCTGAAGAAATGGCTTGGTGGAAAAAGATTTGACTCCAATGATGAAGTCATCTCGCAAACAAAGGCCTATTTTGAGGACCTCGACAAATCATTTTTTTTGGAAGGGATAAAAAAATTGGAGAAGCGTTGGACAAAGTGTATAGAGCTCAAGGGAGACTACGTTGAAAAATAAAATTATTTTTTTATCAAAAAATCTGTGTTTTATTCCAAAAGTCACGGACTTATTGACCCGCCCTCGTATTAGACAAAGATGTAAGTATTATTGTGAGTTAAAAAGCTTGTGGTACTTTACCGACGAAGCAGAATCCATTTTATTTCACTAATTACTAATACTGTCATGCACGTTGCGTGATGTCACGCGTTTTGTTCACACCATGCACGCGTAAAGGTGCGATTCCACCAAAATAGTGTGCAGCACATTTGCTTGCAAACATTTTGTGCAAAACTCCAACAGTGCAGGTACTAAGCTGGTGTCGCATTTGGCTTCCGTCTCCACTGGTAAGGCTGTGCGTAACTTTTGTAAACGCACAGTTCAGCACACTTGTGCGCGAACATGTTCACTGAGCAGAGTTTCTGCCGAGACAGTTCAGTAGTTAATATGAACGGGCAGGAAAACGTAGTGCTTTGTGCTGCAGCATGTGTTTTACTATGTAGTCTCCTTAAAAAGAAACGAAGGAAGAAACCGCGATGTTGGGTGAGGCCGTTACTACAGCGACGGAATGAAGAAACGAATAAATTTCTAGAAGAAATAAAAATAGATCCATTGAGTGGATTTAAAAACTTCACACGTATATCTTGCGAAGATTTTGAGTTGCTGGTTAATGTAACTAGTCCTTTTATTGCTAAGCAAGATACCAACTACAGAAAATGTGTCCCTGTTTCAATAAGGCTTGCAATCACCTTAAGATATCTTGCTACTGGAGATTCTTTTGCAAGTTTAATGTTCTTATTTAAAGTTTCAAAAGAGCTTATTGCTCGGATTGTACCTGAGACTTGTAAGGCGTTGATAAGCGTGTTGAAAGAAAATATTAAGGTAAGAAAATAAAAATAATATACCATTTTATTTTAGTCACTTTTATTGCATTACATTTCATGCCAAGATATTGTTTCGCCATCATTCTGACGTAAAAGATCTGAATAATCACTATCGCGGACCTGAAAACTTGAAGCCGGTCCTTGACTCTGACAATTTGACGAATCTGAATACGGTGAAGGCATTGGAGTTGTAACATGTTTTCCAGTACCAATAATAGCGTCATACAATAAATTATCTATATCCCTTTGTACTAAAATCTTGGTTCGCTCATCTCTAATTTTCCTTAATTTCGTTGCGACGGCTGCAGCAAAAATGTCTTCGTCATCAGGTTTTTTTGCTTCCATCTGCTTGTTTACGTTATTCATAATGGACAAAGCTTGGGCGATTCTCGGGTCTTCATCGACAATACGGCGTTTAAGCGAGTTCTTCGGAGGCTTAAACTTTTCGACTGGCCTTTCATGAAGAGACTCTTGATCTTCATTTACTGTGTCATTCTGGATAATAATATCTTGTGATACCTGAAATAGTAATAAAATTTCCTTTTTCAGATGCCTAACACTTTAGAAGAATGGATGATCTTAGAGCGCCAATTTAAAAAAAAAAAAAAAAAATTTTATTCACAAACTTTTTTACAAAAATCCTATGAAAACCCTGACTTCTGAGCTAGGTAAAAACCTGTATTACAGAAGTCAGTGCCCTCTCCCACTTTCTACTTTATACAAACTGCGAATAAAAAATTAAAAAAAGAGAAAAAAAAAACAAATAAGATGAAACAAATCAAATAAGTGATGGGTTAGGTTTACTCATGTTGTGTTTATGCATGTAGATAAAGTGTTTGTGTGTACGTGTGTGTGCGAGTGTGTGAGGGTGTGTGTGTGTGTGTGATGGATGTTAGATGTATTTGACCATCTTTGGAATTTCCCTCATTGCATTGGGGCTATGGATGGCAAACACGTTGTTATTCAAGCTCCAAGTAATACTGGAAGCGACTTTTTCAATTACAAAGGTGATTTCAGCATTGTGCTTTTAGCACTGGTTGATGCAAATTATAAGTTTACGTACGTAGATGTCGGTTGTAAAGGAAGAATATCGGATGGTGGTGTTTTCAAAAATACTGGTTTCTATGCTAATCTTCAGCAAGGAAAATTAAATTTGCCTGAACCTTACCCGTTACCCGGAAGGAACAAACCAATTCCACATGTCATTGTGGCAGATGATGCTTTTGCGTTAGATATAAATTTAATGAAACCATATCCCGGTCAACATGACAAAAGATCAAAAGAGAGAATATTTAATTATCGGTTGAGCAGAGCGAGACGTATTGTGGAAAACGTATTCGGCATTATGTCCGGTGTATTTCGCGTACTCAGGAAACCTATTCTGTTAGCTCCAGAAAAGACACAATTGATAACACTGACATGTTGTTACTTGCATAATTTTTTGATAACACAAAACTCGTCTTCACAACTTTATACTTCTGCTGGCTGTTTTGATACTGAGAACCAAATTACTCATTGCACTATCGATGGAAGTTGGCGGCGCACATAGATCGTTTTTCAGGATTTAGGCGGCCAAAATAATTTTATGTGATATTTATATTACAAAAAAAACAACCGACTTCCAAAAAAAACACTAAAAGACGTGAAAAATAACTTTAATTTCGGAAGTCGGTGCCTTTGGTTTTGTATTTTCGTGTTTGGTCACCGACTTCCGAAATTAAAGTTATTTTTCACGTCTTTTAGTGTTTTTTTGTAAAAAAGTTTTTATTATTCACTTTTTAGTTGCGGTACCTACCCCACACAAATTCGTATACCACTACTTGGTGTGTAAATACAAGTGACAGGAAATTATTAACACATCATCCATATAAACTAAGTGGAAAAAATCTGCAGTATTAAGGATAACTCAAAAACTACTGGTCAGACCTTGATCAAATTTAAATGGGACCACATGTGAAGCAACACCTATCAAATAAAAAAATAATCATCCAAATCGGTTCACCCAGAAAAAAGTTATGAGCTAACACACATAAAAAAAAAAAAAAAAAAAAAAAAAAAAAAAAAAACATACAGACGAATTGAGAACCTCCTCCTTTTTGTGAAGTCGGTTAAAAATAGTTACATAAAAAGAATTCTGTGTTTGGAATAACTTATCGAAATTATTTGTTGGTGCACGGTGGTTAGGCGCACCTACTTGTGATTTTTTATCAAAAAATATTTTATTCGAGATCGTAGTTGATTTCAAAGTGTTTTTTAATATTATATTGAAAATACATATGACATACTCACGGCTTTCCCCAAGGAGGGACAGCTGTCTACGTTTTAGTAATACTTTCAGGTATGTATTATTAAATAAAACAAAGTTTATTTTGTTCTAATAAGTAAGTAAATATATTATATTATTAAAAGGATCTTTACATTCGTTATACGCAACGCGCGGCTCGTTCGTTCGTTCGTCTTTGCGTTCGTTCGTTGTAAGTTACATAAGCTAAATAGATAATCACTAAAAATAATCAATCATACATTGGAGACTTATTCATCTACATTTAAATTTTCGCCGCTTTCATCAATTTCCATTGGTCGGTTTGGCTCAGCTGCAGCAGGAATTAATAGCTGCATTGTCTCAGGCAAAAATAATTTTGAAGCGGTTTTTTTGGTCTTTCTCATGGAACTAATAAATGGGTCGGATGTTAATAGTAACCTATGATAAATATCTAAGTTGCATTCTTCCCTCGAAAACTTGCGAGCAAAGTTTAGGCGATAAGACCTAAAATGTTTATTGCGGGCCTCAGCAGCTTCTTCCGAAAGTTGCCCTATCGGCAACAACGAATTTTCTATTATTGAAGCTCCATGAATTAAGACCTTATGCATCGTTGGAGTCATAGGATGCCAGCCATATAACTCAACATATAGTTTCGCAGTTTCCATGGCGTATTTATCATATTTTGCTACGTCAATCTTATGGCCGCTTGATATGGCTTCTAATATCACTTTTAATCTAATAATCAAGTCATAACTTATCCCAGTGATTTCTGCAGCCAATTCAGGGTTCTCGAAGAATCTTCTGCTGGTATTTCCATCGTTTGTGTTTCCGAAGTTACTTTTTGGCATATCGACTAAAAGACCTGTCTCCTCTCTAAATCTTTGCTGAATATCAAGTTTCTTCTGCTTTTCTAGATTTTTTTCTTCTTCGGTTCGTCTCTCGCGATATTTTTTCACGAGCAATTTATATGCTAAGTGCAGCACACTTTCGAATATCCGGATTCTTGCATGTAATACGGAAAGGCCAAATTCAAGAGCTTCAGGGCGTACATCATTTTTTTTTGTTAAATCATTAAAATCTTTTGATGTAGCTCCACATATATAACATCTGCTGGTCGATTTGGTGTCTGTGGCTGCATTGCAGACCTTTCCGTCAACCATAGTCATTTTAAAACTATGTTGAAAGAAAAAATTCTCTCCATTGAGGTCAACTTTCGTCAAGTTTAATGAGTTTACACTATTCCTTACATAATTGATTTCTTCTTTTGTGATGTCCGTAGATTCTTTTACGAATCTAAATCTTATTGGACGGCAATATCTAGGTGAAGATGGAGTTGGATTTTGCCACACGATTTTACTTTTATCCTCACCACAAACAATTCGTAGAGGCACAAATGAGCTTATAAAAATATTAGCATCAGATTCATCTTCGTTTGAGAGTCTCTGTTTAAACTGGGCTTGTTGAGAGCCGTCACAACCCCATTTGCAGATGAACAGTAACGAGTTCCTTTCAACGGCATCAAGTGTGAGTAAGACTTCTTCTAAGAAGAGGGATAATCTGGTTACAGTGTGATCCAACAAAGATTGTAAGTTTCCTTCTGCGCAGGTAGACATCACTCGTAATGACTCCTTGGGTGGGTAGCAATCTTCTTTGGCCTTCAATAATAATTCATAATGTGGATAGAATCTTTTGTTCGTTGCTCGAATAATTTCGTACTGTCTTCTGGTCAAATCGGCTTCAACAAACATTGTCAGTGCTTGCAGAGGAGTAAGGGGCTCTATTTCTTTAGACTTTGAATGTCTGTTTTTACAATCACTGGCAGACGCAGAAGAATTCGTAATGTCTTTTAAAACAGTAGACGCGTTTCTTTTTCCTTCTGTTTGTAAAATTACTTGTGCCGCGTGAACAATTACTTCTTCGTCGTAAGATGCGCGGACTCCTTCAGTTTTTCTTCTCTTTGTTCTTTCGCTAGATTCGGTAAAAGATTTGGTAGGTCGTCCTGGCCTTTGATGCGTGTCTACGGGGATCTCAAATGTTCCTTCCAACCAAGAATTATTGGCCGCCAAAAAGTTTTCAAGTATTCTATGCGCCCGAGACCACCTCTTTATCAAATCACATTTAAAATACGAAAACTTCTTTTTTATCACATTTTTATGTTCTTCTGTGTCCCCGTAACACACGAGTAAATAATTTTCTAAATATTTAATTTTTTCATTTATCGATAATGAATGTTGCTCGTTCATTTTATCGAAGAGGTATTTACGAGTCAACATTTTCACCCCCGAGCAGCCAGGTGAACCTATAACAATAAAAAAATAATATTAACACAAAAACATAAAATCCGATTTTTTTCCTATTTTTGTCAAAAAAAATTCAAACTCGTTTATTTTTAAAACTAGCAAAAACTAGCAGCTGATTTTAAGCAGTTTTCTTTATGAGACTTTATACTATAAAATGAAATCAAAAATGTAACTCGGAAAGGTGCGGAAGTAAAGTTTTTTTTCGATTGAAATTGAAAAATAAAGAAAAACATTTCTAAAAAAGGGTATTATTGACGGCTCATTAAGTCATTTATTGACAATATATTTAATACAATTTCATATTAATTTAATAAAGGCTTACCTGTAGTATTGGTATCCATCACTTAAACAAGCAAATATGACACGACACATAAAATATTCACCGAAGAAAATGATATACGAAAAGGGCGTCAAGAACTTTCACGTGCAGTAAGTGCGACAATCAAGTTTCGACTAGTAATGCAGCGCGCTCGCGCAGTCTAGGGATGTGGGTGGGGTTGGCTATTGTTCGTCAGGTAGTCTACTATTCCAGGAAAAAAATTGTTTGTCATTAGTCGATTATTGGAATTTCGACTTATGGCCGCCTAATTCCTAGAAATCTACGTATGTGCGGCGTGATGCAGGCATGGCAAACTTACTGCCTTTAAGACATGTTGGAAGAAGACCCCCTGGCGATGCGAAAAACATAAGAGAAGAATTTGCACATTATTTCCAAACTGACATCGGAATGGTGCCATGGCAAGAAACACTGGCGTAAATAGTATAGGTATCTAAGTAATAATATTAGAGGTAAGAAAATAAACATTTAAAACGTACCTACCTGTTCATTTATTTCGTCGTGTGAGTTCAAGCTGACGTTCGGCTCATCCCTTCCATGAAAGAAATTAAAATATGCATAAGCAAACCATTTCGGCTTATATATATCTAAAATCCCAGAACCTGAAGATTTTGAGTCCGCGATTTTCTTCTTTTCTCTTCGGTATTGAGCCAAAATAATCTTCCATTTTCTCATTACCTCAGTCGAGTCACAATTGAAACTTTGCGCCAACTCTTGAGTGGCGTCGTGTTTTTAACCGACTTCACAAAAAGGAGGAGGTTCTCAATTCGTCTGTATGTTTTTTTTTTTTTTTTTTTTTTTTTTTTATGTGTGTTAGCTCATAACTTTTTTCTGGGTGACCCGATTTGGATGATTCTTTTTTTATTTGATAGGTGGTGCTTCACATGTGGTCCCATTTAAATTTGATCAAGGTCTGACCAGTAGTTTTTGAGTTATCCTTAATACTGCATATTTTTTCCACTTAGTTTATATGGATGATGTGCTAATAATTTCCTATCACTGTTATTTACACACCAAGTAGTGGTATACGAATTTGTGTGGGGTAGGTACCGCAACTAAAAAGTGAAAAATAAAAACTTTTTTACAAAAAAACAACCGACTTCCAAAAAAAACACTAAAAGACGTGAAAAATAACTTTAATTTCGGAAGTCGGTGGCCAAACACGAAAATAAAAAAACCAAAGGCACCGACTTCCGAAATTAAAGTTATTTTTCACGTCTTTTAGTGTTTTTTTTGGAAGTCGGTTGTTTTTTTGTTTTTATTTTTATAATCACTGTGACTAGAAACCCATAATACAGGATAAGTTTCAATAGCTTGAATAAAATTAATAATTTTATCATTCGTCCAATCCATATTTAGCTTGGTTAATTAACAATGTACGCGCACAAATCAATGTTTTCACTCCGGTAGCGGAAGCAAGACTGAGTTCGCGCACAACAGGTTTGTACACGTCGACGCGAGTCCACTGACTGCATGTGTGCGCGCACAAAAGTATACAGATGTGCGCGAACATTTCTAGAATGTTCGCGCACAATTTGTTATTGTTTGCTTTAGTGAGTCGACCAGAATAAACATTTGTGTCGCACAATGTGCATTGCAGTGCCGCACAGTTCTGCACACTGGTGGAATCGCATCTTAACATCAAACTTTAAATATTAATTATTTATACTTATTTTAAGTCTAGATGGCAACGTAAATAGGCTTATTATTGTAATTGTAAGGTAATTTGTAAGAATACTCACATATTATAAGAGAACGTATGATGTTTTTTTCATGATTGATGTACGATGTTTTCTTGTAACTAAACGTAAAGAGGATCGAGAGGTCCGTCTATGAACGAGTCGTAGGCGGTTTATCTACGGATGCTCGTCGCAGTTAGGGCGTTGTGGAACAATAGTTTTGCATCGGTATCCGTAGCTGAATTACGGATGGTAACGTTGACCCAACGACGGCTCATTAAATATAGGAACCGGGCATTAGTGAGTTTTGCATGGTTATGTACTTTAATTAAGTATCTCTATTTTCATTTATATGAGTGATTTACATTTGAGGGCTTTGTTTAGTTCAGGGGTTGACACTTATGTATAAAGGGACCCTTGATCTTATTCCTAAATAATAGTCCCCGAGTGGTGCCAATCAGGGAAAATACTAGATGGTAGAACTTTTGTGCAAGATTATATATATATATATATATGAGTATGTGTGTACTGCAGTACTACCTCCTAAGCCGCCTCCTAGTGGAAATGTGCTATTATTATTGTGTTTAGATTTGTAGCTAGTACAACAAAATTACTGGGAGGAAGAGGACTAACAAGTGATGTGAACTAAAATGTTTTTTTTTTCAGTTTGGAGTAAGAAAGATTGCATCTTTACTTATATTTTTGTGACACATGATCATGAAAATTAAAAAGAAGCTAAAATAATGGCATATATTAACTTCAAGTGTGGGTACATAATTTTGCGAGACATTTATTTATATTCTGAAATATGTTGTATACTTAAATAAAATAAATAAAATAATGATATAATGTTTTACTGGTCATTTATTTATTTCTACATACATACATCTTTACTTACCTACTTATGTGTAAGTAATTCATCAAATTACATGAAATAAAGTTAATTTTAAAATTATAAACTAAATATCATTCATATTTTCCTTATTAGCTAACTTTAACAGTCTTATCTCTAAATCTAACTTTTCCGTCTTCTTATTATAATAATTTGCTATAGCTAATTTTTTTTCCAGGCGTCCATCATCTATTCTTTTCTTTTTACCTGTAATAAAAAAAAACTGTTATACATTACACATACAATAATAGCTATACCTGCTACTAAACGTTAGAGACAGATAAAATATAAGAGATTAGATATTTCATAATAATTACCCTTGATTTGAAGAGATTTTGACATGGTAGGCATTCCATACAAAAATTTCAGTCCTGCATTGCCCTCTAGCTCTTCTTCGGGGGTTAAAACATTTAATTTTCTCTTTTTTACTGAAAAAAAGGGAAATAAATTAAATTAAGTACTAAGAATCGACCTAATCGAGCTTCGCTACACCACTTCTTAACATGTGTATGAGCAGGGTTTGTAAGAATCATAATTATTATAACCCTGTAAAGTAATGATTGATTGAGTCTTATTGTTTCAACCACAGCTAGCGCTATCAGCTGACTAATATTATAACAAACACTCAAACAAATTAGGTAGTAGAAGCAAAAGTATGTAGAAACGTATTAAAGAATTAAAAGACTTAGCATCAATACTACACCAACATGTGCCTAGCACTTACATATTGGATAAATGGATGATATTAAAATAAAACAGTTGATAGACATCATAATAATACCTTCATTTGTATGTGGAAGGAAATCTTCCATGGGCATTTGCACTTGTGCACTATCACCAAACTGTGTATTTTCTACATCAGTGCCCATCTCCAACTCTACAACCAGACTACCGCCAGCATATCCATCACCCCCAAAGGGAACATCAAAGCCCGTGCAGGTAGATCCCATTAAGCTTGCCACTTTATCAAGAATTTCATCGGTTGGAATGAAATCTGCTTTTCCACCACCAGTCTGTACCAAAAAACAATTTGCATTGTAAATATAATTAATTATAAGATATTCTAATCCACAGTTGCATTTAATTAGACAACATTGTATATTTCCCTGCAATGTACCCACAAAGTTGAAGCACTTCATCAATAAGTACATGTAAACTATGAAAACGGAGTATTCAATATAATAGGTACGAATTAGCTTAGTTATTCCTATTCCTTTGCCTAGAGTAGGAATCTAAATATTTAATATATATATAAAATCTACAAAGATTATATTTATGCTACGGACACTAGCCACAAATATTAACTACAAGTTATTGACTACCTAGTATGTATAGTATATTAATATTAGGTACCTTCAACCTATTCATGCGAATTTGTTGTGAACTTTTCCTGGCTGCCTTTTTTAAATTGTCCCATTTTAATTTTAGTTAGTCCTTTTGTTTGCAGCCGCCAAAGAGACCCACGGTTTGTCTTTTAACTTGTTGGAGGTGGCGTTTGTTTCCTTGCTCGTCAAAATAGCGCATTTTTAGATTAACTCCACAAAATAAAGCGTCTCATCTCTCGTCATAGGCTTTTTGCTCTTCTGTAAATAGGTAAAACAAATCACACAATCATTACAATTTCGCCTTAGAACTCGGACGCTAAAGGCGCGGCTGCGGGAAGCGAAGGGCTCGCAGCGGCGCACAGTGTAAGATTTTTCTAATTTGGCCGGACAAAATTATATGTTGAAAATAAAACAATTGTTTTGTCTTGAAATACCCAATAATTATATTTCTTATTAATTTAAGCTATCAATAACACTAAATCGTTATTTAATCATCAGAATCACTGCATATTGTACTGCTCGTTTTGTCGGTATCGTCGTCGCCGTAACTATCATTAATTCGTTCAGGCCCGGTGGAGCTTGTAGGTGCTGTTATTAATTTAAGAACTTCAGGATGAAGAGTTGCATTAGTTTTCCTTGTCTCCACTAATTTCAGACTAGTTATTAGTGGGTCGGATGATATGAGAAGGTTATGTAAAAGATCAATGTTTGTTTGTATTCTCGAAGTTTTACGAGAGTGTTCCAGTCGAAATTTCCGGAATTCTTTATGCCTGGATTCTTGTGCTTCTTCCGACATTTGCCCAATAGGAAGCAAAAAATGTTTTATAACCTCAGGCCCGTGTAACAATATTTTATGAACAGTTACCGGCATTGGATACCAATCATATAATGTAACATATAAGTCTGCCGTTTCATCACAATACATTTTAAACGCATCGTTGTTTATTTCATAACCACTTGTTAAGGTACGTAGAATAACATAAAACCTTTCAATTAGTCTTTGGTCTACTCCCGTTATATTTGATGTAACAATCGCATTCTTAAAAAATCGTCTCGCACTATTACCGTCATTGGTGTTACCTCCTCCCTGCTTGGGAGTATCGAGGAGCAGACCAGTCTCTTTTCGGAAGCGATCTATTATATGTTTTTTCCTGTCTGCAACCCTTTTTTTTTCTTCTGGTGTTCGACATTGCCATTTCTTTACTTCTTCATCTAATCGATAACCGATATGTAAGATGCATTCCATCATTCTTATTTGAGCATGTAATGTAGATAGGCCCCATGAAAAAGCCTGTTGGTCGCAATGACGTTGCCTAATCTCATCCAGTTTATTCATATGTTTCGATGTAGCTAGACAAATGTAACATTTCTGTGTTGCTCTGTTTTTTGCCAAAATATTGCAGACTTTGCCATCCACCATAGTTTCCTCAAATTTTTGAAAAACTTGTAGCCTTTTTTCATTAATTTCAATGATAGTTGGTGTCAGTTCATTAATTTGATTCCGCACATTTTGAAACTCTTCTAATACTGTATTGTCGCTTTCTTTAGTGAATCTAAATCGAATGGGTCTGCAATATGACGTGGAAGACGGATGCAGATTTTGCCAAATTACAACTTTTTGTTCGTTTTTGTCAAGTCCAAATAGCTGTAAAGGTACCATAGACGTCACTAAAACATTTGAGTCCTCAAATGTCTCTTCTTTGGCTTTTTGTTTGTATCGACTTTGTCCACCACTTCCATCACATCCCCACTTGAAGATCATTGTTATACCATTAATATTGATTTGCCCTTCATCGAAAAAAGACTGCAGAACTTCATTCTGTACAATGCATAACCGCTTTATAGTTAGATCCACGATGGCTTTCAATTTGATTTCAGCTAATGCCTCGTCAATTTTGCATTCGTCCTTGGGTGGATAACAAAGTTGTTTAGCTTTCTTTATTTCTTCGTACGAAGGATAAATCTTTAAACCCTTTCTAAGTGCCGATTTACGGATAGTTTGATATTTTCGAAAGCTTAACTTCGTCGCATTAATTAAAGCTAATGCTTCATCAGCAGAATACTTGGGCACCTCTGTCCTCCGATAAAAAGCTTTTTTCACTTTTGTAGCTCTCGTAGGAGTTGTGACCAACTCACTCACCATAAAAGCAGCATCTCTGTTTCCCGATTTTCTCAACTTAGCGCTGGTGGCGTGAGTTAACTCGCTAAGTGAGTTTTGCTCGATCAATGAATTTAATTTACGTTGTTTTGTCTTAGAGCTGCTTGAATTAAAATCTTTTTTTGGCCTTCCAGCTTTTTTTGTGCTATGTTCTCCACTAGTACTGGGTAAATCTTGGTTGCGAATAACTATAGTGCTGTTCAGCCACTGATTGTGATTATTTAAAAAGTTTTTCTTGTTGCGGTGACACTGTTTCCATCGTTTATTAAAAGCGATTACAAATGAATGTATAGTTCGGTTTAGTTCCTTCAAAGTTGATTCTGAACAATACTGTAGACTGAATTTGGTCTTGAGAAACTCCAGAAGCACACTTTCAGGCTTAGATCTAATCCGCCCGGAAGTATTGTATGAATCTTGCAACTTTTCAAAAAGCTCTTTTCTTGACATAGTCAGTTGTCTCCCTGTAAAAACGAACATAATTTTCAAAACCGCAAATAAACGCAACTAATTTTACTTTAGTTTAATCCACTAAGGGTTTATTGACATACTGAAAATGTTTTCATGACGTACAAAGGCGTACAAAAGTTTTCGCACTCTACGGAATACAACAACTTCAAAAGATTTTGTAAAATAATCATTCTAACTCCACAGTTACCTACTGACATTTAATTTTGATTATGGCAAGTTAAAATATATATAAATGTATTCTACAAACCTGAAGACATTTGCTCCATTACAAAAACAAGTAATATTAGCACGTATTTTCACAACACAACCCTCACAATGAAGCGGTAGGCGACAACTGCAAATCTGCTTTGAGCGAAACACGTCGCAACCTGTGTTCGAAGTAAAGATAATAAAACACGTGCATGCCCTATTGTTCCTATATTTGTACAGTCGCATCAATAAGCTAATTAGCTTTCATTGTGAAGGGGTTTAACGTCCAACTTCCATTCTTGTTTTATTGGTATTTTGTACCGCTAGATTATAAAAATCTTACACAGTGCGGCGGCGGCGTTGGTCGCGCTGCCAAAATACTTGCATAGGAAATTGATCCGTGTTACCTTGTAAATAAGGAGCATAATAGTATCAGCGAAAAAAATACTTGGAAGTTCGAAGTTTTTTTGTTGAAAATACGATTTTGCTCCTTATTTATGTAAAGACGTGGATCAATTTCTTATGCAAGTATTTTTCAGCTCTGCCTGCGTTCGATAGCAAATAAAAATGAAATCTTTTCTTCCTACTTCCAGTGACGTCACGGACGGATTACGGTACACATCAGCTGTTCGTGTCAGCACTGATATAAAATAAAACTCTACTAAATTCAAAGTAAAATTCGTGTTTACATTAGCACTGTACCGTTATATACGCGTGTGATCATTAGCATAACAATTAAACCGCAGTTGGTAATGTAATCTGCAAAAAAAACTATTTTCAATTTTATGACTTTTTTACTGTGAAGTTACTTGTTAGTTTTTTGGTGCTACCGGTACCTCCAAAAAGTGTTACTTTTACACAACGTATGTACAACTTTTGACAATTAGCGACCACAGATTGTGTTAAATCAATAATTTATTGCGTAGCAGACGCCATCTAGCGCCGCTACAAAGTGTGGGAGTGCCGTGCGCCATCTAGCTGGTCCTAGCCATACTAATATGGTGAAGTGTGCAGCTTGCGGAAGATTTCTGTCTACAAAAGGGGGCGCTGCCTGTAGCAACTCTGCGTGCCACAACAGGTATCACCTCGCTTGCTTGTTGTTGCCGGATCCAACGCAGATAAGCAGCGACTGGCTGTGCCCTGAGTGCAAAAGAAAGTTGCCCAGGGGAGATAATAGCGCCACACCTGTCAAGGACTTGGGTAGTGGTCCCCCTGTAACACCAGCAGCAGCGTCGGCACCGGCAGCGGCCCCTGTTGAGGTAGCGTTGCGGCCCGCAGCGGGTCCTCTTACGGCAGGGTCGGGAACGGTAGCGGCACCGGTTGTTGTAGCAGTCCAAGGCGGTATGATCAGGTCACCTGTCGCGGTGACCAAACCTCCCGCTGCGGTGTCTAAAGCCCCCGCTGCGGTGACCAAACCTCCCAATGCGGTAACTAAGGTACTGTCTCGGGCTGGGAGTGAACAGAGTACTGATGGAGAGCCCTCGCCGGATACACAGCTGACCCTCCGTGAGGAAATAAGGCTCTTCCGATCCGAGTTGCGGGAGGTGCGGGATGAAATGCGGGAATTTCGTCGAGAGATGGCCGGCCTGCACTCGTCGATGGGAGTATGTACCGAGCGGGTTGACAGCCTTGAGGCTAGGATCGAGGCTCTTGAGGGTAGACAAAGTGCTGCAGTGCCAGATGGAAAAGTGGGCCAGCTGGAGCAGATAGTGCTGAAGTTGCAGCTTGACCTAAACGACCGCGAGCAGGAGTTACTTGGTTCGGATTTGGAGATCGCTAACATCCCGGAGACTCCTGGCGAAAACGTTTTGCACACCGTCGGCCTGGTGGCAGCAAAGCTTGGGGTGACCCTCGACCATCGGGACATAGTGTACGCGCAACGGGTGGGCATGCGAGCTGAGCGGAAGGTACAGACGAGCTCTGCTGGCGGCGCGAGTCCGGTCGGCGGAGCGAGCCCAGTGGGAGCAGCGGCGGCGACGGTGCGCGGGCGGCGCATCGTGGTGCGCCTAACGCGGCGTGCGCTGCGGGACGACCTGCTGCAGAGCGCGCGCGTGCGGCGCGGAGCTACCACCGCGGACCTGGGACTCCCCGCACCCCCGCTACGTTTCTTCCTGAACGAGAGGCTCACTAAAGCTAACAAGCAATTGTTTTACCGTGTGCGTGAAGCTGGCAGCCGTCTCGGGTGGAGGTATACGTGGTCTAAGTTCGGCCGCATTCTGGCAAAGCAGGGTGACGGCAAGCCTACCCACTGCATCCGTTCAGAGGAAGACTTTGTGCGTGTTTTTGGTTGTGAGATGTCTGGCACTAAGGATGTCTGATTACATTGTTCTTGGCAATCACCGTACTGTATGTAATAATACTAATAATAATGTCACTCTTAAACTTTTTTTTTTATCTGTTTTGTTTTCATGCTGGTTTTTAAGTCTGTCTTGTGCGAGGCTAGTTATTTTCCTGTCTCAGTATAAGTTGGTTATTTCTGGTGGCCCAGCTGTCCAACCGATGACTACCTATCTACATTTTATATGTATCACACTTCTGCTCACTTTTTTCACGTCTTCATTATTTTTTATGATATATCGCTCACCTAGCGGTATAATGACACATCTACTTTTTCTTATTTTACAGAAATGAGGTTCAAAGATTTCACAAATGTTTGAAACGCAGTTATGACTTCATTTTACATTTTAGCATGGATTTTATGGCTTTAGCAACTAGTATAGACCTTAATAGATACGTAGGGATAAAAAAATCCACTTCAGGTTTCCAGGAGTTGCTTCATAACAGTCAAAGAAGAAGAAGAGCCATGCAATTGTGCCGTTATACTTTTAACAACTTCCAAAAATGTCATTTATGTCTCCAAAGCCATAATTATATAGGATGTGAAAACCAAGAAATAAAGACAATTGGTTAATAGAAAACAAAAGTTTTTATTTGAAATCAACATACATAAAAAGTTTAACAAAAATATTTATTATAATAACCTATATTTGGCTCGTGAATCGTTAAGAAATAGTCATCATTAAACTATAATAAATAAAATAAAGTATAATCACGTATCTTCTCTTAATTGTAAAGGTGGGTAATCATCGTACATTTTTAAACTTGTGGTGAGATAGTTACTCTCAGTTCTAAAAACAAAAGCACTTAAAAGCTTGACAGTTTAAGTTTAGAATCTAAACTTGATTTGAATCTGGATTTCATTAGGTACCTTTATCTGATAAAGGTACGATAATGAAATCCAGATTCAAATCAAGTTTTACCTTATCACTCCGAAATTAGGTATAAGGAAGTTTACTTTACCTTTAAGTATCTTTATTAATTGACTAAGCAGTAAACAAAACTATAAGCATTTAGGCAATATTAGGTACTTGCACAGTATGTTCATGATTATGACCTTTACTATTCGACACGGACCTTTTTCTCTGTGAAATTGGCTGGATGAATTTGTGCATAAAAAACTCACGCTTGTGATGCATAACTTCGCCTTTTTAAACTGTGTTTAAATACCTACGTAAAGCTTTTAAACGCGAGTATTCCATGCGCAAATCTAACTCACAGCAAACTACAGAGAGACAAAGATCCGTGGCGAATAGTTACGCAGGTATACTTAGTTACGAAGATTTAAACCAGGTATCCTCTTTCATTACCTACTTAATAAGAATTAATATAATAAGAGTATGAATATAATTAATAAGAAAAAGTAGGTATTTCTTATACTTATTTAAAGATTATTATAAAATCCTTCATAATAGCTGGGCACTATGTTAGAACGAAGTAATTGTAACAAATCGTTTTTCTTTGAATCAGAAATATTCATTTTTGAATCATAAGCTGCTTTTAAATTTATTTGTGATGGTTGCTTTCTTTGTCGTCGTACCAATTTAAGCTTAGCCTGGATCCATTCTCCTTCAAAAGATGTTTTAAATTCATAGAAGTCACTATTTTTAGTAAATTTAATCATTGTTAACTCAGTCAGTTTTATTATATCCCCATTAGTGTCTTTCTGGTAATTAATGGCTTGCTCTTCAGTCAGTGCTTTCAAGTCATAAAAGTTACTGAAATGCATCTCATGAACAATGAAAGGGTTTCCTCTTTTTTTAGCATCTCGTATCAAATTAACATATTGGTCTGGTACGTAGATGGGTCCAGACTTTTTTGCCCTTTTTATTGATTTTTCGATCAGAGAATGGGCATTATCGCCTTCATTTTGACTATGGCCGCTGATTAAAAACTTATGGGACACAGAATTTATAGCTAAATGTTTGACAGCATAATGATACATGCTGAACACATATCTAAAAATAAAAACATATTCATTATAAATTGTAATAAAGTTAATAATTATACCAAAATATTCACCGTCATAAAGGAGGTGTTTTTTTTTTGGCCAAAACTTGTACCGAGGTACAAATTAAAAGTTAAATTCCTTGCAATAAATTGTGTTATTAGCAGTATTTAAAATCCTTCAATACCCGATAGATTAAGAAATAAAAGAATACAAAAAATCACTACCTCCCATAATAGCTGCGTTCAACGAAACGTTTTTATCAGCAATGACAGTTGTCAAACAATTCCATCTGTCATAATATTATGATGCCGGTCATCGGCTACCCTCTATAAAAATCTAATTGGTCTGTGATAAAAATGTACTCTGTGTCATCGGCCGAGGGTCGCTGGACCTGGACAGAAAATATGTATCGGTAAATCTACGATAGCACGATTATGTATCTAGGAATCGTCCAGAAACCGTTGCGCATGTGCTCCTTGAATGCACAGGCGTCATCCAGATTAGATCAGAAACCCACGGGTCACCCAGATCTTTCACAGATGTTCTGAACAAACCAGGAGGCCTAATCAACTTCTGGAGTGAGGTGGGCTGGTTGGGATAACCCCAGACGGCCGCCATGACCCACGCACAATGGTCCACATGAAGGACTAAGTGCGAAAACCTAACCCGCAACATAGAACATAGATGTATCTAGGCATACATAATCTACAAGTCTTATGGATAGTTAGAATAATAATACTGATCCATCAATTATTTTTGTAAAGACGTATCTATACAATTGCTGCAAATTGTTTTTAATTGTGAAGGCTATTTGTGAAGGTAGTAAAGACAACATATCAAGGAATTAATAATTAGAGAGTGTGTGCCAATGGGGATTAAGTTGATATTTGAAATAAAACCAATAACATGCTAATTATTTTCTTTTATTCCATTTCCTCATTTTCAATATCTTCTCTAACTAGGATATTGTCTAGGAAGGAGGCAGGTGCTGTAATATCCTGTTGATGTCGAGCCCACCCCATATACCAAACAATAGTCATGATGTGAGCACAGCAACCCACGGTACGTTTCCCAATTATACAATTACAGTAATAACCGTGGATTCTGTGCTCCCAACTGTTTTGTTCCATATTTAACAAAACATATGTGTAATAACATCTTCCACTACGATGTCTTGATTGTATTCTGCCTCTGAATAAAATCATTTCATTCTCCAAATGTGGTATATGGAGACGCTCAACATTATTGCAAACTTCAATTTCGAATACTCCATTTTGCCTTATATGTTCCCCGTAATATGAGCGTGCCTGCTTTATCTGATAAGTTCCCAGTGCAAATAAAATTAAATCAGACTCTGTCATCTCTGGGAACTCATTTACTAGAATGTCAGAATTTATACTTATAAAAGATGCTCGTCTTCTATTAATATTATTATCAACAATAAAATCAGCTAAAATGTTTGGGTGATTTAATTTTTGCAAGGCACGCTCCAAAAGTATTGAGGCATCTGGTCTATCTGTAATGGGTACATGGAAAGCATTTATTATGGCCCCAGCTATTCTAAAATCAGTCATTAGATGGGTAGCGGCGTTATTGCTGAAATCATTTCTAAATAGTTTGTAATCTCTCTTAAACCTACCATTTACTACTTCCACTACCCATCGACACATTGTTACAAGTCTAGATTTATTTGCTCGTAATGTAGGCAACTGTGTCTCACCAGGTTCCAGGGATTCAGGTTTACAAACATTATAATTTAAGGAAGTTAATAATGGAATCGAGTCCCTGAATCCCCTATCCAAAATAAAAACGTCTCCTTCTCTAAAGTATTGCCTTAGCTCATTACTTTCATGTCTAAACAATTGTTTCATTATATCGGCATCTGACACAGTTGCCGCATAGGGGCCATAAATATCAAGTATATGACCATCTGTTGTTACTATTAAAAAAGGCTTTACCAAGTTTCTGTATTTATGTAAACTATAAGATTGCTTCTGAAATAAATAATTTGAAGATTTTTGTAAATAAATGTATGTCCCATCACAAATAACAATAGCCTTCCTAATGCCTCCTTCCTGACCACCAAATAGACCTTGTGGTATAGTTAAATTATGATTACTACATATTTCAGCTCTTGGCAAATGGCCAATGCCCATATGTAGTGGTACAAACTGTTCATTTAATGTATTCCTTACAATAGTTAATGTCTTTGAAATAGATGATTTAGACATTTCAAACAGTTGTCCTAATCTCGAATGTGGCTCCCCTGTTCTTAATTTAACTAAAAATATTGCAAGAGCAGTCTTATATTTTTTGAATTGTTCTCTTAACAGGGGAGCTTAATTTATTATTATCATGAATTTTTCTTTAGTTAAGCCAGTCCAATAATGGCATTCTTCATCGGCCATACGACCTACTTGCTCAAAATTGAATTTATTTACTTGTTCATTTGTAAGGGCTAGTGCTATTGTAGCCTCTAATTGAGCAGGAGTAAACTGGCTAATATAACCATAGTCATCGAGAAACCCCCAATCATAAACCCCCAAATGATGGCTACATATACGAGCATTATCTGTAACAAATAGTTTATTTGATTTTAATAAACGGTACCTCAAAAAATGTGGTACTACATGTCGTTCCACATTCGTGCAACCATGCACAAAACATGAACTGGCAGAGTTTGCTGTCCGTCTAAAATTGGGTAGAACAGTTGGTGGAACATCATTTGACGGTTCATCAACAACTTCTTCTGTCTGGATATGTCTCCGAGCTGATAGCCAGCATGCATAGCACACTCTGCTATGAGTTGTTATCTGAAAACAAAAACGTAATATGTATGATATCATTATGCTACAAAGGACTGATAAAAAACAAAGAGTATTTTATTAGTAATTACCAGTCTGGGAGAAATTCGTTGGGCAATATATTCTCTTTCTACTCCTTCGGGCAAAGAATGAGAATGACGTCCAGCAAGTGATGCTTGACACCAAACACATAACCTATCATAGGATGTGGAAGGTTGAGGCTGAGAGGTTGAGGGTTGAGGCTGAGAGGTTGAAGGTGTAGAAGTTGTTGAGAGTTGTTGTTCAGGAGGTGCAATTCTGTTCTGATCCTGCTGTTGTGCTCGTTGAACATTTCGACGAGCTGCGAGCCAACATGCATAGCACACTCTATTTTCAGGTTGTATCTAAAAATGAAAATATTAATGCTTTTAATAATGGAAAAAAATGTGGAAAAGTTATATCATAACTCATGTGACATGACATAAAATAGTATGTCAAGTGGTACTTAGAAGATTTTAACATGTTTAACCGCGGAATGACCGGGGATGTACTTGTACCATGTATTTTGGTTTACGGGCGGGGATGTACTTGTATCATGTATTTTGGTTTACGGGTGTACCAGCTGGTGTCTCGGTGGTTAATTATTTTAATATTGCAAAAAATATGACCAAACTAAAAAAAAAAAAAACTGCCTAGCCTTTTCCCAACTATGTTGGGGTCGCTTCCAGTCTAACTGGATGCAGCTGAACAAACTATACCACAATCAATGCTAAATAATACTATGCTCATGTAATAGTCTGCCAATGCTATACTTCTTACCTGCCGAGGCAATATACGGCGAGCTATATCATCTCTCTCAGGACCATTTTGCAATGAATGTGAGTGACAGTTAACAATGGACTTTTGACATGAGACACATTGACCTGCAGGGACTGCTCGTGTTTCGATATGCAATTGATTTGCAGCTGTTGTAAAGCAGTTCCCACACAAATGGCTATTGTAGTCAATCTAAAAAGAAAAAAACAGTGACACAAATATAAAACTTACAATTCAGTAAGGTGACGTATTGTAACTTGTTTTGCTTTAATAGACAGAAGTTAAAGAATAGTTCTAACAACTTCTATACCTACCTCACGATTTAGAGATCTTGAAATAATTGAGCTTATTTCACTGCCAATTTCCGATAAGGTATAATACTGCGTCTCATCATTCAACACAATATTACATGAAAAGCACTGCATTGTTGTACACCAAAAACAGATACACTAAAAACAAAAAAATACAGTTATTGCAAAGCAGCAAAACAAATATTTTTCGTAATCAATAGGTACATGTGTACATGTAGAGTTGAAGAGATTTTATATGAGATTTTATAACCTATAGGAAATAGAATTTTTTTCCTAGGATTAGATACCATTAAAAATCGGGAAAAAAAAAACGTAATAAAGACCAACAATACTTACATAAAGCTGATGTGAAAAGTCCGTATAATCAGAGTCCAGAGTATAATAGCACAATGTCAAGTCCAAATGGGTTAGCCAGGTCGTAAGGATGGAAGAAATCAAACGAAAGTCCAGGGAAAAATAGCCAAATCAACAATAGGGGAAATCACACACGAAATAGCACTCCAGAGACGGGAAACCAACGAACAGACGCGAGAAACCGAAACGGAATGACAGCCATGGTAAATAACAACAAATAATTAAAAACATTGATAATTGTCGGCCTTAGAGCATAGTCTTTTGGCCTCTTCGTAAGCTAACCAAACGGATCAAATAATCTGAAATGTAAAATAAACGTATTTTTTTTAATTCTTGTTCGCTAATTGTTTCACAAATAGAAGGTGCTAGGCAAAAACTGTTTTTAAATACAAAAATATAATAATAATCAGTACATTTTAGGTTAATTTCTTTTTGTTACGTTTTTTTAATAGAGTTACGAAACGCATCATCGGAAGAAGTGTATCACGAGATTGCCAGATGAAAATTCTTGGGTTGCAAGTTATAAACATCTTTGAACGACAATTTCAGGTGGTACAAATGTCTAAATAAATCCAATATATTTTTTTTCAGAATCTGCGACTTTTTTCCTGTATTTTCGAACCTTTGTTCTTAAGGTACATTGTTTGGCCACAGTTGTATGGAAAAAAAAACACCTCCTTTGATACGTACCGATTTTTTTGTTGGCCACAACAATTATCACTGTAGAAAAGAACATCAGAATCTGGATGGTCTTCAGCAACTTTCTCTAGAAACTTGTAGACGCAAGTTCCTATTTCTGTAGAACCTTTAGAACCCAAGCCCTCATGCCAAAAGTAACAAGTAGTTGAATCCGTTTTAATATTTGTTATCTGAAATAAAGTTAATATTATTTATAGTACCTAGGTAATATTAAACATTCAAGAGTTAAATACGTTACTAATAGTCTTCTTACAGTAAAATTGTAGCAATTCAATTTGGATTTGTAGTAAAACGCTGATGAATTGCCGATTGGCACAGGTAACTGTGCTTGTAAGTCATATATGGCCACTATGACTTTGCTTTGTGGTTCTCGAGAAAGTGCAATATCTGCTGCTTTTTCTGTACGACTTAACACCTTTTCTCTTTGGTGGTTTATATACTGGTGTTCTAGTTCTGTTTTCTTATCACCTTCTGCATTTTTGTAAGATTCACAAAAATTGCACTGGTCTTTTTTAGGTATAAAAAACGATATATTGAATTCCCTGTTAAAAATCTGACTGTAAATGAACAATGTAGCTGCTTCTTTACCGGCACTTCTGCGTTGGCATTCATAGTCGCGATGTAAGGCAGCCAAGGTAAGTCCACCATCAATAAACTCGCGGCTGGTATTAGCACGTAAATAATGGCTTTCAACTCGTGGGACTGAATTGATATGCTGACGAACTGATTCTAGTACTTCTGGATCCGATTTCGGTTGTTTACCATGTTTACCCCTTTGATCGGTCGGCGCGATTCCACAATCAGAAGATTTTGCTTCAATAACTGTACGGAGCGTCCGTTGTGCTATCCCAAGGGTATTTAGTAAAAATGTCTTACATATTCTTCGGGTCTGAGCATTTTTCACAAAAGAAAACCAACTATTGGGCGTTCTTGGTTGTGCTACATTCTTTACACGACGGCATACTATGTTTTGAATGTTAATACAAGAACTAAGAAAGTCTCTTTGACGTTGCAAAGATCCTAAGGACCAATAGGTATTAAATATTTGTTGACGTTCATCTCTTGTAAATTTATCGCAACATAAAAACTTACAATTATGGCACGGAGGTCTCATTTTTTTGGCTTCTATTTTGTTGCCTTTCTTAGATACATAGTCTTTTCCTGAATTTTTTAACGTTTTCCTGACATTTTCTTTCCACTTGTTTTGGTTTCTTACTCTTTTCTTTCCTCTTTTATTCTTAGAAGTTGCACTGGTTAAAGAAACTATAGATAAACTCGTAGATGACGATCTGTCACGCCTTGGATGTGATGTCGGTGGGTGATATTCACTGCCACTATCTGGAGAAAAGTCTGAACCTTCGTTCAAGCAAACAAAAGGAGAACTTGGCTTCTGATTTTCTTTACCTAGAATTAAGATTAAATAATATTGAGAGCTGTTGGTTACTGTTGTTTGGAACTAAAGAAATATTTGAAAATTATGCTTACCAAACTCAGCAGAATCACGGTCTTTGGTATTTCTACCTGTCGCATCAGAACCTTCTTGGAAATATGAAGAGATTTGCATATCCATTTGTTGATTAAGCACATTTTCATTGTTATTTGTTTGAAGTATCGTAGGAGATAGTATTGTTCGTTCAGCATTACCTGTTCAACATAATTTTATTGTATCTAACAGTTCAAGAATTTTAATAATCAATATAAATAATAAATTAATTACCCTCATCAATTATTTCTTCAAACTGCACTATATTTTCATCAGTAGTTTGTTTATCAGTCATATTAGTATCAGAAATATGAATCAATTTTTCAGGTACAGTCATACCAAGTGCTTCATAATCAAAAGTATTTGCTCTTCTTAACTGTTCTATATGGGTATCATCCGGCAAAGAATCTGCAAAGTAAAATTTCCTCAAATTGAACCGCAGCTAGAGATCGTACATTCAACACTTGCGCGAAAAAAACATTGCTATAAAATCTAAAAAAAACATTTTCAGATTTTTTTTTGTTGTCTTTTGAACCGAAAATAATTATGGTATTAATATACGTACCTCCTTTCTGGGATTTACTCGACGTTGAAGAACTACTGGATGAATTACTCGATGAAGACGTTGAGCTGCTACTAGAACTACTACTACTCGATGATGAGTCACTGCTCGATGAGGATATAGAACGTTTCCGCTTTTGTGGCACTACTGATTGGTCATCTTCTTTGGTACCTTAAGTATAATTATTTTAATTCAATAACAATCATCTGCTTACTTCTACATACGTAGGAATTATTATAAGATTAAATACATAAATACAATTTATAAAACATATTCACAGTACCTTCGCAAATAGCATCTATTTCCTGAACATTTATATTATCAGAAGTATTGCTGTTCAAATGAGATATTGAAACTTCCGCCAAATCTTTACTGGTCGAAGCTATAGGTTCAATTATATCGACTGTCATTGACGATGCTGTTTCCCCTATAAAAATATTTGATTATAAGCGATGTATAGATAGCACGATGTATGAATTATAACAAGATGTAATAAATACAACCTTTGTTAAATTTTAATATTCAAAATGAAATGATAATAAAAAAAATATTTAAGATACATACCGCTTTTATTAAAGTCAGGATTGGTTTTAGAAAAAGGTGCTGCAGTCAAACCTTTTTTTCCTAATCGTACCAATCGCTCCATTCGGTTCGCCATTATTACAATAATTAGGTAATATCAAACGCCTTATTTGATTTTCTAAAATTTAAAGTGATATTTAAACTTCTGATTTTGATAAGCATAAAGATTAGGGAGTAGGTCGGCCCACTCTAAAACTGCTACTTAGGGCTTCTAACGCCTTTTTAACATTTATAATGATTAGTTAGACCGAGTCTTAGAGTAGGCCAACCTGCCTTTTAACCCTTACATAAAAACACTTATCAAACTCACGACATAAGTACCAATAACATATTTACGTAATCTAATTATAACGGCACATCTGTCAAATAAGTCGTTGTTTTACCATGTGAATTATATTAAGTAAAATAGCGATGTCACATTTGTCAAATGTGCCGTTTTTCTACTAACTTATTATGTTAATAAAATGTCACATTTGCCACTTACGCCAACACAGATTTAGAAGCGATTGCACCTCGCGGAGCGCCCCGCACAACTGACAAATAAGCCGTTGTTATGCGCGGAAGTGGGGGGAACGTACCAAGTACTACATTGACACTGAACGCCCTCTCTCAACAAATAGGAAAACTAACACCGTGCCGTTTTACTACTTTATAAATTATACACTTTTAAACACTTAGGCCGTAAAAACTCAATTTCGCTTTTTTTGTAAATGTGCCATTATACTGCTAGGTGAGCGATATTTATTTTTGTGGACTTTTTGGCTGACTATGTATATTTCTGCAATATTTATAATACTTTACTTTATATTATTACAAGTTACACCTAATACTATGTATCTCAGTATATTTACACATCACATTATTACAATAAACGCTACACTACATAATACTTCTGACGCTATCTATAAAAAAATATTACTATTATATACATCACTATTTACAAAAAATGAGTAAGACAAAAAATCTTAAAGTTGGATTATTTAATGCGGGGTCGCTCGGTTCGCGCCATGAGGAGTTCCTTGTTGCGATGGATACCCTCTCGATAGACATCTTGGCGATAAATGAGACCTGGCTCAGGCAGGGAGAGGAAGGTCGCGCGCCGACAGTACCGGGCTACCGGCTGCAGCACGAGCCGCGCGCGCGCAACGTGCGCGGCGGCCGCGGGGGCGGCGTGGGCTTCTACGTGCGCCGCGGGCTGCGCGTGCGCGCCGTGCCGCACCCGCCGGCGCCGCAGGTCGAGCAAATGTGGCTCAGGCTTAACATTAACGCGCATTCGGTTATCATCGGTACTGCATACAGGCCGCCGTGGCTTGATGTCAATGTCTTCCTGGATGCAATTACTGATTCCCTCTCCTCCTTTGCCAATGCGGACAAGGTTGTTTTACTTGGCGACTTCAATATTAACATCTTAAATCACACTGACAACAAATCTAAACTATTGCACAATTTTATACATTGCTGCAAGCTTAAACAAATTGTTACTGAGCCAACCCACTTCACAGACCATAGTGAAACTCTAATTGATGTTGTGTGCACTGATGCCCGTGTGTGTGGGGTTTCTGTATCACACATACCGGAACTTGGTCACCACGCAATTATATCTGTAGAATTAAATTTTAAACTAGAGAAGCCTGCTCCATATTGGGTTACCTACAGGCCACTTAAAGACATACTTCCTGAATTTTTTAATGATGACTTAAATGAAATAAACTGGGAACATATAGAAAGTCTGGAAGATGTGAACTCCATGGTTGCTATGTTCAATGAATACCTTTTGACACTATTTGACTTGCACGCCCCCCTTAAAAAAGTCTTAATTAAAGAGAAATCTTATCCCTGGATAACTGACACTGTCAGGGAAATGATGAGACTGCGTGACAAGTGCCATTTGAAGTCACGAACCACTAAATCCGAACAACACATTAAATCCTACAAAGAACTTAAATACCTGGTTAGAGCTGCTTTTGACAGTGAGAAGTGCGCATATTTTAAAACATATATTAATAATAATATTAAACAACCAAAGAAGTTATGGACTCATATTAAATCAACTATAGCCACCTCAAAAAAACCAGAGCATAGTCTGCCACATTTCTGTAATAACCCGGAATCTATCAATCAACACTTTTTGGATGTACCAGGCAGTGGTGAGGTCAGTACTGCAGATTTAAGTTATTTTGACCACCATAGACACAGTAACAGTCATTTCCGGCTTGAGCCGGTCCAGCAGGCTACGGTGCTCGGGATCTTGTGTGGGCTTAAGTCAAATGCGCAGGGCGTTGACCATATTTCTCTGGAGATGCTTATGTTGACACTTCCTCGAACACTTGCAGTTATCACAGCTATTATCAACAGATCCATAGTCACCTCTTCTTTTCCTGATCTGTGGAAAATGGCAATAGTTAGACCAATCCCAAAAGTACCTAACCCAACTAGTGTGAAAGACCTTCGTCCCATAAGCCTACTGCCATGTCTGTCCAAATTTTTAGAAAGGGTTGTCTCTGACCAGCTTAGGGCATATCTTGAGCACCATAGTATCTTGCCACTGGCTCAATCCGGATTTCGCAGGGGCCACAGCACAGCGACAGCACTCCTGGATGTAGTCGGTAACATTCTCGAAGCTAGAGACCAGGGCATGGGAACCCTGCTTGTCCTACTAGATTTTTCACGTGCTTTTGACTCTATTAATACTTCGCTTCTTCTCTCTAAGCTGTCTTACTATGGGTGTGATGTTGAAACAGTCAAATGGTTTGAGAGTTACCTCAGTAATAGATCACAGTTTGTCCAGGTGACATGCGACAGTAATGGAGATACCATGTCCTCTGGTCCGCAGCGCGTGGACAGGGGCGTACCACAGGGTTCGATCCTAGGCCCGCTGCTCTTTATCCTTTACACTGCTGACATCACCAACTGTCTGATCAATTCCAAGTTCCACCTTTACGCCGATGACCTGCAGTTATACCTCTCCTTCCGCACCCAGGATACTGCTGAAACTGTAAAAAGAATTAATGAGGATTTGGAAAGGATCTCTGATTGGTCCAGAAGAAACTCTTTGGTCCTGAACCCAAGTAAATCAAAGTATATTGTGATGGGATCTAGGGATTTCCTGAACAAAATGCTTGCTTGCAACATAGACCTCAAGATTGATGGTTGTGGTGTGGAAAGGGTTCTGGAAGCTCGTAATCTTGGGGTAGTATTTGACGGGCAGCTGCATTTTGAAACTCACATCTTGGAGGCCGTGCGCAACTGCTTCTACCGACTCAAGCTCTTGTATCGTGTCCGTCCCTACATAAGTGTGGATATGCGGGTCATGCTGTGTGAGTCACTTGTTCTATCCAAGCTTAACTACGCTGATACTGTGTATGGGGCGTGCATTCTCGGTAGAAGCGGAAAACTGATCCAGCGGGTGCAGAATGCTTGTGCAAGATTCTGCTACAATGTCCCACCACGTTCCCACATCACTCCATTTTTAAATAGTGGTAATTTGATGAGAATGTCAGCACGCAGACAACTACACCTGGCTACCCTACTCTTTGGCACTATTCTCACAAAGAAACCAGAATATTTATTTAAAAAACTGTCTTGGTCGCGCGATGTTAACAAGATTAAAACTAGAGCATCTTCGTACCTCATGTTAGCATCATCGCACAGAACTGCTGCATTCCGTGGTAGTTTCAAATTCGCTGCCTCTCGTTGCTGGAACGACTTGCCTCCTCCTTTTCGTGCTATAAAGACAGTTAGTACATTTAGAATCAAATTTAAACAGCATTTACTACACATTCAAAAATGTACCACACTTTGAACTTACCTTTGATCTGCACGCAGCTTGTAATGGTGGCAAGCTAGTGGCAGCGATTGTTCGCTAAACAGAGCAGGCACAACAAGCAGTGTCAGCAGTTATTTCGCTTTTGATTGTTTTTCTTTTTTTTCTCGTTGTTGTCATTTGTAAATTGAAATTCTTGTTATTATAGTCATTACATTAGTTTATCCTTATTTCTCCAAATAACGTTAATTGAACACCACAGAGTATTCTTTGTTATAGTAATCACAGCAATATTGAGCATTACGCAGCCGTAATCAATTAATAATCTTCTCGTCTCGCCGTATAGTTTTGTAATTGTATTTGCCGAGTGCCGGCGCCTGCGTCCAGTGTTGCCAACTAGGCTAAAACGAAATGTGCTAAAGTGCTAATAAAAAAATGCCAAAAATATGCTAGTTTTTTAATAAAGTGCTAAAATAATATGCCAGATTAATGTAAAATTTTAATCAAAATTATTAAAAATATACAGATTAGCTGTACGTAGGATTACACCAAGTTTTGAAATAAACAGTCTTCATCTTCTTGATTTTCATCAACAGTACCTGTAGATGTGGAAGGCTGAGAGTCCGAATCATAAGTCTCTTTGGTACCTATACAGCGCAGTACGTCATCTGGCACTGTATAAGAATAACAACATTTTCCTACCCTCTTCAGGCCAAATCTACGGTTAAAGATATTTATTTACTCAAAAGAATTTACAAAATTCACTTACAGAGTAAACATAGTTTAAATAAAGTTTATGTGCCAGTAAGCGTAGATAAATAAATAAAGTACGTATCTTAAAATTATCATTACAATTTTAACACTTCAATTAAAACATATACCCATTACCTAAGCACAAACAAACAAAACAAAACAAAGGCAAATTAGAAGAAAGTTACCCACAAGAAACAGCATTTTTGAGCAATGTGGGTGGGATGCAATTTAATAGTTGCTGCGTGTTTACTAAGGCCTATGCCATAGTGTGGAACATAAGCGATTTAGTGATATTACATATTATTATTTCTTTATTCATATTTTCCTTTAGGTATATATTTGTATTTTCTTTATAGTCTAAGTGAGTTTATGTATGTATGTATGTATGTATATATATATATATATATATATATATATATATTTTTTTGTTGTTATTATGAATTAATCGAAAGGTAGGGAAATATCTTTTAGTATATATCTTTTTAAGGATTTTTTGTAACTGTTTGATGATTTGATTTCTTTTATGTCTTCAGGCAATTTATTATAGAACTTAGCCCCTTCATACATGATATTCATCCTTCCATAATTGGTCCTAGGCTGGGTTAAGCAGATATCATTCGCTTGTCTTGTTAAAATTTTATAAGTTTGTGCCCTTTTTTTAAATGTTATCTGAGAGTGTATTTCTTTAGCTAGAATTTTTCTGACGAGTATGCATGTGTTGTACTTATACATTTGCTGAAGGTTCATAAGTTGTGTTTCTTTGTACATTTTTTCAGTAGGGGTTAAATAGTTATATCTAAATAGTGTTTTAATTATTTTATTTTGGGCAATTTGGAGTATTTTTAAGTTAGTTTTGGCGGCAGTTCCCCAGACCTCAATCAGATAGTCTAAGTGAGATTTAACCATCGAGTTATATATAGTGTAACGCACATGTCTGGGAAGACATCGCACTATACCACGGAGCGCACCTGTTAGTGATGTGAGCTTATTTTTAATACTTTCTATATGTGGTTTCCACGTTAATTTATCATCCAGTATAAGACCAAGATATTTTTCTTGAGGCACTCTCTTTAGCATTTGACCATCAATTTGTAGGTTACTGTGCTGAGCAACCTTTTTGTTCTTCGCAGCAAATATTATATAATTGGTTTTAGTTATGTTTATTGTCAATAAATTTGATTTAAGCCAGATATGTAAGAGATTTAAATCATGCTGAGCTTGTTCTATAATTGAGCATATTGAGGCACCTGAGTAAAACAAACTTGTGTCGTCAGCGTACAGTGCAATATCCCCTTTCAGGCCAATTTCATGGATGTTATTTATGTAGATTAAGAATAGTAATGGCCCAAGAATTGAGCCCTGGGGGACGCCGTAGGTAATTAGTCGAGGGCCACTTTGAATTTCACCAATTTTTACAATTTGATATCTGTTATTAAGGTATGATTTTAAAATTTTTAAAGCAGAATCTGAAATACCTAGATGATTTAGTTTCACCAAAAGTATATCGTGGCTAACAGTATCAAACGCTTTTTTTAAATCTATAAACACTCCCAATGTAATTTTTTTATTGTCAATATTAGTTTTAATTTTTGTTGTTAGATCGATTGCAGCTGTGACAGTGTTTGATTTTGGTCGAAATCCATATTGCTTTTCGTATAAGAATTTATTTGATGTTAGAAATTCACTAAGTCGGTTGTGTAATATTTTTTCAAATATCTTTGAAATTACTGGCAATACAGAAATCGGTCGATAATTACCTGGATCCGATTTATTACCTGACTTGTAAATAGGGCTGACTTTTGCAAGTTTCAAGGATTCCGGAAAAATACCGTCAGTTAAACACCTATTGATACAAAGAGTTAAATTTTCCGCTATTTGATTTTTGATACATTTTAACATTTTGGTACTTATTCCGTCAATCCCAGCACTTGTATTTACATCTAGATTTTCAATTATTTTAAGTACCTCTGCAATAGTAGCAGGTTCAAATCGTGTTAATTTGGCAGTAGTGTCTTTTTTGTTAACTGGTACTTGTAAAGCTTGATTATTATGATACGATTTAGGAATTTTACCCGCGAGCTCTGCACCTATATTTGAGAAAAATAAGTTAAAACACTCACTGATTTCCTTTGTGTCAGTTGTTTGGCCTGATGGCGTGTCTAATTTTACGGGAGTAGAGCTATGTTTTGTTTTGTTGCTAGCCAGACTATTTATAAGTTGCCACATTTTGAGAGGGTTTTTTTCACAATCTTTAAAAGTTTTGTAATAGTATTGATTCTTTGTTGATTGAATTTCTTTATACACAATATTCTTCTGCTGCAGGAACTCGTCTTCCAGCATTTTGTCTTCAGATGAAGAGTGTTTCAATTCATGCCACAGTATGTTTCTTTTATTTATTAATGTTATAAGTTGATTGTTGATCCAGTCTTGTCTTGGTCTATGTAGCATTTTGGTCTTTGTTATTTTATTTTTAGTAATGGCATCCAATAAATATTTTTCCAACACTGTGAAATCATTGTGCATGTTAGCTAAGGTATTATCTTTTATAGTTTTATATAGGTTATCATAATTAATAGCTTCGTATGTTACTTTTTTGGGTCTTTCCGGTATGATTCTGTTTACCTCCAAGTATATTTGTTTGTGATCTGACATGGCGCTTTCTACTAGAGCCATGTGAAAAGTATTCTCTTTTAGAGTTGTACATACATGATCTAATAATGTCTTAGACGTTTAGTACGTTTTATCAATTTTATTTAATATTCTTAGACCGTTTTCTTTTAGCATAGTCTTATATTCTTTAATAGAATTTTCTTTACTTAGTAAATTCAAGTTAAAATCTCCAAATATGACAGTTCTTTTCCTCTTGATTAAATTCTTTGTATATGTTTCAAGAAATTTTTGTACATTTGCTGCAGGCTGTTTATATACTACTCCAGTATCCAAAGAAAGTTTGTCCAGGTGTATCCATAGGAAGTGATTGTTATCTTCGCATTGCCCTTCTATTAATTCATGTTTCAGTTCGTTGCGCACATAGATTGACACTCCTCCACCTCTTGAAGATGTTCTGTAATTGTAATAGTGAGTGTAGTTTGGTAATTTTTGCCTTAGGGCTTCATTTTCATCTTTTATCCACGTTTCAACCAGTAGTATTATATGTACGGTGCACTTGAACGTTTGTATGATACATTGTATTTCATCAAGTTTCCCTGGTGCAACAATACTGCGAACATTTGCGTAAAGAAAACTAATTGATTTTGTTGTAGTTGTAATATTTGCATAGTTATGTGTTAGCTCGTAAGTTATTGAGGTTGTCTTCCCTACAAGTTCTTCTGAGTCATTAAGTTTTTTGACTGTTCTTTTACGATCTTTGGTGTTCCCTTCGAAAATTTTATGATTAAATCTCCTTCTCCATTTTCTTTCCTGTGCTGTAATTCAACTCTAAGATTTTTCATGAACTTTTGTTGTTGAGGAGTCTGATCAGAGTAAATTCGCACACCATCTACTTTCAGATTAGCTTTGTTTCGCAATATAGTCTTTGCAATTTCTTGAGAAGAAAAAGATAATTTGAGTGGGCGTACTTTCTTGCCGTCATATTTTCCAACTCGTAATACTTTTTCTGCTTTAGGACAATCTGGATATATGGTGCTTATAATTCTTGCTGCTTCATTCCTTTCTGTTTCTCGTCTCTCCTCGCCATTACTTATATATTTCTCAGGAACACCCACAATAATAATGTTCTTACTACGTTCAGTTCGGTCCTGAAATTCCTCATAAAGGTTTTCGTAAATTATTTGCGGTGTTGGCTGTGTATGTGTGGTCGGTGTTGTAGAAACAGATTTAAACTCCTGAAAGTCGGTTTGGAGGGATGTTATTTTTTCTTCATTTTCTTTAACAGTATCCGACAGTGTAATGATTTGCGTTTTAAGACTTTTATTTTCTGCTATTAGTTGTTCGGTTGTAATAATGCTTCATTAATGGAGGAAATATTTTCACTTATTGTTTTTATATTTTGGTTCTGGTTATTGCAAGATTCCTGTAGTGTTACAACAATTTCTTTCATTATTTCATTTTTAAATTCAGTGAACTGGTGTTGAAAGTCGCTCTCAGGTGTTTTTCTTTTTCGGAGGGACACATTTTCTGAGTATACCTCATTTATTTTGGATAAATCAGGTTGAGAAATGCTGGTTTCTTCCAAAAAATTTGTTTTCCTCGTAGCTGGAGTTTTAGTAGGCGAATGGAAAGCATTCATGTCGATGTTGACAGCTAAAGTTGTAAAGAAGTGACAACAATCAATAACTCCGCTTATCGCTTCGCTTATGCACTGCGCGCAACCTTACAATAACACCACTGGTGCGCGTGCCGCAGGCTGTCTCTTTCGCACTTTTGAATAGGTGATTAGTTAACTGAGTACACTTTTTGAACACTTTGCAGAATGAATTGTATTTATATGGTAATTGAGCTCAAATTCAAACGATCGCATTAAATAATTTTAAAAGCAAAACAGTAGGCACGTCCACTCACTACGCTCGCCGGCTTCTCACAATCTGACATATAAAATGGCATTTAAGGTTTTCACCGCTAAACGATTCCGAAGCTTAGTCTTTACCAGATTCATTTGACTAAAAACACGTTCAATCTCCGCGTTCGAATGAGGTAACGACAGCATAGATATTGCAAGCTGCGATAAATCCGCAAAAGGGTTATTACCAGCTGCATCTTGATATTCAATGACTTCATTCCAGAACTGTATGGTGGAAGATGTGCATTCCCATTTTATGTGTACTATGTTTACCCAATGAGATACAAGCCTATCTATTGTGGATGCATTTACTCTGAACTCTTCGGCTATTTCGACAATGGAAGGCTTGACCACTTTTAATGTTTCCTGTACAGAAAACATAGATATTTTCTGTAGCATTTTGAAATTAACGGGTAATCTCGAACGTAGTTCTTTTACAAGTTTCAATGTGAAATTAATGCATCGTTGACGTAAATTGTTTGCTACATCAGGTTGAAGATTATATTCACGTAAAGTGGACTCATAAACATATCCCATATATGGTCTAGGGTCCAAATAATCATCAATGTTTTGAGTAAAAATATCTACCCTCGCTGTAGGGTTCAGGATACGCCGACTTGTCGATTCCACTAAGCTACTCAGATCCCTGTAAAGTTTTGTTGGATCAACATCGTTGCTTTCAAATAGTTTGTTTACAACTTGAACCTCCTGTAAGATAGGTTGTAAGTACAATAAGTACAGGTGATTCACTGGATCGTTATACATGTTGTATAGAATTTCTGCCATGTGGCAGTGTTCATCCCGTCTGGCAACTTCAAACAGGAGCTTTAATTCCAACCATTGTTTTAAAATACGACTGACCGCTGGTTCAATTGATATCCATCGGGTGTTGCTCATCTGTGGAATTCTCAATGGATCGGAGCCACCGTTGATCGTTTGGTATATACTTTTGTAATAGAGTCGGCGGTTTGAAGAGTGGCTAAACCAGTTGTAGGTTTCTCGTATAAGAAAATCCACATTGCGGGGTAGAGTTTCTTCTGAAGCGTGCGACATAGCCAACTGTAACGAATGACACACGCAGCGAACTAAGACCAAATTATTATTGTCAGTTGCATTTTTCAACAATGCGTGCACTCCGTTGTTAATTCCTGTCATCACTGTAGCATTATCCGTGCCGATACCGATAATTTTTTTTATATCTATATTTAATACTGACAATAGTCCCTTAATACCGTTGACTATGCTCTCTGCCGTGCCATTTTCAATTTCCACCAACCCTAAGAAAGTGCAAATTATCTTTTTAATGGATCTGCTGAAATATCTGATAGAGACTCCCAACATTTTACTAACAGAAATATCTGTAGATTCATCGAGTAAGAGACTGTACTCTTGGTCTTTTAAGTCCGAAACAATTTCTCTAATAAAATGCGGCGCCAAAACATTTTTTATTATGTTTGTGCATTTCGTGCGATGTACTTGTAAGCCGCCACTTTTGCTGTCTCCGAATCGATGTTTGCATAACTCCGATAGATGGTCAATAGACATAATCGCACAATGTTCGCACACGAACATAGATAATGAAGATTCTGCTTTCTGTGTGCTTAAATCTTTTTTAACAACGGGAAAATTTATGGTTTTTTGACTTTTCATTGGCTCTATTGCTTTTCTGTGTTTTACTGATATAATATGTTGCTTTAAACAATACAATTTTGCAATAATATCGCACTTGCAGTACTTACAATAGGCTTTTGTCGTATCTTTTGCAACGGGCTGCAACCACTCTTTGAAATCGGACATTTGCTCCCACTCTGACCGGTAATGTTGATTGTACTTAGGAGGCATTACAACGACAAACAAAAACTATTAAAACTCGTTCCGTTATATCTCGAGAGACACTGCTTCCACTTTCATTTGTTTTAAATTTAGTACTTCGGTAGGTAACGATTTGATTAAAGTTATTCTTTGTCCCTCATTCCTACAGAGAAGAGCGAAGTAATTTTGTTTGTCTATGGTATCCACATGTCAAAACGAAAAAGTTTTAAAGGGGAATCCCAGTCCAAAACAAAAGAGATTGTTCGTTTATGTTAATATTTTATTTTCATAAACAGTCGTTCGTTTCATGTTCTTTTTTTAATTTCAGTTAATATGCTAAAAAATATGCTATATGCTAAACGACAAAATAATATGCTAGACAGAATGAAAATCTGCCAAATTTAGCATATAAAATGCTAAATTGGCAACGCTGCCTGCGTCTCTTTACTTGTCACAGCGATGTCATTGTGCCACAGACACTAAATCCGTAGACAAGTAATTGATGTTACGTCGGGTGCTGACACGCGGAATATAATCATTTTATTTGAATTTTTTATTTTATTTTATAATAATTATGTTACACATATATAGCTATTTTTATTTTATCTTTATTTTGTTTTTTGTATTTATATTTATTTCTGTATCTGTCCGTGACACCACAGCAGCGGGCCCTATCAGAATACCAGCGCTGCGACACTTATTTTTTTTTTTTTAAATGTCGCAGCATCATGCTGAGATAGGGGCCTTTTGGCCTCGTACAGGACTTTCTGTTGTTATTTTCATTTTACTTTTGTTTTTATTTTTTATTTTTATATTTTTTGTTTTTAGGAGTGTGTTTAGTTTCTAATAATCCTGTGCGAGTCTCAATAAATACTTTTTCTTTCTTTCTTTCTTTCTTTCTACTTCGTTAATCACAGGCTTAGGACTGTCTGCTAAGATAATTATGTTTTTTTACAGTATTTAGGTACTATTTTGTCATGAGCTAGCTTTAGAAGCCTAGTATTAGCAGGCGTAGTTAAAATATTTCAATTCATTTTATTTACTTATGTTGTATTTTTTTTTTGCTTTTTTCTTGCTTTTTTTTTGTTTTGTTGGAGAAACAACAATTGTTCACTTTTCGACTCCCCGCAGTCGGGATCTCCTCTCCGTCTCAATATGTCCCTGCTACAGAAAAAATACGTTCACAAGGCACGCTAGAGGCCATCGCGTTTAATTTTATTTTGGCCAGTTTGGCTAAATTTGGATAAATTTGTTGATTTATTTGCCACCATACTAAAGGATTTAAGTCTGGAGACAAAACTGTGTCATCCAAATATTTTTGCGTCTCAATGATCGCCCTGCTATTGGCCGTTCCAGCTGGTCGTACGTTGTGCATCTGTGTATTATAGTGCTTCCATAATAGGCTGTTAGATTTTTTTCACTGGCTATCCGGCAAATCTGAAGTTGATGCTGAAGACTGATTTCTTTCATTTTCGTGAATCATTGCGGTCACTAAGCCTACGATATACTTTTTAGTACTGTCTGCAACATTTTCACTCTCAAAGTATAATTTGTATCTCGGGTCTAAAAACATAGCGACGGTGTATGTTCGGCTCTGTTCCAAATTAGAAAATCGCGTGTGTGAGAGTATTCATATTTATAGGCGAATAACTGATTGATTATTGATCACAAATATTGATGTTGTTTAGTGATCTTTAATCTAGAATCACAATATGAACGTCAGCTGTCAGATGACAAAGACATTGACGTATGGAAACGTTCCATTTCAACTATATTTTATTAAACGTAAATTATTATTTTATAAATAGAAAGGTCTTAATTTAAAATATATGTTATTAGCATTTATTTAATTGATATTTCATAGACAAAAGTATTTAATGTAAATGGTATTTATTCTGACTTAAAAGGTCGCTTCACAAACATCGATTCTAGAGTTTTCAAACAAGTCATGTTTGGTGGTTTTACTTAATCAAAACAAATGTATATTATCTTAGTATTAAAATAAATGATTAAATAATAATTAATATGATACTAGTAATATTTCTCATGATTTAATATTGCAATTTAAAAGTAACAAGTTGTTTTAGACGATTCTCAGATCTTAAAGATGATGGTAATATAATATAAGATTTTACTTAAAGATTACAAATAAATACATACTAAATTGCTAAATAATCTTATGAAGTTTTAAAATAGTTCCACTATACTAGATTTGTTAATTAAAACCTATATTAGAAGATATTTAGCAATTATGTACAACCATCTTTGATTGGTCTAAAAAGGCGGCAGAATGGGCGGCAATGTTTGTGGTACTGACTGGTAATATGGAGGGATTTTGATGGGTTACCGCCAATTTTGAAGGGGATCTTGGTTCGAATGGTTGCACGAGATAGGACAGACTCACAGATTCTGAGTGGTGTCCAATGTCCGAGGTATTCCTCGTAGCGCTCCCGTTTTGAAACGCTCCCATCTAAGCGCTCCCGTTTTGTTCCTCCAAGCGCTCCCAAAAGGAGCGCTTCGAGGAACGATTAAAAATATTAAAATTTATTTCCTCGAAGCGCTTCCACGTTTAAAAATAGGGAAAAGCATGAAGTAATGAATTATATCGATAATTTTTTAAAACTCATGTGTGCATCATCGACATCGAAGCTGCTTAACCAAATTACGAAATTGAGAGAATAATATCTTTTTGCTTTCGGCACTCTTATGTGTATACAAGGACCAATGTTATTGTGTAGGTATTCAAAGAGGATGTTATAAATAAAACGCATAGATATACTTGATATAAATTATATACGTATAATAATCACATTGCAGTAGACCTACATAATAATTACATTAGTACTTTGTGTGTACCACTGGCGACGGGGTGTGGACGAACGGGAATAACCCCTGGCGACTAGCTCCACGCCACGGTACTGTGACGTCATACGCATTAGCGAGTCTGCCAGCGCGACTGAATATTTTTCGAAACTTTAAATGCTAATAAAATAAAAACTACTGGGTATTTTTGAGAGAAACAAAAAGTTGTTAACTTGTATCCATACAGGCTATATTATGACAAACTTTCAGGCGATTTGGCAAAGTAACGTTATCCATTACAAATAGGATATAAAAATATATTCCAAGTTACAATCACATTAAAACAACATTAATACTAAGAGTAGTATAAGTATGTATATTATAAAAATCTTTAAAATTAAAAATCACAGATCGTTTCATAATCTTAATTATTACTGACTAATTAATAAGTGTTCATTGGAGTTGCACAATTTGATCCCGCCAAGTCCGTTCCATCATCGGACCACAAGACGTACGGCGTTGCGCCACCGTTACATGGTCGACATCCCATCCATACGTACAAAGCGTTTTGGGAACACATTCATTATGCGTACAGCTAAGGAGTGGAATTCCCTGCCGGAGTCTGTGTTTCCTGATAGCTACAACCTAGGAGTCTTCAAGTCTAGAGTGAATAGATTGCTTCTAGGCAAGCGTGCTCCATCGTAGGCCATATCATCGCTTAACATCAGGTGTGATTATGGTCAAACGCGAGCCTACCGCTAATAAAAAAAAAATCACAGATGGTTCCATGTTTAACAATTACAAATTACAAATAGGATATAAAATAATATTTCCAGTTACAATCACATTGAAACAATATTAATCTTACTAAGAGTAGTATAATAATATAAAAATCTTTAATATTAAAAATCACAGATCGTTTCATAATCTTAATTATTACTGATTAATTAATCATTACTAACAGGTGCAAAAATACGAGTACTTATTAAAATCTTAACATCTCTAGGCAATGTCCTATAGAAATAGCGCCAGACACGTATTGATGTAATATATTTTCAATTACATTGTTTCGTTCTTGGGCATGTTTTTGATTTTCGGAAATGTTCATTTTTAATCTTATTTTAGCAAAATTGTTACAATAGTTTTGTAAGTACCTTAGCAGTTTGGCTAAATTTACACCTTGCTTTTGATTGATTTTTTTATTAATGTCTGAATAATGTGATTCCACGAAATTATTTGTTTTATTCTTTTCACCGTAACATGTAAATTTGTTTTTTCAAAATCGGTGTTCTAACCATTGGGAAACCATATAATCATTGATGTTTGTGATATTTTTGTCCTGTGGAGACTGACTCATTATATAAAGAAATGCATCATCTAAATCTGAGGCAGGTAAATGAGGTAATACAGTACACAAAGCAACATGCTTCCTAAAAATACTATTTTTGGATAGACCTAGGTCTCGAGATTTTCTTTTAAGCGCTTGTTTGTAGTGAAAAATACACCCACTTGCAACTGCATTTGGAAACTCTGCTAAAAAACCGCTGATTGCGGCTTCCTCAAAGTCGCTTTTAAAAAAATCAACCTGCATATTTGGTACTGTTGTTTTCAACAACAGAAATAATAATTTATATGTTGACTTCTTTTTATCACATAATAGAGCATATACTAGTGGCTTCACAACGCCATCGATTTCTCCATGGATGCTGTACAGCTGCTTAAATGGTTTTGGCACACTTTTGAAAGTCCCGTCGCAGTATAAATGACGACATCTTCCTAATTCCCCTCTACTCTTCTCGGTAGCAAACAAAAGGATCCTCCTTTTACCGTCATCATAATCCGCAAGGGTGAAGTTGTGAAATGATTTTGGCACCTAAAACAAGAAATTTATGGTCATTGGCAGTGATCGGTATTTACAAAAACGTTGACGAAAATAACGATTATGTTTAGATAAACAAAATTTATCTAAACATGATACCTACATAATTATAATATATATAAAACACATGTAACTTTTAAAGATTTTTTTTATTTTACCTTCATACTGACCTTTATATATCTAGATGTGTTGATAAAAAAAATAGTTAAAACATAATCACAGTTCTCAATAACATAAACACAAAAAGTTATGTTAAATTAATTTTATCGAAGACCAGCCCTGCGATTGCTGTGGGATCGCTCGGTGCGAAGCAATTACAACTGTACGCTTGAGTATTTAAGCACATTTAAGCATGCAGTGGTTGCTGACGCGACGGAGTAGGCTAATATAGCAGTAGGTTTTATAAATTTTCTATGGAGTGAAGTATCTGTACGTAATCTGTGCTAGAGCATAGATTAATGTGACTGTAAAGGGCAAGGCATCAAATAAAATATACATATTTTTATGTTAATTACTTACTTGCACATCTGTTAGACATTTCCCAAACAAACGCTTAACTCCAAAACTTTTATTTCTTTTATTATAAAGTCCAGTTTTAATATTTTCAAACTTTGGTATTTGATTTGTCAAATTAATTCCCTGGTCTAATAAACAATTAAGTTTTCTTTTATAAACCTCAGGGAGAGGGTCTAAGGTGGACACGGCTTCTTGGTGAATATCCTCCACTACTTCTCGCACAAATTGTGATGCCTCATTACGCCGACAAGAATGTTCGTTCTTTTTTAAAATATCTTCATATTTATTAAGAGTTAGGAAGGCACCACACGTCTTTATTGTACACCGCCACACACTGTTCCCATTCTTATTAACTTTTATAGGTCTGTATATATAATTATCACATAACAACACTTTCTTTCCTTTTTTACTTTGGACGTATTTAATTACCACGTTTCCAGTACTTGGTCCAGCAATTGGTTCCATGCTCACACAATTATTTCACAAACTTTATTAGTAAACAAACTTGCTTCCGTGACACATTCGCGCAACTTGCGATAACAACAAAACGCAATTTTACGTAAACACAAGTTCGGGCAATGTTCGGCTGGGTTCGTGTGAATTCGTTAAACGCGACTCTCTAGGATACAATGGGATACAATGGGATGGGGAGGCGGGGTTACGGTTTGTATGTGTGTGTGCAGGACTCACACGCCGCGCGCGCCGCATCTTTAACTCTTAGTTAAGAAGTTAGTATCGCTATTTTTGGCAAAAATTAATTATAAAATTGTTTTAACCATTTTATCAATCGCATAGGTAGCATCACCGTTGAGCGCAATACGTTACTGGATCCTGGCTCAGAGCAGGTGATTTTAGTCAGTAGGTGGTTTTAGTCAGTAAGAATCTGACACTCTCTCGCCCCGCCTAGGACAAGGAAAGTCATTTCTACCATTGACGTAAACGATAGACACCTCATTGCCTTATTTCTACGAAAAACTTCCGAAAAAAAACATTGAGGTGTGCGGGGAAGGGGGTAGTAATGGGAAACATAATGGAGAGAAATCATAAGCTTTCTAAACAATAAAAAAATATGAATAGGTACATATGTCGGTAGATTATATTCATCTATTTGGTGGACTAAAGGATTTACAATAAAACAAAAAAAAACAAAAAATACCAAACCCGTGCGAAGCCGGGACGGGGCGCTAGTTGTATATTATAACAATGTGTTCTACTTATTATCGATAATTTCAGTTAGTATAGTCCCATCTCTATCCGAAAGTTAATCATGGGAGCGCTTCGAGGAAATAAATTTTAATATTTTTAATCGTTCCTCGAAGCGCTCTTTTTGGGAGCGCTTGGAGGAACAAAACGGGAGCGCTTAGATGGGAGCTTTTCAAAACGGGAGCGCTACGAGGAATACCTCCAATGTCCATAATATTAATTTGTTAAAAGCCAATGTACATAAGGAAATCACGCTGCATAGCGAAGTTCTTCCTATATTGTAAAATAGATTGAATTATGATCATCATATCACTGCTAGTGAAAGATCGACTGACCACAATGTTCATGTAAGTTAAGTATATAATTGATTAGTATTGCTGATCTATGTTGTTATGTATGTGTTATACATATAGCTAATATTGCCTATGTGTGTTAAATCGAATTAAGGAATATTCATGTTCTTTCTTTACATTGACAAAGTTGCTAACTTTGAGAAACTGACCTTGTGTTAACAATAATATGCTAATGTGAAAATGTGTTGACAAAAGACTAAAACAAGCTGCCATGGAGTTTCTTATCCTTCTTCTCCATGAAGACCTAGTTTTGGAACGGATAATAGCTTTCTCATTAACGTTACCTACCTATATTTATTGACAAGCATAATTGAAATAAATGCCTGGTCCTGTCTTTCTGTGCTTTTCTTCGTAAAATCCCTTCCCAACACACCATAATCATAGATACTTTCTTACATATTATATAACTAGCCATTCTGACACTCAAAGCTTACTAATTAAGTGGATGCCAATACCTATAAATGTAGTATTTCATCCACTTTCTAACATCAGAAGTGGGATAGTGCTCTGTCTTACATAGAGATTTCTAATGAATTTTATTTTACTATTTTCATGATCAATGTTGGAGCAATTGGTGTTCTACTGGAAGCCATTGGTGTCGGCGGGTCGCTGACTCAACTCTCACCATAACGATGACATCGTGCTGTAAACTCTAAGAGCGAGAATTCGGATCTACAAGTTGCTGTTACATCTTAGAAAACCATTCCAAGGATTACCTAACCGGAGCAACAGTAACTACGAATTAGTTTTAAAGTCGGTAAGACCTTTAGAGACTCTGCTTTGGTATTATTTTGAAATCTGAGACCATCGCTAGCTGATGGTGCATCATAGGAAAACTTTTGTAACCTATATACCTTCAATATTAAAACAAAAAGTTTGTAATTAAAAAGTTAAGCTTCAACTGGTATTTTAACCAACCTCAATTATAGGAGGTCCTGTTATTACAAAATTATGATAGCTATTTGCATAGAAAGATTCCTCTTGGTATTAAAAAAGTACCTAGGTACAATGATTAAATAAGACAAGTTGAAAGATCATTAATTACTTTCCTAAAATTAGCTGGTGAACATTTCATTGAAGCTTAGCTTACAAAACCAATAGTGATTATGTTGTTACTGTGTTATTTATACTAGAATATTATTAATACTAGTTCTCACAAAGATGGGATTAAGAATAAAATACAAGTGTTCACATAGATGAAACTTGGCACGAAAGATTTAAGATTGTAGTTCTCACAAACATGAGGCTGACAATAAAATGCAAGTGTTCACGTAGGATGAAACTTGGCATGAAAGATTAAAGATTGTAGTTCTCACTAACCTGAGGCTGACAATAAAATGCAAGTGTTCACGCAGGATGAAACTTTGCATGAAAGATTAAAGATTGTAGTTCTCACTAACATGAGGCTGACAATAAAATGCAAGTGTTCACGCAGGATGAAACTTTGCATGAAAGATTTAAGATTGTAGTTCTCACTAACATGAGGCTGACAATAAAATGCAAGTCTTCACATAGGATGGAGCTTAGCATTACAAAAAGATTCTTGTGCTCACATAGATGAGGCAGAGAATAAAATGCAAGTGTTCACATATGATGGAACTTGGCATTACATAAGCAAAATAATAGTTCACATAAGTTGAAACTTTGCATATCAAAGATTCTAGTATTAAAAAGATAAGGTTGAGAATAAATTACATGTTTTCAGTAATGAAACTCACCTGTTACTGAAATACTGATGTTATATTCTGGTTTATTAATATTTTTATTTTAAAGATTCATTTTGAGGAAAACTGGAAAACTGATTAACATGACTAAAATATTTCATAATGTAGTAGTAACCCCAGAATTTAAAGTTGGTACTTTGTCATTGAGTAAATGAAACATTAATTTATCTTTGATCTGATAAATAGGTAAAAACTTTTGTGAATTATGATTTAAATTGTTCATACTTAAACAAATATGACAAAGTCAAAGGTTATTAGTAATTCTGTTTGTTTTATTGTTTTTCACTTTCAAAGTGCTTACTGGTAGTATTGTTAAAATAAACTTTTAATTTGATCTGAACCGCTACCCCAGTTCTTGATAATTTTTCATGTACAGTATAACCTTTTACTTTAAGAGTAAAGTAGGTGTCAACTGTTCAGTGACCATGTCAAAAACTAAATTATTTGACCGAAAATGTAATATAGGTGATAAATACAATTTGCAATGATTTGTCAGATTGGCCGAGCAATGTATTGTTTTGATTATTCATATAATAAATACTGGTTAATGTTTCAAATCTGGTAAATGTAAGTAGGTATTATTGTTTTTCAGTTAATTTGTTAGCTGACTATTAGGTATTGTGCTAAAATTATTATTTGTTTGATATAAGTTACACCAGTGGTTGGTGGTTGGTGCTATTTACTTGATGCAATTCGTTGTCACCAGCAGCAGATCAGTTGTTTAGAAACATAGTAATTGTTATTGACGTGTAATCTGATCAATTAAACTAGAAACTTAACGTGAAAAGTTGAAACGTTTGAACTGGTTACTATCACTTATTGTTGTTTTTGGTCTTGCTAAGTACATACTTCGAGAACGAAGTATTGGTCAGTATGGCCGTGTGAGAGTATTCATATTTATAGGCGAATAACTCATTGATTATTGATCACAAATATTGATGTTGTTTAGTGATCTATAATCTAGAATCACAATATGAACGTCAGCTGTCAGATGACAAAGACATTGACGTATGGAAACGTTCCATTTCAACTATATTTTATTAAACGTAAATTATTATTTTATAAATAGAAAGGTCTTAATTTAAAATATATGTTATTAGCATTTATTTAATTGATATTTCATAGACAAAAGTATTTAATGTAAATGGTATTTATTCTGACTTAAAAGGTCGCTTCACAAACATCGATTCTAGAGTTTTCAAACAAGTCATGTTTGGTGGTTTTACTTAATCAAAACAAATGTATATTATCTTAGTATTAAAATAAATGATTAAATAATAATTAATATGATACTAGTAATATTTCTCATGATTTAATATTGCAATTTAAAAGTAACAAGTTGTTTTAGACGATTCTCAGATCTTAAAGATGATGGTAATATAATATAAGATTTTACTTAAAGATTACAAATAAATACATACTAAATTGCTAAATAATCTTATGAAGTTTTAAAATAGTTCCACTATACTAGATTTGTTAATTAAAACCTATATTAGAAGATATTTAGCAATTATGTACAACCATCTCTGATTGGTCTAAAAAGGCGGCAGAATGGGCGGCAATGTTTGTGGTACTGACTGTAGACATGGGCAAAATGTGTCATTGAAAAGAAAAGATAGATATGCATCTTTCAATCACTCTGATATGAATCACTCTTTTATATCTTTATATCAGTATGTATCAGTAGCTCATTCGACACAGTACACACATACGCAACGCGTGCGGCTCACTTATTTAGATCAGTGATATAGTGATACGTTTTTTTGTTTGCACCTTTCTGATATATTGAGCGGTTGCGATTGAAAATTTCCTTCTTTTCGTGCCATGATTATTAAGCGGTTAACATTAACAAGTCAGAAAATGAATATTAATTAAAAAAATAACTATACTTATATAGGTACAACCTACTTCTATTTCAATACATTGAAAACATCAATTAGTTCAATGAATAGTTAATCACAATCTACATCTAGTTTTAAGTATAGGCATTAACTTAGTTAAGTACTTACTAGAAAATAAAATAGCCTTCTGATTTCCCTTCATACTTTACACAGGCTTAGGACTGTCAACCTACGTATTTACGTTAAAATTAAATTTTAGTTCAAAATATGTACTTATTTCAAATCAAAACATTTCGTTTTGTTTGTTAGGTTGGCGTATTTAGAAATCAGTAGCTATATACAATGATTTTTGATTATTTTACAACTTAACTAAACCTACTTATGTTATTTATTAAGCATACCTAAATATTTTCCTCATTCTGAGTTGCAACTTATGAAAAGGAGTTGAGACAGTTTTTTTGTAGTCAATCTCCTTCTTCGCTCATTGAGGGTATATCCGGCTTTAGAAAATATCCGCTCGCATGGAACAGACGTCGCAACCAGATTCAGCCTTTTTATTATATAATTAAATAAAAGTGGGTAAATATTTTTCCTGGCGTGCCACCACTTTAGTGGGTCTTCTGTGCGTTTTAGAAGCGGTTCCTGAAGATACTTGTCCAGCTCTACAATTCCTGCTGCCATTGGGTTTTCGGGCGTTTGTCTGGCTACCTCCTGGTCAAAATCAAACCAAATTGATGTTTCACTGGTACTGGGACCTGGTACCACCGGCTCCGATGGTGCCGTAGTTCTTGATGGAACCGAAGAAACACGGCCAATTTTCAATTTTAATACTTGTATGGCCTTGTCACATAATCTTTGGTCACGAAAGCCTTTTTGTTTAAATCGTGGATCCAAAATTGTTGACTCCGTGTTCAAAACGTTTATCTTAGTGTTGTTGAATCGATGGCTGAGCTCCTTGTGTAAACTTTCTATTAATGCCTTTATTTCAGGAATATCATTAGATGTATTTTGGAGTATGTTTTTAATTTGGTTTAACATGATGCGACATATATGTACCACTTTCGATAACGAAACGTTTTTCTCTGCACTTAACTCTACTGTGATGTCGTAAAATAATTTCAAAACCGGCACAGCAGATTCAATTACCAACCAATCATAGTCTGTGAGTAAAAGGTCATTCCTTGTCACTGCTGTAGTCATGACAATGGCCTGTTTTGCTGAGCAAAACCTTTGCAGCATGTCATATGTGGAGTTCCACCTGGTGGCAACATCCTGTTTTAATTTCAGAGGAGGTAGATTGAGCTGTTTTTGTACCTCTGTTAGTTTGTGGTTCGCCTGGGAACTTCGCTTGAAATATTCTACAATACTCTTCACTTTTGATAAATAAGGGCCCAATTGTTGTAATGCCGATTGGACGCATAGATTTAAGGTGTGGGCAAAGCACGGAATTTGCCGCATCTCACCCTCTCTTAAGGCTGCTGTGATGTTGGCCGCGTTGTCGCTGGCTACCGCGGTAACTTTGTGCTCAATACTCCACTCCCGCATGATGTTTTTCAAGAATTCGGAGAGATTTTGGCTAGTGTGCCTGTCGTTGTATTCAACACAACCAAGTAAATTCGAGTGTAGTTTAGTTTCGTCTGCCGTGGATATTAAATAATGGCCCGTGACTGCTATAAAGCTGTCGTTGTTATCGGAAGTCCAGCCGTCAGTTGTGAGGCAAACTGCGTTCGCATTTTCCATTTTATGCTTCACTTTTTCCTCTTGTTTTTTGAACATTTTTGGAATGAGTGATTGAGACAATGTTTTTCTTGTTGGTAGCTTGTAGCCCGGGCACAGCATATATATTAATTTTTTAAATTCTACATCCTCCACTATACTAAAAGGATAACATCCATTCGCAATCACGCGCACAAGCTGTTCGTCAATAAGTTCCGCACGACGAGGTGGCACGGATTTCGTGCTGTGCGCAAATTCCCTGATGGATGGCTGAGTACGCGCTGAGGGAGGTAATCCAGCGATGGAAAGTCCAGCGCCAATGGCACCAGAAATGACTGAATCAGTCGCTTTTGATGTCGATGTGTTTGTCTCCTGTGGGGCTTCTGAGAGAACTGACTGCTGCGATGGCTGCCTTTCAGCAACTAGGGGCACTGTGGGATGTTTGCTTTTCAAATGTCTGCCCAGGTTACCAACATTTCCACCGGGTATTGTTAAAATGTTCGCACAATACAAGCATTTCGCTTTTTTTGGTTCCACTTCATCGAAATGGTTCCACACGGCACTTCGTTTTCTTGAACCTGATGCCATTTTTAATTGTTCAAGTACGTAACTCCTAAATACCTAATTAAATTTACCTAACTACTAGTACTGTTTAATATTTACACTACACTAGTCACTAATTTTATAAGTACTTAACTTAAATTAAACCTAACTGTATAAAACTGCAAGTTACTCTCACTGATCTTTGCAATAAATTAGAGAAAGAAATATTATAATAATAGTCATAAACTATCAGTTACCGACGTCAGAGTCTAACTAATATAGCGAAATTATGTTTATTTCGTTGAATTTTTTTACTATTGCACTTCACCTTTATTTTTTAATCCTTAACGTCATTTAGTTATGACCGAAATTCCGTTTAGTCGACATTTGACAGATTCTACTTTTGACATCATAGTCTACTATTGACAGATTCTACATATGACAGATTCTACATATGACAGATTCTACGTATGACAGATTCTACATATGACAGATTCTACTTATGACAGATTCTACGTATGACAGATTCTGTATTTGACAGATTTAAATAAGTATTTCAGTATTTCAGATTTAGATAAGTATTTCAACAATAATGAGGCGTAGCCGACGGAGTCCCGCTTCGCGGGACTCCTACTTCTGGGCGGTTTAAAAAAAAATAACCACGAAGGGGACGGCGGGGTCTTTCAGACCCCGCCGTCCCCTTCTAACCTAACCTGTCCGAGTCGGGGTGCCCCAAGTTGTACCAAATACCTGGGAACAATTTATTTGGTGACAGATCTACCATTCTGAGCACAGAGCTATTATTTAAGTAACAAAACTTGAGAACAACTGGTAGAATTAGTACTGGTAGAATAGTAATGGTACAACTTGGGGCACCCCGACTCGGACAGGTTAGGTTAGAAGGGGACGGCGGGGTCTGAAAGACCCCGCCATCCCCTTCGTGGTTATTTTTTTTAAACCGCCCAGAAGTAGGAGTCCCGCGAAGCGGGACTCCGTCGGCTACGCCTCATTATTGTTGAAATACTTATCTAAATCTGAAATACTGAAATACTTATTTAAATCTGTCAAATACAGAATCTGTCATACGTAGAATCTGTCATACGTAGAATCTGTCATAAGTAGAATCTGTCATATGTAGAATCTGTCATACGTAGAATCTGTCATATGTAGAATCTGTCATATGTAGAATCTGTCAATAGTAGACTATGATGTCAAAAGTAGAATCTGTCAAATGTCGACTAAACGCGAAATTCGTTTGCATTGTTATACATTTAAGACCAGATTACAATGCCGAAATGTTCACTAAAGGCAAACAATTATAAGCCTTATGCGTCAGCAATAGAGTTAACAACTGATCATTGGGTGTCAACTTATTGTGGTCAAAGTCACGTCACGTCGCTTTGCGCGATGCGAGATGCGAGAACATTCGTATGGGTGCGAGCGAGACGGTATCGACTTCCCGAAAGTTTCCATCCGAACGCCGTGAACATCAGAATGACGGGCCAAAATGACCGATCAGCTTTAAAATATTACTAAAATCTAATACCTATTTGCTACTATTTGATACCTTTGTTTAAATAATTGGTACCTAATGAATAACCGAGAAAATGAATTTAAAAAATGGGCAGTCATTCTGATGTCAGGATGACTGCCCACATTTAGAATCTCCACCTAAGGGCTCCAAAATTTCAATTCGCCTTTACAAAAATTTAGTACCTATTTGATACCTAAACATATATTTTTTCTAGATTTTTAGGGCAAAGCATAAAGATTTTTTTTTTATTGATTGACTAGCCAAAATGACCGAGCAACTTTAAAAGATTACTAAAATCTAATACCTAATTACTACTATTTGATACCTTTGTTTAAATAATTGGTACCTAATGAATAACCGAGAAAATGAATTTAAAAAATGGGCAGTCATTCTGATGTCAGGATGACTGCCCACATTTAGAATCTCCACCTAAGGGCTCCAAAATTTCAATTCGCCTTTACAAAAATTTAGTACCTATTTGATACCTAAACATATATTTTTTCTAGATTTTTAGGGCAAAGAATAAAGATTTTATTATAGGTTTTTTGTTACTATGTAATACAGAAAGTCATATTTAAACACAACTAGCTGCGCCCCGCGGTTTCACCCGCGATCCCGTGGGAATGCCGAGATAAAATGTATCCTATGTCCTATTCCAGGTCATGGACTACCCATGTGCCAAATTTTATCCAAATCCGTTCAGCCGTTTTAGCGTGAAAGCGTAACAAACAGACTTTCGCATTTATAATATTAGTTAGGAAGTTAGGATTAGGATAGTTAGGATTAGGAAGTTAGGATTAGGATTAGGATGAAAAATAAATCAATAAAGCAGATTAATCTTTTCTTGCATATACAGGGTGTCTGGTGGCAGATTTAGGTTTTCAAAATAAAATAAAATAAATACCTTTATACGTATAGTTTTAATAAAAGTGTTAAAATACAGAGTCATAATGCGGATTTTATTTTTTAAATATGATGTCATCCAAATGTCTTCCATCTTGTTGCACACACTGTTCAAAACGGAGCCTCGTATTCCGCGCCACACGCTGCAGTAAACTCGGTTCAATTGCGCCGATTTCTCGCCGAATATTTTCTTTTAAGTCCACAACAGTTCGCGGATTGTTGGTGTAGACTCGCGCTTTGAGGTAGCCCCACAAAAAAAAATCCATTGGGGTTAGGTCGGGGGACCTTGGTGGCCACGGGATGTCCCCAAAGCGACTAATCAGTTTTTCAGGGAAATTTTCGCGCAACAAATCCATTGAAGCTCTGGCCGTGTGTGCAGTCGCACCATCCTGTTGAAACCACGTGTGTGATGAGAACGATGGATGAGCTCGCAGGCTCGGCAAAAAGAAATTCGAAATCATGTGTCGATAATTCTCACCACTGACATTAGTCGCGTGGCCCCGTGCATTTTCAAAAAAAAATGGTATACAAAAAGATCGATTTAGTTAAAATAAGATCTTTATTTAATCCAATAGGCTTGAAAATGCTACCGGTGGCATCGATACTTAGCACAGTCCTTTCTTCTTTTTTATAATCTTGGAAATACTTTTCTTGATCCGACGTCCAATAGTAAATACAGAACGGGGAAAGTGTTATAAACCGAATTACAGATTCATATGTAGGTATTTTTGACATTATCCACAAAGACATAATTTGATTTGGGTCGTAATACGAACTTTTACGAGATTCATACTTTATTTGCCTTAAAGCACCAACTGTTGGTAGGTGGCTCGGTTCATAATCACTACTGTCCATTGTATTATTAGCCAAACGATTTCGCACCGTGACAGCTGATTCATATTTTAGTTCTTTACTAAGTTCACAGCGTTTAAAAGGTGACATTTTGATTTTTCTTTGCATTAAATCATGTTTAAAATTCTGTTTAATGTCATGTACATTGCAAACACATCGGACGATTTTATCAGTTGGCCAATAAATTTTGACCTCTATTTGTGCATGGCACTGCTTACAAGACCCGAAACATGTTACATTATTTTCAAATGTAATTGAGTAATCACGAAATATCCAACTGCACTCACCACGATCTTTCTTCCATATTTCTTCTCTAAGCATATCAGCCCACTGGTGTTTTGGAAGTACTTTCCTGTAGCGAAAATCAGATAACGTGCCTTTTGTTCGCTTGCTAGATTGTGTGATAGGTTTGATTTTATCCCATTGATAAATGTCGATCGAGAATTCAAACTTTTTACTGCAACAAAGCGCCTTTGTTAAGATTTCTTCATCGCCGCTGTCTTTAATATTATATTCAGCAAAAGTATCCGAATAAACACAGTCAAAAAAAAAGTCATAATTTTTTTTCATTGATAAATACAATGCTTTTGTTGACATTCGATACGATAATAACTGACTGATTTCCTCAAACACTGGATCACACGGTGAAGGGATGTCATTTTTACTGGCAAAATACTTTTTGAATTCACATAACGCTTTTTTTTGTTCTTCTAAAGACACTAAAGATTTCCTCCCCCTATTCATGGTGAGTTCGCAAAAATAACCACTGTCAATTAAATTTTAGGTAATCACTAAACGACTCAGTAACTGTCTTTAATACAATAAGCCTCAAATTACTTTATATTACATAGAAATCAACTAGTTATACGCTTCCATAAAGCAGCAACTATCGATGACAACGATATATCATAAAAAATATAATTCTACCCACATGTTAGCTTTTATCAGTATCTCGTAGTCGGACATTGTTATTGCTTAGTAGTATTATTAATAATTGTGTAAATTGAACTACCTAATTGCAAAGAATTGAAAATATCGCTTGACTTTCTGTATTACTTACCATAGTAAAAAAATCTCGAATACAATCTTTGCCCTAAAAATCTAGAAAAAATATATGTTTAGGTATCAAATAGGTACTAAATTTTTGTAAAGGCGAATTGAAATTTTGGAGCCCTTAGGTGGAGATTCTAAATGTGGGCAGTCATCCTGACATCAGAATGACTGCCCATTTTTTAAATTCATTTTCTCGGTTATTCATTAGGTACCAATTATTTAAACAAAGGTATCAAATACACTCGAGAGCAATGAATCCGGGTCACTTAAAGAATCCTAAAAATCTCGGAAACTAAAAATGCTAGGTTAATGCAATAAATTGTATTTAATAGACAATGTAATACTCCTTAAATGAAGGTATTAAAACTTCTTAGTTATTGTAAAGTTATATCATAAAAAAATCTAATTTGAAAAAGGGCCACTTTCGAAGATGGAACTACGAAATTACAGCATTTGGTTTTGCTTTTGTTTGTAATCTGTCATTTATGTGGGTACATAAACCATGTTGATAGTGCTCTATATTCATTATTCAAGCTGAAATTATGTCGCTTACGCCTGAAGAATGCACCAGAATACTTACAATGCTGGAAACCGGCCGGAGTCAGCGCGATACAGCCAGGACTGTCGGTGTGTCGCTGTCAACAGTACAAAGAGTTCTCCGACGTTACGAAGAAACTGGTTCTAACCTACGCAGACCAGGAACGGGCAGAACCAGGTGTACCACAGCACGAGAAGACCGATACTTGGTGAACACCATGCTTCGAAATCGCTTTCTCACAGGAACTGAACTCACAAATCAGTTTCGACGCCTCGGAGGAAGTAACCCAAGTGCATGGACAGTAAGACGTCGGCTTGCTGAATCTAACTTAAAACCCCTTAGACCTGCAAACGGCCCTAAACTGGAGCGTGGGCATCGTATTTCAAGACTAAGATATGCCCAGAGCCACGTAAATTGGAGTATTGAAGATTGGTCAAAAGTTATGTTCTCCGACGAATCAAAATTTATGCTCTACAAGCACGATGGAAGACACAGAGTGTATCGAAGACCAGGGGAAAGATTCAAGCAAGCATGCATCGAAGAAAAAGTAGCCTACGGTGGTGGGTCTGTAATTGTGTGGGCCGGAATTTCTTCTGAAAGTCGCACAGAGCTGGTGATCATAGAAAACGGCTCTTTAACTAGCGTAAGATATGTGGAAGAAATCCTCAATGATCACGTTGGTCCATTTATGGTCAATTTAGGTGAGGATGCTATATTTATGCATGACAATGCCCGACCTCATACAGGTAGGATTGTGAATGACTACCTTCAAGAGATGAACATTACTCGTATGGAGTGGCCAGCGCGCAGCCCGGATATCAACCCGATCGAGCATGCTTGGGACGAGCTAGGCAGATGCGTAAAACAACGAAACCCTCCCCCAATCACGGTTCGTGAGCTCAAAATTGCTCTCACAGAGGAATGGGAGAATATTCCCCAAAATCGTATAAGGAACTTGGTGTACAGCATGCCAAACCGCGTAAACGCAGTAATGGAAGCACGAGGAGGCAATACGAAGTATTAAAATTCAAGAAAATCGTAATAAAGTTCAAAAATTTCATGTTTCCTATTTTTGTTTTAAGGAGAGATCAGCAGTTTTTTTCTTTATGTAATTTTGTGTTAATAAAATGTATGGTGACTCATATTTTTTTTACTTTCATTTAAGGAGTATTACATTGTCTATTAAATACAATTTATTGCATTAACCTATCATTTTTAGTTTCCGAGATTTTTAACATTCTTTAAGTGACCCGGATTCATTGCTCTCGAGTGTAGTAGTAATTAGGTATTAGATTTTAGTAATCTTTTAAAGTTGCTCGGTCATTTTGGCTAGACAATCAATAAAAAAAAAATCTTTATGCTTTGCCCTAAAAATCTAGAAAAAATATATGTTTAGGTATCAAATAGGTACTAAATTTTTGTAAAGGCGAATTGAAATTTTGGAGCCCTTAGGTGGAGATTCTAAATGTGGGCAGTCATCCTGACATCAGAATGACTGCCCATTTTTTAAATTCATTTTCTCGGTTATTCATTAGGTACCAATTATTTAAACAAAGGTATCAAATAGTAGCAAATAGGTATTAGATTTTAGTAATATTTTAAAGCTGATCGGTCATTTTGGCCCGTCATTCTGATGTTCACCGAACGCCTGCCGCTGCCGCCGGTCATTCGGAGCTATTCGGTAGTCTGCTTGCTTGACGTTCAACCAACGGCGCGCGACGAAGCTATCCGACGCGATGACCGACGAGTGAGTGAGGTGTAAAGAAAGATAAACTGAGTTACTGATACATTCGGATACGAAATGATATGAAGAGTGATTGATTGAAACGGAATGATTCATATCTTTTGTATCTATCACTCCTGAGTTACCCATCTCTAACTGACTGGTAATATGGAGGGATTTTGATGGGTTACCGCCAATTTTGAAGGGGATCTTGGTTCGAATGGTTGGACGAGATAGGACAGACTCACAGATTCTGAGCTGTGTCCAATGTCCATAATATTAATTTGTTAAAAGCCAATGTACATAAGGAAATCACGCTGCATAGCGAAGTTCTTCCTATATTGTAAAATAGATTGAATTATGATCATCATATCACTTCTAGTGAAAGATCGACTGACCACAATGTTCATGTAAGTTAAGTACCTATATAATTGATTAGTATTGCTGATCTATGTTGTTATGTATGTGTTATACATATAGCTAATATTGCTTATGTGTGTTAAATCGAATTAAGGAATATTCATGTTCTTTCTTTACATTGACAAAGTTGCTAACTTTGAGAAACTGACCTTGTGTTAACAATAATATGCTAATGTGAAAATGTGTTGACAAAAGACTAAAACAAGCTGCCATGGAGTTTCTTATCCTTCTTCTCCATGAAGACCTAGTTTTGGAACGGATAATAGCTTTCTCATTAACGTTACCTACCTATATTTATTGACAAGCATAATTGAAATAAATGCCTGGTCTTGTCTTTCTGTGCTTTTCTTCATAAAATCCCTTCCCAACACACCATAATCATAGATACTTTCTTACATATTATATAACTAGCCATTCTGACACTCAAAGCTTACTAATTAAGTGGATGCCAATACCTATAAATGTAGTATTTCATCCACTTTCTAACACGTGCTTATTTCTGAGAGCAGATACTGTCGGCACATTTCAACTTCATCCGTAAAAAATTCTACATTATTTTCTTCCCGATATGACGGACTTATTATCTCATTGAGAGCGTTGGTAAGACCAATCGTTAAGGGGATGACCGAGCTTCCACTAACATACTTCTGGCCGCTCATCTCTCTCGTTAGTTCCTCGCATGGTTGTAATACTACGATCAACGACTGGCAAATGTCCCATTTATATGTAGTTAGATAAATTAAATTACCTGTGTCTAAATTACTCAGTGCACATTTAATTTCGTCTTTTAATTCGACAAACCTATCTATCATGTAAAATGTAGAGTTCCACCTTGTAGTGACATCTTGAATTTGGCCTTTTCACTTCTTTGTTAGCCTGCTCCTGGTATTTTTTTTATTTATTCCAGGCTACATTACTTTTTTTGAAGTATGAAACTATAGCTTTCACTTTGTTTACTATATCATTTATGTACGGGTTGAATAATACTTTTTGGACTGCCAGGTTGAGAGTGCGCATAACAGCCAAAATGTTTCCACTCTGCGGAGGACAAGGAGGACCTTGTCTAAAATGTTCCATTCTCGAGCCACGTTTTTCAACTCCTCGGCTAAATGACGTCCAGTGTAACTGTTCTCGAATACTTTACATTCCAGTAAAACCGACTGAAGGATAAAACTTTTATCTATGTAAATGCGAAATACTTTCGCGATGGTATCATATAATTTGGGAAAGCAAAATTGATTAATTCACGAAACCCCTTGTCTTCCACAATTGAAAAAGGCTGCAAGTACAATATGGACAAATTCATTAAATGATCATCCATTTGTTTGTTTCGCGCCGAAGGAATGCTGAAATACTGGATGGATTCGAATGGGACTTTACGCTAGATGCGACAGTTTGTATAGCAGTATTGGCTGCCGTAATTTGTGCAGTTTGTGAAGAATGCGCCTGTACCTCTTGACGGTCCACTGCTTGCTCCGTCAAATCGGGTGAGCGGGGCGGCCACGCTAATACACCATCACGACCGATCCAAGGCGATAGATTATTATTTAAATATTCTCTCACTGCTCGAGAAAAATGCGCGGATGCACCATCGAGCTGGAACCACATACGCCGACGGTATGATAGAGGTAGGTCCATGAGGCTGTCTGCAAACTGTGTCTCTATGAATTCTAAAAACCTAGCGCCGCACACTGGCGAAATATCACAAAAAGTTGGCAAAAATCTATTTTGCAATTTGTTTAATTGATTTATAGTACTTTATTACTAAATTATATTGAAAACCTATATTTTTAGGGTTATTAATTAAAATTAAATTAAAATCATCAAAAAATAAAATCAAATAATTTATTCATCGTCATGGATTAAATATATTTCAGTAGGACTTAAAGTTACAAGCTTTTTTGGTGGTAGTTTTCTCAATCCAGTAATGTATGGGTCTGAAGACACCATTAATCTCAGAAAAGTATCTTCCATGGCGACTTTTCTCGAGAATTTTCTAGTATAGAATAGTTTTGTCTGTATTTTCGTATATCTTTATTTCTACTTTCTTGAGCATCTTCACTTAAAAGACCTATAGCAATGCCAATATTGTCTGCAATGAGGGGCCCATGGATTAAAATTTTGTGTATTGTAGTTGGCATATTGAACCATGGGTACATAAAAACAAAAGCTGACGCAGTCCGTAGGCAAAATAAATGAAATTTCACAAAATTAATTTTGTATCCACTTGAAATAATTTTCAGGATAGTGTGGAATTTATTAATCAGACTTAAAGAAACTCCTGTTATCTGTGCAGTTTCGTCTGCATGCTGAAAAAGTACACGAGCAGTGTTTCCATCTGTTGACGTCCCTCCACCTTGGCGCGGTTTGTCTACATGCAGACCTAGTTTTTCCCAAAATTCTTTTTGTATTCTTTTTTTTTTCACTGGTCATAATTATTTTATCACTGCCTCTTGCTTGCCACTTTCCGAGTTTCAATTTGTAACCCAAATGCAAGATGCACTCAGCAAATCGTATCCAGGCATGTACCTAATGACGAAAGCCCATATTCAAAATTTTCTTCAATCACTCGTCTGTTGATGCACTTTTTGATTAGATTGAAATCTTTGGAGGTAAGCCCGCACAGATAACACCGCATGGCTGAGTTTGTATCAGTAAGCGCATTAATCATTTTACCATCCACCATGGTTAATTTTAGATCGTGTTTGACACACCATTCAGCATTCCTAGTAGGTACTATATCTGATATTTGGTTTTTTACATTAGCAGCTTCCAATTTGGATACTTCTATTGTCTCATGAGCCATCTGAAGTCTCAAAGGTCGGCAGTATCTTGGCGATGACGGGCGAGGATTTTGCCAGACGATATTTTCCCCTTGATTTAAACTCACAAGGCGTAATGGTAAAATTGATGTTATAATCATATATTCGTCCGTGGATTCGACATTTTGGATTTTTTGTTTATATTGCGAATGACTGCCAGAACCATCACATCCCCATTTCGAGATCAAGCACAGATTTTTGCGTTCACTTTCATCAAGACTTTGAATGACTTTACTTAATGACAGTAATAGCCTTTGAGTCGTATGATCCATAAGATTTTGAAGAGATACTTCTGCTCGTGTTTCTGAAGTGCTAACATCAAAAGGATAACACTTTTTCTTAGCTTTGGTAATTGCCTCATAATTTGGGTATAAATTACAATTCACTTCCATTGCACTTTTTCGAATTATGTTATACTGGTGCTTCGTAAGCTGCCCTTCAATAACAATAGATAAAGCTTTATCAGGACAGAGAGTGGCATGGTTTTTATCCATTCTTGGAATAATGTCTTGAGAAACATCTTTTACTAATTTGGATTTTTCTATCTCTCCACACTGTCTATATTTCATTTGCGTAGCGTAAGCCAATTCTGTGGATGACATTTGCCGTCGCACATTTTCAGTTCTATGCCGTTTAGCCCGTTCACTTAATTCTCCAAAATCTTTAGAAGGTCGACCAGCCGATACTTTTCTCTTCTGCGATTGCGAGACGTTAAAGCAAACATATTGTTGATCAAACCATTCTTTATGCGCATTGACACATCTTTCAAAATGTCTTTGGTATTTATCAAGTTTTGATTTATATTGACCTATTAGCTTTAGCAAAACATTTTTAGTATCACTTGAAATGTTAGTCTGTTTTAGAGCATTTTCCACTTTTTTATAAAGAAATTGCATTTTTTCTGAGTCTTTTTTAGAAGTAGACTCTCTATAATACTCAATAAGAGTTCTTCTGCTAATATAAATCTCTTCAGAGTTTGATCCTGGAAAAAAGAAAAATAAATTATGAATTAATGAAATTCTACCTTACGACAAAAAATTACAAAGTTTGTTCAAGATGCGCAAAAACGAGCATCCCTTTCTAGGTGTTTCTAGAAGAAGAATATGTAATCCTCAATTTAAGGCACATTTGAGGGCTTGAGTCCACTTGAGTTAGTACTTTTACTCTATGAGAAGTTTGGTTACTGTTTAAATGGCGACTACTATTAGAAGAAATACGAAATAACATAGAAATACAATTCAAAAGTAACTTTTTAATATTTATAATTATAGTTCCTTACCGCCAGAAGTAGAATCCATCACCAAAACACTTAATTCCACCGAACAACGTACTAATATTATCAGTTGAATATTAACTTTGAATAAAACAAAACACATCCGCTGCTTAACAAGTCAAACTTTGGACTGGGATACACGTAAATGGGGGGTTCGGGAGAGCGCGGCGTTTGCGCAGGTAGCTAGACCATTGTACTGAGGATGTCGCCTAAACAATAGAAACCAGATTTCGTGTAATTTGTAAAGTTGATTATTTGCCAACTTTTAGCGATATTTCGCCTGTGTGCGCCGTTTAATGTAGGTGGCAATTCCAATGGCCCTATCAGTCTATCGTTGATTATGCCAGCCCACACATTTACTGAGAATTCATGTTGAAATGAGCTTGGGCGCACCGCCCTTGGATTTGCGGAGCACCCGAGTTGGGCGTTTCTGTGGTTTGTAATACCAGCTCTTGTAAATTTGGCTTCGTCAGTCCATAGTATTCTTTGTAAAAAATTACGGTTCTGTCTCAAATTTCTATTTATCCCCGAACAAAACAAAGATCTCGCAGCAAAATCTGGTTCGATCAGGTCTTGAACCCGTCGAAAATGAAAAGGGTGTAATCCTTCTGTTTTCAAAATTCTCCATACATGCCACTTAGACATTTGAAGTTGCAGTGAATTCCGTCTAACGCTTAGTCTAGGATCATTGGTTATTAGTCTAAGAACTTCTTCTTCATCTTCAGGCGATAGCAAGCGATCGCGTTCATTAATACCTCTTTCCGCTAATCTTGAATGCACGTCGGTAAAAGTTTGGCGACTCGGTGTACGCCTGTTCCTCGAAGAGAAGAGAGGGTATCTTCTTCGATATTCTTGTACAGCCAGATTTGCACTTCCATTGCAAAAGCCATACACAAAGTGTATGTCAGCAATATGTTGCGATGAATATTGACGCTGTGCCATACTTTATCACACTTTTAAAGATAAAAACTAACGCAGCACCTAAACAGTACGGACGGTAAGTGAAAGTAGCGATCACAACGCAGGGCGAAGGACAACTAACCCAACTAATCATTTGTCCTTAAAACTGTGATTTTGTTCCAGGTAGTGGACTAATACTTTCCATCTCGCTCACTCACGGTAGTAACGAACAGTATTACTGGCCTGTTCTCTGATGGAATGCAGTGAATGCCATAAATGTCACTCTAGCGGTTAACAAAGGCCTTTTGTGCTTGCGCATACGAACAATAACTCTTAAAGTATTAGACATACAGTTGTGAATTTTATGCTGTATAGCTCAAAATCTGTCGATCTATTACAAAAAATAAAAAGTTGTCGGGGGTGTTTTTGTAGTAATTAACAATTATTGGTTGAATTGCATAATTTTTCTTTTTTTTTTTCGACTTTCACATTTTTTTTCAAAAGTTATGTAATTGTGAACACATTGCTTTGTAATCCAGACGGTAGACAATATTATTGCCTTTCAAATAAGCCTATTTTTATCTCAGTAAGAATAAAACTTTGAGAGATATGATTTTTTTTGTACTCGCATAGAGCATATTTCAACAAAAAAAAACAAAATGGCTGCCACATAGCGGGAAGTGTGTTGGACCCAAGCCTAGAGTGTAATTGTACTTTAAAATAGTTCATATTTAAGTATTTAGAATATCGCTAGTCCATGTCCGGACACACTGTATATGTACAATGTAGCGTTTTGCATCCTTGTCAAATTTCAGGAGGCTGTTATGAAAGACATAAATAATAAAATTTAATTACGATAGCTGCTCAATAATTAATACATACTTGTTTTTTTAGTCATTTAAGTTTGACAGTATTTCAGAATACACCACTTTCAAAGAACAGAATCGCCCCGTTGCGTATGCGGTAGGCATTGTCGGTAGGCATTGTCGCACGACTATGTCGCTGTGTGCGTGCGTGCCGCGTGTCGACCACCGGCAGGCCCCGCCCACCTAACAGCAGCGCGTGCGATTGGCAATAGCCTAGTTCGAGTTTGAAAATCACCTACCTACATGACATAAACTCTTGATAATTACCTAGATCATATTTTCAAAGCTTAATTAGAATGGTACCTTTATTGGGCATCACAGCTGTAAGGCCACGCGGCTGTGAAACGATAATAACTCTATGGTCGGGCGTTTTAAGCACAGTTTAGCACGCAGCGGTCGCTGACATGAAGAATGCTATTATCGCGGTAGGTATAGGAGATTTTGTAAGGAGTAATGTATAGCTGTTACAACTTAAATAATCTGTGACGTAGCTATCAGCTGATTTAATGAAATGTTAGTTTTGCTTCATCGAGATATAAGTACTACGTACTAGAGATGCTAGGTACGTCAAATAACTGAATTGTCCTATTCTTCGTAATTTGAATCTTTAGTTCGCTGCAGCGCTAAAATAATAACAATTCGTCTAAACCGTAACTAATTTACCACAGCGCTAGATTTGCTGCGGAAGTGTATTTATTCCCTGCAAAAAGGTCTTAAGCGCCATGTAAATCACGGCACTTACGCGTTTTCTTCGACAAAGTGCAACAACATGTCTTCCCTATAGACTATGACAGGAGTACTACAGAATGGACAACGTAGGTATTTTGCCTACAGGGTTTATTTCATAAATAATAGACAATTTATTTTTTTGATATATTTTATTTAGTTACCCTTAAATAATATGAGTTTAGTCATCTTTTGCCTTTTTGTGGAATAATCAACGCTTTGATCTGTTTTTGCTTCATGTTTTAAACGAATAGTAGTATATTTATTAATAATCGCCCGAATCAAATGAATTCTATGATTTAGTGTACTTGGTTGGCAAAATGAATGCTGAACCAAAGATATAAATACCTCCGTGTGAATAAAATGTTCCAAAGTATTTACAGTAATGTAACTGTAATAGTATTTCGTGGAGAGGCTAATTCCACCACTTTGGTTTATAAGTTTTCGTATGATAGTTTCCGTGATCACACATATTTTGTATACGTCTTCTGAAGAATATAACAATCCGCCCATGTCTTTAATAGTTATAAGTTTATGGTGTGGCAGCCTTTCTGCTGTTGTTAATGCGTCCACGCATTCTTCACATTTTAACACTCTCCCTGCCGACAATATATAAAGCTTTTTAAGTTCAGGAGGCCATGGAGGTCGCCGGCGGGTCCCAAATTTGCTGATTGTGAACGCCGTGAGTCAATAGTTAAAATTATTACAAGAGGCCGTGGGGGCCGCCGGCGGGTCCAAAAAAAAAATCTTTCAAGACGCCGTGGGATCCGCCCTGACCTCCCGAATTCAAATAATTTTTACAACTACTGGCGTGCTGTTATGGAAAATGTGATACTTCTCGGGCGTGTACATAAAGGTTAGCTAAAAATTAAAAAAAGGGGCAAGTCAATAGGACCAATAATTGAGTTGCTATGAGACTTGACAGTGATGTAAAAAAAAAACATCATAATATGAATATTCATGTATTTATTGAAGTTTTTATAACAAAAAATAATCACAATGTCCTAAAATTTATTTTTTTGTATGAATAGTCGCAAAACACGAGGCGCAAACGCTGGGATTCGTTGGGCAAGTAAGGCAGACGGTGTTAGTTTTTTTAGTTTGTTTCTTGGCGTCAACACTTGTTTTACCTTGCAATCTTAGTTGTTCGTAACAGTGTATGCACTTACGACGCACAATTCGATTACGATGGTCAACTACAGGATTTTTCCCGAACTTATGCTCCCTTGGTTCGCATATCTCTGCACCATTGGAGCGTTCCTGACATAAACCTAGTAACTGGGTGCATAACTGTTCCCTGAATTTTGTAATGGTATAGCGTTTGGAATTAATTCTTTTATGTGTCTTATAGACAAGGTAAGCATTTATGACAGTGGTGTTCAGTAACAATTCTATTGCAAGTTTTTGAAACCAACGAATGTTACGGCGTGATGGGTTAGAGTAACCACCCAGTTGATCGGAAAGATCAATTGAACTTTTGTGCTTATTGTAGTCCGCAATTGCTGTAGGTTTCAAAGCTGATTTATTTTTGTTTCGTTTGCTTGTTACAGTGACGAATCCCACTTTATGTCTGGTAGACAATCCAAGGACGTCTCGTTTATCTTTCCATTTGAAGACCAAAACCCCGCTGTCATTTTCCATAGCAACCATCTCCCCCTTCTTCAACTTTTCTCCTATGACATTCATGGGTAAACCTTTCCGATTTTTTCGGACTGTGCCAATCAAGTGCGTAGAACGTTGTAATAGAGCCTCGGCCAAGTCAACGCTAGTATAATAGTTGTCGGTGACTATGGTTCTTCCTACGTCTAAGTATTCCTTGCTCAGTTCTAATACCACATTTTTTGACAAATTTTGTTCACGTGTTTCATTTTTCTTACCCTCGTAAACTATCAAATCATACGTATAGCCATTATCACCACATATTTTGAAGAGCTTGATGCCATATTTATGCCTTTTGCCTGGGATATACTGCATGAAAGATATACGACCGCGGAAGGCAACCATGGTTTCATCGACTGTCAGGTATTCGCCAGGAGACATATAGTTTTGAAATTTGGTAGTGATCAATTGAACCAAACGTCTTATCTTGACTAGTTTATCTGTCCGTGATGCACCTGGAAAAAGGGTATCCTCAAAGTGCCAACAACGAAGTAATAACTCGAAGCGGTTTCGGCTCATAGTCGACCCAGCTAAATTACTTTTATAAAGTGGGTTTCGTGACCAGTAATCTGATATTTTAGGCAGTTTTTTTAGGCCCATCCACATAAATAAACCAATAAACTTCTTCATATCCTGTTCATCACAATCTTTCCATTCTTTCAGTCTACAGGAACGTCGCATAGTTGTCATTAGTGTAGTTTTATTTGCATAACAGTTGGTCATATTTACCATTAGGTTTATAATTTCTTCGTCAATAAACATTAAATAATAATCCAACTCACGGTGGCACGATTCGAGAATATTTTTCAATCCAGGAGCGGCAGTAAACGGGAATTGCTTCTGATGGGCGCCGGTTGGTAGGTACCAATCTTTCGCGCCTCTTGACTGCGCAGGACGGTTTGGTCGCTGGCGCGAGCGCGGCGGCGGTAAAACATCGGTGTCAGAGCTTGAATCACTACCACTCGACGATTCATTGCTATCAGTACTCAGGTGACTACCGTCTGACTCCGGTATGAAGTTAGGATCTAAGTCAGAGTCGTCCGACATGTTGAAAAACGCGATTTAGATTTGTTATCGATGAAAAAGCGCGGGAAAAACGACAATCGCTCGGCCGTGGGGGCCGCCGGCGTCTAACTGCTTATTATTATGACTGGCGTGCAGAATAAAACTATAGGTACATAGATGCGGCGTACCGAACGAAAAAAGTGGGGGCTGCCGGCGGACCCAATGGCCGCTAATAAAAGTATTAAGAAATGTGCTTTGGCCTGCTGAACAAAATTTTTTGGGGGTCGCCGGCGGTTCCCATGGCAGGGAGAGTGTTAATGATTTTGTGAGATTTCGAGCAATGTAGCCAGATATGTAACCGACTATCAATTGAGAACCAAATGGTATTTCTTGGGAACTGAGAGTATCGGAATAAATATAACAGTTGTGTTCAGTTGTGTTGTTGTGTTGTGTCTAGTTGCTGCCAATATTTCGTATTCCTCATCGTCGTGTCTGTTTAAGGGCGTCGTACTATTAATAACATTTGTTGAAGAATTACATAGAATGTTTATATTATCTAAAGGTATACAATTACCCGTGAATGATGAACGAAGTTCCAAATGGTTCAGGGTTTTTTTTGTAGGCAGCTCGAAATTGTAAGACGTTGGGGTTATTATTGTACCCGCCGTGCTTTCTTATGACCCCAAAGAAAAGCTCTAGATGATCTTGACTTAGACGGTATGTAGAAATATATGTCATATATTTTTTTTCTTCTACTACACGTTGATATAAAGTTTTTAGAGATTCTATACAAATCAAAGCTCCTATAAATCCTGTTTTATTAGCCGATTCAACAATTTTCTTTTTTGAAATCGACAAAGTAATACGTGGATCTAAATCTTTTCTTTTTACGACTCTTCTGCATTTTATATGAAATTCTAAATTTAATATGTAACTTTTTACTTTTGACAAAAAATTCAGTACTTCTGACTTATTTATGGCGTCAACTGGTCGCTTGAACCCATAAAAATAACACTTTCTTGAATTCATTGTGTCAAAAAAATCATTAAACGTTTCCAAAAATTGTATTGTAGCCGACGAGTCCGCGAATTGTGTATACTTCAAATCCTCGTCACATAGCTGCAATGCCTTGGCTACACTCTTACTTAAGAGTTGAGTAGCAAGACGGACCTTCATAATTTGGTTACGGAAGTACACATGCCGTGGTGTAAGTTTGTTGGCAAACCTAAGACCATCTTTCATTTGCAGTTTATTTAGATTAATTAATAGCTGCCACTTTATTTTCTTACAATCTTGGTCAAATAATAATCTTTTTTTCTCAAATGAGTTTCTTATAAGTTTGATGACGTGACATGGATCAAGAAATATACACACTTTCTCCTGTGTAGATGGATGTGGAAAATGGGTCACCAAATCATTTGGGTTCGTCAGTTTACACCCTAAAATTTCTGCAGCTGACAAATTTGCAGGGCATCCATCAAATGTCATGCTTACGACTGTAACTCCGGCGTCATGACATTTATGCAAGCATGTAGTGATTAAATTAGCTTTTGTTTCTGCCGTTATACCTGATATTAAAAAATAGCCTTCAGGAAGTTTCCAATTTTCAGTCACTGACACCAACATAAATACTAACGCCTGTGACGCAACATGATCATCTCCATCACCTTCTTGAGGACCAGCACCAAAATTCACAGCACCAAGCTTCTGTTGATTGTGAAAAAGCTTTTGGCGTCTAATAGCCATCTCGTCGAATACTAGATTGCATATAAGAGGTTGCTGACTTAAAGTACTTTTCTTCTTTAGAGCTTCAAACGATTCATTTGTAAATCCTGGCTCAGCATTAATTGTTCCATACCAGCGACAGAGAGTTCTTGTGTGTGGTAGAAGATTGCCGTACATATCTCTCACATATTTGTATGCAGCTGGCGAGTAGTAATGGAGGGTTAATGCAAATTTACGTAATAATGGAGGATATTTTAAAGAGATTTTACTATTCTTTTTACACTTTGACATTCTTTTATAGATTTAGAGTAATTCTGCCTTTGCCAGTAAATTATTCTCAGCTACCTCACCGAGTGGAAATTTTGTTTTTAATGATTTTACAAGAAGCTTCAACGACTCACATTTTTTCTTAAGATTTCTATTTTGGCGTTGAACTTTCTTAATTTTTCCTGATATTTTTTTTTAGCCGACGTCATGGTCCGAATTTGACGTCTCAGGATGATTTTTCTTGGGGTATCAAAAACCGATTCGGACTCACTGACAAGTTCTCAAATCGGCTCAATGGCTCCATGACACAAAGTGTCTTGCTAAAACAAACAACACAATGTTAGTGGCGGCTAAATGAAATGTTGTCACCATACTCGGAATTAATACAAACGGAGAATCAAATATTTAAAATTATATTGATACTCACATCATCATAGGGCACAGCAGACTTCTTTAGAAAATGCCTTCCCCCTTTCGTAACATACTTATCATCCTCACGAAAATGCAACGAACATATGTAACTATGATCGGATGGTAGCCAGGTCTCTTCACAGCGATTGTTTTGAACAAATCGGATCCATTTTTCTCTATTTTTATGACTTGGACGTGGAAATCTGGATAAGAATTTAAAATAATTAATTACATCCAAAACTAATTTAACATTAATGTAAAAACTGTCTGGTTAATTATGATATATACTATAGGAAAATTTATTAAATCTTTTTCTACCTAAATATATATAATTATTAGTTTTAACAGGACTTAGCACGAACCTTTCATTTATTTATATCTGCTGACGTTTCGATGTAGTTACATCCACTGTGGTTGCGCAAGACTAGAAAAAAATATATAAATGAAAGGTTCGTGCTAAGTCCCGTTAAGACTAATAATTATCTGTTTAAAGTGCGATAGTTTAAAAAACTAAATATTAATATCAACATTAAAAACACAACATACGATATTTTCACCGTAATGTCAGTCTAATCTACCTACATTGCACTCTGTTTGATTAGTCTATGACAAACAATACAATATGGCGCGTGGTAAATAATTAATTTGTAAAACAAGGAAATTAGTTTACTTACCGATGAAAAGTAATTCCTTTGCACTTTGCCGTATTCCTTGAATTATTAGTACAATATCTCAACACACACCAAGGCATTTTTCGTCGATTTTTTCTATGAATTAATTTATTATTGTTGGAAGTACTAGGCGCGAAAGAGCTAGAGAGCGACTGAGTGAGGTGCGGCGACGGTGCGGCGCGATCGCCGCAGTTAAACGAGACAAAGTAGGAATTTACGGTGTCTTCTCCAGTACGTAGTACTTATATCTCGATGTTTTGCTTTCTTTCTTTTAATTTCATTCCTGTTAATCGGACAGTAAATAATCCTAAAATTGAAAATTTATAATAAAAACGTGTAGGTACGAAATACGAGCGTATGGCGCGAGCGCCGCGCGTATTTTAGATACCTATGTAGGTAATAATAGAAACCTGTAAGAGTAGGTGGGTACGTAGTTATCAGCTGATTAATAACATGTTAGTTTTGCATTACGTGCCAATTTATTTTATTTTTGATAAACAGACTACAGTAAATAATGAAATTGTAAATCTTAGATCTTAAAAAATGAGTAGGTATCCACAAAAACGAACGCATAGCGCGTTCGGCGCGCGTTGTTTTGATACATAATAAAAGTAAGTAGGTACTTAATAAAAACCAGAGGTGGCTACCAGGTAAATCTAGGTATTTTTGGCTCAGTCAAACATTTGAAATCTACCTAATTAGGTACACCAATTGATTTAAATAACTAAGTACGCATTTACAAATTATTGTTTAAGTAAAAATAAATTAATTACCTACGCTAGCCGGAGGTATTGTTCGAAGTGTCCATCTTCACATTCTAGACACAGTCTAGCACGACGTCGCTGATTTTCTTTCAGCTTTCACAACACAAACACATTCGTTTTTACAGTGTCGAAAGCACTAACCACTTTTTCCCTTAATTCTGTAACACTTGTTATTTCATCTGTGTAGGTACACAGGTATTTTAATGTCTCCCCACAAATAAAAGTCCAGGGGCGTTAAGTCCGGAGAACGCGGAGGCCAGGCCACAGATCCAATCCACTGGTTGCCGAAACTTTAGGTCAAGGATTCGCGTACTTGACGACCGTAGTGAGGAGGGGTACCGTCCTGCTGGTAGTACAGGTTGCGATAGATTGCCAGGGGAAAATCATCGAGCATCTCCTGGACGACTTGTCGTAGTAGCTCCAGGTAAGTAGTGCTGGTAAGGTAACCCTCGATGAAATAGGGTCCAAGCACGCGGTCCCTATTATGCCGGCCCATACATTTAAGGAAAACCGCACTTGGAATGAATCCCGTTTGGTCACGTGCGGGTTATGGTCCCGCTGAGTCCACCAGTGTTCATTATGAACATTCTAGATGCCAACTCGAGTAAATAAGCACTCGTCCGTCCACAGGATGTTGGCGTGTTGATGTTCCAGTAACCACCGACAAAACTTAAAGCGTCACTCGTCAAACTCCACCCCTAAGAAGACCCACTGACCGGACCATCTCCACCTACTCAACATTGGAATAGTTTTCTGTCATCGTGCCGTATTTAAAACGAATTAAAGGAGCGCGGCACGGGAATCGCAAAAGGCGCACTCACGGCGGCGACATCAATCACACTAAGTAGTCGATGTGTAAGTGTGAGCGAGCGTGGCCGGGGTGTAGAGATAGAAGAGGGGTGCGTGCGCGCGGGGGTAGGCAAAATTATGATCGTATAAACTGCCGCGTTTTTATGTTTGTGTAAAAGGGCAGTTACAGTGCGGTATCACACTGGCCGCGTTTTAACAAGCGTGTCCAACACTTACCGATTTCCAAAATTAGAAAAACAAAAAAAAAAACTACTTAGTTTATTATGGATTCGTGTCGAAAATCATTAGCATAGTTACCTCCTTGAATTTGACGAGGATGCAAAACGCCATATTGTATAAAATCTCTGATATACAATGTGGCGTTTTGCATCCTCGTCAAATTCAAAGATGTTATGGATATGATATTTCGGATCTGGATACGGATATAGATATCTGAATAAAATTATATCGGTTTCGGATACGGTTACGGACATGTAATTATTTCGGATTATCCGTTAGTTTCGGATAGTTTCGGTTACGGATATTAGATTGAAGTAAAATATAAACACAAATAGTTCACACCGACAAAATTAGAGGAACACAAAAAAAGTACATAATATTTTGAGATTTAATGTTTATTATTTAATGTTTTCGCTTCATTTGAGTCTGTTCGTTTAATTTATGCAAGAAAAATACAAAATGTAGGGTCTGTTAGGTTTTTTTTATAATTAAACGATAAAAATGCCCTATCTGAAATCTTTTGATGTTTTTTAATGTGTAAGAACCGACCATTTAAAAAAAATGTAAAAAATTAGATTTCATATTGCGGGTTGCCTCCACGCGCTTTTATAAGGGCTTGGATACGTCTAGTCACGCTTCTGATGGCACCGTCAATCATTTCCTGAGTTAAAGTTTCCACCAGCGCGAATTTTAGGTCTTCAACATTCCTAGGGGCAGGATTTCTTTCTCGAACCCTTCGTCCAATCATGTCCCAGACATGATCTATCGGATTCATATCTGGCGATCGTGCTGGCCAGTCCATCTGGGTTACACCATAAGTAACCACGCACTATGCGCGCAGTGTGGGGCCGTGCGTGCATAAACACGAAATCTGAGCCTATGAATGGGGCAAAAGGCATAACATAAGGGTTCTAGGATCTCAGTTATGTACCTGTGTGAAGTTAAAGAACCGCCATCAATAATGACCAGTGCGGTGCGTGCCGTCAAACTTATACCACCCAACACCATAACAGACCCTCCACCGTAAGCCGTTGTTTCGAAAAAAAATGCGTGATGGTAACGTTTTCCTCGATATCTCCACATCCTCTCCCTTCCATCAATGAAATTTACACAAAAACGGCTTTCATCGGAGAATAAAACTCGACTCCACATATCGGCCCAATTTTGATGCTTACGAGCGAACTCTAATCTTGCTACTCGATGACTCACTCAAGTTTTGGCGCTTTTGCTGGCACGTATGACTTCAAACCAACTTCATTTAATCTTCTCCTCACTGTTCGTTCACTAAAACGTACGTTACGCATTTCTTCTAAGAGGTTTCTGGTATGAACAGCTGTTTGACGACGATTTCTTAAAATTTGTACCCTTATAAAACGGTCGTCTACGGCACTGGTTGCACGATTTCTCTCTCTCCCTCGCCTGCGCACGTAAGATCCTGTCTGTTTGTACCGTTGCACATTACGGTGGATCACGGATAGTGATATACGCAACGTTCGCCTGACTGAACGGTAGGTATGACCTTCCTCAATCATTGTTACGGCCCTGGCGACATCAGTTGCAAGCAAACCACTCATTCTGTATGCAATACAATGTTTACTCTCCAAACAAATCAAACAAAATGAGCTAGGGTCACCATTGACTGCATAAACCAATTTTCTTATCAAAATCACTCAGAAGCGTAGTGTAAACAAACACTTAATAGGCTATTTCTGTTACAAGGTTGAAAAATGTCAAAAAAGCCCGTAATGTTATATGAAAAAAGGGTAATCATTCAAATAACGGAACCACTTGTCGAAATACCCACAAGTTTTAAAAAAAGGCACCTTTTTTTTTGTGTTCCTCTAATTTTGCCGGTGTGTGTATGTAATAATTTGGTTTTATTTATAGGTTTTATCTAGTCTAGGTTATCATTTGGTATGATAATCAGTCATATAGGTAAGTAGTTATTTAGAGTTGTTATAATAATTAGTTAGACTCCGCCCATATGAAACTATCCGAAACTTGTGAAACGGATACGGTTACGGTTACGGATATATTTTTATTTGGATATCCGATAGTTTCGGTTACGGTTACGGAGCTCCATAACATCCCTGATATATATTAATATGAATATATTATACATTATATTATAATTATAATATTATACATTATATTATAATTATAATATTATAATAATAATATAAATATAATATTATAATAATATAAATAATGTGGTATAGATAAGACTCACCATCCTTGGACAAAACAATGCAATATTCAACTATTGAAATCAATTTTTCCACACATATTAGTGGTCAGTAACATAACAAATATATGATAATATATTTGTTAACACGTTCAACGCCACGGAATAAAATGATAAATTTCCATTCAGGCCATGTCGGACAATGTTGGGCGACACCAGTATGTTCCGTTCAGGCCGTGGGGGACAATGTTGCCCGACAGTCAGAGCTATGTTTAAAGGTCTCTTCTGAGCTGTCGGTCAACAATACAAGGCAATATTGTACGTATCATGACCCGCGCGGCCTCCTAGAATAGTGTAATCATATCAGCACTCAAAAAATATTTATTTGTTAAAAAGTTATGTTTGTTTTTCTGATAATAGTCTTGCATTAACTTACAATTTTTTTTGTGTAATGCATTATTGATTTATTTTTACGATTTTATGGAAAAAAATTGTGTACGATTTAAAGATGAAATAAAAGATCATGATAGTATTAATCAAACTCGGTTTTATTGTGTTAAACTTATGAAATTGGTACATTATAATCACAATGAAACTTAAAAAATAATTTGAGATCACTGATCAGATTGAAAGTGTTACATTTTTATCATTATTTACTACGTAAATTAATATAAATTAAACGGTATTTTAGTTTTAGAAATAACTAAAAGTAACAAAATAACAATCATATTAAAGAAATATTTTAAAAAGAACGATGTACTTTATTAAAGCAATCTAAACAAAGAAACGGTTTATTTGGGCAGTCGTCACAGAATGTGTTTACTTTTTTTACTTTATTTTTCGCTTGGTTTCTACCTAGTATCTTTACTTTTTCCCTGTAACATTCAGAGCACCCTCTTCTAATAGTACTACTTTTTCCTTCTTTCTTTACTAGTTTGTGCTTCCCTCTTTTTGATCTTTTTTCACGAATCTCATCCGTCTCAGTCATAGGATTCGAGCAAAACTCTTGTAATATTTCTTTCCTGAAGTCTACTACAGAAATGTGTTTATTTGTAACTTTTTTATATAGAATCATAGCATTTACTAACGTAGTATTAAGCAATAAATTAATAGCGAGTTTTTTATACCACTTTATTGTTTTTCGCAGTGGTGTAGAGTAAGCAGCTAATTGATCAGCCAAATCAACGGCTCCTTTGACTCTATTGTAGTCTACAACAATCTTTGGCTTTGATACCACATTTCCTCGTTTATTTACATGATGAAACCGTACCGAATGCTTCGTGGACAGAACGTACACATCGCGCTTGTCCTTCCATTTCATCATGGTTATTCCGTCGGTGCTTTCGGCTGCAGCAAACTGGCCTTTTTTGAGCTTAGCAGTAACAACATGTTTGGGAAGCTGTCTTCTATTTTTTCGAATGGTGCCTACTAAATGAGTTTCTTTGTCTAATAGTTGCCGTGCCAAATCTACACTTGTGTACCAATTATCGGTATACAAAGTGTGTCCTTTGTTGAGCAAATCTTGGCATAAAGACATGACTACGTTTGTAGGCGTTGTATTTGTATCGTCGTTTTTTCCTGCGTAAATGCTAATCTTATAAGTATACCCAGGAATCGTGCATAATTTGAACTCTTTGATTCCATACTTGTGTCTTTTTTGTTTATTATACTGCCTAAATATTATTCTGCCACGGAATGGAACCATGCTCTCGTCAATACAAATATCTTCACCAGGGGTATAGTTGTTTTTGAAGTTCTCATTTAAATTATCCACCAGTTGACGTACTCGATGTAGTCGGTCTTCTTTGTTTTCATCATCTTTATCAGAAAAATGTAGCATTTTCAAAAGTAATTCAAATCGGTTTCGGGACATCACTGTTCTCGGAAAGGGATGCCCGATAATTTTATCTTTAGACCAATAGTGTGCCAATCTGGGTAATTTCACTAAACCCATGAATAGAATTAGGCCAAACATTTTTTTTATTTCTTCTATTTTAGTCGGACTCCACTGATTAATACGTGCACCTCTTGTAGCTTCAGGCATATTGGTAATGTTATGAATAGCATATCGATTTGTGTTATGCACTATTTGTTGAAACACGTCATCAGTCACAAAGAGTGAATAAAAATCGACGGGCGATTTGTTATTCATAGATAATCTGACATGCAGCGGAGCACCAGAAACCTCGGTAAAAGGAATTATTTGGCGTTGATTACCTGTTGGTTCACTCCAAGAACTCGTGGTAGGTGTAACGCTTGAAGTTTCTTGCGTACTGACCCCATATCCTGAATTGCTGTCTTCACTATCCGATCTGATGATACGTACTCGTCGTGTATGCCTTGTAGGCGCTATTTGCTCTTCTTCTTCGTCTGAACTAATACGAAAACTACTGTTCAGCAGTGATATTTCAATGTTTTGAAGCTGTGTCAGATCTTCCTCCGTTATTTCAAAGGCATCATCAAAGTCACACATTTGTAATAAAAATATATAAATCTATTGGATGAAATCACAAGCAGAAGCTAGTCTAGTTTTTTAGTAGTCGTAGCGTGTTTATGATTTGGCGGGAAAAAAAATGCGCAGTTAGCGTTCTCCCTAGCGTCCTGCGGGGCACTGAGAATTACGCGCGCACAAAGATAGCTAGCGGCGCGCGGCGTTAGAGTGGGGGCGCGCGGACGGGATGCTCGGCGGGAGTGGGCGACACTGTGACCCGCGCGGCTTCAATGGAAGAAAGTTCAAATAATCATACGCAGCAGGCCATGGGGGACAATGTTGGGCGACATGAGTTATCTTCACATTTATAAAGATTTTCGCGGTTATGTCAATGTTTTGCAAGTTAAAAATGCATATTTATTAATATAATTAAATAAAACGAAAAGTCGTTTTTTTGTCAATTTCAAATTTTTGTGTGGCTTATAGAGAAAGTTAAGTGTCGCCCAGCATTGTCCGACATGGCGTTGAACGTGTTAACATTATTTTGTTTTGTCATTCATATACTATTTCAAAAAAAATTGCTACGATTTTAATTTGACACTGACACATTTCACTTTTACCGCGAGAAGAGGTGCAAAATTTTTAATTTTACGGTTTAAAAACAAAAAATAATGGAGAACACTTCGACTTCTTGGGGCTGGGTCATTCGCCGTGTCGTATGCTGTGGGCCTGGTGCAGATGCACCAGAAACCAATGAGTAAGTATCAACATCTGAATGAATATATTTTCATGTAAGCAATATTGTATTTGAACTTTACTTCGCGGAACTGGGATTAATAAAACACCGGATACCTTGAAAGTATATATTTGTATCAGACCTTGGCGTGATCTCAATACTCAATTCAAATGGGGAAATCGCGACGCCCCCGTAAGGGGGCGTGGCGAGCGGTGCCAGGGCGTTACGCCCCCCGGCCGTCATCTTTGGGACCCGTAAACACGGCCCCTTACCTGGCCTGGCCTACGGCAGATTAGGTACGCGTCGCGACGCGTACCCATGTGAGTGATTGCTATTTGTTTTCTGTAGGCGCGCCACGACGCTAATACTTAGCGCCGCTTTCTTCACGACACCTCGGCGGTCAGTCCCCGCCAGGTGAGACCCCTAGTTGCCTAGGGGCGGCCCGACGAAGACGACCAGCGACAGAGGTGCCGACTCGACGCTCCTACAGAATTAGGTGTTTGACCCCCGCCCGTCCGGCTTCCAGAGCTAGCCGGTTGCGTTCCGCTCAATTCAAACATACAAACTTTAGCCATTCATGTAATCAGCGGAGACTCTTAACCGCGCGATTTAGGATTGTGACGTAAATTACTAACGCCATCTAGTTACATTAATAGAACTAAATTTCTAAACTAAACATACTTTCGTTGCACAAATTGAATGCGAACATACCGCCCACCAAGGACATTATGATATATCCTTAATAACACAAGACCGCCCACCATGAGGTCAGGGGCTCAAACTAGAATAACAATAAATCACGTCTGCAACGACAAGTGATGATGTATAAAAAAAAACTATAATATTGTAAGGAAAGTACCTAATCCTTGGCACAAAAAGGCTTACAATACTTTGTGGACTGTATAAACTTATCTAACGTACAACAATGCTATGTGGACTGTATAAACTTATCCTTTATGGAAAGTTACAAAAAAAACTTAACTATATAAGGTTTACCTTACTCTGCAATCGGCAAAATGCACAATTTTGATGCAGGTCATTTAATCGAAGATCCATTACACTTGAGAGTCACTACTCGTGTAACTTTATCCAAACCAGGGTACTTGTCTACGACCTTTCCCAAAAGCCAACGGGCAGGAGGTAAGTTATCCTCCTTGACTAAAACTACATCTCCGATACTAGGCTCTGGAATATTTTTAGTCCATTTATAACGTTGTAACAAATGAACCAAGTACTCATCTGACCATCGCTTCCAAAAGTCTTGCAACATGCGTTGTGTAACCTGCCAACGTCTCAGGTTGCTGATGTTAGAATTCTCATAATTACGTTCAGGCACTGCTATCAGAGGCTCACCTATCAGAAAATGACCTGGTGTTAAAGGAGTGGGATCTATGGAAGTCTCAGGCAACATTGATAACGGCCTAGAATTAAGGCACGCCTCTAACTGGGAAAAAAGTGTTGATACGAGTATTTCTTCGAACGTAAGTGTAGAATTACCTATTACGCGTTTAAGGTAAAATTTGATCGATTTCACCCCAGCTTCCCATAAACCACCAAAATTCGGGGAATGAGGCGGAATGAAATGCCAAGAAGTACTGTTGTTACCTAACCACTCTCTAATCTCTACAGCTACGGAAGATTTTTCCGCAGTGACTAAATGCCGAAGTTCCTTGGAAGCGCCAACAAAATTCGTTCCATTATCGCTCCAAATGTCACTGACAAAACCTCGCCGAGCTACAAATCTTTTAAAGCCAGCGATAAAACCTTGCGATGTCAAATCACTGATGGCTTCTAAATCAATAGCCTTGGTCACCATGCATACAAAGACACAAATGTACCCTTTGTATGATCGGTGGCCTCGACCCTTTGACGTTCGGATGCTGATGGGGCCAGCAAAATCCACGCCAATTTTTCTTGCTGGAATGACTCGACTAGACGGTAACTAACCCATAAGTGGGTTTGAATAGATGCCGAGTACCGCCTGCACTTTACACAGTTGCGTACTTGAGCTTTGACCTTTGTTTTGGCGGAAATGATCCAATACCTAGTACGCAGCTGGCTCAACATTAGGCGATTATCACACGGCACCGCGCACCGCCGCGGAGGGCGGTGGCGGTAAAGCGGATTTTGGAGCGGTGCCCCGCGCGGATGGATTTAACACGGTTTTGACCAGTTTGATCACAAACACTAGCAAGAATGGACGCTGAAGTGGTGGCAGCAATCTGGCTTTTATGGCCTAAAAAGAAAAAAATAAGAAGATATTAGCGCCCTGCACACGTACAGTTCGGACCGCGCATCTTGGACTGCGTTCCAAACAGCAGTTAGATCTGTACGGTTTGGACTGCGGATCAAACTGTTGTGCTAATTACGATTAAAAATGCATTCACGGTTTGGATTGCCGACGAAACTTACATAATCTAGACAAACGTTCCGAACTGTGCGTGTAAATTGATTTTCAAGAGTTTGGACTGCAGTTTGGACTGGCGCGTGGAACGTTATAGCTTTTAAAAGTTTTTTACACAGTAGTAAGAAAAATGGACGATCGGTTGGTCATCGCGTTAGCTGGATTTGTAGTTAGCTTAAACAGCCGAAAAAAACGACGAGTGTGGGTAAAGGAATACAGACAAAGATATGGACATTTACCGATGTTAAGGGAATTACGACAGTGTCATCCGGAAGATTTTAAAAATTACCTAAGAATGGACAGTGACGATTTTGATTGTTTATTAGCACTGATACGTCCCAAATTAACTAAGCAAGATACAGTTATGAGAAAATGTATAACAGCAGAAGAACGATTGGTTGCCACGTTAAGGTTTTTAGCGACCGGACGGTCCTATGAAGATCTTAAATTTAGTACAGGCGTGTCTACATCGGCGTTAAGTAAATTAATACCGGAAACGTGTAGAGTAATTTATGAAACGCTTCGGGAAGATTATATGAGGGTAAGTAAAACATTTTGTAAATCAGTTATATACTTATATAATTTTTATCAGTCACAACAATCACAGTACAATCAGTTAAAATGAATAATTAGTTATTATAATTAGTTAAAATTCTTATAGTAATCTCTTAATAAACACTGAGATTCATCTACGAGAGTTACATCAGTGTTTTGGGATAAATAATGTTTATCAGTCACAACAATCACAGTAGGTACAATCAGTTAAAATTAATAATTAGTTATAATAATTAGTTAAAATTCTTAGAGTATTCTCGTAATACACACTGAGATTCATCTAGAAGTATTACATCAGTGTTTAGGGTTTCCAATGTAGGTTGAAGAGACGAATGTTGAGCAGCGTCCGTGTGTACAGAAGTAGATGATGATGGTGAAGATAAAATAACAGTTTTATTGCACTGCTTATCACAAATATCAGTTGAATCAGTTAATTGATTTAGTATACCCCTGCGTAAAACTGAATGTATAATTGTTTCAGCATGTAAGGCTTGAATACTATTCATTTTCTCCAATTTTTTGGAAATGGTTATGGCCAAAGCATCATATTCTGTCACTTCCTTTTTTTTTAATGCTTCTGTACATACAGTCATGAATTTAATCTGAGTATCTATCACACTTGGTTTCGTTTTCCTCTTCATACCTCTTGAGGCTGATCCTAAAGATGAAGATGATTCCTGAAACAATACAATTTATAATAAAAGTTGACGAAACATAATTTTATTGGTTTTATTTTTCAGTTTCCTACGAGCAAAGAAGAATGGTTGGAAATTGCTAAAGGCTTTCAAAATCAGTGGAATTTCATTAATTGTGGTGGAGCTCTCGACGGAAAGCATATTCGAATTGTACCACCTGCAAATTCTGGTGCAAAATATTATAATTACAAAAACTTTTACAGCATGGTTTTATTAGCTTTGGTCAATTCAAACTATGAGTTCATTTTTGTAGATATTGGTAAAAACGGCAGAATGTCCGATGGAGGTGTCCTCGAACACACGGAATTTTACAAAAAAATGATAAGAAATCAATTAGAACTACCCGACAAAAGTGAGAACGTTAACAATTTAAACTATGTTTTCATTGGTGATGAAGGTTTTGCTCTCAAAGAAAATCTCTTAACGCCCTATGCACAAAGAGAACTTGATCATGACAGACGGATTTATAATTATAGACTCTCACGCGCTCGCAATGTTGTCGAAAATGCATTCGGTATAATAGCCTCTAGATTCCAGATATTACGTACACCCATTAACATGAAACCCGAAAACATATGTTACATAGTACTAGCAATATGTAGCATCCACAATTTTCTAAGAAAGAGAAGTAATATGTACCTGTCGGCAACGACAGTAGACAGAGAAAGTATTGAATCTGGACGCGTTAGTGAAGGAGACTGGCGAAGAGACAACTTCGACTTAACTAGATTGGACAGACCTTCAGTCAGGAATGTCTCAACTTTGGCTAAACAGAGCAGAGATGAATACAAAACATATTTTAATTCAATAGGTCGTGTCCCTTGGCAAGAAATTATGATTAACGCTGGTAGAGCATAACTTTATTCAGTGTACCTATAGGTTTATGGACGTAAGTTGAGCGCTGATTAAAGAGGCAGAAACAATTGCGCGCAGTGACCAATAAAGTTGCCGCTACCTATACATATTTTTTTTTATCTGTACAGTAAAAAAATTACAATATATTGTGTTTTTATTTACCACTTACCTCTACAATTGTGTGGTCAGAGTTTGGCAGTGACGTTATATTCGTAGGCTGCTGAGATGTTGGTATGTCGTCGTTGGTATAATGTAGTGGGGATGGTGTGTGGTTTGCAAAATAGTCTAAAGTTTCAGCTGTAGACTCGTCCGTCGGCATGTTAGACACGCTTGGGGTTGGTAGTTCTTGGTCTTTTGTGAATAAAAGTAAGTCAAAGTACCAAAGAGTCGGTTTATAAACATCTTCTTGGGAGCTTCCACTTTTGTTCCGTGTCTCCGTTACTTTCTTCAATTCTTTGCGAAATGCACCTCTTATATTCTGTATTTTTTTGCTGACGAAATCGCGATCAGCTGAAACAAAACCTACTGACTTGCAAAAATCAACGAGCTCGTCATATGCTTTGTTTCTCATATTCCTGTTACTATACTCCTTACTTTTTATCTTCCAGAGACACGGATGTTCACGGTACAAACGAATGAACTCTGTGATAGCTTCGACGCTCCAAACCGCCATTTTTGTAATTTACGTTTATACGTGATGCGCGCGTAAAACTGTGAGACATGCACTCGCGTCGAGCTGCCAGATCGGACTGTTAGATCCGCACATCTACACGTACAGTTCGGAGCGAGGGATGGAACGGCGCGTGGTGTTTCCCGCGGTCCGAACTGTACGTGTGCAGGGCGCTATTGGGTTCATCCATTTTTAAGAAACAGAACTCTAAATGGGACATTCATGCTATTCTATTAAAGTTTGAGAAAACACGAAGATATTTTGTTTATTTGTTTTAACTATACGCGAATGTCCACTTCTTCATTTGGTTACTTGTTAGCAAAGATAAGGAAAGCAATATCTGGAGTAAATACTAACATGCGTCCTTGTATTTCAACGGAAGAAAAGCTTCTTGTGACCTTGAGGTAAGTGAGGAAGAAAAGGCAATTTTTTCCAATTTATATTTTTATTACTTTAAATAATCATTCAGTCAACCATTCTGATTATTGAATCTACCTCAGTCTTTTTAATTATTATTAACAATTTTTATGTTTTGTTCCCTCATAGCCTAATGAAGTAACATTTTCTAGATTTTTGTATGTACTTACATCTAATTATAATTAGTAATTGTAATATCTTATTTTGTACTCAAATCACAGCTATTTTTTCTTAATCACAGGACCAATCACGTATTTATGTCTACCTAAAACTAATTTACATAATCACAGCTTTCTATCTATCTTCTATCCGCACAATGAGCACACTATGGTTTTAAAACAATGATAAAATCTCCGATTCATCAGTAATGTTTCAATGAACTGTGGCTGGTGTTGATGGTATTGCTTCTGTAATATTATCTGTAACTCCGGCAGCAGAGGTCCCTTGGTCATTTTGATGGTTATACTGCATTGCTTCATAGCGACTGGAATTATGTGCATATGATGAATAATTCCTATAATAACCCTGATTTTGATTATTAGTGTAAAATCTCCAACCCAAGGTCCTCAATTAAACTCGTACTATGCGATATAACACAGTATATTACAGTTCACCCAGAATACAGAATATCAACAACAAATTATAAAATTTCTAACCTACTTGTACTTTGCACGGTAACCAAACCATAGCGAGATGTAACTCGACGCCAACGCCATCTAGTTACAAAATAGGTACTAAAATTGTTAAATTAAATACGATATGGTTTGACATTCCGCCCACCAAGGACATGCTCGAAAGAGTTGTCCTTTAAATTAACGCCGCCCACCATGAGGTCAAGGGGGCTAGAAATAATAAAGAAAAACAGAATAAAATAATAATAAAAAAATCATATCAATCACTGGTTGGCAATACACAGAGTTTACAAATTGGTCTTTTAAATATGGAACCATTACACTTTATAGTCACAACTCGTGTGAGTCCGTCCGAACCAGGATGCTTTTCTAAAATCCTACCCAATAACCATTTGCCTGGAGGCAGATTGTCTTCTTTTACAAGGACAATGTCGCCAATATTGGGCTCTATTTCCTTTTGCGACCATTTGTAACGCTGTAGCATCGAAGTTAAAAATTCTCTAGACCATCGTCGCCAGAAATCTTGGGTCATTTTTTGTAAGAGTTGCCATCGCCTCAACGTGCCCACAGAGCTACGCTCGTAATTACGTTCCGGCAAAAGAACCAGAGGTTCCCCGATTAAAAAATGACCGGGTGTAAGCGGCATTGGATCATCAGGAGTTTGAGGAATGTGAGAAATCGGTCTTGAATTGAGGCAAGCCTCAATCTGCACAAGTAACGTGGCCATTTCCTCGTAGGTAAGAGTGGAATCAGCAATGACGCGTTTCATGTGGAATTTGGTTGACTTGATGCCGGCTTCCCAAAGTCCACCAAAATTTGGGGCATGAGGAGGGATAAAATGCCATCTGACACCTTTACAACTGAGCCAACTCCTAATTTCGTTAGCGATCGCTGACTGTTCAGCAGCGACTAATATCTGGAGTTCCTTAGCTGCACCTACAAAATTTTTACCGTTGTCGCTCCAAATATCACTGCAATGGCCTCTTCTAGCGACAAATCTCTTGAAACCGGCTATGAAACCTTCAGAGGTAAGGTCACTAATGGCTTCGATGTGCACTGCTCGAGTGACCATGCACACAAATAGGCAGATGTACCCCTTGAAAGCCTTATTGCCACGACCCTTGGACACTCTAATGTTAATCGGACCGGCGAAATCCACACCTGTATGCAAAAACGGCCTGGCTGGAGACACTCTACAGGTCGGCAATTGACCCATGAGTTGATTTCTAAACGTCGCGGAATGCCGAACACATACTACACACTTCCGTACGTAAGCCTTTACTACAGCTTTTGCAGATACTATCCAATATCGTGTGCGCAAATAGTTCAACATTAATGTTGGACCACCGTGAAGAGTGGTTTTGTGAGCTTCGCTGACGAGCAGGGTAGAGAAGTGATGGCGCTGTGGAATTATAATAGGATGCTTCATGCTTACTGGCAGTTGAGACTTTTCAATTCTTCCTCCTACTCTTAAAATTCCTTGCTCATCCAATATAGGACATAAAGGTCGTAATTTGCTCTTCTTACTTACACTTCCTGTCTTCTTAAGGTTTTCTATGTCTTCCATAAATTCTTGTTCTTGACATTTTCTTATACAGATTTCCAGAGCGGCTGTCAATTCTTCACTTGTCAGGTAAATTTCTTTATGTTGCTTAAATCTTAAGAATCGTCTACAATAGGCCACTACTCTAATTAATTTTTGAAATGATGAATATTTTGTCCACAGCCCATCCTCTACATTTGTTGTTACATGTGCTTTGACACCTTTCGATGATCTTTCTTCGAGTTTAGTTGACATCGAGTTGGGTTTGACGTAGTCAATTGGTTCCTTCCTTAACCACAACGGACCGTGCCTCCACAGATATGACTGTGAAAGTGCTGAAGGTGTCATACCTCTTGACGCGATATCTGCAGGGTTGTGAGTCGATTTCACATGTCCCCATTGAGGATTATCCAAATATCTCAGAACTTCAGACACCCTATTACCAACAAATGTTGTCCAGCGGCTGGGATGATTACTGAGCCAAGCCAGAACAACAGTCGAGTCTGTCCAACAGTGTATACGTTCTTTCGGTATTACCAGTATCTCAGCTATCTCCACAATCAATTTGGCTAACAGAACAGCACCCATCAATTCGAGACGAGGAATTGACAGTTGCTTTATCGGAGCAACCTTGGTTTTTGCGGATATTAAATTAATCTTAATATTCCCGTTTGCGTCAATTATCCTTAAATACGTAACAGCTGCATACGCTACATTAGATGCGTCACAAAACCCATGTAGTTCTACAACAACATCATCTTCTCTGGATTCAACCCATCTTGGTACATGAAACTCAGGTAAATTTAGTAGTTCCTTTTGATATGTTTGCCATTCTTTTAATAATTCTTCAGGTAATCGATCATCCCAATCAATCCCGGCAAGCCATATTTTTTGAATCATTATTTTCGCTGGTATAACACACGGCGCAACCCACCCTAAGGGGTCGAACAGTCGTGATATATCTGATATTACTTTTCGTTTTGTTACAGATGCAGGTTGCGGAAATGTTATTGAATATCTGAAACTGTCAGATTCTCTATCCCACGAAAGTCCTAGTATTTTCACCACCTCGTTTAGTTTTATCTCTACTAATCCTTCCTGATTTGTACCTTCTCCCAATATTTCCTCTGCTAATTCCTTGTTGTTTGTCATCCACTTCTGTAACTGAAACCCACCTTTTTCCAGTAGTTTTTCCATTTCCCTGTGAATCCTTTTTCCTTCGTCTACCGTTTGACATCCTGACATATAATCGTCTACATAAAATTCGCTTTTTAATGTTTCAGATACCAGCGGAAACTCAGCTCCCTCATCGTGTGCTAGCTGCTGCAACGACTTCACGGCCAGGTAAGGCGCGGACGCAGTGCCAAAGGTAACTCTCAGCAACTCATACTCTTTTATTTCAGATGCAGGTTCACTCCGCCAAAGTAGTCTCTGGAAGTGTGTGTCTGCAGGAGCGACTTTGATCTGCCGATACATTTTTACTATATCTGCACATAAAACAATTGGATACGTACGCCATCTCATGATGATGTGACGTAATTCCGGTTGTATGGTAGGACCTACCATCAACATATCATTAAGGGATCCACCATTAGAACCTTTAGAAGAAGCGTCGAACACAACTCTGATTTTGGTAGTCGTCTTATCCTCGCGAACCACTGCGTGGTGAGGCAGATAGACTGCTTCTGACTGCTTAGTATCAGTTTCGCGAGACACCATCTTCATGTGTCCAAGGTCAAGGTATTCTTGGATTACTTCGGTATATTTTCTTTTGATCTCATTGTTTTTCTTAAAACGCTGTTCGAGATGATGAAATCGTTTCAGTGCAATGTCTCTGGTGTATCCGATTTTACTTCGTGGATCTGATTTCCGAAATGGAAGCTTGACTACGTATCGCCCAGTAGCGTCTCGTTGAGTAGTACGAGTGAAGAATTCTTCGCACAGCTGTTCTTCTTGGGTAAGTATTTTTTTTGCATTAGTAACATCAGATTCGATCTCCCAAAACTGTTTGAGCATATCATTGTCACTGAGGTGTGAATGCATACTAACTATAACCTTGTGACAATTTGCTGAATTGAGATCGCAATCTGTGGGTGTTAGTCCAGACAAAATCCATCCCAGGGTTGTATTTTGAGCAATTATGGGCCCTGGAGTGTGTTTGACTAAACCCTCTTTAATAACTTGGCTGTAAACTTCTGCTCCAAACAAAACGTCGATTTTGTTTGGAGTGTGGTACTCTGGGTCCGCCAGAGTTATATCTTCTAGTTGAGGCCAAGTTGATATACACAGTTTAGTTGACGGAATCAACGTTGTAATTTTACTTAACACATATGCTCGAACTTGAATAATTGCATTTGGATCGTGACGTGAATGAATGGTTACGCAAACCATGAATCTAGAGGCAAAAGCGCCTTCGTCACCTCCTATGCCTGAGACCATACTATTATTTTGTATTTTCTTTAGTCCGAGCAATTGGACTGCTGACTCGGTTATGAAAGAGGCCTGGGATCCTTGATCCAATAACGCCCTCAGCAATTGTTTACGACCATTCTGTGTCTGTGCTTCGACGAGAGCGGTCGCTAATAAAACTCGATTTGGCACAACCTTTGTAGAAAAGTGTGTCGCTATGGTTGAAGACTCTGCTTCTTTTGCCGAACCGGAAGCAGTTTGCAGTGTGGACACTGCTGATTTGACAGCTACTGCCTCAACCGGATGGCTATTGGGTGACGATGATCTTGAGGATGCCTTGGGGTGTAATAATGAGTGGTGTCTGCGCTTGCAAACGTGACATGATGTTTTAGCACGACAATACTTAATTGAATGGTTCGCGCCTAAACAATTGTAACACAAATTGTGAGTTCGGACGAATTCACTTCGAGTTTGGTAACCTTCTTTACTAAACTGTTTACAATGACTTATATAATGATCTTGTTTACAGAATGGACATACAATTTGTATAGAGTTGTTACTATTTGATTTGACTGCGTGAAAAACCTTTGGTTTACTATCTGTGGACTTCTGCTTTGACTTGGATGTGTCTAAGTACTCCAAAGAGCGAAACCTTGACTCTAAAAATGTTTTAAATTCTTCAAACGTTGGTAGTTGTTCATCTGCACTAATTTTCAATTCCCACAACTTTCGCGATTCACTATCTAGCTTAGCGCTTATTATATAAATGACTATAGCATCCCATGATTTAACATCAATGCCGAGAGTACTTAAGCCATGCAAACAGTCCACAGTGGTATCCAATAATTCTTTAACCGCAGTTGATGACTCTGTTACATTTGATTGATTTATCAATCTCTTCAACATAGAATTAGACAAATATCGTATATTATTATAGCGTTTATTTAAGATTTGCCAACATTCCTGATAATTTGCGGCTGTCACAGGAGTGTGTCGTAACAATTGTTCTGGTTCACCCGATAAATGACCTTTCAAGTAATGTAGTTTTTGTACATCGTCAATTGAATCATTTTTGTGGATAAGTGATAAAAACAAATCACGGAATGAAGTCCACTCCGTATACTTGCCAGAGAAAGTAGGAATAACAACCTTAGGTAATTTCACATTCGTATACTTATTTGACGATGACTCTTTATCTACACTTGCCTTTGTAGGTGTTAGTTGTTTAATAGACTCTTTTAACTCGGATTTATAAGTTATGAAAATATCCTCAGTATTGTCATATGTCTCTGAAGTAAAGTAATTATGTTTCAAATCTAGTTTTTCTACTATGTTCCTGTGCGTTTTTATAAAATTAGACCACAGTTGTTCTAATGCTTCCAACCTGGTTTCTAAATAAGACAATGTTATCCGATCTTTAGGACATTTTTTATAATTTATTCTACCTTTTTCAATATTTCTCTTGTTATCTAGTTGTAAGTTAACTAATGAATCCATGACTATAAAGTGCTATCAAACTATTGAATTAATTCTCAAACAATAAAAACAAGTTGCACAAGAACACAGTAATTTTACAAGTGTAAAACTGATGAAATTATTCTAAGTCTACGACAGCAACAGAAAATTTTACAAGTGTAAAACTGATGAAATTATTCTAAGTCCATGACAACAACGGAAAATTTTACAAGTGTTTTTTGAATTAAAACTTTTTAGAAAATCGGGCATAGGTTCCCCGTCGGTTCACTTTTTTCTTAAATATTCTAAGTCTAAACTACTGAAATTATTCTAAGTCTTGATTTTTACGTTAAATTTAAAGTTCCAAATTTTTATAACTGCACAAGTAAAATTGTACTCACGGTTTTATTTTCTAAGTCCACAACACGTCACTCACTATTACTTCTCCAATTTATTTGTTGCTAACGCCCGCCAGGGGGCGCGCAGTACGCTCTCCGCTTTGGTGCTCAGCTACTTGGGATGCCACTTCCACTTCTTCTAGATCCGGTTGTCCACACTTGGGATGTCCGGAAACCCGCAGAACTTGCTGCGGTGGCGCCCTCTGCAGGCGACGTCCTCAGAAACACTCGGTCTCCGTGGTCGCGCCCTAGGCAGGCGACGCTAAAGCACTTCAGTGGCGATCCACCACTGCTTTCTGTGCTGATACACAAAAACTCGGTGCGCAATATTACGCACTGATCCGGTTTCGAAGGACCATGTAAAATCTCCAACCCAAGGTCCTCAATTAAACTCGTACTATGCGATATAACACAGTATATTACAGTTCACCCAGAATACAGAATATCAACAACAAATTATAAAATTTCTAACCTACTTGTACTTTGCACGGTAACCAAACCATAGCGAGATGTAACTCGACGCCAACGCCATCTAGTTACAAAATAGGTACTAAAATTGTTAAATTAAATACGATATGGTTTGACAATTAGCATAGGACATTTCAGCGTCGCCTGGTTCTTTATAATTATACATTTCATCCTGAGCTTGTGATATACATTTAATTATATTTATTTTCACGGTTGACTTCAATCGATCGGGTACTTTCTTGAAATTAGGCACCAAAGAGAGCATAAACTGTCGGTCAGGATCTTCTTCGTTTACTTTTTTGCTCATTGAAGATTTCAGGGCGTCGATTAATTCTCGAGTCATCTCTTCAGAAGGATCAGATTTCTATCTTTTTGTACTTAAGGGTCTGTCTTCATATGGTCCTCCAACTGGTTGAACTGATTCATTACCTTTTTTTTTTTTTTTTCGCTGAGAAATGCTTTATGCATTCCCGCTCGTGGGGGGACGAGACGGGATATGTGGGACTCCTGTCGGAATGACAGTATACCCACTAAAACTCAGCGGTGTTCCCACATCGCCGTGATGGGAAGGCCATGGGAATCCGGCTCAGCCTTTGCATCCACAACCCTCCCGGCGCGTGCCCGCCTAGCTGGCGGGCCCCGCATTCCCCCCAGCTTGGGGGGCTACGGGAATGGCCGGGAACACCTGGCCATTCCCGTCCGACACTGGTGGAGGCCTGTGCAATACAGGCAAGGGCGCCCCCGCACCCGCTGCCTGCTGGCCTCCACCTGGGAGGAGTCGAAGATGACTATCAAACTGACGTCTTCTTCGACCCCTCCTCCGCCTTCGGAGCGACGCCGCGTGAGGATCGTCCTCCCGCGCGCGCTCAGCCGCCTCCTTCTGGGACATGACGTGTTCGCAGAAGGAGGCGACTGCCGCCCAGGACCTCTCATCCTGCAGCATGGCATTAACCAAGCCGGGAAGTGAGAGGTCCGGTCCGATCACCGCGATGAGACTGCGGCGCGTCTCGGACCACGACGGGCACACCTCGAGGGTGTGCTGCGCCGTGTCGTCCACCGCGCCACAGTCGTGGCACGACGGCGTCTCCTCCCGTCCTATCCGGTGCAGGTACGATCCGAAGCAACCGTGTCCGGACAGCACCTGCACCAGACGGAACGAGAGGAACCCATGCGACCGCTCGAGCCAGTCTCGCAACACTGGCCCAATCGCGTCTAGGGTTCGGCGGCCAAAAGCTGCGGTGGCGAGCTCCCCCGTCCAATGGAGGACGATGGCATCCCTCGCCTCCCGCCGGACGGCCTCCCGCTCTTCCGGGGCTGGGCGTTCTCCTCCCGCTCTCCGCCCCGCCGTCCATTCATATACTCTGGCGAGCACCCACGCCTCGAGTTCCCAAGGAGGGGTGCCGGCCAGAGCACATGCTGCCGCGAAGCCCACTGTGCGGTTGGCCCGCGCCGCCCGCTGTGCTATGGCCCTTTGGGGCGCCCGCAAGGCGGCGGCGTTCTCCCTCCTTTGGAGGGAGTCCTCCCAGATAGGAGCCCCGTAAAGGGCCATACTCCTCAAGATAACTGATTCATTACCTGCCCCAACTGTTTCATCGTCTTCAGCAGACGAACTGTTCTGAGTTTTATTTTTTCCAGCGTAAGGTTTTAAAAATAACAATTGATTATAAAATCGATATTGATTATTTTTCTCAGCTCCCGCTCCGCTCTTAATTTCTTTTTGCCTTCGGCACTCCTTCATGAAGGCGTCTCGAATATTTTTTCACTTTATTGGTAACGAGCGCCCTGTAATTTAAAAAATATATTTTTCAGATACCTGGCCACGGGGTGTTGTGTTCCTTTACCGATTTGCACTGCATTACAATTATCGACTTGGGATATCAACCATACGAAATATTGTAGAAAAAGTGTGTGTTATGGGATGTAATGAAAATGGAGTGTTTTCCCGAACCTACAACTGAAATGTGGTTAAATATAGCTGAAGGATTTACGTCAAGAGCCAATTTTCCTCATGTGTTAGGTGCCTTAGACGGTAAACATGTGCGTGTTATCAAACCATCTCTAACTGGATCGCTGTACTACAATTATAAGCATTATTTTTCCATCTTAGTTCTGGCTATATGTGATTCTAACTACAAATTTATATATATTGACATCGGTGCTTATGGGAAATGTAGTGATTCTACAGTTTTCCGTGATTCAAATTTTTATCAAAAACTTCAAGATAGAACTCTTAACACACCAAACTCCTCTGCAATTACTGGTATCACCAATTCCGTGCCATATTTTTTTATCGGAGATGAAGCTTTCCTTATCTCAAACAATGTTCTACGACCATATGCAGGACATCACTTAAATTACACTAAAAGAGTTTTTAATTATCGCTTGAGCAGGTCACGTAGGTACATTGAGTGTGCATTCGGTATTTTAACACATAAATGGCGTATATTTCAACGCCCTTTGAACGTAAACAGAAATTTATGTATAAAAATTATTAAAGCATGCTGTACACTTCATAATTTTGTTAGGGAAAGACATGGCGTTGATTTTAAAGATATTTTATATTCGAACAATGAGACAGAGGGAATAGTTAATATACCAATAGACAATAATTGCAGAGGAAGCACAAGTGCTGCAGCGATCCGTAATAATTTAGCTGATTATTTTGTAAATGAGAACCCGCTACCATGGCAAAGTAAATATGCTTAAAAATAAATATATTTTTTAAACTTACCAAGTTCTTTTTTATCTTTGTCACAATTTTGTCCTGGCTCCAAATACAAGGTAACAATTTCTTCCCATTGTTTCATTTTAAGGAGTCTATTACTGTATTGTGTGCTTTTCATGTCCCAGATAGCAGAGCGACTTTCAATCTCCGAAATAAACTTTTCGACATCGAAATCCATTTTTAAATTGCAACACGTCCTGCACACACGATGATCCGCGCGGTTATGCGGCGCCCCGTGCGTGAAGCGCCGCCCCACCGCGCGGACAGCAGCGCGGAGGGGCGGTGGCGGTGAGAGCACCGCTCGACCGCGCGGTCGTGCGGTGTACGTGTGTTAGGCATCTACGGATTTATTAGAGGCCAATGCGACGTGAGATCCGCTTCACCGCCTATCACGGCGGCGCGCGGTGCCGTGTGTTAATCGCCTTAGTGTTGGTCCCCCATGTATCGTCCTCTTATGGGCTTCATCAATCACTAGGTTGGTGAAGTGACTGTTAGGTGGTAGAATGATGGGATGTTTGACAGCCTCATCTATTTAGATGAGACTGTCAAACCTCCCATCATTCTACCACCATTTCACCACCACCACCACCATTCTATTCTTCTAGCATTATGAATGCGTCCACTGACACGGAGAATGCCTTCATCATCGATGACTGGACAGAGACTTTTAAGCTTGCTTTTTGCTTTCACGCTTCCTTTTTTCCTTATATCCTTCATTTCTTGATTCTGAACAAGTTTTATACATGTTTTGTTGCTTCTTGTAATTCTTCCTTGGTTAGATACCTTTCGAATCCCTTTTTACCATGCGATTGTCTCTTCCAACTTAAAACTCTTCTGCAGTACGCTATATCCCGAAACTAAGATTGACGTTCTTGAGCTGCAGGCTCGACAATGTATTGTCGAGATATGTAACCTGCCTGATAGGCGTAATGAAAACCTACCTTCCATCATTGAAGCCATAGGGAACGTCCTTAAATGCCCTATTTTACTCAATGACATTGTACATAGGGTACCTCATGCTCACCAACAGAGCACAAGGCCAAAGAATATAATTTTAAAGTTCACCTCTCGCCTGCAGAGAGACAATTTGCTCAGTGCGTATCGTAAAGCTAACTCTTTAAAGACTGATCAAATTGGTATCTCCGGTACTTCCACATCTGTTTATATTAATGAGCACTTGACCTTAAAGAGAAAGCAGTTATTTCGTAGAACCCGAGAAGTTGCAAACAACCATAATGATAAATACGTATGGATCAGAAATGGTACCATACCGGTACGCGAGCGTGATGGTGCAACTGCCTTTGCTATACGTGGAGACGGTGATTTTAATAAAATTAAAAAGAAGACAACTGATTGACTGCTTCCTCTTTATCGTCTTCAGCTCTATAACCATGAAATATTATCTGAATGGGGACGTCTATTCATTGCTTGAGCTGAATTATCATTGTTATTGTATTGTGTTGCATGTTCCTTTGATTGTTTTAATTTTATAATTTTTCAACTATTTATTAACGAAATTAATTGCTATTCATTGTTATTCCAAAATGTACTATTATTTACATTCCTTTATATTGTATAATTCTGACATCATTATGCTGATCCTCCTATGTGAGTACGACATGGCATATCTATTTAAAAATATATTCAAAACTAGCTATCATTATATACTACGGCTGAACCTTATGTGCACAATACCTGCTGCCTTATACATATTTATGTTAAGATTTTTGTTTAATGGATAATAATGACATGACTATTTACTACCAAAATTGCAGAGGGGTGAGAACCAAATTGCATACCTTGTATTTGAGTATTCTGTCGTTTTCCTACGACATAATAGTATTGACTGAGACGTGGCTTATACGGGTATAAGCCACGTCTCAGTCAATACTATTATGTCGTATGTATAATGTATTATATTATATTGCTAGCGGTGAGTTTGTGGATCCTCGATATATTGTGTACCGCTGTGATCAAGATCGCGACACTACACTACAGTGTCTGAAAGCATTTGCTTCTTTATCAATGTAAGTGCCTTTTCACGATCAGCAGACCAAACCCAATTAGTTTATTTTCTTAACAGTTCATGCAATGGTTCTAATGTATCACTTTAATTTGGTAAAAACCTGCCATAGTAATTAACTAAACCTAAGAGGGCTTGCAATTCTGAGATATTTTTAGGTTGAAGAGCGCCAACTACAGCTCTTATTTTACTGTCTGACTTATGGATTCTCTCTCTACTGATTTTGTACCCACAATATTCAATAATATTTTCCATAAACTCTGATTTCTCTAAATTAATTTTCAACCCAAATTCAGAAAGCCTAGCGAAAACTTGTTCCAGCCTATTCAGATGTTCCTTATCATTTGGGGCATCATTAAAGCAATGTACCCCCGGTATGCCTTTTAGTATATCCTCAATTTTCCTTTGCCATTTCGCTGGAGTACAGTTAAGACCAAATATTAATCGTGTATTTGTAAAGCCCTTTGTGGGTATTAAGTGTAAGTAAGTGTTGATCTTCTTCTCTAACTTCCCAATTTAAGTAAGCATTTCGAAGGTCAATTTTAGAAAATTTGTCACCACCAGCCAAACCATTAAATAACTCTTCTGAAGTCGGTAAGGGATGTTCATCTACTAGTAAATTTTTATTTAAAGTTATCTTGTAATCTCCACAAAGCCTAATTCTGCCGTTCGCTTTCACTACTGGTACCACTGGAGTGGCATATTCACTATAATCAACTTTGATTAAAACCCCTTCCCTTACCAAATTATCAATTTCCATTTCAACTCTCTCCTTCAATGCAAAAGGCACTGCCAAACAAAAGGTCTAGCCCTATAGAAAATAGTTACCTTTAATCTTACCTACGCTTTTGTCATCAAACAATGTACAATACTTTTTTAAATAATTTTTGCAAAGAATGGCCATGTGACACAATACCTGGAGATACTTGATTAACCTGTGCTATGCAGTCCCTGAAGCCGAAAAATGCGTCAAAATTATTGATCCACTCTCTTCCTAGGAGTGGGTGTTGGTTCCCCGATATAATGTATAACTTGACACTTCTACTCTCCTTTCCAATGGCAGCTGTTACGTTTGCGACACCTAAAACATTTAAAAATTGATTAGAATAAGTACACAGTTTAGTTTTGTAGAAACCAATTCCTCATCACAAAGAACAATGTCAGATGTCCATAGTAACTTAGGCTCAATAAATAAAATTCATGGACAGAGAAAATTCTAACGTTTTTTTGTGTAGGTTAATGTCAGAAGCTTTTCTGTGTTTTCCACTTTTACATTGAACTTCTCAAAAAGAAATTATTCAGCCATTGTAGATTGGAGGTTATTTATTTTTACAGAGTAAATTAAACAAAAAATATACATTAATTGAATAGTTTTATTCGTTTTCACCATTATCATTCATTAATATCATCATCAATTTCGTTATATTCAATTAACAAATCATCAAGAAATGCTGCAGGGGGCTCAATATTGTTTTGGTGCCGAGCCCAGCCCAAATACCATAAAATGGTCATAGTGTGGGAACAGCATCCCACAGTTCGTTTACCTACCTTACAATTACAATAATATTGACTAATTGCCTCTCTCCCATTTAAGCTGTTATCAATAAGAACATACACAAAATAAGTTTTCCTACTGACAATTGTTCTCTTAAATTGTTAATTGATGCCTCCCTGCATACTTCAATCATATATCGGCCATTAAAGCGGATATGCTCACCGTAATATGATCGGGCCTGACGAAGTTGGTAAGTACCACAAGCTATTAAAATCAAATCATGATACTCAAGCTGAGGAAACTCATTGACATTTCTGTTATCAACATTTATGTTTGAGAACTGTGCCCTTCTTCTATTATAATTATTTTGTATAATAAACTCACTTAATGTATTAGTTTGGAACATTTTCTGTTGTATAATTTCTAATATCTGGGCAGCATCAAACCTGTCTGTGAGGGGTGGTCGAAATCGATTGATTAGGGCAGCAGCTATGGAAAAGTCAATCATGAGATGTGGCGAAGCTCTATTATTGAACTCATGTCGGAATATTTTAAACCGTTGCTTAAAAATCCCATTCATAACTTCAACCACCCATCTGCAAATAGTAACAGCCCGAGTTTTGTTTGCCTCTAATGTTGACAACTGATTTTCATCATCCTCTAACGATGATGGCATATGCACAGAGTAGTTACAGTTTTGCAACAATGGGACTGCATCTCTGAAACCTCTATCTAGGATAAACACGTCGCCCTCTTGAAAATATTCACGCAATGAACTCTCTGGGTTTCCAAACTCATTATTTATAATATCAGCGTCAGTTGTTATGGCTGGGTAGGGGCCCAAAATCTCGATTATATACCCATCACAACATACAAACAGGAAGGGCTTTACCAAATTCCTATATTTATGCAAAGAGTAAGTTTTCTTTTGATAGGCATAGTTGGCACTTTTATTACAATATATGTAGGTTCCATCAACTATTATTATTGGTCTCCTCTCAACCTCATTTTCAGTGCTACCAAAAAGGCCATTTGGTATTAAAAGATTTCTTGTTGCTATCTCTTCTCTTGTTATGTGACGTATACCTAGATGCCTTGGAACGAAATCTTGGTGTAAAAGTTCTCTTGCTCTTGCCATTAAGGCCTCTAATGTAGTTCTAGGAACTTGAAATAAGGAACTTATTCGATCTCCTGAGTCACCATTTCTTAATTTCATTAAAAATGCAGCAAGGGCAGTTGAACTTCTGTGCATATTAGCTAGCCGTGGAGTTTCTAGTAATATATTTCTGAAGTCTTCCTTACTCATACCAAACCAATAATGCACCAGGTAGTCATCCATATTTTGGACATCTTCAAAGTCAATAGAGGTCTGATGTTTTAATAATTCTGTGAAATCATAAATATGTTGGGCCGTAAATGTGTGGATAACATTTTCAGGTTCCATCAATTCAGGCCAGTCATTGCTCCTCAAATGGTGAGAACAAATTCGACAGTTTTCTGGCACATAATAATTATACTCCGAAAATAACCTTCTTCTAATTGATATTGGAACAATCATTCTCTCAAGTTGACGGCAACTAGGGAAAAAGCAACGAGCCTGAGTGTCTGATGCCCGGCCGAATTCCAATAATTCAATGACATTCATAGGCACCTGTGGGACTGGCAACGGAATGACATTCATAGGCACCTGTGGAACTCCCAATGGCGATGGTGGCCCTGGTGTTGCTATCTGCAGAGATGGCTGAAAGTCTTCTACAATTGACTCACTTGATTCACTCTCTACATGCAATGGTGTTGATACATCAGAGGCTGTTGAAGTTGACGGTTCATCAATTCTTGATGATGATGGTGTGGTTAAATTCCGTTGAACAGAACGGTAACTTCTTTGCCAACATGGGTGACAGATCTTGTCTGTTGATCTCAGCTGCAACAAAAACAAAAAAAAATCTTATTGCAATCAGGAAAAAACAATAATTCATTCAACAACCAGCAATACATAAAATCGTTGAAGGATCTTGCTTACCTGTAGTGGTGCAATCTGTTGCTCTATCACACGTCTGATAGCATCTTCTCTTTCTGAACTGTTATTTAAGGTGTGAGACCTTACACGATGCAATGAATGACCGCAACCAATACAAACATTTCGATGCACAATTATTGATTCAGTTGGCGCATTGCTACTTGATGGATTACTTGTTTGTTCAATTATTATCCAACAGTTATGACAAACAACACTGTCATTAGGAATCTAAAACAAACAAGATACAGTTGTGTTACAAATTAACATTTAGCTCAATTAAAACAGTTTACATTCTATTAATAACAATCGTACTTTACCTCAGAAAGTGAAGTCCATTGCCGTAACAATGAACGGACATCGTCAGATTCAACTAAATGCCGTTTCATCCGGAACACATTTAAACCACAATTAATACAACGTAATTGATGGGACATTGTCACAAAATGTGTGGTATGGACGGATATAATAACACAATAAGTCTTTAAACGCAAACGCAGAGGAATTCGAAAAATAAACAACCGTACACATAGAAAAACACCAGCAACAACACAAGATGTTTGACATCGACTATCTGTCAGTTAGAGCGCGCGATCTTGACAGAACCTAACAGGGTTGCCATTACATTACGATTAAGTTATCGAGCAAAAAATCGATTTCTTGAATTTCGTTTTATATTCTTTAAAAAATACTAAATGTATTTATAATAAACACGATGAACGTATTATTTAGGAAAAAATAATAATAAAAGACAATTGAGAAGTGGTAAATGAAAAGTAAAGAGTAAATCGCTTTAATTATTTAAAATAATCGATTACAGTGGCAGAACAGGTAACTACCTGAACCTTTTTATTTATAAAAAGAATAACCTGGAACATGATAAACAAATGTTTACTTATTAGAATGATTTTCTTTTCGAAAAGTTCTAGAAAATAACTAAATGTTTTTTTAAGAAGTTAGTATTTTATATTTAAATTGTTGTAGGTAAAAACTTTGTGTCCGTGTGAATTTAGTTTTAAAAGTTGTGTAGGCCGAAACCTGGCATTGTTCTTTCCCTATAGTCTTCCAGGTTCATTATGGACACTGCTGACCCACTGTCAAATTCCATTGACACTTCGGACCCATTGATTTTTACTTTTGTCCAAAACTTGTTTGTATTAGCATTTATGTTGCAATTATTAACAAATACCACCTCCTCTGTCTTATAATCCACTTGGCCAGTTACATCATCCACAGCATTAGCTCTTTTTAATCGAAGGCACATCTTTCTAAGATGTCCTGTTTTCTGGCAGAAATTACATTTAATGTTCATCATAGTGCATTTGCTGCCATAATGGTTTCCACCGCATCGGAAACACTAAATTTTTGGTGATGTTGCTGGCCCAGATTTATCCAATGACCCTGTGTTGTAATTGGTGCCTGGCTTTGTTTGTGGTGATGGAGCACACGAGGGTTTCTTTTTATTTATGTACACTGCCTGTACCTCTCTCTCAATTGTTTGTGTTCCCTCTGCTTGAGCACTTTCTATGCCTGTGGCAATACGCACTGCTTGTTCTAATATTACCAGTAGCTTGCTTGACTCAAGAAGCCTGTCACGTATTTTTTGTGATCTGACACCACACACGAACTGATTTCTCAAGGCTGTATCTAGAAAAGTACCAAAATTGCAGGTCGAGGCCATTTTCCTTAACGACGCTAAATATTCCTTAATCGATTCACCTTCTCTTTGGTGACGATGATGATATTTAAAGTATTCCGCAATCTCCAACGGATCTGGATCTAAGTGCTTAGTAAGGATTTCAACATTTTGGCTATACGAATTTGAGCTTGGTTCCGCTGGCGAGACTAAATCACATAAAATCTCGTATAGATCCCCACCGATGTAATGAAGAAGATAGGAGTTCTTATCTCCTTCCACCGTGATCGCGTAAATTTTTAAGGCACTTTCAAACCTCTGCACCCATCTTTTAAACTTGTTTTTAGTATCGTAGAATTCTATGAAATTAGGTGGCACTTTAGCCATGATTCACTGCAGAAACTTCACCAATTCTCGTCGCCACTATTTTATCGTACTGCAACCATGTAAATAGCAATGAAACACTGTAATTTTGTATGATTCTTGTAATTGTAGTTACACAAAAGCACATGCGTGAAACGCGGTAAAAGTAAGAATGGCAACGTCAGTTTTACGTCAAAGACAATTGACATAAATCACTTCGTTCTGTAACCATAGACTATAACATAAAGTGATGGGAATGTTAGCAAATGTAGGGACTTGAATACAGGTACGCAACTATCTGTTACTTTCCTGTTACACATTGCCCTTATGCATCGTTTTTGAGCCTTGAATACCTGTTCTCTCAGACTACAATTTCCCCAAAATATTATCCCGAATCTCAGAATTGACGCCACTAAACCATGGTAAGCAACTAATCTGGTGGGCATATTCACTTTCCTGGATAGATTAAAAAGCACATACGCTGCTGAACTTAATTTTTTGCATACTTCTTCTGCGTGTGGCTTCCAGGTAAGTTGGCTATCTATCATTATACCTAAAAAATCTGTAACTTGCCCTTGGTCTATTTTTTGTCCATTGTAATTTAATTTTAAAGTTTGCGGACGTATCCGTTGATAGAAATGCATAACCCTAGTCTTAGGTATATTAATCGTTAAATTATTTTGATCAAGCCAGTGTACAATGTCCGTTAAAGTATTATTTATGTCATGATCATACGTTTTTAGGTTTGTACATTTAATCAAGGCAGTACTATTGTCAGCAGATAAGACCATTGGATGTTGTATGCGTTGTGGCAAGTCATTAATATAAATTAAAAATAATAAAGGGCCCAACACAGTGCCCTGTGGTACGCCATATCTAATAAGTCGATGTTCCGATAAGTAGTTTGTTTCATGCTTAGTTTATAAACATATTTTTGAAATTTCTGTGTGCTGTTTTCGGTTGCTGAGATATGATCTTAAGAGATTGTGAATATTTCCTCTGATACCTATGATGTTTAGCTTGTATAACAGAGTTTCATGGTCGACACAGTCGAAGGTCCTCGTCATATCAGTTAAAATTGCGCAAACTGGTACCTTTTCATCGACGTTTCTAATTATTATATTCATTAAATCGTAAACGGCCGCTTTTATACCTTTATTTTTTCTAAATCCCTTTTGTTCTACACTCAAAATATTATATTTAGATAAGAATTTATTTATCGCGTCATAAATTATTTTTTCAATAACTTTTAAAAAGATTGTGATTAAAGCAATTGGCCTATAATTTGCCAAATCTTCCTTAGTTTTTTTTTTTATATTGGCTTAACAATAACGGTTTTTAATTTGTTTGGAAATACTCCGGAACTGATACACAGATTTAGTATGTGACTTATATGCAAAGCAATGTCACTCGATACAAATTTTACGACCTTAGTTGAAATGCCATCGTAGCCAGTACTAAGTTTATTTTTTAGGGAATGTATCGCTCTCATAACATCTTGAGGTAATACTGGATGCATAAACATCGAGTGAGGGTTAAGCCCCGTATTCATGGTAAACATTTGTTTAGGAACAGTTGATCAACATTGTTGGTGAGCGGCGAGAATGTTGCTAGCAACTATGTTTAAATCAATACAGGTTGTCCACACGCCAGTCTGCGTTAAAATGTTGCCCGAGGAGGTAGTGTTGTTGTGTTCTCTGTATCTGATGTATAGGATTTCTAATAAAAAAAGAGAAAAAGATGGTGGATTCGAAACTATCTTTTGCAAAGAGGAAATTTGATGAGTGACCTCAGAATGGGAGATAGATCATTTGGTAACTTTACGAGAATGTCGAAAAGTGATTTCGAACATCTTCTGGAAATGATTGGTCCATCAATAGCCAAAAGGGAAACAAATATTCATCAGCCAGTTTCACCTCAAACGAGGCTGGCTATTACATTACGGTATCTTGCAACTGGAGATTCATACAGTTCTCTTTCATACACATTCAGAGTATTAAAACAATTGATTAGTAAAATTATACCAGATGTATGTCAAGAACTTATTAACTCACTATCAGGATATGTCAAGGTAGTTACAAGAACACTATTTGTGTAATCAAGTATTTTAATAATAAAAAAAAAAACACAAAAAAACAGTAAGTATATGCTATTGTGTTGATTCATCACTGAGATAGTTAACTAAGTTTAGTATAGCCGAATCTTCTGTTTCGTCTTGTATTGCATCTAGTCTGTTTGTTTCCTGTCTCTCAATTTCCCCTATTTCTGTTTCCTGAACATTATTTGGTGTTGATGATGGATGAGAAGATGCCGTTTGATATCCATATGTATTATATCGTCCCATTTTTTATTCATACAGTATATTATTAATATGGTACTTTGCCTGTGTCACGGCTTGGTTATCTTTAACACTTCTTAATTCAGCAGCAATATATTCACCATAAATATCAAATGGATCCTTCTTCTCCTTTTCATCCATCTTCTTTTTCGCACTTTTCAAAACCTCTAATATTTCACTTGATTCATCTGTCTTATTTCTTTTCCTTAAAGATGTAGATGTTGTAGCATTCGATGTAAGACTTGGTGATTGAGATGGCTCTAACTCCATACCACTTTCAAGTGCATTGTTTTCATCTACCTGTAAATTATCATCTTATTATTATTTTTTATATTTGTAGGTTCCAAGTTCGGAGCAGGAATGGACACAAATAAGTCGTGAATTCGAAATACGATGGAATTTTCCACATTGCATTGGAGCCATTGATGGGAAACACGTTTTGATTGTGGCGCCAAATAATTATGGAAGTGAATACTACAATTACAAAAATCAGTTCAGCATGGTACTTCTGGCAATTGCAGATGGCAATTATAACTTTATATACGCAAATTATGGAGCTAAGGGACGGTCGTCCGACAGTGGAATATTTCAGGAAACACCGTTTTATAATGCATTGTTAGAAAACTCACTTAAACTGCCACGTCCTGAACCAATAACACAAGGTGGACCAGAAATTCCATATGTTATTGTAGGTGACAGTGCTTTCGCGCTAACGGAGAACATCATGAAACCATATCATGGCATTCATGAACGTGGGAACAAAAAGCGTATATTCAATTACAGACTATCAAGAGCTAGGAGGATTATAGAAAATGTTTTTGGCATTTTATGTGTGGTGTTCCGTGTATTCACTAAACCTATTCCGTTAAAACCAGCCAATTGTGAACTCGTAGTAATTGCTTGTGTATATTTACATAACTTCTTAAGACGTAACACAGTTTCCAGATCCATATATACACCTCCACAAACTTTTGATTTTGAAGACTCTGAAGGTAACCTATTAGAAGGTTCATGGCGAAGGGAACTAGGTTCGTTTCCTATGATTGATTTGCAAAGACGGGGCAGGCCTGCATCACAATCAGCTTTTTGTATTAGATAACAGTTTGCCGATTACTTTATAACTCCAGTAGTAATAATTTTACAGACTAGTACAATAAAAATTATATACAAAAACAACTTACTGTTTTATTCATAGTATCTCCGTTTCACCAGAAGTAGTTGCACCAAATAACAAAAATTCCAATGGCTCGTAATAAATCCATTTACATTTTTCTATTGCGCCGCTGCCTGTAGTTTTTTTTGCCGACAACTTTTTTTTCTCTCTAGTAAATTGAGTACGCAGTACATGTATTTTAGTTTCCACATCTTTTTTGGGTATATTTAGGGCTTGAGAAATTTCTTCGAATGCATCGTTCTTTTTGTTTCTATCTTTGTATTCTTTTATAGAAGAATCCCATAATAATCGTTTTGATTGAAATAATTCTATTAGTTGCATTATTTTATCATTACTCCACACTACTGCCATGTTTATAAACTGTTGCAAACACGTTCACACACGTCAACAATTTTCGCAAAACTGATGTTTACGCTTGTCGGGCGAGAGCTTGTTAACATGACGCTATCAACTCTGCAACACGCAGTGTTGCCAGCAACATCTTGACAGCAACTCCGCAACACGTTGATTCAACTTTGTTGCTAAACAAATGTTTACCATGAATACGGGGCTTTACTTTTAAAATTACTTGTGTCGGGTTTTGAGGTCATAATATTTTTTGTCTGGTCAATAAAATAATTATTAAAAGCGTTTGCAATCTCTGTTGGATCAGTGATTGTGGTATCATGAATTTTTATTTGGGAAATAGGTTCAGTAAATGGTTTTTTTTTGTTTATGACTTGCCAACATGCTTGAAATTTATTGTTTGACGTGTTAATAAAATAGTTATTTTGCGCTTTTTGCGTTAACCCACTTGTTACTGAATAGACTTTTTGTATCAGATTGCAATGAAATTCAGATACATGTATCCTCTTATGATCAGATTATTAGAAAAAATGCTAAAAAAAATATTCACCTATTGGAAAACTGGGAAAATGGTGTCCTTTTAAAAGGACGTTAGTAATTTGTACTACTTCTTCAAGTTAATCAAATGAAAATACGAAGTGTCTTTATTATTATTTATTTATACACAAAATCATGAGGAAAAAAAGTAAAGATATATATGTATATACAAAAATTAAAAAAAAAAAATGTGTGGTACGTTTCAAAACATTCTTTTGGATGTAATGTGACTTCACACGTTTTACACGAGAAATTGGCTTTTTTGTGACAAATCACACACCTCAACCGCTTTTCATTATATTTTACAAGATGCCTGTTATCATCATACCGAGAACTTTGGTGCTAATTTTGTGAAGTGCGACCTGATTTTCTGTTATCTGTTCTACGATATGTTTCAAGAAGAGAAGATGCAATACTTCTTCGAAATTGCAAATGATCGCAATCTCCGCCATCGATGTGGTAAAGTTGCCAAGCATTTTGAACTGCCATGTCTAGTGCGTCACATATCAATGGGAAATACCATTTTTTTGCTCGTATCGATGTTCGGTATAAACCAATATTTTGGTCTGACCTGTCTACACCTCCCATGTTTTCATTATACACCTTTATCAAGGCTGGCTGGTCCACTTGTACATATTTTTTCTCATGTTGTGAAAAGCGTTTTACTTTAGTCAGTGGTAAAACTTTAGCAGCATTTGAAGCCACTGTTACAACACTATTATCAGATTTATTATTATTTATTATTTATTATTTATTCTACTTACAGACAATAATTTCTTCAGCCCTTGTTGCTTTGTACTTCAGGGAACCACGCTCATTTTTCTTGAATTCCTTGTTTGCTGGAAGCGGACATTTTGATCCTCTATTTTCTCTAAAAGTTCCGGTTGCCTTCAAACCCCGTTCACGTAGTTCATCTAGTAATGGAATCGATGTGAAAATTTGTCAAAAAATAGGTGGAATGGTGCCTGTGCATCGATTGTACGCAGAACATCTGCGAAACGCTTGTGGAAGTTGAAGGTGTTGATTCGTCATTAGGTAATTGATTTTCAATCGGAGGATTGGAAATTCTGATGCGTTTTCTTTTGGAAACTTGAGCTAGACTTATTTCATCTTCACTGTCACTACCGTCTGACAAGTGCATATAATTAACTCAAGCTGGAGTTCTAAGTTGAGTGCCAGGTAAATTTTGTATCTGGACTTGATTTTCGTCCCCGGAATCCTCGTCGGTGACATCAGCATTACAATTTTCTGGTGGAAAACATGTGATGCCGTCAGGAATAGGAGCCTCCTCGTCAAATTCCAACTCTTCCAATATTTCATAAAGTTGCGACTCCCATCCTCTTCCAAAAACTCTCCTGACAAAACAAAACATTTTCTTGTATTTTGTAGTAGTAGATATTACTACTGGGCTTTATAAAGAACATCAAATATATTGACAGAAAAAAGTATAAAAAATGACAGTTGGTTCTTATACTCGTATTTCCTTCAATTCACTTAGAAGAGATATGAAAGTTTTATTATTCATTATCGAAAAAAAACTGAATTGTAATAATAATAAAATAACTCACCTCATATCACTCATGATAAATTTTACGTAAAACAAAAGCTTCAAAACTTATTAATAATAATGCGTTAGTTCACTCACAATACTTATATTTTACTGCCACACACTTCAACTTTCAAATGACACCATCAAGTTTTGTTTATATTACCCTCATTCATCACAACATTTTTGTTTATTCGAGGATCTTTTAAAAGGACGATAGTAACAAGTGGGTTAATCTAATGATTTTCCAAAGCCTTTGCGAGTAGTTTTTAAAGGTACTTTTATTAAGGCTTGAAGGTTCTCGCCTATATTTCCACAAAAAATGCCTTTGTTTCCTACTGCATTTTCGAATGCCCTGAGAAACCCATTTAATATTTTTATTTGAGTTGACGGTTATCAATTTGTATGGGAAACAAAGATCGTACAAGAGACGAAAGTGCTCTAAGAAATAATCAAATGCTTCATTAGCATTTTCGGTTTTGTATATATCAGAAAATGAAAAACATTGTACATAATTTTTGAATTTAGTTACATTTTCACTAGAAAGATCACGCTTTTTGATTCGCCAATAATTTATTCTGCACGATTTCAGTACTTTAACTTGCAAAAACTGTGCTGTGTGGTCAGACAGTGCTAAGTCTAAAACTTCTGATTTACAGTTTAGTTTAGAACTGCGGGCAAAATTGTCTATACAAGAACTTAAATCCTTTGTAAAGAGATTATTCCTTAAACCTTTAAGGACGTGTGGAGGATCAAATATTGGAAATATTTTTGTTCCATTCCATTCGAACCCTAAACTTTTAAATTCTCTGCCTTCCAATAAATATTGTCTTTTTGTGTCATCAATAAGGCTTTTTATGACACTCATATTCGTCGATGACTGGTCGCAAACCGTGGCAGTAACTTGCAACCCGGTGCTATGTAGTACATTTAGTACGTCATGAATTTGTTTTTTTAATTCCGCTGTCTTCGGTGCACTCTGGCAGAATGTGAAAGAGACGGGCTGCTTATATTTTCCATTCAGACCTTTGACCATAAAAACTAGTGCATGGTCGGCCATCTTATTGGTGTTATTTGAACCAAAATCCTCAAAACCAATAATTTGATCCCAAGTTTTATGATAATACAAGCCAGAGCTTAACGCAACTTCATCAAATATGAGTGTACATATTTTTTTTTCTTTAGGTAACTTCCTCACTGCCTTTTTCAGGTGTTCTATGATAGCCTCATTTATTCCAGGCTTAATAGTCACTTTACTCAATATTTTCTGGATTGTTCTTTTTGAAGGCAATGCAAATAGTGTTTGCAACAATTTGTAAGCTTTTTGACTCTGTTTGTATATTGTTAGGCACAAAAAAAAAAATCTTTGTTTCTTTCTTTTCTTCTACCTCTTGGTCTTATAGATGCCTTTTTTAACTGCATTCTCGTGAAAATGGCAGCAGGCTCGGGCAATATTTCAAAGGCTTTTAAAAAAACTTTATTTTTAGAAATCTGAGCAGCTTTTCGCACTTTTTGGTTAAGGTTTTTACATTTTTCCCTCAATTTTGAAAGTTTTACCTTTAATTGTGTATGTTGCTTCAAATATTTGTTTCTAACAACATTGATGGATTTAGTGCCTGAAATCAAAGAAACAATTATTTAAAAATTAGTTGAGACCGCAGCTAGCCCTTTCGTTTGATATGTCACATGGTACAGTGTGCAATTTTTCTTATTTGCATTTATATTTACGTAACACGTCCGTGTTTAGGTCACAGAAATTAATATGATTTTAACTGAATCGGTCCATTAGATTCGGAGCAAAAACAATCAACCCTGATATTTATTACAAATTAATCATCTAAGTAATCTCATAAAGCTACGTCAAACCTATAAATTATTTTAAGTAAAAAGAAAATAGGTGACCTTTCTTCTCAGAAGCATGTATTACGGGAATTGTTTCAGGTCGATTCTCACATATTGGTACAAGCACAACTGCTTCAGAACTTGACCCTTTAAATGAAATTGTTGCAATTAGTGCTTAATACATAATATAATATACGGATACTGACATAGAGGTGACTCAAGTTTAGGTGCCAGGGCTGTTGGCATTGTTGTATAAAAGTAAAATAAATAAATTATTACCTTGGCCATAACTGGCTTCTGCATCATCAGATGTTCTATTTGGCAAATCCATTTCAGCAGTAGTTGACGTAGATACTGAATCCAAAAAATGTATTATTTTTTTATAAATATAAAGTATCACTTGGCATATCTTACACTTCCTTCTTCAACATCATCATCATAACAGCCCTTTTATTGTCCACTGCTTAGTATAAGTACCTAGGCCTTTTCTATGTATATGTAGAGAGGGAGTAGGCTGTTATAAGATTCAAAATTGTTGATACACCACGTAATTTTAAGCTTCAGAAGAGCGAAGTGACCTAATACAGGTAATTTTTGTCTAAAAGGTCACTTCTACCACTAGATGTAGTACATAACTTGTGAAAGAAAATAAATTATTTTTATTTGTATTTAAAAGAGTGTCCATGGAGTTTCTTGCCCGTTCTTCTCCGTATGTACCTACTACGCTTTGGAATGGGCAACTACCTTCATATTTCTAACTAACCGACTCCATGACAGTTCAAAAGTGCCTGTAAATGGTTTAATTGAAACAAATGTTTTGCTTTGAGTTCGTACAGAAAGGATATTATGTGCATGTTTAAGTATATTATTTATCAGGATTCAAGCAACTTCTTCATCACAGACCTATGATTAGTAATAAAACATACTTAATTATGAATGTGCAATTAGTATAATCAAACTAGTCTGTGCTAGTATGGTGCTGGTGTATTGTGTTTAACTTATGAAACTAATATAGAAGGTATTTACCAATATTCAATGTTGGAACAGCATTTTTGGTAAGACGTCCACTTGCTGTTGGGTAAAACTGTTCAAAATGGTGATCACATATACGTATGTTGTTGTATATGTCATCATCACCCCTTTCTCGATCTATTTCGCTCAACACCATTTTCCATTGATCAAATTTTTCTGTATACGGGTATTCCTGTGGTGGAAAGTGGTGAACTTTTCCTGAAAGACAATATCAACTTGAAAAACAGTTTTCACAAAAAATATTATAGTGTGCCAAAAGAACTTTGTAAGTTGTTAATAATAATTATGAGAACCATACCTTTAAAAGGAATACATCCAAAATAGCACTAAAAGGCCGACTTTCGCGGCATTTTGATACTTTCGGCGAAACCAAATCAAAAGGCAAAATTGAGGTCCAGTTCACACGTCGTTGGGTCAATCGTTTACGTATATTATCACAGGGTCCAGGGGAGATGCAGGGTCAATCGTTTATAGCAGTTATCAAGAAATCAAGCACAGTCCAAATCGTAAAAGAACACAAAACAGATCACCAGAACACTACGAAACAATGAACGAAACAGAAGAAGTTTTCAAAAGATACCGTACCGTTTCTGACGTCTATCATCATTTACGTTTCGTTTCAATTCTATACTACTTGAAGTAAAAAAGGTGATATTTATTTTGCTACTGTATTTTGATCATTTATTTCTTATGTAATAGTAAAACAAATAATACTTATTTCTTATTATTTAGTTTGTATATTAGTTTTGCTTTTGTTGTATTTTTAACCCCCGACGCAAAACGAGGGGTGTTATAAGTTTGACCGCTATGTGTGTGTGTCTGTCTGTCTGTGGCACCGTAGGTCTTAAACGGGTGAACCGATTTGAATACGGTTTTTTTAATTTGAAATCAGGTTTTCTAGCGGTGGTTCTTAGACATGTTTTATCAAAATCGATTCTGCCGTTTCAAGGTAATCAGCTCTTTTGTTAGCTGCGGTAAGGATCTTAGACGCATAATGATTATTTACTTTACTTTCAAACATATATGTGACCTAAAATTTTAAACACCCATGTACGCTACATAAATATGCAAGATTATGGAATTCTTGGTCCGATTCTGCAACCGGGATATCCAGCACACTAGTACACTCTTCATAAAATAATAACAGATATGTCGTGTTTGGATTTGTTTTGTGATCAGTATTTAATTCTACATACAATGCAAAGGTGGCAACACGATGAGCTGATATTGCAGCCAAGATATCTAGCACATTAGTACACTCTTGAAAAAATTGAAGCAGATATGTCGTGTTTCGATTTGTTTTGATCAGTATTTAATTCTACATACAATGCAATGGTAGCAACACGATGAGCTGAGGCTGCAACCAGGATATCCAGCACACTAGTACACTCTCCATAAAATAATAACAGATATGTCATGTTTGGAAAACCGAATGATCGCGCTATAGTTTCGTTTATGACATAACACGGGATTACGTAAACGCCAAAACAAGCTATTTGATGTAGTGTCTAAATATACCCTGAAAAACGCTCACAACTGTTAACTCATATACAAAACAAAACTAAACTAAGTTTAATTTTTTTTAAATAAAAATTAAATTTTAAATTTAAAAAACCCCCAACGCAAAAAGAAAAGCGAACATTTAAAAAGTCAAATATAATGCCTATCGTTGAGCCATCAAATTCGATTGAGTAACACCATATATTTTAATTAGGTATAGAAATTGACGGTTGCATATTAGAAAATCAAAACTTTCTCGAGCAAATTTCAAAAGAACAATAAACGAAATAACAAAATTTAAATGACCAAATGTTTTATTTAGAAAAAAAATAAAATCCCAATGTATGTGGCATCCCTATCCCTTTTAAAGTTTCGTTACGATTCACCCCTGCGTTCCTATTCACCCCGTTTTACCGGTACTTAATAAAACAAATTTTTAAATGTGTGAGTTATAAATTATTGGCAACATTCACGTCAACGTCATTATGGTTAACACCCCGACTCGGATAGGTGAGGTTAGGTTAGAACAGTGACCAACCGCGCGCGAGCCGAGCGAGTGAAGCGAGCGGTGCCGCGGCAGCGGCCGGCGAGCGCTACGTCCAAGTTGCTCGCAGATTTTATTTCACCATTTTCATATAATCCGAGTTTTTGCAATATCCGAATTATCAAATTACCCTGCGACATACATAAGAATATGTACCCGACAGGCGCTATTCGCTAATATTAATATTATTTTTACCTTTTTCAGTTAATCCACTTGATAATTAATAATTTATCCAGTAATCCATTTTGACCTTTAAACGATTTGGTCAATAGTGTAATAAATAATTTAAACATTGATATTCCAGACTTTGGTCAGCTGAACTTTTGATCAAATGACCATCGTTATTTTAAAGTTGGTTGATTTGTACGTTGTTCTTTTGAAATTTGCTCGAGAAAGTTTTGATTTTCTAATATACAACCAAATTGATGGATGCCACAGTAAGGTTTGCTCATTGAAATGGCGCTATAATGTCGCGGCGGGGTACCGCTAAGCTTAAAGCAATAAAAATAGCTAAAATAGGAGAGCATACTCATTACTCATAGCGCTCCCAGACTTACCAATTTAACACACAACTAGATTTTCTACAAAAAAATATCGTATCGAAGCAAGTTGGTTGGAAATGCTAGTAAATTAATAGATAGTCAATCAAATTAAGGGTCTGACTTATATAAGCGGCGGTACCCCGCTGCGACATTATAGCGCCATTTCAACGAGCAAACCTTTTTGTGCCATCCATCAATTTCTATACCTAATTAAAATATATGGTGTTACTCAATCGAATTTGATGGCTCAACGATAGGCATTATTGTTGACGTTTTAAATGTTCGCTTTTCTTTTTAGCGTTGGGGGTTTTTAAATTTTAAATTTAATTTTTTATCATGTAGCTCAACTTATCGTCAAAAATGTAAAACTAAGGCCCAAGTTTCTGTACCTAAACACTCAGATTGCAGCACTATCAATGAATATTTCGTTATGAAGCCAATGTATTGAAGTTTCACCCCTCTGACCTCACCCCACCTCTCACGGTGTCGAAAGTTGGGATGTCCCCCGTGTCTACGATTTGCAGCCCCGATTCCCCCAACATTCCACACATCTGCTCCCTCGCGGGTCTTCGTTGCTGCTATCCAACCAAATACTTTTGCGTTTGCGTCTCCTCCAATAATCAACCTGATGGAGCCCAAGTCTTGCTCTATGCGTTTGAGATGCTCCAGGTATGGTTCTATGGGCTTGTCCGGCTGGAAGTAGAAGGACACCAGCGTGATCGTCCAGGCTCTGGTTTGGACTCCCACCGCAACGATATTATTTGTGGTGAGTTGTGGGTACTGTAAGATGTCCAAATCTTTATCGAAGACGGCTATTGCCGCTTTTACAGTCCCTTCTCCTCCCTCAGAGTTCTGGAAGACCATTACGCCCAGGTAACTCTTCATCCTTCTCACTCCACCCAAGTAAGGCTCCTGGAGCATTGCTACGGCGACTTTGCGCTTGTCAGATTGGAGCGAGAACTTCTTTTTTTGCTGGATGGCTCCGTTGCAGGTTGGCCTGGATCATTTTGTACTCGGTGGTGGTCGTATGGACACCTTTAGCAATATGCTAATGAAGCTCGGGCCAATGCGTCCCATTTCCTTCGCACCGGGCATTCATTGCTGAACGCATTATGTTCGTGGTACTCATCTTAACTCTGGTGCAGTACACGCACACCGCTGCTTCGCCAATCCATGTGTCTGGGCAGTCCGCCCTGAGCTCTCGTCAGTCGGCTGGCTCTTTGCAGAACTCGCCGTGTCCGTAACCCAAACAGCGGGTACACTGCACCAGTAGCGTTTGGTCTTCCACGTGCATTCTCTAGAGGTCAATATGTACGCTCAGCTCATATTCAGCCTCTGCCACACAGTTGGAGACACCTGCAGGATGATGTGGCACATGTGGGGGTTCCTCGTCTTACGACGGAACCTCACCTCGCATCAGCCGCAGGTACGTCCCCGATCAGGTGGATGTTTTGCCTTTGCAGGGCCTGGATAATCTCCACATCTGTGTGACAGGAGAGGACGTCCCTGACAATCATGAGCGGGTATTTATTCTTTACCTCCTCCACCATCAGATTGCCTTCTTTCCGTATCCGATCGGTCACCCTGGTCAGCGCTTCTCTGGTCCCTCGCCTTGCGCAGCCGTTCGACCCTAGTGCCCTCATTTCGGGCATCAACCGCCGTCCTGACTATTTTTTCTGTGTCGCTTCGGTTCTGCTATGCATCGAGTCTGATTCCATGTATGAGAGTCCGCTTTCTAAAATCTTTTGTTCAATAATATTAATATTTTGTATTTTTTATACGGCCCGTAGTAAAATTTAAGCCACGTTTTTGTTGCGAGTTTATCTGCCACACGTGTCCAACAACATGCTTACTTCAGTTACAGAATTTGGTATGCATTCGGATAAATAGTTGTGAAAGATCGTCCCTATCTCACATCTTCATTTTTTGCGTTTATTTCGGACTATGTGAAGCAATAAGCGTTGTTAGGTAAAGCGCTTTTATAAATTGTTAAATTATTCACTGTCAATTTTCTTTTATAATATAAAAGACGAATTTCACCACAAGGAATCTGCAGAATTGCTTGTAAATCGAACGATACTATCCCATACTAGTCCTTTCTTTATCTTTTGCTTTTTCATTGTTAGAAGCTTTTTTCTAGGCAAATGCTCTCTGTATTCCACTTCCAGATTGGGATTATTATTTGCATCTCCACGAGCATACTTAGTGCATATCAGACATTGGTCTTTTCGATGTCCTGTAACGCTTACACTCTCGGAAACGTCGCTCGACTAGCTCAAAGAGCTCTCGCCTTATACAGTATCTGTTGTTGACCATACCCTCTCTCGGATCTCGGTAGTCGATTACTCCGCTTATCTCGTTCAACTGGTTGGCGTTTAGGGACGTTGATCGTCTCCAACCAAGTAAGTTGACGATTGGGAGTATCACTGGATCTGCCTCAGGGGGTTGTTCTTCTTCCTCTGCCCCGCCCTCGTCGTCTGAGTTGTCTTGGCCGTCTTCCTTTTACTGTCTACGTTGTTGGCGTTGACGTCTCTCTTCGTCGGGCTGCTGAGCGTTGGCCTGGCGCGGTGGTTGTGGCGTGATGCCGTCGGGAATCCACACATCGGTGGAACCTTGTCCCCGTCGGGATGCTGCTAAATCCTCTGCTACTCTCTGCAGTAGGATTGCCGGTGCGTGTAACGTATCATAGATACCGTGGGTCGCCGCAGTCGCGCGGCCGAAATGACCTTACTGGTTGGGTTCTGTCGCGTGTAGAAGATGTTTCACTCCCATCGCGTCTTGGTAGTCACCAAGCCCTTTCAGGTATTCACCTGCTCCGGATGCTATCTGTGTGGATCCGTACCCTTGCACGAATTGGACATAGGCTTGGGCTAAGTAACTCCACTGGAGGATTGGATATATGACATATCATTCCAGCCAAAGACACATATCCGATAACTATATCCATGTCCGCTAATCATATCCGGAATTATGATGACGAGAGAGAGCGAAGACAAATCCCATATCGCGGAACTATGTTGCTGTGAGAGATTTCAAAAGTTTCTCGCTCTCGCTCCAAGAACAAACTATTTGATTTCCCTTCATACTTTACACTTACAGGCTTAGGACTGTCAAGCAAGTAAATATTTGATTGGCGTATTTAAAAATCAAATAGTATTTACAATGATTTGTAATCGATTATTAATTATGATTTTAACAGTTTTTTTTATGTTTTTGGTTTTTTTTTACCTAGTTATAATTTTTAAACTAGGTTTTTTCTTTTTTAAGTTTTTTTTTGTAGTTCAAATGTTTTTTTTTTAAGTAAATTTTAATATGTTTACATTGTTTTTTTTTATTATTATTCCATGTTGCTAGCAATGAAAAGCAATTCAGCTAATTTTTTGGACTGTAATCTGGTTCGTCTTTCAGTCATTATGAGGCCAGCCTTTGAAAAAGTGCGTTCACAAGGCACAGATGTCGCTACCAGACTCAGTCTTTTTAAAATATATGAGTATAATATTGGGTACACAGGTTTACGCTCCTTCCACCAGATCAATGGATTTTCCATGCGACTTAATAATGGCTCCTGAATGTACTTATCTAATTCAACGATACCGGCGGCAACAGGGTTACACGGGACAAGTGCGGAAATTTCTTCGTCAAATTTCTGCCATATTGATGCCGTCGAATTCGATGGCCCCGCAACCACATTTGGCCGAGGCGGAGCTGTTGATCGACTTTCGTTATTCTTTGTCCTGTTAGTCCAGCTACCGAGGCCGACCTTTTTCTTTAATACTGATACTGCCCTTTCGGATTTATTCACGTCTCGGAAACCTCTATTTTTGAAACGGGGATCCAATATTGTGGCTTCGGCATATAATACATTGGATTCCACATCATTCTTATCATAAAATCTTCTGTGGATTTGAGCTTTCAAACTTGTTATCATTTTTTGTGTTTCGGGCGAGTATACTTGTAAATTACAGTATGAAATATGTTGATGCAGAAGCCGACAATATACTATGACTTTTGAAAGACTGACTTGTTTCTCTGTGCTTATTTCGGTCGTAATTTCATAGAATGTTTTTAAAATTGGTATGACTTCCTCTACTACTTGCCATTCTTCGGTATTTAGAGCTAGTTCGTGTCGGACTAGCGCCAATGTTGCAATAACTGCATCTTTACTGGCTACTACCCGATTTAGCATGTCATAAGTCGAATTCCATCTAGTTACCACGTCTTGTTTAAGTTTTAGTACTGGCAAGTTCATTTGCTTTTGCATCTCTTGTAATTTTAATTGGGCATGCGAGCTGCGCTTAAAAAATTCCACTATCAGTTTCAATTTTGTGACTGTTGTTTTAATTTCTGAAATGCCAACCTGCACTACTAGGTTCAATTGCATAGCACAGGTGTGAGTACTATGCACCTACTATAAAGCTACCATTTAATAGGTTTTTCTTTCATTGACTTGAATGTGCCCTGGCGGCTGAGAGTTTGTCATGCTCACTCTAATGTCTCGCTGGTGGTGGCGTGTGTGTTGGATCATTAAGTTCCCTTCAAAATGGTTGAGCTGAATGGTGCTGATCTATGCGTCATGTTCGTGAACGGGCGCCGTCAGTGGGGACTGGTCATTTCTTGGCTGCCACGGCTTATTTTAATTTAATTTAATATTTGAATTGCTTTTGTCTTTTTATTACGGACGCTTTTAACGTTCTGCATCGTTCTCACATGCATAATTTCAACATGAACGATGTAATCAATATTTTGTAACCATTTTTTGATTTAAAAGAGTGTCCATGGAGTTTCTTGCCCGTTCTTCTCCATAGGTACCTACTACGCTTTGGAATGGGTAACTAGCTTCATCTTTCTGACTGACCGACCCCCTGACAATTCAAAAGTGCCTGTAATTGGTTTATTTGAAATAAATGCTTTGAGTTTGAGTTTGAATGAATGCGCGAAACAACCAATATGTCGCCAACCACCACTCTGAACGGCTGCAACAATATTGTTAGCATTAACGCTGACGATAGCTGTTACTTTGTTTGAAATTTTCCATTTCTCCATCTCTAACTTCAAAAATTCGCACAAATTTTCGCTCGTATGTCGTTCGTCATATTGTATGCAACATAGTAAATTGGAACGCATATTAGCATTGGTATCTATGTAATGAGCAGTTATTGCAATAAAACTTTCGTTGTTTATTGATGTCCATGCGTCTGTAGTGAGACACACAGCTAATGCTGCATCTGTTAGCTGCTCAACTTCGTGATGTACTTTTGCGTAGAGTTGAGGCAAAAGTACATTAGCCAAAGTTTTTCGTGTCGGAGGGTGATATCTAGGATTTAACATGTAAATAAACTTTCTAAATTCAGGTCCTTCCACGATACTAAAAGGGTGATATTCTTTGGCAATCAGTCTTATTAACTGCTCATCCAATTCTTTTGCTTTTTGGGGCGGGAGTGGTTTAGTGTTTTGAATAAAATCAGTCCTTAAATTTTGTCCACTCGAAGACAAAGGCAATGGCAACGATAATAAAATACCTTGATTGTCTTGTGATGATGCAACAGTTGGATTTGCAATAGTAGGTTGCAAAGTTTCACTCGTCGTCGCTACCGGCTCTCGTACTATTGGCGATACTGAAATGGTAGGATGCTTCCTTTTTAAATGCCGTGTCAAGTTTCCGGTATTACCACCCGATATAGCAATATTGGACGAGCAATAATTGTATTTCGCCTCCTTATTATCATTTTAAGAGAAATGATTCCAAATCAGACTTGTTTTTCTCCTCATCGCCATATTTGAACAATAAAGTCGCAACACCGCACTGTTACTCACTCATACACACTTTAATGTTCAACAATTTAGTTATTATCTATTATTTATAAGATTATTAAAAACTTTGATGCAGACAAACTCAATTATTCGCGCGTGATATTGTCATAAACTTGTCAAGTTCGGTTTGTTTACAAAGATTTACGCATGCGCGTCTTGTTTCAAGGCTTCAAGCGAAAACAATAAAAAGCGACGTCTAGTAATATATTTTTTTATCAAGCGCTACTCTCGCTGCCTGCGTATAGAACAGACGACCGAACGATGAACAAACCTAATCGTCCTTTCTCTTTCGCTCACTAGCCGCTGCGTTGTATTACGCTCTCCTCTCGAACGAATGAACGAAACTTGGACGTGGACGGGCAGGATATAGAGGATATAATTATTTGTTAGAAAGGGAATGAACGATTCATATCCAAAGTGAGACACATATCCGAAGATATAACTGTGTCCGGAGTTACTCAAGCCTAATTGGACAAGCTTGTCCTGATGCTTGAGGTACCTCGTTTCTGCGCAATGAGTGCAATCTCATACCAGAAAATCAAGCCGTGGTAATACGAGTGCGCTGATGCTGGGATTGACTTAGCGTAGTATTTCATAGCTTTGTATTCGGTCTCGATGAGATTTGTGTACCCTGCTGCGCCTGCTTTGAACTCATTGGCTGCGAGCTCATATATGAAGCCTGTTTCACCGTCGACAACGAATAAATCCTTCCAAAGTGGTGCTTGTGCAATCGTACGCTGTGTCTTATTCTTCGGACGCGACCTATGTCTTGTTTTAATTGAAAGTGACGGGAATTATATTGTTGCTTTAACACGTTATGTACGGCATAATTTTATCAACTTTTCCGAGGCAAATATCAAGTAGATTGTCGCAAGTGTACAAAAAAATCGTATTACTAACTTGCGTCAACGCTACACTAAATCTGGCATAAATAAGGAAAAAAATAAAAACAGAATAACGTATGGTTGAACGTCATAGTCACTAAATCTGGAAGATCCTACTTGTGAGTCTGAACCTTCGACATCGGCAGGGAAGCAAGCAAGCAAGCAAGCAGGGAGGAAGAAGCATTTAACCTCCTGGATTCCAGTTTTTTTTTATTGAATATTATCTGAAACTTAGGTTTTATGGTATAACAGGGGTCTGTACACGTCCGAAAAAATGCAAAAAAAATAATTGTTTTTTATTTATAGATTTTAATTATGTCATATAAATATGACAATGGTTCTGTATATGAAACTAGTACTGATACTTACGTCATATGTATATGACACTGGAATTCAACTCCAAATAAAAGTCAAAGTATTTTATTAAATCAATATGCATTTATTATTATTATCACCTCTGGTCAGTCTTTATAATCATTTTTCTAATTATAATTTTGGTTTGTAAAATAACTTTTGGACTTAATAATTTTCATCAACATAACAAAACGCAAATAAAAAGGAACTGAAATACATACTAACCATGCTCACCAGAAATAATAACTTTGCAAATTAATAAACTTCTCATAAACAACATAATTATCACAAAATATAATGTAACACTTCTCAAATATAATCAAGTCCTTACAAACCAAAACAATACTTATCTATTTTATATGAAATCTAAGATGGCAATTTAATTTTGGTGTGCTACGTAAAAATATATTGCATTTAGAGCATAACGCCTTTGTAATCTTAGAGCATTTTGGATTGCGGCATCTTTTTTGAGTGTCACTGTAATCAACTAGATGTTCAGCCTTGTGATGTCTTACCACTTCCGATGGTATAGGAGTTATTGATACTTTACTTTTTTGTGCTTAGGCTGCAATTCTATTGTGTGAAATAATCTTCAGGTGTCCATGACTCAGTCTCAACTCTTTTGTAACTGGGTAGGTAAAACAGGAGTTCTAAAGGTTCAATCTGACCATTCCATGCGTCGGATGTAACTGTAACTGCTGCTTGACGTGAATGTCCACGGGTACCTCTAGGTTCCCCCCCCCCCCCCCCTACGACCAGTTGGGCGGGTGCGATGTCGGCCTCGGCTAAGTCTTCTCTCTACTACGGAAGATTGCAGAGATACTTCTGATTGTGAATCTACTTCCTCATCTGAACAGCTGTAAGATGAAGTACTGGATTCTTGGACCTCTTCTAGTCTTGGTGTAGAAGTCGTATCCTCATTTTCATCAGCATCTGAGAGATCTATGTCTGATTCTTCGAGTCGTGATAAAAGTTCGTCATCGCGTAAGGCTGAAAAATAGAACTTTTTGAGAACCAATGTAATATATATATGACATAAACAATCAGTAAATTTTCATACTGAGAACCATTGTAATACCAGTATGACATTGAAAAGTGTCGGATCTCAATGCACATAATACTTGACCATTTGAAGAAATATTCTGTTTATTAGTTACGTGGGTATGTTATTAGTACAAAATAAGCATAGTTTTTCTGACAAATAAAATAATTCTTTAATAATTTTTGGATAACTTACCGCATGCATCTGAGCGACGTGCCATCTTCCTTGCGCCGCCTCAAAGGTAGAGTTTTTTGTCGTGTCTATCAAACTAAAAATTACGTTTGGTGCAGTGCTTCTAGTTTACTAAGGTTATACAACTACCATAAACCGATTAGTTCCGAACACAATTCACAGATTACTTTAGAACGAATTTTTAATTCTTTATGTAATATAGGTATGACGCTGGCATCCAGGAGGTTAAAACAAAAAACTGAAATAGCATGTATTATTTATTTCAAAATAATATTAAATCGTCATCATTTTCATCAGTCTCTTATTGTACTATCTTAAAAGAGGGCAGGACGTCCGATAGCATCTTGGTACCTGGCCCACCCTAAGCACCATACTAGACACATCACATTTGCGCAACAAACCAATCGTTCTTCAGCCAGTGAAGCAAGAACAGCAATAATTATTTAATGATGTGAAACATCTATAGCCGTGGTTAAACCGATTGTTAGCGTGACGACGCGTCGCCACACTATATTTTCTTTACAAAATAGTTTTTGATGTGGACCTTGAACATAGGGTAAATAAGAATGAATTTGCAATGTTAAGCTGCGCTTGCCAAGGTCAGTTTTTGGATGGGTGACTATTTTGCATATATTGAGTTTTAACCTGATTCGTTCGCAATAGTGAAGCCGCCAGGTTAAGCAGCGCTTGCCAAGGTCAGTCTTTGGACGGGTGACCATTTTGATTATATTGTGTTTTACATTGATTAGCTCGCAACATTGAAGCCACCAGGTTAAGTAGTGCTTCCCAAGGTCACTCTTTGGATACGTGACCTTTTTAATTATATTGTGTTTTACATTGATTAGCTCGCAACAGTGAAGCCGCCAGGTTAAGCAGCGTTGCCAGGGTCAGTCTTTGGATGGGTGACCATTTTGATTGTTGATTAGCTTGCAATAGTGAAACCACAAGGTTAAGCAGCGCTTGCTAAGGTCAGTGTTTGGATGGGTGACCATTTTGATTCTATCGTGTTTTACTTTGATTAACTCGCAAAAGTGAAGCCGCCAGGTTAAGCAGCGCTTGCCAAGGTTAGTCTTTGGATGGGTGACCATTTTCGATGTGAAATATCTATAGCCGCGGGTAAAATCGATTGATTGAGTTGGTTGATTGGGTTTTTGATTGTTGGCGTGGCGACGTACGCCATGGCGACGAGTCGCCACGTTAAACGATGGTATGTTTCACATCTGCCAGGCGTCCCGTGACGGCTCTATTTTTTTAGAGGCTTAGGACGAGTACCTTTTTGTCGACGGAAGCGTAGACAAAAATGACCTTCCGTGTAGACAGTACGATAGCAGCAAAGTAGAAAGAGTCAACTGCAGTTTTTACGAAATTAACTCTTTTACATAATTCGACTCAGTATTCTTTGTTTTATTATAGATTTTCTTTTCTGTTTGATTCTCATTTTTTACTGATATTAAGTCACGTACATAAAGACATCTACAATTTTTTTTCTCAAAGTGTCGAAGTACCGTTTTTTAAACAAAAAATATTACAGTAATACACTCGAGAGCAATGAATCCGGGTCACTTAAAGAATCCTAAAAATCTCGGAAACTAAAAATGCTAGGTTAATGCAATAAATTGTATTTAATAGACAATTTAATACTCCTTAAATGAAGGTATTAAAACTTCTTAGTTATTGTAAAGTTATATCATAAAAAAATCAAATTTGAAAAAGGGCCACTTTCGAAGATGGAACTACGAAATTACAGCATTTGGTTTTGCTTTTGTTTGTAATCTGTCATTTATGTGGGTACATAAACCATGTTGATAGTGCTCTATATTCATTATTCAAGCTGAAATTATGTCGCTTACGCCTGAAGAATGCACCAGAATACTTACAATGCTGGAAACCGGCCGGAGTCAGCGCGATACAGCCAGGACTGTCGGTGTGTCGCTGTCAACAGTACAAAGAGTTCTGCGACGTTACGAAGAAACTGGTTCTAACCTACGCAGACCAGGAACGGGCAGAACCAGGTGTACCACAGCACGAGAAGACCGATACTTGGTGAACACCATGCTTCGAAATCGCTTTCTCACAGGAACTGAACTCACAAATCAGTTTCGACGCCTCGGAGGAAGTAACCCAAGTGCATGGACAGTAAGACGTCGGCTTGCTGAATCTAACTTAAAACCCCTTAGACCTGCAAACGGCCCTAAACTGGAGCGTGGGCATCGTATTTCAAGACTAAGATATGCCCAGAGCCACGTAAATTGGAGTATTGAAGATTGGTCAAAAGTTATGTTCTCCGACGAATCAAAATTTATGCTCTACAAGCACGATGGAAGACACAGAGTGTATCGAAGACCAGGGGAAAGATTCAAGCAAGCATGCATCGAAGAAAAAGTAGCCTACGGTGGTGGGTCTGTACTTGTGTGGGCCGGAATTTCTTCTGAAAGTCGCACAGAGCTGGTGATCATAAAAAACGGCTCTTTAACTAGCGTAAGATATGTGGAAGAAATCCTCAATGATCACGTTGGTCCATTTATGGTCAATTTAGGTGAGGATGCTATATTTATGCATGACAATGCCCGACCTCATACAGGTAGGATTGTGAATGACTACCTTCAAGAGATGAACATTACTCGTATGGAGTGGCCAGCGCGCAGCCCGGATATCAACCCGATCGAGCATGCTTGGGACGAGCTAGGCAGATGCGTAAAACAACGAAACCCTCCCCCAATCACGGTTCGTGAGCTCAAAATTGCTCTCACAGAGGAATGGGAGAATATTCCCCAAAATCGTATAAGGAACTTGGTGTACAGCATGCCAAACCGCGTAAACGCAGTAATGGAAGCACGAGGAGGCAATACGAAGTATTAAAATTCAAGAAAATCGTAATAAAGTTCAAAAATTTCATGTCTCCTATTTTTGTTTTAAGGAGAGATCAGCAGTTTTTTTCTTTATGTAATTTTGTTTTAATAAAATGTATGGTGACTCATATTTTTTTTACTTTCATTTAAGGAGTATTACATTGTCTATTAAATACAATTTATTGCATTAACCTATCATTTTTAGTTTCCGAGATTTTTAACATTCTTTAAGTGACCCGGATTCATTGCTCTCGAGTGTATTAGCCTTAACCATTTCCTTGGTAATGCTCTATTAACTAAACGAGAAGAAGATAGCTTTGTTCTTCCATTAATTATCACAGTTTTGTGTTCTAAACGCTCTCCTGAAAATCATGATGTTGTAGATAACCGTATAAAGGGTTTCTGGTAATTCGACGTATATCCGCCAGGAGCTGATAAGGGGGCCAAACTGCAACAAATTGAACCCCCCATATGTATGGCCGAAATTCAATAGTTTTCGAGATATTTGAATTTTAAGGGTTTATCGATATTTACCCAAAATTTGACATTTAATTCCAAATAAAAACAAAACTACGTATTTGATTGGGTACCATTAAACATGATGTTGTAGCTGGCACTTCAATTAAGCTATGGACATAGTTAAAACTACTTAATTTAACAAAATAATTAAAATAATGAGCGATATAAGAATAATATCTTACCAATATTTTCATTTTACGCTTCAAAAATTTTCTCTCGTCACAAAAATTTCTATGACATTAATCGTACAAATTACTAAAACAACTTGCTTATTCTGTAAGCTTTCCAGAAAGGTGTAAAAGTCAATTTTAAAATACATAATTCGTGGCATGACATGTGTTTGAATCGGCGCGGGGAGAGAAAGGGTCATTTGTATTTGTATGAAATAAAATGCATTAAAAAATGTACGTCAAATTTTATTAAATTTTTTACATATCTTGTTCAAAATGAGCCCCTCGATTATGAATGCAGGTTCGAATTCTCTTCCTAACTTCGGTTTTCGTCACTCTTGATGTGAACGTTGTTCTCATCTGTTGTGCCGCGTTTATTATTCGCTGTCGAAGTTCTTCGACTGAATTTATTGGGGTCACATAAACTAATTCCTTCATATGACCCCAAACGTAAAAATCAAGTGGGGTGATATCAGGGCTTCGTGCTGGCCACGGATTTGGCCCTCCCCTCCCAATCCATCGGTTTGGATATCTCTCGTCTAGCCACTGTCGGACAGTAATCCGGTAATATGCTGGGCAACCATCATGTTGAAACATGAGGTTGTTTTTTATTTCTTCGGGAACATCCGCCAACAAATCGAAAACAAAATGAAGGAGGGTTGTTTCTCAAAAACTCCTCGTAATTTTCGCTGTTCAAATTTGGGGCAAGAAATGAGGGCTCAGCAAATAATTATCAAGGACACCCATCCATACGTTCAGGGAAAATCTCATTTGCGACGCAGTTTCTTTTAGTTTTTTTGGATTTCTGCCTATTTTAGGTGCCCAAAAATGTAAGTTATGGTAATTCGTTATACCATCCCGGGCAAACTTTGACTCGTCAGTCCACAAAATATTTCTTAGGAAATGTTCCTGGTCAGCGTCAGCGTTTAACATAAACCTAGAAAATTCGAGTCGCCTGGCAGGATCTCCCTCGTGCAATGTTTGGATTGGTTGATAATGGTACGGGTGTCTACCTGATAGATGTAGTACCGACCACACTTTCCACTGGGAGATACCGAGCTGTCTTGCAACAATGTTCGTTGAGATGTTTGGGTCATCAATAAAACACTGAAGAATGGTGCCCTCTTCGTCAGCCGTGTACCGTCGAAGTCTCCCAGCGTTAAATTGTGCTCTCTGAACACTGCCAGTTTCAGACAATCGTCGATAGGTGCTCCCGAAAACAGTAACGTGGGGAAGTCGACGATCGGGAAAGCGGCGTTGGTATTCTCGCAGAGCCGCAGCCGCGTTTCCATCGGCAAAACCATAACAAAACATTATATCTGCGTATTCGTTATTAGAATACGAAGCCATGTTATCCGAAATAACAATGATAACAAAAAGAATAACAAGAGAAAGAAGAATTAACAATAATAATCGATAACAAATTAACGTGATGAGAGATTAGTTAATAGGAAGATAACAACACACGTGCTTGCGCGGCGTAGAGTCAAAACTTACTAAGGAAGGCGACGCGAGCGCAGCAGACGCCGTGTACTCCCCTACCCGCACATCCCGCCCCTTCACGAAGAATTTCGCCAGTAAAATCGGTTGTTTTAGCGAGGATCATAAACTAAAAACACTGATGATTTCTCTCCCCGCGCCGGTTCAAACACATGCCATGCCACGAATTATGTATTTTAAAATTGACGTTTATACCTTTCTGGAAAGCTTACAGAATGGGCAAGTTGTTTTAGTAATTTGTACGATTAACGTCATAGAAATTTTTGTGACGAGACAACATTTTTGAAGCGTAAAATGAAAATATTGGTAAGATATTATTCTTATATCGCTCATTATTATAATTATTTTGTTAACAAAGTAGTTTTAATTATGTCCATAGCTTAATTGAAGTGCCAGCTACAACATCACTTTTAATGGTACCCATTCAAATATGTAGTTTTTTTTTATTTGGAATTAAATGTCAATTTTTGGGTAAATATCGAAAAACCCTTAAAATTCAAATATCTCGAAAACTATTGGATTTCGGCCATACATATGGGGAGTTCAGTTTGTTGCATTTTGGCCCCCTTATCAGCCCCTGACGGATATACGTCGAATTACCAGTAACCATGTATACTTTCTGGCCGTCGAGTAGAATGTTTTCTACTGTCTTTAGCACGGCGATTACAAAATCAAATACTCTTCACTACCTTAGGTAACTGTCAGATGTCAGTGTGATTTTGACAGTTTGGGATAGAAAACTTTCTTCTGAATTAATCCACATAAAAAAGGACCTAGGACAAAGATAGTTGGATACGAAAGACAAAATGACAGATTGTAGAAGGATTTCTACAGTGCGATGTCAAAAATGGAGAAATGAAATGTCACTTTGTATAGAAAGAGCCGTGTCTGTTCTTCGTAGAAATAGAAAACGTCATGCTAAGCTAGCAGGTGAAAAGAAAGCCCATACGTAAAGAAAAATATCAGTGTCCAAAATCCAAAACAGAGTCAACAAAACACAGTCCGAGAGATAAGATGAAACGCACAGTAACAACACTAAGCAAAGCAAGCGTAAGACTGTAAATGGCTAGAGATGCGTGTGCGCATCGGGGTGTGAGGGGGAGGGGGTCGCCTCGCCCTCACACGTCACACCCCGAAGGCATGAAACTCGCGTGTGTTAGAAAGTGGATGAAAGACTACATTTATAGATATGGCATCCACTTAATTAGTAAGCTTTGAGTGTCAGAATGGCTAGTTATTTAATATGTAAGAAAGTACCTATGATTATGGTGTGTAGGGAAAGGATTTTATGAAGAAAAGCACAGAAAGACAAGACCAGGCATTTACCTAGTCTTGTCATAAATATTGTCACGAAGAAAAAAATTTTTTCTTTATTCAAATCAAAATCAAATCAAAAATATTTATTTGCCAGAATATGGTACAATAGATGTTACAGTAAATTTAGTTTCATCATATCCTGCCACAATATGGCGTGCAAATACATTTCATGTCAATTACAAAGTCATTGATTATTATTTTAAGATAATTACAAATTTACAATAGGTATAGGTTCTATCGACTTATCCTCTAGATATTCCTTAATGGTATAATATTTTTTATGCAGTAAAAGCTTAAAAAGTTTTTTTTTGAACAATGTCAATGGTAAATCTTGAAGTGAATTTGATAGATGATTATATATTATAATAGACATGCAGTAAACATTTTTCTTAAATAATTTTAATTTTATTTGTGGCAACCGTAGTCTGTCTTTATGGCGTGTCCGGCTATTTAGCTTGTCACCAATACTTTCAAATTGATTATAGTTTTTTTTTACAAAAATACAAGTTTCCAAAATATAAAGACATGGTAATGGTAATATTTTTAATTTCTGAAACAGTGGCTTACAGCTGTCTAAAAAGTGGGCTTCACATTTTGCCCGGACACACTTTTTTTGTCCTTTGAAAACTCTGTCAACGTCCACTGAGTTGCCCCAAATTAAAATACCGTATAGGGCTATTACGCACTGTCGACTAGTCGCCGGCGACTCAGTCCCTCGGCGACCGAAACATGGGAAACAGGGCCGGAGACCGAGCCGAGCGACAGTATTCCAAGTACATTCGTGCAGAATGGACGTTGAAGAACTTGCAATAGTAGCGGCGCTACTAATTATAAAAAGAAAGAAAAATAATAAAAAATCAAAAGAGTATTGGGTGCATCCTTTGTTAGAAGAACGGAGGTCAAAGGGAATGTTTAAAATATTTTATGAAGACGTTAGAAAATATCCTCGTAATTTTTTTAATTATGCAAGAATGTCTGTGAGTTCGTTTGATGACTTATTGTGTCTTCTAAAACCACATATAACTGGCATAGATACAAATATGCGACCATGTATTTCTCCGGAAGAAAAACTTTTTATAACACTAAGGTAAGTGACAATTCAAATAAAATTCATTCCGAACATTTATTTTTTACGGGATTTTAACACAATTTACATTACATTCCCGGACACATCTATCGGCCAAACCTAGTGTTTAAAGTGTTGACAATCCCTAGCTAAAAATAAATGTTAAGTGGTGCAATAAGTTTTTATGCAGTTTTTTACGAAAACGATGGCCAGTAAATCAGCTTCACACCTGCAAAAACTTATTGCTCCTCCTAACATTTATTTTTAGCTGGTCTCCAGTCAAAACTTAAAACTCAAGGTGGGCCGATAGATGTGTCCGGGAGTGTGTTTAGAGTTACAGATAATGCCATCCACGAAGACGCGCGATTAAATTTAAATAGAGCATCTTTCGTGCTGTTCATAATACTCTTTCCTGATTAGTCAATTTCTATTAGTGTGCGTTTGCATTCATCGATAATTAGCGTGTATCGACAGATGTTTAACACATGCGGAAGATAGCACACATGCATTTGAACAAAGAGTGGGGCCCGTCTTCGTGGATGGCACTATCTGTAAGTCTACTCTTCGATGACATAATTTAAAAATATACGGTAAATAATTATAAAACATGTATTTTTTTAAAGTACTTAATGAAATCAATATTATAAACGAACGCACAACAAAAGGAAATATTCAAAATAGATCCAAAATGTCAGAATCTTGCGAGGTATTTGAAGTGACAGTAGAAAATCGCGACTCTGGGCGTTCACGTTCTGAAGGAGTTGAAGTTGGTAGCGTATAATAATGTTGTGCTTCAGGGCGTGATTGTTGACTTGGTGCTGTTGAACGCCCGGCCTCCGGTGTGAAGTAACCACGCTCATCCTCGTACTCATTAAAATTTCGCCACATTGTGTTTCGATATATATTATTTTGAGTAGAGGATCGGAATGATTCGATTACACTGATTAATTGAATTTTCGCAGCTGACTTTTTGTGGTCCGGAATTGCCCTAAATGATGATAATAGGGACATCAGGAACATTCTGTCCTCATTTTGTTCCAAAATATCCTCCTTATTTTTGCGAGTTTCAATACACTTGTTTAATGTGGTTAACAGTTCGCTTGTGCCATCATCTGACGTTTTTTTCTTTTTTCTTCCGACTATATTTTCTCTCGAGTAAGGTCCTAAAGGTTCTTGATCATTTGTCAAATGTTCTTGTTCAGCAATGTTACTCTCTGTGTTCAAATTACCAACGGTATTCTTCAAAAATAACAGCTGATTATAATAAATATAGGGAGTTTTATGGGAAGCAGCAGATCCGCTTTTAGTATTTTTTAATCTTCGTACTTCTCGCGAAAAGCAGCTTCTTATATTTTTCCATTTCTTTTGAAGTGAATGACCTGTAAATAATGTATATATTTAAATTATTTTTTAATTCCAGATATCTTGGAAGCGGTTGTAAATTTGTAGATTTACATTACTCATACAGACTTGGGATTTCAACTATAGCTGAAATAATAAGAGAAGTTTGTCATTTTATATGGGTTGTACTAAAAGACATGTATTTACCGCAACCGACAAAAGAAAATTGGTTAAAAATCGCAAAAGATTTTCATTTACGGGCCAATTTTCCAAATTGCATAGGTGCCGTAGATGGTAAGCATGTAAGAATTATAAAACCATACAACAGTGGATCATTGCGTTATAATTACAAACACTTCTTTTCTGTAATTTTGCTTGCCATTTGTGACTCTGACTATAAGTTCATATACATAGACGTTGGTTCCTATGGAAAGGATTGTGATTCAACTATATTTACAAATTCAACGTTTTATCAAAAGCTAATGAACAATGATTTGCAAATACCCGAACCTAAGCCCATTTCATCGACAAACCCTATACCAGTACCGTTTGTTATTGTGGGTGACGAAGCATTTGGACAAACTGACAAAATTATGCGACCGTTCGGTGGATCAAATTTAACAACAAAGAAAAAAATATTTAATTATAGGCTTTCTCGTGCACGACGCCATATTGAATGTTCATTCGGCATATTAGCAAACAAGTGGCAGATTTTTCACAGACCTATCAACGTGAATTTAGATCTAGTATCATGCATCATCAAAACATGTTGCGCTCTTCACAACTATGTCCGAGAAAGAGACGGATATAAATTTGAAGATACCCTGAGCATTCCTGGCTTTGAAGAAGTCCCAAACGGTTTCCAAAGAGCTACGCGACGTGGTGCATCATACAGAGATGTATTTGCTGATTACTTTACAACTGAGGGTCAATTATCTTGGCAGATGAGCAGTATTAATTAATAAAAAATAAATGGCATTTCTTACTTACCTGAGTTTTTTTTTTCTTCGTCTGATAATTCTTCACCTCCAAATAACTCCACTATTTCTTCCCACTGTTTTTTCTTCAAATCCCGATTAGCATATTCCTCACTTTGTAAATCCCAAATAGCTTTTCGGGATTGTATTTCCGATATAAATTTATCCGTGTCAAAACTCATTGTGCGCGGCCGTCCGGTCGTTACGACAGTTGCTCGCAGTGTGAATGCTTTCATTTGAAACCGTGCTCCTATTGGTCGCCGGCGACCGGCAGTTGCCTGTGCGTCGCCACTGCGCGGTGAGTCGCCGAGTCGCCCGGGCAACCGGTGACTAGTGCGTAAACACCTATTTAAACTATACAATATTACAGTCGTCGACAACTGAGTCGCCGGCGACTAGTCGACAGTGCGTAATAGCCCTAAGTACAGAGGATACGTAAGCACAGTGTAGGAGATGTAGGTGTCGTGTGCGTGTCCTCTTCGTGGTGTGAGGTTATCTTCAGGGAAACTCAATTAAACGGTCCAGACACTTTGACAACAGTTTATTCACACTACTAATATAAACAACAACAAGCACAAGCGGATAGATATAGTGAGTAATCTAACGAATAGGCAATTGCTAGCGTTATCGCGTATGCGGAAGGATTAGATTTCGCGCAGCAAGGGAGCGTGCGTCTACCGTGGTAGCGGGGGACGGACTGTTGAGCAAGGGCGCGCGCGTCGCTGCGCCGGCGATGGTTCTAGACTTCCTTTTGTTTCGGTGAATAGCGGGGCTTGGTGCGCGCTTACTCGGTACGACACGTCGACTACGCGGCGACGCTCGGCGACTCAACGATGCGGCTGTGCAGTACTGGTAAGTTTATATTATTATTATGTTATGTGTTATTGTGCATGTTTAATGTTTGTGTTTGTTTTTGTGTATTTAGTATGTATTTTATGGTAGATATTAATATATACTTATATATTTACTAATACATGTGGGATTGTATGGCAAAATAAACGAGTTAATTAAGTTGTTTTTAAAACTGTTTATTACTAACACAAAATGTTCCACCGTACACCGTAAGTTCGTCGTTTATCCAGTTGTCGCCATTTGTCACCTTTTTCACTCACACTCATGCTTCTCTCTCTTTCATCCGCTGCGTTCCATTTTAACAGGTATGAGATGCGTTCATACCTTAACTTAATATTATAATTTTATCCCACAGTCGGCCATCCTGATTCATGTCTGTCCTCAGACATCCACACTAACATTCATCACTAGCTTTCAACTTAAATTTAAACTTAATTACTATTACAGCATTACAACATCAAAGTAACATAACATCATTTAATTTCTACATATTATTTTATGAGAGAAGATACAACATGACATTATCAATATTCCTCTATAGACATGTTTACACACTGACATTTATCATTGTAGTAGGTATAGTACAGATACAGACCTCTTAATTATAATAAACTAAGCTAACATCGTAACAATACATGGTGTTAATGAAACATTACACACAACCTTTCACACACAAACCTGAAACAAAACAAAGTTAAGTTAGCAAGCAACTCTCACCTTTTAGGTTTCCGAGTTGACACCTGGCCACCCCTTCACATAATCTGCTGAACTAGAGGTTACCCCAGGGCCTTCAGTATCAGGGTCGAGTTTTTTCACATCATATCTGTTGTTCCTCTTTACTTTTACAACTTGATAGGGCCCTAAATATTTGGCTTTCAGCTTCATTCCCGTGCCAAACTGCGTGCGTTTTATTGCCACTAAGTCTCCTTCATTGTACTTTATACTCTCTTTTCTCTTCCTATTGAAATTTCTTATGTTTTCTTCTTGAACTTGTAGAATTTGTTCTTTAGCTTTCTCTCTAAGATTTTGTCTCTCCTCTGAATAGCCTCCTCTTCCTTCCTCTAAAAGCAAGTCATAAATCTCTATGTCTTCCTTCATTCTCATCTTAGTCCCAATCAATAGTTGATAGGGTGTAGTATTTATGCTTCGCTGAAAAGTACTATTTAGAGAACGCTGTAATCTACTTACATGCCTGTACCACAGAGCAGGGTTTTCTAGACACATCTTTGTAAGTACGGAGATTATAGTACGATGAACCCGTTCCACTTGCCCATTTCCTCTAGGCACTCCCGTCGTAATTTTGATGTGTTGTATGTTTTCGTCTGTACAATACTCTTGAAAGTCATTGCTCGTATAAGCCGTTCCTCGATCAGTTATAAATCTGGTTGGATTGCCAAAATGTTGTTGGTGAGTTTTCAACTTCTCAATTGTTTCTTTACTTGTGGTACCTTTAGTGGGAAATATCCAAGTAAACTTCGTAAATGCGTCTACAATCGTGAGAATATGGTTATACTGCTTCTTCGTCTCGGTCATTGGACCGATGTGATCCAAATGAAGTGTATGCAGTGGTGACTCTTCCTTTTGAATCGGAGTTAGGAATCCTTCTTGTTTTCCCTCTTTACGCGTAGCTAACAAACATGGAATGCAACTTGTAATGAACTCTTCAATTTTCTTATCAAGGTTTTTGATAAAATAGTCTTTACTTATTAATTCTATCATCTTTCTTTTTGAAAAATGTCCATTTGTATGGGCCCTTTTTATGATTTCGTTTTCCATAGACTTTGGGATCACTAAATGCTTTTCCATTCCTTTGTACAGCAATCTATTATCAAGATAATAATCACCATAAGGTCTCTCCTGTAAAATCTCTAATATAGCTTTAAGACCATCATCTGATTGCTGTGCTCGTCTGATCTCATCATGCAGGGTTACTACTGCTACATATGGGTTTCGACTTAATGCATCAGTATGCTTCATCCTCGTTCCTGGCCGATGTTCCACCACAAAGTCAAACTCCTGCAGAAGCAATGCCCATCTTGCAACCCTCGTACACAAATCTTTTTTCTTAAGTGTCATCTGGAATGCTTGGCAATCCGTCACAATTTTAAATCTTATACCATACAAGTAGTGTCTAAATTTTTTTACCCCTTCTATAATAGCCAGACTTTCCAGTTCATAACTGGTGTATTTTTTTTCTGCATCATTCGTTTTACGACTCATGAAATATACAGGATGTAGTCCACCATCATCATCAGATCGCTGCATGAGTATAGCAGCATAAGCCAGAAGTGATGCGTCTGTATGCATTTCCGTCTCCGATCTTGGATTAAATATTTTTAAAACTGGTTTGGTTGTCAAACGTTCCTTGAAACGGTTGAATGCATACCGTTGTTCATCCTTGAATTCGAAATTGATATCTTTCTTAAGTAAATCCGTAAGCGGCCTTGCTAAAGATGCAAAATTCTGGATATATTTCCTAAAATATGATGCCAATCCAATAAAACTATGCAATTGCTTGAGTGTTTTGGGTTCTGGAAACTTTGTAACAGCATCAATCTTTTCACTGGCAGGCCTGACTTGTCCATTCTCAATCGTATGACCTAAATAAGTTATGCTTCGACATATCAGCTGTGCTTTCTTCCAATTTATTTGCAAGCCATATTCAGATGCCACTCTTAAAACTTCTCTTAATCTATCAACGGCTTCCTGTTCATCTTTTGCTGGAATAAGAATATCATCGACAAATATTAGAACAATCCCTTTAGACATTAATTCTCTGAAGATTATGGTCACAAATCTCATGAAGTAGTTTGGGCAAACAGACAAGCCAAATGGAGCTTTCAAAAACTCAAACTGACCGTGGTGTGTCACAAATGCAGCGTACTTAACTGACTCACTGCTTACCTTCAGATGGAAAAATCCATTTTTTAAGTCCAGTACACTAAATACTTTTGCCTCAGCCAACTTATCTATGTAATCCTCAATAATCGGCAATGGAAACTCATCTTTTATAATTTTACTATTTAATTTTCTATAGTCAACACACACCCTCATAGCACCATCCTTTTTGCGAACAAGAACTAATGGACTAGCATATTCAGAGTAACTTACGCGTACAACTCCTTGCTCAAGCCACTCCTCAACTTGTTCTTCAACTACCGCCTGCTCCTTTAGCGATATGCGTCGTGGACGTTGCGCCACCGGGACATCATCTTTCACAATGATTTTCAGCTGGATAGGAGCTTCTTTAATTTGGCATGGTTGATAGCTCTCAACCATCTGAACAACCTCGTCTTTAAAGTAAGTATTACTTACATGACCAACTTCGACACTGCAACTGAAACAATCAATTTCATTCACCCATTCCACAGGTTTCATCCATACAGCACTACCATTCATAACTGTTATAACACCCTTAAGAAATTCGTGACCTATGATTACATCAAAAGGCATACAGTCTTTAGGTATCACGTAGAATAACACATCGTCGTATTTCGTACTGTCGATCACAACATTGGTTGTTACACAACCTAATGACTCCACTTTAGCGAAACCAAGTCCAGACAGCGTTATGTTATTGTTCATCACTTTATTGACATTAGCACAAAACTCAGAAGATACCAAGTTCACATCACTGCCTGAATCAATAAGCGCACTTGTCGTTTTTCCACATAATTCTACGATCTTCAAAGGTTTTTCCCGTTGCGATTGTTTGTTTACATCGTAGATGTCATACTCGATTTGACTTTGACGTTTACAATCTTTATTGTCATCTGTCATCTTGTCACTGTCATTCTGTGAGTGTGACGTATCATCCGCGTTGTTGAACGATGATTGACCTGATTGACCGAACATTACTTGCTTGCTCACACGTTCGCCGCTCCCGCTCCCACTTGTCGATGCGCCGCTGTTATCTTTTCTATCGCCGGAAGTGCCGGAACTACGCCACCTTGATGAACTACTTGAATTTTCCTTACGACCGCCTACCGCCATGTTTTTTTAATGCGGGCACTTCGGTGAAATATGCCCATATTCGTTGCAGTTAAAGCACTTAGGACCTTGTGCCTTCTGCGGACAGTCTTCCGACACATGATCGTCGTCACCACAGTTATAGCACCTTTTCACCATTTTTTCATGACGTACGTTGCCGCGTTTTTCGTTTCTGTAGGTACTTCTAGAATGTTCCAGTTTCATCTTTTCCTTAACAGTCTCGTAGATTTTAAACTTCTCTTTAAGATCAGGATACGTAGTCACACCGTATAGCATTATTTTATTGGTTTCGTGGTCGACTATGCCATCAACGATGTATTTTATAGCCACGTAATCGGGTATCTTTCCCCTTTTCCCCAATTCCTTCATGACCATCATATAGTCGATGCAACTCTCGTTACTTTTTTTCTTTCGTTGGCTCAGACGCTCGTGTATTGCTTTGATGTCGACGGTGTCAGGGAACTCTTTACTCAGGGCCGCCTTAAGTTCTTCCCATGTTTTGTGAGGCCGTTCAGCTTGCATCCAAAGCTGTGCGGTGCCTGATAAGGATCTCCGTGCCATCAGCAGCTGTTGTAGCGGTGTCCAACCACATATTTCTCCATTTTCTTCCACGTCTTGTATCCATCGCGTCACTGGATACGTTTTATCTTGACCGGTGAATTTAGGTATTAGATCCGAAGTTAGGTATAAAATTGAGCTTAAGCCCGTACTGGATACGTCTTTCGTCATTTTCGTTAGCGTTAGCTCACCGTTTGCCGATACCGTCGTAATTATATTCGGCCACCTTTTTGAATACCACTCGCCACCGTTCCCCACGCCACGTGCCGCCGGTCTCCGTCGTATTTCTTAAAACTTGAACCCGTGTCTTTATTTTGCCAATCCCGGACGAGCCCCCAATTTTGTGGGATTGTATGGCAAAATAAACGAGTTAATTAAGTTGTTTTTAAAACTGTTTATTACTAACACAAAATGTTCCACCGTACACCGTAAGTTCGTCGTTTATCCAGTTGTCGCCATTTGTCACCTTTTTCACTCACACTCATGCTTCTCTCTCTTTCATCCGCTGCGTTCCATTTTAACAGGTATGAGATGCGTTCATACCTTAACTTAATATTATAATTTTATCCCACATACATATTTATTATAGCAATGTATTGTGGCTACGCCACATGACTCCCCCCTTGAGACCATCCTAGGATGGGCGATAATAGTCAGGGAATCTAACTTTTCTTCCTGACCGAGTAATTCTTACTTCTTTATCTATGCTTACAGGATTTGGTGTTTCGTTTTCAAGCGAACGAGTCTCTAAACGAGTATCTGGTGTAAGTATATAGGCTGGTTTTATCCTCTCTATTGATGTTGTCTGTTCTTTTCCTTTAACAAGCAGCATAAACACTTTTGTACCTCGTTGCAGGACTAGGTATGGCCCAGTGTACGCCGGCTGAAGAGATCCTCTCACGGTGTCATCTCGGACGTAAACGTGAGTAGCAGAAGGTAAGTCTCGGAACACGAAGATGTTACGTCTGCTGTGCCTTGCGGGGTGGCTGAGGGCGAATATTGTTCATAATTGCACTGGCTGAGGGCGAATATTGTTCATAATTGCACGCATTCGCGCTGAGAATTCGGTGAGGTCACTGGTCGTATGTTGGTCGGTAATTGGCTGCAGGAACTCTCCGGGCAGTCTGAGGGGTTCGCCATAGAGGAGTTTGGCGGGTGACGCTTGTATGTCCTCTTTGAAGGCGCTTCTTAATCCTAGCAGTACTAGAGGTAAGCTTTCCGTCCATTTTTGGCTTCCATGGCAAATTATTGCTGCCTTTAGTTGTCTGTGCATCCGTTCCACCATTCCGTTGCTTGCAGGGTGATACGCAGTGGTTCTGTTGCGTTGAAATCCGGTAAGTTCTGAGAGTTGTTTCATCAGTGCGGACTCGAATTGCTTCCCGCGATCTGTCACGACTTCTGTAGGGCAACCATAACGTGATATCCAGTTGCAAACGAGAGCTTTGGCGACTGTTTCAGCGGTTATATTTTGCAGAGGGATTGCCTCGGGCCATCGGGTGAATCTGTCCACGGCGGTGAGACAATATCGGTAGCCATCCGAGAGGGGTAATGGTCCGATGATATCGATGTGCACGTAGGTAAATCTGCCGTTTGGTAGCTTGAAGGTGCCCACCGGTGCAGTTACGTGCCGAGTGACCTTTGAGCGTTGACATGCGTGACAGAGTTTTGTCCAAACGCGACAATCTTTATTTATTCCTGGCCATACGTAACGCTGAGCCACTAATTTTGCCGAGGCTTTAGCGCCAGGATGGCTAAGTGAGTGTAGGCTGTCGTAGACTTGCCTTCTGAGGTCTTTTGGTGGGTTTGGCGTGCTGTCGTCGCAGTAAAGTTCCAGTTTTGTTCCTGGTACAATTACTTTGACAAGTTTAAGCGAAGTTCTGGGTCCTTTCCCTGTGAAATGGCCAAGTTCTTCGACTCGACAGGCTGTACCATTTCCTCTATTCTTGAGAGAGTATCGGCAACTATATTATCCTTTCCCGATATGTGTTGGACTCCGTTGTGAATTGAGCTATATAATCTAAATGCCGAAAATGACGTGGAGAACACTTTTCTTTGTGGCTCTGGAATGCGAAGCAGATTGGCTTGTGGTCGGTGAATACTGTGAAGTGCCTTGCTTCGACCAGGTGTCGAAAATGTTTTATTGATTCGTAAATCGCGAGGAGTTCTCGGTCGTACGGCGAGTATTTCCTTTGCGACGGGCTCAATTTACGGCTAAAAAAGGCGAGAGGTTGCCATTCCCCGTCTTTCTGCTGCCGTAGAACTCCACCGATTGCGACGTCTGATGCATCCGTAACTAACGCTAGTTTGGCGTCCATGTTAGAGTGCGCTAGGAGAGCTGATTCGCATAGACTCTTTTTGCAGTCTTGAAATGCTTGGAGTGCTTCTCCGGTGACGTTTATGGGATGATTGCCTTTTATGGATCCGGTAAGCAGGCTATGCAACGGGGTTTGGAATGAGGCTGCGTCTTTTATAAAACGACGATAGTAATTTATCATGCCCAGGAATCTCCTGAGTTCACGAACGGTTTTCGGGGTGGGGTAGTCCTTTATGACTTGGATCTTGCTATCCAATGGTTTGATACCTGCACAAGATACGCTACAGCCGAGGAAAGTTACTTCTTCTGCCCCAAATACACATTTGGAAGTGTTTATGACCATTCCATATTCTTTTAATCGTTCGAAAATGAGGCGTAAGTGACGGTAATGGGTCTCTTCGTCGGGTGAGGATATAAAAAAAATCGTCTAAGTACGTGTAGCAAAAGTCCAGGCCACGCGTTATTTCGTCCACGAATCTTTGAAACGTTTGTCCCGCGTTACTTAGACCAAACGTCATAAAAGGGAACTCGAACATTCCGAAGGGCGTGGTTATGGCCGTTTTGGGGATATCCTCGGGGTTAACCGGTATTTGGTTGTACGCCTTTATTAAATCAATTTTAGAGAATATTTGGCAGCCATCTATGTTCTGAGTGAAGTCCTGGATGTGCCGGATAGGGTATCGGTCGGGGATCGTTCGTGCGTTTAACATTCTGTAATCGCCGCATGGTCGCCATCCGTTGCCCTTTTTTGCGGCGAGATGTAGGGGCGACGACCATGGGCTCTCTGATGGTCGTGCTGTCCCTATCCTGAGCATTTCTTCGAACTCCTGTTTTGCGATCTTCAGTTTGTCCGGGGCAAGTCTTCTTGGAGTGCAATATACGGGCGGTCCGGCGGTTGTTCTTATGTGGTGAACCCTGTTGTGACGTATGACCCGATGTGTACCTGCTGGCCGGGTGCTTTCTGAAAAATCTCGAAGAAGGTTCAAGTACTTAGACTCGCCTGTTATCGTTTTGACTGAAGTTATGGCATCAGATGCAGGTACTGGATTTGCGCTTGCTGACAGGCTGGTTTTGTTGTCGATCAGGCGTTTGTTACGACAGTCTACGATTTAGTCGTAGTACGATAAAAAATCGACTCCAATAATAGCCTTGGTGACGTCAGCTATTATGAATTGCCAGGAAAATGCACGGCGAAGACCCAAGTCAAGTTCCATTTGTTGGACACCGTAAATGGCGATTGGTGTTCCGTTCGCTGCGAAGACGTTGAGTTCGGTTGTGCGTGGTCGCCTTTGTTTCAGGGCGGAGCGGGGAAAAACGCAGATGTCACTCCCAGTGTCTACTAGAAACTGCATTTTTGTCCTTCTGTCCGTTATGAATAAGCGACCAGTAGTAGGACTATGGCAATCATGTGTCGCTACTGATGATTGCCTTTGGCTTTTCCCGACCCTGATTGATAATCGCAGGGTTTCAGGCACCTTCGTGCCTTGTCTCCATATCTGTGGTGGAAAATACAGGTAGGGTACTTCCTATAATTCGACTGGGAACGCGTGTTGCTTCTTCCCCTTTGACTTCTAACTCTCGACCTGGATCTAGAATCTCTTGTTGGGTGGGCCTGCACTTGACGACTGAGCTCTGCGATCTCTTTTGTCAATTTCTCGATCATTGAATTAGGAACTGCGTCCGTGGCGGCCACTTGTGGCGCGGGTGGTACGAGGTCGTGCACTTTATCAGCCAGGTCTGCAAGTGCTGAACGTGACGACTCTGGCTGCGATGCTACTACTATTTGTATGTTGCCCGGCAAGCGGCTAGTCCACACGGTCTTTATAAAATCGTCCGGTATGTTTGGGCCCGCTAGATGTTGCAGGTGACAAAGAAACGCGGATTGTCGCCTGTCTCCTAATTCCTCATGCATCAGCAACTGGGTTAGCTCTTTATCACGTGACGCTGATAACCTTTTAATTAGCTCGCTTTTTAACTTATCATATTTGCCACTAGCTGGAGTATTAATTAAAATATCTTTCACCTCTGCGGCGTAACGATTTTCAAGTTGCGCACTGACGTAATTATATTTGGTGTTTGGTGGTTATCCTTGACACCTGAGAGTGCAAAACTTCCTTCTATTTGCGCAAACCAGACTGCAGGTTCCTCCGGCCAGAACGGTGGAAGTCGTACCCCAACTCGGCAAATGTCGGAAGGTATAAATGTCCTTTCTTTGGAATGCGACCTGCTTTCGTCGCTTTGTTTGTCGGATGACTTGCCGTTTTTAGACATATTTAAATCTGGTTTTCACTAGCTTACGGTTTTTATGCTGCTCTGTGCTGTGTCCAAGATCCGGGGTCACCAATGTAGGAGATGTAGGTGTCGTGTGTGTGTCCTCTTCGTGGTGTGAGGTTATCTTCAGGGAAACTCAATTAAACGGTCCAGACACTTTGACAACAGTTTATTCACACTACTAATATAAACAACAACAAGTACAAGCGGATAGATATAGTGAGTAAGTTAACGAATAGGCAATTGCTAGCGTTATCGCGTATGCGGAAGGATTAGATTTCGCGCAGCAAGCGAGCGTGCGTCTACCGTGGTAGCGGGGGACGGACTGTTGACCGAGGGCGCGCGCCAGTGTTGCCAACTAGGCTAAAACGAAATGTGCTAAAGTGCTAATAAAAAAATGCCAAAAATATGCTAATTTTTTAATAAAGTGCTAAAATAATATGCCAGATTAATGTAAAATTTTAATCAAAATTATTAAAAATATACAGATTAGCTGTACGTAGGATTACACCAAGTTTTGAAATAAACAGTCTTCATCTTCTTGATTTTCATCAACAGTACCTGTAGATGTGGAAGGCTGAGAGTCCGAATCATAAGTCTCTTTGGTACCTATACAGCGCAGTACGTCATCTGGCACTGTATAAGAATAACAACATTTTCCTACCCTCTTCAGGCCAAATCTGACATATAAAATGGCATTTAAGGTTTTCACCGCTAAACGATTCCGAAGCTTAGTCTTTACCAGATTCATTTGACTAAAAACACGTTCAATCTCCGCGTTCGAATGAGGTAACGACAGCATAGATATTGCAAGCTGCGATAAATCCGCAAAAGGGTTATTACCAGCTGCATCTTGATATTCAATGACTTCATTCCAGAACTGTATGGTGGAAGATGTGCATTCCCATTTTATGTGTACTATGTTTACCCATTGAGATACAAGCCTATCTATTGTGGATGCATTTACTCTGAACTCTTCGGCTATTTCGACAATGGAAGGCTTGACCACTTTTAATGTTTCCTGTACAGAAAACATAGATATTTTCTGTAGCATTTTGAAATTAACGGGTAATCTCGAACGTAGTTCTTTTACAAGTTTCAATGTGAAATTAATGCATCGTTGACGTAAATTGTTTGCTACATCAGGTTGAAGATTATATTCACGTAAAGTGGACTCATAAACATATCCCATATATGGTCTAGGGTCCAAATAATCATCAATGTTTTGAGTAAAAATATCTACCCTCGCTGTAGGGTTCAGGATACGCCGACTTGTCGATTCCACTAAGCTACTCAGATCCCTGTAAAGTTTTGTTGGATCAACATCGTTGCTTTCAAATAGTTTGTTTACAACTTGAACCTCCTGTAAGATAGGTTGTAAGTACAATAAGTACAGGTGATTCACTGGATCGTTATACATGTTGTATAGAATTTCTGCCATGTGGCAGTGTTCATCCCGTCTGGCAACTTCAAACAGGAGCTTTAATTCCAACCATTGTTTTAAAATACGACTGACCGCTGGTTCAATTGATATCCATCGGGTGTTGCTCATCTGTGGAATTCTCAATGGATCGGAGCCACCGTTGATCGTTTGGTATATACTTTTGTAATAGAGTCGGCGGTTTGAAGAGTGGCTAAACCAGTTGTAGGTTTCTCGTATAAGAAAATCCACATTGCGGGGTAGAGTTTCTTCTGAAGCGTGCGACATAGCCAACTGTAACGAATGACACACGCAGCGAACTAAGACCAAATTATTATTGTCAGTTGCATTTTTCAACAATGCGTGCACTCCGTTGTTAATTCCTGTCATCACTGTAGCATTATCCGTGCCGATACCGATAATTTTTTTTATATCTATATTTAATACTGACAATAGTCCCTTAATACCGTTGACTATGCTCTCTGCCGTGCCATTTTCAATTTCCACCAACCCTAAGAAAGTGCAAATTATCTTTTTAATGGATCTGCTGAAATATCTGATAGAGACTCCCAACATTTTACTAACAGAAATATCTGTAGATTCATCGAGTAAGAGACTGTACTCTTGGTCTTTTAAGTCCGAAACAATTTCTCTAATAAAATGCGGCGCCAAAACATTTTTTATTATGTTTGTGCATTTCGTGCGATGTACTTGTAAGCCGCCACTTTTGCTGTCTCCGAATCGATGTTTGCATAACTCCGATAAATGGTCAATAGACATAATCGCACAATGTTCGCACACGAACATAGATAATGAAGATTCTGCTTTCTGTGTGCTTAAATCTTTTTTAACAACAGGAAAATTTATGGTTTTTTGACTTTTCATTGGCTCTATTGCTTTTCTGTGTTTTACTGATATAATATGTTGCTTTAAACAATACAATTTTGCAATAATATCGCACTTGCAGTACTTACAATAGGCTTTTGTCGTATCTTTTGCAACGGGCTGCAACCACTCTTTGAAATCGGACATTTGCTCCCACTCTGACCGGTAATGTTGATTGTACTTAGGAGGCATTACAACGACAAACAAAAACTATTAAAACTCGTTCCGTTATATCTCGAGAGACACTACTTCCACTTTCATTTGTTTTAAATTTAGTACTTCGGTAGGTAACGATTTGATTAAAGTTATTCTTTGTCCCTCATTCCTACAGAGAAGAGCGAAGTAATTTTGTTTGTCTATGGTATCCACATGTCAAAACGAAAAAGTTTTAAAGGGGAATCCCAGTCCAAAACAAAAGAGATTGTTCGTTTCATGTTAATATTTTATTTTCATAAACAGTCGTTCGTTTCATGTTCTTGTTTTAATTTCAGTTAATATGCTAAAAAATATGCTATATGCTAAACGACAAAATAATATGCTAGACAGAATGAAAATCTGCCAAATTTAGCATATAAAATGCTAAATTGGCAACGCTGGCGCGCGCGTCGCTGCGCCGGCGATGGTTCTAGACTTCCTTTTGTTTCGGTGAGTAGCGGGGCTTGGTGCGCGCTTACTCGGTACGACACGACGACGACGCGGCGACGCTCGGCGACTCAACGATGCGGCTATGCAGTACTGGTAAGTTTATATTATTATTATATTATGTGTTATTGTGCATGTTTAATGTTTGTGTTTGTATTTAGTATGTAAAGTATTTTATAGTAGATATTAATATACAGGCTGGCCCAAAAGTCGTGGATCAAACGCAACTAGGGGTTAGATGGGGTCATTACCTGAAAAAAGTTGTTCTACGGGAGGTCCTTAAGGTCAACCCCTGCAGAGTTATAATTTATTTTGTGTTTTTATGAGAAAATTGACTTTTTGTAACTAATTCTTATTAAAATTCGAAAAAATCTACATCCTGTATCTTTTTTATAATTTTCATTAAATTGGTACTGATGAGTCCTTGCGTTAGACATGCTATTTATGGTTGTTTATTGGGTGTGTTGAAGATAATATTAAGTTTTACGATATATTTTTTCACAAATCATAACTTTTTATTTACTTCGGACCCCACTGTGAAAAAAAAAATACTCTACCGAAAACTGACCCTGTATTACAAGTTTTGGCGCATTTAATAGGGATTCTGAAAAGGTATTACACATGGCCATGAGTGGCTCTAATATCTTTCTAGGACGAAAAAACAAAACAACGATTGTGAAATAATTGTTTAATTAAGCAAAACATTTTACAATAAATGCTCAAAATTCCTGCCTCTGACCATAATACATAATCTGCACCGTCTAATAAAATTCCTACGTAACCTACGGAATGCACCTCTGTTGTTAGTAACTTGTACCCTAGCAAATTCGAGCTTTTGTCGTAGTTCTTGTTCGCTATTGTTCTCTCCTTGGTAAACTATTTCTTTAAAATAGCCCCAAAGAAAAAAATCTAATGGATTTAAATCGGGCGACCGGGGTGGCCACGCAATATGTCCGCTTCGACCTATCCACCGGTTGGGGAAGCGCTCGTTCAAATGATCTCTAACTGCTCGAGCGTAGCGAGGCGGGGCGCCATCATGTTGCAGCCACATTTCTGCTATTCTTTCTTCTGGAACTTCAGCTTCGTTAAGAATATGGTTTAAATTATTTTGCAAAAAAATTAAATACTGAGCACCATTCAGCCTTGCTGGCATTTCATGCAGCACCAACTGCTGGCCAACTATACCAGCCCACATGTTAATAGCAAACAGATGCTGGAATCGATCACTTCTTATGATATGGGGGTTCACTCTGGAGTAAAAATGTAGATTGTGGATATTGAATACTCCCATTCTTCTAAAGGTTGACTCATCCGTCCATAAAACCTTGTTGAAGAACTGCGGATCCTCTCTGTGGTATCTTAGCATCTCTCTGCAAAAGCGCACTCTAGGTTCATAGTCACCGGGCAGCAAAGCTTGCACCCTTTGCACGTGGTAGGCGTGATATTTGTTTCTGTTAATGACAAGTTGCACCGTCGATCTTGGAATCCCGAGATTACGGCATATTTGGCGTTGACTTATACTAGAATCCAATCTTAATTCTCTCAGCACTTCATCTTCATTTTCAAAGTGCACCACTGGTCTGCCTGCTCTCGGAGCATGCTGACCGGGTAAGACTCCCTCGATGTTCGAATTATGTACGCGCATAAAGACCCTTGTAGTCCGGAAAACGATCACGATTAGGGTAGCGTTGACGATATTCCCTGGCAGCAGCCCGGGCATTACCGTCGCAAAAGCCATACAGGTAATGTATTTCTGCATACTCCCGTTGGGTGTATTCTCTCCTCGCAGCAGCCATCTGTCCACTTTTGTAGCCAATCCGTCCGATTCCGAATCTAGTCCGATTCACACAGCACTGATCACAGGTAGGCAATCTATCACAAGCCCGAAAAACAAAGCGTAGGTCAAAGGACAGAAACTGATCACAAGTCGTCGTAAAACCGAGAAAAACAACACGTGCGTACTCACAGGCAGGAAGCGAGTCACTAAAGAACACTAAACATTCTAAAGAAACATGCTCACGCGCATCCCCCGGCCCCCGCCCCGGCCGGCCCGGCCTTTTGTTTCCTAGAAGAGATATCGCTACCTGAACTGACGGGCGAACCGGCCTTTTATTGACAAAGGATTAAATGGTTAGTGTAAAAGAGAGGCAGAGAGTCTTTGTCATTAATTGTATTAGTTCCAGTTTATTTTTAAATAAGCCTAACCGAGTTTTATGGTTGGGTTAACTTTGCCTTGCTACGAATAATCGTCCTTGAAAGATATCAAAGCCACGCATAGCCATGTGTAATAACTTTTCAGAATCCCTATTAAATGCGCCAAAACTTGTAATACAGGGTCAGTTTTCGGTAGAGTATTTTTTTTTTCACAGTGGGGTCCGAAGTAAATAAAAAGTTATGATTTGAGAAAAAAAAAATCGTAAGACTTAATATTATCTTCAACACACCCAATAAACAACCATAAATAGCATGTCTTACGCAAGGACTCATCAGTACCAATTTAATGAAAATTATAAAAAAGATACAGGATGTAGATTTTTTCGAATTTTAATAAGAATTAGTTAAAAAAAGTCAATTTTCTCATAAAAACACAAAATAAATTATAACTCTGCAGGGGTTGACCTTAAGGACCTCCCGTAGAACAACATTTTGCAGCTGATGACCCCATCTAACCCCTAGTTGCGTTTGATCCACGACTTTTGGGCCATCCTGTATACTTATATATTTACTAATACATATTTGTGATATTTATTATAGCAATGTATTGTGGCTACGCCACAGCAACCATCGCAACATCGAGGTTAACCGTTTGTCTGATTCTTTTCAGGATGCAAATTATATTTATTACTTTTACAGTGTGTTAGTTTAATACATAAGTATAAAACAATTTAAAATATAAAAAGCTTATTCGAAGTGGTCTCCATTGTCTGCAATACAGTCCTTTAAACGTTGAGACCAGTTATCAATAGAAGCACGCACTCTTTCCATGGGAAAATTCTTCACTGCCAATCGTATGGATTGTTTTAGGGAGTCCAAATTATCATGGCGTTTAGAGCAAGCCATACTCTCTAAAACTGACCATAAATCATAATCCAGCGGATTAAGATCGGGACTAGACGACGGCCAGTCTTCAGCTCTGATGAAGTCCGAAACGTTCACTTCCAACCAAGACTGCGTGGACCGAGCTTTATGACCCGGCGCCGAGTCTTGTTGGAAGGACCATACTAGGTTATTGAACATGGTGTTGTTAAGGGGCTTAATTAGCTTCTCAAGAATGGTATCTTGATACACTTGTGCCGATGTTTTGATACCTTTTTCACAAAAATATGGCTCAGTGATAGTCCCCTTCATAGCTAACACCCCACCAAACCATCACTGAAGTCGTATAATGCCCACGTTGCACTCTGTTGACTAATTGGGAAGCTTCCTTAGAGCTTTGAGCATAAATACGGTCATTTTGTTTGTTAAAATGTTGCTCAATTGTAATGATTTTCTCATCCGTAAACACAATTTTTGTGTGACCTCCCTTCGCGTACCACTTTAGTAGTTGTTTCGACTTTACCACCCTATTCTTTTTTAAATTATCAGTTAAAAATGACCAGTGCGTCTCTTGTAGGCTGCAAGTCCTAAGTCATCTTTTAAAATACGCGACATGGTTCTGGGTGCTATCTTCATCTCCCGAGATAAAATCTTTTGCTTTCGGACAGGATTTCTTCGAATTCTTTCCCTTACTGCTTTGACCACCTTTTTCGTACGAACACTACGTGGACGGCCAGATCTTTTTCTGTCACAAACAGAGGAGGTCTCATTGTACCTATTAATAGCCCGGTACACAAACATTTGACTAATACCAAGCGTATGGAGAGTTTAAAAAATTGCATTTGGCTCCATACAAACTTTGTGTAATGCAATCACAGCGATTCGGTTCTCTTTATCACCCCACTCCATTTTAATATCGCAAAATATTGTACAATGTATTGGCGCCAAAATTACAAAACTCAATGAACAATCGTATAAAAATGACATTCCAAATTCAAATGTAATATCTTTCTTATTTTTAACTGTAACAGTATTTATGGCCAGACTAAGTATTTCAATAAGGCTTGTCAATAAATATAGGTAGGTAACATTAATGAGAAAGCTATTATCCGTTCCAAAACTAGGTCTTCATGGAGAAGAAGGATAAGAAACTCCATGGCAGCTTGTTTTAGTATTTTGTCAACACATTTTTACATAGGCATATTATTAATGTTTACACGAGGTCCGTTTCTCAAAGTTAGCAACTTTGTCAATGTAAAGAAAGAACATGAATATTCCTTATTTCGATTTAACACACATAACCAATATTAGCTATATGTACTCGTATAACACATACAGTACAACATAGATCTGCAATACTAATCAATATTATAATATCAATTATGTACTTAACTTCCATGAACATTGTTGTCAGTCGACCTTTCACTAGAAGTGATGTGATGATCATAATTCAATCCATTTTACAATATAAGGAGAACTTCGCTATGCAGCGTGATTTCCTTAGGTACATTGGCTTTGAACAATTTAATATTATGGACATTGGACACCACTCAGGATCTGTAAGCCTGTCCTATCTAGTCAAACCATCCGAACCAAGATCCCCTTCGAAATTGGCGGTAACTCATAAAGTCTCTATATATTACCCGTAAGTACCTCAAACATTGCCGCCCATTCTGCCGCCATTTTAGACCAATCAAAGATGGTTGTACATAATTGCTAAATATCTTCTAATATAGGTATTAATTAACAAATCTAGTATAGTGGATAGTTCCACTATACTAGATTTGTTTTAAAACTTCGTAAGATTATTGAGCAATTTAGTATGTATTTATTTATAATCTTTAAGTAAAATCTTATAATATATTAACATCATCCTTAAGATCTGAGAATCGTCTAAAACAACTTGTTACTTTTAAATTGCAATATTAAATCATGATAAATATTACTTGTATCATATTCATTATTATTTAATCATTTATTGTAATGCTAAGATAATAAAAAATTGTTTTGATTATGTAACACCACCAAACATGACTTGTTCGAAAACTCTAGAATCGTTGTTTGTGTAGCGGCCTTTTAAGTCAGAATAAATACCATTTACATTAAATACTTCTGTCTATGAAATATCAATTAAATAAATGTTGATAACATTAGTGTAATCCTTAAATTATTAGAACGTCACCTTTAAGAAAACATGCATGCAATCATTAATTTTAGTCACTTTTTTACAAGGAGAAATAAATGTATTTACAACACAAAAACAAATAAGAACGAGCAATGTGATGATAAGATAACGAACATTAATAATGTGCTTTTAGATGTAGTTTATTACCCATAGTGAATGAGTTAATAGCCTCTGAATAACGCACTATGGCAAGGTTTTGGTCGGGGTACAGCCTTAACCCTTTTCTTGGCAAAAAAAATAATAAAATTTAAATCATTTTCAAATATGATGTTAATTATGAACCTAGGATTTAGGGAAAAATATATAAAAAAATCGCACATAATGAGATCCTATATTTATCTTTAAAGATACATTGCCAGCTTAGCAAAAAACTTTGACCTTACGTTTGAGCGTCTTTGAGGATACGATGCCAGGTTTGAGGAAATAAAATACACAACATTTTCTTAATTATATACATTTTTTATCAAACACAATAATATTTACAATTAAAATATAATTACCTAACCTAACTAAAAATAATAACAAATTAAAAGATGGCGTCAAAAAATTCCTCCGCATCGCTGTCGACTGGTAATGTACCCAAGAGACTGGCGGCATTGCCACGTTGTATTGCAATGCTTAGCCTCTGGCCAAGGTAAAATCCAGCCCTTGGGTCACGGGAAGTGTCAAACAGGCGTTTGGAGATTTCCTTGAACAAAACAAGGGCACTCGGACCCCACGGCCCGAGGGTTTCAACCCCAAACGGCTCGAAAATATAATTACCAATAAGGTTGTTATACTTACGCCGCTTGAGGTTTTCCGCAGCCGCAGCAGCGGCGCCAGCACAGCACGCCGAGACAGGAAGATGGGATGGCGCAAGAGTATCGACACATGTTGCGTCCCACACTAAAGGCCTACCCACCTTCCATGGAAATAAAGACATGCCGTCCGGTCTCTTGCCATCGTCGCGTGCCAAGCCATTAGGTTCTAATACAGCTGGAACGCCGACGGTGACAAGAGCTCGTCGGATGATGTCATTAATGTTCGCGTGCCGCGGTATGCGGCCCGCACTTCGGCTGCAAGACAGACCGTGGTGTCCGAGGCTGTTGACAACTTCGCCACAGTGACAGCGATGAGGGGAACAAAAGGGAGCTCCTAGTCGCAGGGAAGCAGCGAGGCGGAAAGTAGTGTCGTCGAACAAAGTGCCTATGTTCGACGATGGTAGTGCATGAAGCCAAAGACCCGACTCCCACTTACCCACAGCCAGTAGGCGCGCACGCTCCACAGTAGTAGCAGACGTGTCAATTAAATTATTCTGTACTACTCTGCAGAGTGGCTCATCCCACCGTCTCTGGGAAGATGGATTGTCGGGTGGATCTGAATTCGGGCAAGCGAGACGCCAAGCATCCATAGCCTCGGTGAAGCACGGCACATCAAAATCAATCAGTGTGGAGGCTAGGATTTTCCTGATTAATTTCTCAGTGCCGTAAACCGAGGATATGAAAGCCGGTAAACTAATACTAGAAATTTTGCGGAAAATTTTCTTAATAATATATGTATAAAATTTGCATGTAGTAATAATTATAGTTATAAAAACAAAATGAACTTACAGATTAATTAAAGAAAAAAAAAACTAAACATTTGAGGTGTACTGTTAGCTTAAGTAATTACTTATCAGTATGGAATTTTACAAAACAATTTATTTCTGGCTTAAAACACAAGCGTAACGAGCACTTGGCACACATCACCGTAGTTTGGCCCTTGACACAAAATTTACATCGCCCTTTTGAACCAAACATTGGAAAATGGCCGACCTTATCGTACCTTACATCCGGTGGAGGTCGTGGTGTTACAGGTGCCTGTGTTATTTTCGACAGAGTTGGACCAGAAACTTCACAATTGTCGACCGTATCTCCTCGGCCCTTTTTCAGGAGGCTCTGTGCTACTTGGTACCTGAACATTTTTAGAGGCATTGTCTTTCCCGCACTATGTCGTTTGAATAAAACCCAGCTATTATTTATGCAAATATCCAGGACTTGCGACACTAATGGCAAATACTATCGATGGCCTCTGAAGTCTGTTCTGTACAGGGCGATCAACATGTCTGCTAAGTCTACGCCCCCCATATGGGCGATATAATGTTTAATAATGTCCGGGCAGGGTACTGCTATTCTTCTTTTCGCAACTTTGTCATAACGTTGTACGGTACTGACAGGCTCAGCTGCCACATAACTACTAGCTGTGGTTACACATTTGTTGTCGTACCATTTGACGACACATAATTTATTTTTGTTACAGACAACTTGCGAATGAGAGCCTCTAGGCTTTTTTTTCAGCGCTTTGTCTGTAAGTAATATTTTTTCCGCCCCTCGCAATCTGTTGGACCTAATGGTACCTAGAGAAAATATGCCCATTTCTTCTCGTAAATACTCGTAGTTCACCAACTCTAAACTTGTAAAAAAATTATCGAAATATACCACAGAACAAGCACGGTCTGGTTTACTTTTACATAGAGCCAGAACTACCTTAGCACCACGACCAAAACTGGACTCCTCAGGCGTTAGCGAATTATACCGGAAAGTATCTTCACCACCATATATACTATAAAGTCGTACACGAAACCAGATATGCCAGCTCAAGCAAAAATTTTATAGCCCCATTTTTTTGGCTTGTTTTTAACATATTGTTTTCTATTGCCAGCTTTTTTACCCTTATAAGGGACCATCATTTAATCCACACTAAATCTGGTTTCGTGTGGGACTTTCAAAAAGTTTTCACGTACTTTTTGTAACAAGGGCCTCACTTTAAAGTAACGGTCTCCATCGTCTAATAAATTATTATTAAAGTGAATGTATCTCCTTATCAATTGAATTTTTTTAAGTGACATAATATCTGCAATGGGACTGTAGCGGAGCTCACGCGACCAATAATCCGTGTAAGCTGGTAATCGACAATTCTCATAAGAAGGTTAATAGCTACGAAACATCTTATGTCTTCTTTAGTCAAATTTAAGGTTTTTCCTTTTTTTGCACATAATACAGGTTAGATTGCTCGGTTATGTAATCAAAAATGTCATCTGTAAAAAAAGTCTAAAATACTCGTAAGGAGATTTGGCTATAACAGGTCGCGGAAGATTGTTATGTGAGATCTAGGCAAAATGTTTGAATTTATTTTTAGTCCACTGAAAATTTAGAGGCTTTTGAAAAATCCATCGGGGTGTGACTATTGTGTGTGGTGCGGGGTGTGTAGGTCTTCTTGGTCGGCAGTTAGAGGCAATTAATGGAGATGGTGGCAAAGAAAGTGGTGAAGGAGAGCCATTTTGCGTCAATGAAAATGGTAGTCGAGCTGGAAGCGGTTGAGGTGAAGGCAGCACAGGCGAAGGCAGCAAAGGAGACTGAGTAACAGCGTCTTGTACGTCTACAATTTCTTTATCAGATAGCAAATTCAAGTTTTCTATAGAAGAAGGCAAAGATGGCGCAGGTGAAGAATCGGAGTCAGTCTCATGGTTATAGACATGACTCAAGCCAATTGAAATCTGCTGAAGTTCATCTTCGGATTTAGATTCATCGTCGTCTGATTGTTGACGTGGCTTAGGTACTAGGGCACAAAATATTTCGTGAACCATAAAATTTTTGTGAACCACGCGAATCTCGAAAAAAAAAACTGTGTTTTCAGTGTTATAAATATAAAGGGGGAAGATGAATAAAATGCTAATTCATTAAAATATTTTTTTTAATACAGTTGCTCAAAAAGTGGCGTATTGCAGGGACGTATAGCGTTCGGGATGTGGGCTATTACATACTCGTGCTTTTTTTTTACCTTTCCCGCACTTGTGCTTTTTCTTTCCCAACTGTCAAAATAATGTCTATTATAAAGAAAAACCAACCATGAAGTTTTTACTAAAAAAATTCATTGAAGTTTTAATGATTCATGCAAATACGTATATTTCTAAAAAGAAGCTACTAATTTGTTTCATTAACAGATGTAATGATTTGATTAAATGAGTTATGTTAGGTTTCATTTCATTTCATCTCATTAAATTTCATTTTCAATTCATATCAATAAAAAAATCTACTGAAGACTTAGCTGTATGGGTATAGTTCCCTTTGCCTTCCAGAATGGGTGAAGAAAAAAAAAACTCTGCTTATATTCTACGGCTGGCGCCATTTTTCAGAAATTTTCTTTGCGAGTTTAGTTGTTTGTTGCACAAAATGAGTAATTTCGACCCTAGTTTTTTTGAATTAACACCACCGGAACTCAGTATAATTGCACAAAATGCTTCGGAGAACATTTTACCGGAAAAGTCAAAAAGTCGCTACATATCTACATACGACGAATTTATTGCGTGGAGAGAAGAGAAAAAAGCAAATAGTTTTTCAGAAAATGTTATGTTGGCATACTTCTCCGAACTCTCAGCAAATTTAAAACCTTCTACGTTATGGTCGAGGTTTTCGATGATAAAAAGTATGCTGAAAACAAGGAACAACGTGGATATAAGTGAATACCCAAAATTAAATGCTTTCTTAAAACGACAATCAGACGGTTTTACAAGTAAAAAGTCGAAAATATTAACATCGAATTAAGTGGAAAGGTTTTAGAACGAAGCTCCCGATGATCGTTATTTATCCACAAAGGTAATTTATTAATAAGTACTTATATTTTTCTTTAGTATTCAGTTTACGAAATCGCAAAATATGGTCAATACATTATTTAAAAAAATATTAATCAAATCCCTTTTTTTGTAGGTTGCTCTGATTTTTGGCGTTGTTGGAGCTTGCCGTAGAGAGGAGTTAGCCAATATTACTTTAAAAGATATTGAAGCCCATGGAGAAATGCTACTAATCAAGATTCCGAACACAAAAAATAAGATAGCGAGAAGCTTTGTTGTTGAAGGAGACTTTCTTAAAATAGTGCAAAAATATATGAATCAGCGGTCCCAAAAAGGAAAAACCGACCGTTTTTTTCAAAATTACCAAAAAGGGAAGTGTACAGCTCAAGCAATCGGGATAAATAAATTTGGTAATATGCCAAAAGAAATAGCTACGTTTCTTGGTCTGCCGGATGCTAAGTATTATACTGGGCACAGCTTCAGGAGGACCTCTGCTACATTATTGGCAGATTCAGGAGCCAATTTGACGTCCTTAAAGCGACTAGGAGGTTGGAAATCAGACAAAGTTGCAGAAAGCTATATTGGTGATTCATTAAACAACAAACTAGAAACTGGGAAAAAAATCACACAATCCATTAATTTAAGGTCCAGTCCGTCTCCTTCACATGTTGAAGAGAACGTTCGTCCATCTACCTTCGTTGATAATGATAATTCATCAGATCCAACTCCATCAACTAGCAAACGCCATTGTATGACAAATGTACATGAACAATCATACGAAATTAATAATAGTTTATCTCAAACAGTAAATATGCAACCTAAAACTTCCCCAGTTAGTATAAAAAACTGTACCAATTTCAATGTTTATGTGAGTTATATATACTTTTATAAGAAATAAATGATTAGTTAGTTGAGTTTATTGTGTTTTTATTATTATATTAAATTGCTTCATTTTTTCGCAACTGTATTAAAAATAGTCGTTCAGTACACGTGCGGAACCGCCATTGCAACTTGTTCCGACTGTCAACCCTCGCCTTCGGCTCGGGTAGACATTTGTCGGAACTCTTTGCAACAGCCTTTCCGCACTTGTAATGAAATATACTATTTATTCAACTTGATGCAAATCAAGCATAAGATCATTTAAAAAGGCAGCGGCTGCGTACAGACGCAGCCGCTGCCGCTGCTTCCTGATGTCTGGCCCAAGACAGATTATAAACTATGCTAGCGGTTCGAATGGCTTCTACATAGTCATTAAAGTCGAAAACATTTTTAATTTTTTGAAGAGATTTTTCCATTTGGTGGTGGAAGCTGTCAGCTGAATTCAATGTGTGTCCTGGTTTTAGATACTTTATAGTGATAGAACTTGTTTCAATTAAATCACTGTTGACAACATTGACAAGAAACGAAAAGAGTGTCGAGTTCTTGTTTTGTGATGAACAATTAATTATCTGCCCAAATCACCAAATGACTTTTGTTCCGGTGGTGTATTAAAAAAGCTCTAAAAGTTAAAACAATGTCATGGCCATTTCGGCCTGAAATGGCTTCGTGCCATAAGACAGCGTAAGGAGTATTTTTAACCGACGAAAAAAAGGAGGAGGTTCTCAAGTCGACCCGTATTTTTATTTTCTTTAGTAGATTTACCTAAAGGAGCAAAAGTCTCGTAGAATGCAATAATACGAGGACAGAATATTGCTACTTTGTAGCTGTCCATGCGAGGCAGCATTACCACCTACACCAACAAACACCACACACATACATACACGGTGTCATTATCTTTATGTTCTTCTACGTTTCTCTTGTCCAATTTGTACGCCCTCCTGCTGTCTGTATAGCGTTGGCGATGTTCAACATGATTTTTACATGTAGCACAAGTTGTATTAAGAGCTTTATTGAATTCGCAAGCATGTATGTCGTATACAGCAAAAAGTTCACACTCTTCATTGCCCAGTATGGCGAAGGAAATGTTGTGGCTCTTTCCGACTCTTCGGTAAACTTCGTAAGAGCATGCAGAGTCTGTGTATATTTTGTTAAAATCGGCATGCATCATTGTGAGAGTGATATCTCTGGGTAAATACAATGCGATATTGCGGGGTTATAAGTCATTATGTGTGAAGTTGTTTCTTTCATTTAATTGCAATATATCAATATATCAATATGTCACAACAAAATATTGTTGTAACATTTAACACAGTAGGTACCCCATAAACAACAACACATTTTTTTTGTAATAATAGAGACTTAGGTGAAAATATGTTTAATCTAGCTACACACAACTAACATGTGAGTCTACTGGTATCAAAAACAATAATGTCCACTTTTGTAAAATGTTCACAATACATTATTTTTAGTTTTATAATGTTCAAACTGCTAATTAATGTATGGTTTTTTATATAATAATAAAAAGATCTAGGAACATGCACGTAGTTATTAAAACAAACCTAAACCGAAAAAAATCTAAAACAATAAAAACAATCGGACTTTGCTGATTTTGATAAGTAATGTCGGACTTTGCGCTTTTTGGTGCAAACGTAAATGGACATTGTTGATTTTGTAACATACACACCTATCACAGATATTCTCAAGATGATTTTGATACTTTTAGTTCTTAAAGTTGGGTCATGATACTCACGGTACAAAAGTTAATAAAAAAACTTTTAACTTTTAACATAATATAATAAAGGTAGGCATTATGGGTAGGTGACATCAGTAGAAAATTAGGTTAAATCTTAGATTTACTAACTTAAAAGGGAAGGTAATTCCTGTTGCTCTTTACAAACTAGTTCTTCGTTACTATCGTCAACATTTTCGGTTGATATCGATATCTGTGAGATTGGTACTACTCGAGTGAAGTACTCCAGATTCTCTAAATTGTGCCATTCAGTGCCGTAATGTGTACACAATAATGTATTAACGTCTCTCAACTTTAATTGTTTTATTATAATACCTGGGGCAACGACAGTTGGAGCAAGCATTGCAGTGTTTTTATTTTTTTTGCAGATATTTTTATATTCACCTGTGTCGATTCTGTAATGTAGTTCTCCTCTTAAACCGACCATTTGATTACATCTAGACGCCCTTTTTAAATAAAACCTCTTACATTTAGAAAATTGTACATGCCACTTATGTACCAACATCTTACAGTGTATTTTTGGTGGCAGTTTTCCAGTCAAGCACTGTACATTCAAATGCAATATTTACAACGGTCGAGTGTTGACTCATCACATCTGTATACATTTTTGGATCTGTTATGGCTTCTATATTTCGTAAATCTTTTTCGATGCGAGCAAACACCCTATCAGACGGAAGAAAGGAGTGCCCTACTACAGCGAACACTACTTCAATCTGCTTAATTTGAACTGGTGCATCTCGTATAAGCCATTTTGCAAGCATTGCCATCATCGTGGTATTTTTATTTTGACCAGAACAGCCATCGGCCATGAGTCTAAGTGAATTGCATTCAGGAGGGAAGTGAGTATTAATAAGACGATGATAAACTGCCGATGCTATCAGATTGGAATCGCTTGCGAATTCATTTTCTGTCCAGCAATAACTAAAAACATTTTCTTTTGTTAGTGACGATTTTGAAGTACCCTCAACCACCATAAAATTGTGTAAATAGCGCTGTCGTGAGTAATAAGTTATTTGGTATCTTTGGAAGAGGCATGTTCTTCTGGCAATCGAAAGACATTATTTTTAACGACGGATTTCCGTCTTTCAACATGTCAAAGAAGGCCGTTGCGCGACGTTTGTGGACTGTTTTACTAGTCATTAAATCCTGTTTTTCGCGGTCAGTTTTCAACTTCTCCGTCAGTTGAAGGCATGTCGAACAGACGTCAACCCTAGGACTGCCGAAGCCCAAATTAAAGCAGGTGTTAAAAATATTTCGGAAATATAAAGGTTTAACTTTAAGGTGCTGTACTGCCTGATGATTATAAATCTTAGCCATTTTATTTATGCTCAATTCTGATGGCAAATACAGGCGCTTTATATTGCCTCGGCAATAATGCGGTTCCGAGCATTTAAATGTCCTGATGAAAGTGATGACACTGCTTCTTATCTGTAAACTTGTGCGACTTGTGATCACCTCTACGATTTTCTTTTGGGTACTTTCCATGTAAATAGAAGTTTTTTATATTGAACTTTCTATGCGGTTTCTTTTTATATGTAATATTCCTAAAAAGGCGTTTTGGCAAACTTGTTTAATTTTGCGTTCAGATTTACAATAGATATAGTATTTTAACTGAAATTTTCTATCATTATATTTTTTAGAAGATGTGGCTCTAGGGCGTTTACGTTTTATTTCCACGGCCTTTACATGTTTTAATAAGAAAGTGTCTTGTTTTTCCTTTTTCTTTATTGAAAAAAAACATTTCATGGAAGCGTTGTAATTCACTCATAGTGATGTCTATGCATTACAATTTATTTTATTTTTATGTTTACATGTAGGTTTGTCCGGCAAATTTTTCGCAGCATACTTAAAATAAAAAATAAAGTCGAATAATCACATAAAATATGCACGAAAAATAGAATACTAATACCGCACTAATTAATTAATCTGTTTGATTTTAGAAGTAATAAACCAACTTTATTTTTTTGATGTGTAAACATCTTAGCGCTCGGTCTACGGTAGGGGCTAGCTGGGACTTCGAGCGTCAGACGCGTAAGCGTAAGACTTCGAGCGTCAGATGACGTCAGCGTAAGACCCGTGTCTATGTGAGCGCGTGAATGTGTGTGTGAGAGCGCCGCACGGTGGGGGCTATGCACACCTCAATTTTCCCAAACCAAACTGATGCGAGCTCACATGTTTACACATCAATTTTCCGGTTAGTCCCGCTATGGTATGGTCCCGGTATGGCACCCTCTTAAAATACCTATCAAAAAGTCCCGCTATGGTACCCTTCAGTTTTTGGTACTGTTGTAAAGAAAAGTTATACAATGCGTTAAGAAAAAAATAGTATTAATAAAAAATATCTTTTCTTAACTAGTAAGCTATCACCAATTTAATTAGTTTTGTGTTTCTTAAATAATAGGGTTTGTCCTCAAAATAGTAGATCTGTCACCAAAATGTAGTCACCAAACAATGCAAAATCAGTTCCACAATAGCCGACGGAGTCCCGCTTCGCGGGACTCCTACTTCTGGGCGGTTTAAAAAAAAATAACCACGAAGGAGACGGCGGGGTCTTTCAGACCCCGCCGTCCCCTTCTAACCTAACCTGTCCGAGTCGGGGTGCCCCAAGTTGTACCAAATACCTGGGAACAATTTTTGTTTATCTGAGAACGAAAATATTTCGTGGCGATAGATGTATTGATACCCTAAATCAAGGTGGGATCATCCCAACGAGTAACAGTGTAGCAGTAACTGTGACTCGTTGGGAATTATTATCCAAAACATTCCCAACGAGTCACACTGTTACCCGTTGAGGTGTGACTCGTTGGGAACAAGCTATTATTTTTTGTAGTTTATGTTTACAATTTGCGCCTTTTTCTCCATGTTGATTATTTGTAATTAATATTGTTGATTATTTTAAAAATTACATTGCAATTAATATTTCGTTTTACTGTTTGATATTTTTTTATAAATATTTTGAATTAATAAAAGACTGATTTAATATCGCAAACAGACGTTTTATTGATACACTCCTAAAAGTATTTATTTATAGATACACTTTTCTTTTCAGTTGTACCTTCTATTGTCTAACGTAGATCTAAAAGATGGGTACCATAGCGGGACTTTTTGATAGGTATTTTAAGAGGGTGCCATACCGGGACCATACCATAGCGGGACTAACCCCAATTTTCGTGAGTGCCAAACCAACTCACACCGATTTTTTTATTTTAAGTAATACAAAATATTGAGTAGTATCAACACGTGTTAGGTATACTATACTTACAGCTTCTATAATAATAAAGGTTTAATAATAAAGGTTTTATTGATTCATAAACGCTTCTGCTTAGCTTTATTTCGTTTCCACTTTGCAGCATTAGTTCCACGTTTTCGTGCCATACAAATGTCAACAACGTCAGGATTCCTTTCCATTGTTAATAATAAGCCTTTTGAGCCACGCACAATGGTCCACATTAAGAACTAAGTGCGGAAGACATACCCATAAAGAAGAAGAAGAAGAAAGAAGAAGCCTTTTGAGCACTAAATAATTGATATTATCCCACTTAAAATGATAAATAACCGAGAGCACTTTTACATTCAATCTGTAACAACGGCCATACTGCGATAAACAAAATGAGGCCCTCTGATTGGCTACTACGGACTATGCTGAAGTTGAAACACACTGTTGGACATTGTTGATTTTGTAACATACATTGATTTTGTGAAGTGATTTTAAACGGTTTTTTGCTATTTTTGTTGCATACGGAGTAATGCATCAACTGCTCTTTTACCGGTACAATTCGAAACCATAGACAACTCAATTTTGGCAAAGTATGGACATTGTTGTTTTTGAAACTAGTGGACTCATGTGTGAGACAGAAAACAAGACAGTGTGTAATATAGTAAAATTAGAAATACTAAAAAAACAATATCAAACAAAAGAAGGAGAAGAACCGGAACCGGTCGGAGAGGGTGTGGAAGTGTATTTAGACATGACGTGCTCGCCATAATTGATTAACTAAATCTCGCCTACTTAGCTGCCCACTCACTAAGTCATCTTGTGTTGCAGCATGCTGTGTCAGGGTCCCAAGTAACCTAGATTCTTCATCTAAGTCACATTGGTCTAAGTTAGGAGCTGGTAGCCCGGCTCGATTACAAATGTTGTGTAAAACACAACAACCTATCACTATTTTTCCCACCATTATAGGATCATAGTGCAACAACCTGTGAACTAATAAACACCTGAACCGCCCTTTCAGTATTCCTATAGTCCTCTCAACACTGTTCCGAGCACTGCTGTGCAAATCATTATAAGGGCTCTCTGGAGTCCCAGCTTCTGGGAGCTTACTAATGGGAGTCATTAAATAAGGCCTTTGAGGATATCCAGAATCACCTGAAATCAATTAATGAAGCTGGAATTTAGTGAAATCCTGACTTGTGATTAAGTTATCATTGTATTGTAGGTAAATAATAACTTACCAAGTAAGTATACTTTTTCTCCATAATTGTTTAAATTTATCAAAAGCTCCTTGACTTTGGTGTTTGAGAAAACAAAACTATCATGTGTTGCACCCCCAAAAGTCACATCCACATGCAAGATGTTAAGATCAGCATCATTTATCTGAAATAAGTATAACATTATTATAATAGATTATTTATAATATTTACCTACTAATATTAAAATAAGTTTATAGACTCCAAGAAAGACCAACAACTTACAATTAAAATGTCCCTAGCATGATAGCCTTTTCGGCAATAATATCTCTCCTCATGTTGCTTAGGACGTATCATGGAAACCAGGGTGCCATCAACACAGCCTAGCACCCCTGGAATTCTGAATTTTTCATAGAACCTGTAATGATCATTCAAATAATGGCTCTTTTTTTAACAAGTCTAGAAAGACTATTAAGGTAACATGAATGTTTTAATAGGTACTTACATACTTTGACTTGAGCACTTGTCGATCATTCTGGTTTTGCGGAAATCTAATATATTTACTAATGATGTCTTTTTTATTGAGAGCATCTACAACTTCGTGGATCGCCCTAGAGGCAGAAGACTGAGATACGTATGTGTCTACATTCTTGCCAATGATTTTTTGGTAACTTCCATTAGCCAAAAATGATACAGTGCATAATATCTGTAACATCACGAATTCATTAGGTAGGTACCTACGCTTTTGTTAGTGTGTGCTTACTCACCTTATCGAAACCTTATTGAAACCTTATTGAAACTCTTGTAGTAAGAGCCACCAGCGTGCTATCCTCGGGATTAGGTCTCGTTTTGAAAACGTAGATCGTAGAGCACTACAGTCTGTAATGATCCTAAAGGATCCCTAACAGATAGACCCTAAACTTTCGCAAAGAACAGACTACTGCTAGAGTTTCCAGTTCATACGAATGGAATTTTTTCTCCTCAGGAGAGGTTTGTCGACTGTAGTAAGCTACTGGACGGAAAGCATCTTTTCCTTCGGAGCGCTGTAATAATATACCTCCAACACCTAATTTGCTTGCGTCGGTGTGAAGCTCTGTCTCTGCTGCAGGATCATATATGGCAAGAATGGGCCTGTCAACCAACTTAGATTTCAAGACTTCAAAAGCCTCCTCTTGAATATCACCCCATGTCCATGAGGTGTCTTTTTTTAGCAACTTACTGAGAGGCAAGGCAATTCGGGCAAAATCTTGGATGAATTTACGGAAATAACTAACCAGACCAAGGAACTGGCGTACGTTGTGGACATTCTCAGGTCGTGGAAAATTCATGACACTAATGATTTTTTATCACCTGGCCTAACCCCAGCTGCACTGATTTCATAACCAAGATAATGGATCTTGTCCCGTAAGAAGTCGCATTTGGAAAGATTCAAAGTGAGATTTGCTTTCTCCAAAACTTGCAATACCTCCTCAAGCCGTACCAGACATTCATTAAAGTCCTTACCGAAGATAAGGACGTCATCTAAATAAGCAGTTGCCTTGTTGAACCGAGCTGACCCTAATATTGAGTTCATCATCCGCTGAAACACGGCCGGTGCGTTAGCCAAACCAAACGGCATGCGATTAAACTCGTACTGTCCGTCTGGCGTGACAAACGAGGTGAGGTGTCTGCTTCGTTCTGAGATCGGCACCTGGTAATAGCCTGATGCAAGATCGAGCGAAATGAAACAAGCCTGGCCAGTAAGACGTGCTATCTCGTCTTCGATAATGGGCATAGGATAGCGCTCTTTCAGTGTGATAGAATTAAGCATACGGTAATCGATACACATTCGGAACGACCCATCCTTTTTGCGTACGAGTAGAATCGGACTAGCGTACCCTGAGATCGACTCCCTTACTATCCCTGCATCTAACATCTCCTTCACCATTGACCGTACCTTCTCACGTTCATGATGCGACAACCTATATGGGCGATAGACAACAGGGCGCTCACTATTTAACTCTATATTCATTGCGGTCACGTTGGTACAACCTAGGTCTCTAAGAGAGGATGCGAAGCAACGATGATATTTTCTGAGCAACTCAAACAACCTTTGTTTCACATCTTCCGGAACCTTATCACCGACACGAATCAGATTCTCATCGAAGTCGCCCTCAATCGCCATAGGGATTTCTGGTGGTTCGACAACTACCCTACTGACAACCTCTATTCGCTTTGCACGACATAAAACTAAATTATTCGTTATCCAGCAGGAGCTTGAACATGGAAACACGGTTACATAGACACGACTACTTTCAGAGCGATAGAGAACTCCACAAACAAAGTACTGTTTATTTGGTTTCCCAGCGATAACATTTTTCAAGACAATGGTGCCACATGTAGAAGATTCAATGCATGCCTTCACTGATGCTGCACCGTAGAGCTCTACCAATCCTGTTGCCCTAATCTTAAGAGAGGATTCTGTTAAATCCGGGTCTGGAAGTGGCATTTCATTGCCAACATCGATAAATTGCAGCCTAGTTACATCCTTATATACTATGATGTGGGGTTGTTCGGTGTAGGACAGCCCTATAAGCGCGGATTTCTCTAACAAATTATCACACACAACCTTGCATGTAACCTGAGCGTTAACGCCATCCACCTCAAAATTAAGTAACAACTCTCCTAGTGGCTCTACTATACCGTTTCCAAACCCTTTCAATAACGATGGTTTGTGATCGTGGGTCGAGCCTAACTCATTAACTACAGACTCCTTTATAAGCGTGACTTCGCTCCCAAAATCTACAAAGGCTTGCTGTAACGTACCGTTAATTTTTACATCCTTCATAAACTTCGAGTTCGGGTGCGAGTTCCGTCCTTGACTAGCTACATCAATACACATGGCTTTTGGAATATGACTACTGGGTTTTACGACGTTATTTTCTACTTGCGTGTTACAGTTGTTAACTGTATGCCCTATTTTGTTGCATTTCGTGCATTTTATAAGCGGTTTAGGACAATGTAAGAAGCTGTAACCCCTTTCTTTACAATTGTAACAACCAGGGAATGAACCCGATTTAGCACCTGACCTTTGAAAGGGTTGACCATTAGGGGTATTAGAGTGATCGTTTTTGTTCTTGTTATGGTTTCGATCGAAATGCTGATAAGAATCTCTGCTGCTCATCAAGAATTGCAAGAGCTGATCGGGGTGAGAGGACCGTAAAGCTAGAGCACCTGATTTGAGGGTCCTATCACTGATCCCATGAATGATACAGTCTACTGCGCGTTTCTCAGTTATGTCACATTGGTTAAGTAAAGCCAGTTTTTCATAAAAATAAACCTCTATAGGTTCATTGTACTTACTCCTTCTTTTAAGCATTTCCTCTAAGGCCTGGCCGTAGTTTTGTTCGCAAGGGAAGGCGTTTATTAGTTTCTCTTGCCATTCTTGCCAGTTGAACAAAACAGAGTTTAAACCTCCATACCATGTTTTTGCGAGGCCTTGGAGTTTCTGCATAGCAAAGTGAACGATAGCTTTGTCATCCCAACCGTACACACTAGCACACTCATTGACTTTCTTGAGCCATACATCAATTCGTTGGTTTTTTGTAGACGGATCAAAATTAGGCAGTATGTTCGTGTGATCAATTTTCTGAAAAGACCGTGTGTCTCGGGCGGGTTGAGATGCCAAACTATCTTTCAAACATTTGAAAACATCAACAATGTATTTTTTAGATGCAGATGGGCTACGTGACCTTTCAAAGTGTCCCGCGACGTTACGATGCTCTGCACGTGGGCCGTCACCGCTGTACCGATTGGCTTCCGCTCGTCGCCGTTGATGGTCGGGTGTCCCGCTGCGATGGCTGCGACTGCGGTTGCTTCGCTGGCTGGCATGCCGCGACGATGTGCGCCGCTAGCTGCGTCGGTTGGAACTCCGGTTGCGGGTCTTGGCATGTAGAAGTCGCTCCCGTTCTTGTAGCAGCTGCCTCTCCAGGAGCTTGACTCGTTCATGGCTCAATCCCAGTTCTTGATCCCGGTTGCGACATGGGCGAGTTCGCTACCGACTATCGCTGAGGTCTCTCACCCGGCTCCTACTTCGATGCTCCATCGCGCAGGGCGTCTCAAGTCGTCGATGACTGGATTCCATGCTTGGGCGCCTAGATGTTCCATCCATGATACAAGAACTCGAAAGAGAAAACAAAACAACAACCTTAGCTTCTGGTATAAGCAATCTAAGGATTTTCAAAAATATCCGTGATGTCTGTAAATTCTTGTCGTAAGGATAGTATTGTATATTTATTTCTACAGTGAAACTATGTACCTACTCTGTATGCGTATGCAATTCAAAGCTGGCAATTGTCATAACACCTAACTATTACAGAATGATGACTGCATTCCATTAACTAGTTATCATAAATATGTCGGAAATGGAGCAATAAATATGAAAACAATACTAACCATTAAAAAAAAACGATATCATTGAGCTAATATAACAAGCAATCTTACAGATACACTGTGTGTGACTCGTAAAAAAAAACTATTCATTCTACTAAAACTGAGATTAATGCAAGAAAAACAGTGTAACACAACATAGTCAATCATAGAATATCAATGCCTTTACTCGGTAACAGATCAGTATAACGTGAAGTTAATGTGGGTAGGTACACAACCATGATTAAGTAAAATAATTATAAAAAATAACGGTTACATCCTTTGTCTCTGCTATGTAGTTGCAGACTGACTTTAAAGATTTATTTACATCTATAAATAAAAATCATGTTACCAAGCAGTGGCTATCGACAGAGAAATAATGATAATTGAAAACTAATGGGCGTGTACTTACGTTGCTATCCCACTTCTGAAATGTAGAAAACACCAACAGAAACGGGACGTAGTCGAACAATGATACAACGATTATAAATAACGGTCTTATATTTTATTTGAGCTGCACATACAGAATCAATATTTACCACTAGGTACTTATTAACACTAATACAACCTATCGCGTAGAGTCCCAAAATTCAAGAGAGAAAACCACGCAACTCGCCAAGCGTTCGGTTAGGCCATGTTAACCCCTCCATTTTGAGCGGGAAAAAGCGAGCTCTCTGATTGGTTCCCGCCATTTTGCGTCAGCCAATCACAGAACAACCACAAATATAATAAAAGGGTAAAGTTGCCAGCGTAAAATATTAAAATGAGAGCTCTATTAATAAGAATATCGATTAGAATAATCGATTAGCAAAATCAAAATTCACAAACCCTAACACTTGTTTAGTCGTTGAGAAAATGGAATTGACTCGAGAAAATTCAAGAGCGATGATTTATTATGACTTTCGAAGTGGTTTAACACAAAAACAGTGTATTGACCGGATGATTTCTGCATTTGGTGATGAAGCCCCATCCAAAACCACAATTTATCGCTGGTTTGCTGAATTTCAACGTGGACGTGTCAAGCTCAGTGATAATCCCCGTCAAGGTCGTCCAAAAACTGCAGTCACCCAAGAAAACGTTGATGCTGTGCGTAAGCTGATTGAGGAAGATCGACATGTGACATACCACGAAATTCAGGCAACTTTAGACATTGGCATGAGTCAAATACAAATAATCTTGCATGAACAATTAGGTGTAAAAAAATTGTTTTCCCGATGGATACCGCATTCGCTCTGTGAAGAGCAAAAAGCGGCTCGCGTTACTTGGTGCGTCAGAACTCTCGAAAGATTCCACGCAGGATCCTCAAATGCTGTGTACAACATCGTATTAGGTGACGAATCCTGGATATACGCGTACGAACCCGAAACAAAAAACCAGTCACGAGTTTGGGTGTTCGAAAATGAGTTAAAGCCAACAAAAATTGTTCGTTCACGGAGTGTTGCAAAAAAAATGGTGGCCACTTTTGTCTCCAAAACCGGCCATGTTACGACTATTCCTCTTGAAGGACAAAGAACGGTTAATGCAGAATGATATACTAGCATTTGTTTTCCACAGGTCGTTTCTGAACTCCGTAAAGAGAACTGCAACCGCCGCATCATCCTCCATCACGACAATGCGAGTTCTCACACCGCGCACAGAACAAAAGAGTTTTTAGAGCAAGAAAACATAGAATTATTAGACCATCCGCCGTACAGCCCCGACCTAAGCCCTAATGATTTCTATACTTTCAAGAATAAATTGCGTGGACAGAGATTTTCATCACCTGAAGAAGCTGTGGACGCCTACAAAATGGCCATTTTGGAGACCCCATCTTCCGAATGGAATGGTTGCTTCAATGATTGGTTCCATCGTATGGAAAAATGTGTCAAATTTCGCGGAGAATACTTCGAAAAGCAATAAATACATTTTTAAATAGTAATGTTGTGTCACTTCCTTGATTCCCGAAATTTTCAGTGCCACCCTCGTAGTAATAGATTGAGAATAGAGAACCCACTGCGGATTTTTTCTGCGACCTCTAAAATGTCATTCGAAGCGCCATCTGGTATCGTCCTCCTAAATGAATCTGCATGTATAGGTACATACATACCTATCTATCTATCTATAGATATTCTATTTATACTATAGGATGTTTGTTCGTGCCTACAAAATACTTTACAAAATGTACACCTGTTAGTGATCTGTATCAAATAATGATTTATCATTGCGTAATACAATACTGGAACTAAAGACTGACATGCTACGGAACAATACTATGTCATGTACATTCGGAAAGTACTTAGTAGGCAACCTGGAATGCAATAAAAATCATAATTATTTATGTTTATGTTTATTGAAATATATTTGTGCTGAAAGTTTAATTTCATCATCCTCACCACTGTATTGTATTTTACCAGATAAAATCCGATTAATTGATCGGCACCAACTATACACCAAGACATTTATTGTTGTGTTTTCAAAAACATTTATCAACTCCTTCTGTGGATCTCGCACGTGAAAGGACAATCCACAAATATGTCCAAAAACATTTTAATTTTTTCTTTTAGTTTTTTTTTTGGCACATCCTTTTTCAAGATTTCCAGTGTAATATTTTGGATTTCTTTGAAAGCTTTTTCCGCTTCTTGAGTGGGATACAACAGTCAATGTCTACTTTTTTTATGTTCTTTTGCCCTCATATATTCGTTTGATTTTAATTGACTATCGCCATTTATTTCATTTTTGCAGTGTCTGCATGATTTGGAAGCATTTTTCAAACATTTAGCCAGCACCCACCCACATACATAATTAGCCTGGCCAGCATCGGCAGCCTCAGTACTTAAATTAATAAAAGGCACCACAATTTTATCATTTACTTCATGCTGAAATTGTTGTGCCTCATTACTGCAAACATTAGAAGTTTTTTCTTTGGTGTCTTCCAAAAAGAAGCTCAAAGCTTGTAGACAGTCATTGTCATCATTTTCACAGTTAGCTATTAGAGAATGGGGTGAGTTATAATTGTTTAAAAGAAGTGATTTAAAGGCACCTTCAAAGCTAATAGTGTTAGGTGCGTATTTTTTTTTAAATTAATAGACGTGCATCAAATCTTGACGACGTAAATAACGCCCTACTGCAGATCCAAAATTGGTTCACTGCTAATAATTTAGTATTAAATGGGAATAAAACTAAGTGTATTAGATTTTCCTTACCAAATGTCAAAAGTACAAATTGTGAGATAGTATTAAATCAAGAGAAACTAGAATTCGTCGATAAAACTGTTTTCCTGGGGATCACGCTTGACTCAAGGCTTCAATGGGGTCCTCATTTAACATCCCTTGCAGGACGGCTAAGTTCAGCAGCATATGCTGTGAGAAAAATCCGTCAATTTACTGATGTAGGTACCGCGAGGCTAGTCTATTTTAGTTACTTTCATAGTATTATGTCGTACGGTATTTTACTATGGGGACGGGCTGCAGACGTCGAGTCTATTTTTATTCTGCAGAAAAGAGCCATCCGAGCCATATATGGCCTCCGCAGGCGCGACTCCCTAAGGGAACGGTTTAAAGATATTAACATCATGACGGTACCTTGTCAATATATCTATGAAAACATCATGTACGTATGGAAAAATCTACATCTTTTTAGTAAAAGAGGTGAAAGACACAATTATATCACTAGAAATAGGGATCAATCAGTGCAACCACGTTTCAGGCTGGCTAAAGTAGACTCATCTTTCATGGGGTACTGTTTAAAATGTTACAATAAAATACCTCCCCATATTCTTCAACTGAATGAAACTAAATTCAAATCTTGTATATAACGCACACTATGCAGCCAAGCATATTATAAGTTGGGGGATTACATCGCTGATAAAAATGCTTGGCTCAACGCTGGTCCTGCTCCACAAGGGCGCATAAACTAATTGATTAGCATTTGAAACTACTGTTGGAGCTGCTGGAGATTTAAAAAAACTTATTTTTGGATTGTATAAATTAAATGTTTTAGTATTGTATAATTGCATAGCACATGTGTGAGTACTATGTACCTACTACAAAGCTACCATTTAATAGGATTTTCTTTCATTGACTTGAATGTGCCCTGGCGGCTGAGAGTACGTCATGCTCACTCTAATGTCTCGCTGGTGGTGGCGTGTGTGTTGGATCATTAAATTCCCTTCAAAATGGTTGAGCTGAATGGTGCTGATCCATGCGTCATGTTCGAGAACGGGCGCCGTCAATGGGGACTGGTCATTTCTTAGCTGCCACGGCTTATTTTAATTTCATTTAATATTTGAATTGCTTTTGTCTTTTTATTACGGACGCTTTTAACGTTCTGCATCGTTCTCACATGCATAATTTCAACATGAACGATGTAATCAATATTTTGTAACTATATTTTGATTTAAAAGAGTGTCCATGGAGTTTCTTGCCCGTTCTTCTCCATAGGTACCTACTACGCTTTGGAATGGGTAACTAGCTTCATCTTTCTGACTGACCGACCCCTTGACAATTCAAAAGTGCCTGTAATTGGTTTATTTGAAATAAATGCTTTGAGTTTGAGTTTGCCGTATTTCTCACCCCGAAACTTCTAATGTTCCCAAAGAAAATTTCTAATGGGTCCTGGTTAAAGTTGCTAGTCAACATTGAATCAAATAAATATCTTTGGGATAATATTGTCCAAAAATGTTGCATGCCCTCAATAGTTCGGATGAAATTTTTTATTGATGGTATGGCACTCGTTTCAATTGAGGCATATAGAATCAAAGGTAGCTAAGTGCCTCTATGTCACATTTTCAGGAACCGAAAAAAACGTTTTTCTAATTTATGAGTCAGGGGTTTTCATTTTCTCTCAGTTTTGATTTTAGAGTTTGTGATTTAATATTGGTTTTAGCTACCTTTATCTGGGAGTACTAAATAATAAGCCGAAAAAAAATAAAAAATCAAACGACTTAGCTATCTTTGATACCAACAGCTACACTTAGCTGTGTTTGATTTTTACTCAAGTGAACCTAGCTGTCTTTGATAATGACTGTCGCCATATTGACATCACAATGTTAGTGATGTTCCCAACAGTGTCGATAGCATGGACCAGTAATTAAAACACGTTTTCATGTAGATATTTAAAATGTTCATAAAACTTCAAATAATAATCAAAATCGTTATGAAATAAAAACACGTTTTCTTTTTTTAATCAGACTTTTATTTTCCTTTAGGAACAATATTCTATTCTTATGAACTTAAAATTTTTCTTATTACTAAATTATTCTTATTACTTTTAATTAGCTGTTTCTTCTTTTTCAACAAAAACAAAAGTTAAATTTTTAAATCTAATAATCAACATCGTAACAAAAAAACAACCCTTTTTCTCTTTTTAATCAGACTTTTCTTTACTCTCAGAAACAATATTCTATTCTTATGAACTTAAACCTTTTCTTATTACTAAATCAGCTGTTTCTTCGTTTTCAACAAAAACAAAATTTAAATTCTTAAATCCACCGTATCATCCCTATATTCACAATAGTTTTCATTATCATCTTCCCCTCTTTCTGAATCCCCCTCTTGAATAACTGGCGATCTTATAATATTTACATAAAACTGACATTCTGCATTGGTTTCCCATTCAGCGCCAAAATGCTTTTTTAATAGTGCATCGACATCAGTTATTTTTGCACGATTCATGGGTGCTCCTAGTGGCACGGTGGATGGGAGAATCATATTGGTTTTCATTCCAGTTTTGCAAAGATCTACTGCTTTACCTATATCTGAATTAAAATGCAGTTCTCCACGAATAAGCACATTTCCAACAGTCTTGGATCTCTTCAAAATGAATCTTTTGCATTCACTTATTTTAAAAGGCCATCTCGCAGTCGGTTTTAGGACATCTTTTGCGGCACTCCTGAAGTCTAACATTTGAATGTCACGCATTTTTGTAACGGTTGCATTTGTTGCAATGATGTCTATGTAATCTTCAGGTCGAATGATTACTTCTTGTTTTTTAAGAACTTTTTCAATGTTTCCGAAAACTCGGTCTGGTGGCATGAAAGAATGCCCAGTAATGGGAAAAACGACTTCAATTTTTTTCAGAGACGTGTTGTCGAGAAGCCATCTTGACAACATACATAGCAATATGCTATTCTTGTTCTGCCCGCCACATCCATCAGCTACAAGACGAACAGTGCTTATCCCTTCAAAATTAGTTTTATTTAAACGGTCGTACACTGCAGAGGCTATCTGGTTGGATGTTTTTGGAAGTTCGTTCTCTGTCCACAAATATGCATAAGTTGTGTCTTTATTCAGGTGATCTTTAGAAGAACCCTGAACAATCGTAAAATTGTAGAGATATATTTGGCGACTGTAGTATGCGCTTTGGTCTGGTACTTTGGGTAGGGGATTATTTTTTTGACAGTCGAACTAGAAAGTGATCATATCTTCTGATTTTTCCTGAAGCAATTTAAAGAATGCTTTTGCCCTGAGCTTGTGGACTCTTTTTTCGATCATGAGGTCTTTCTTTTTTTCTTGGTCGTTTTCCATTTTAATTTTCCCATCCAATTCAATACATTTCGAGCAAACGTCTGTTCTCGGATTACCGAATCCTAAATTGAAGTCTTGGTTAAATATTGCTCGAAAATAAGACTTCTTTACAACAGATTGAGGATTTTCGGTTTTAAACATTTTATAAAGTTTGTTTATACTCAAATCGCTGTGCAGATATTTTCGCTCTTGTGTTGCAGATCGACAGTAATGTGATTCTATGCATTTTAACTTCATAATAAACTGCCGAACTATATCTTTTTGCTCCTTATACTTGTTTATTTTATGATTTCCTCCCCTGTTTTCTTTAGGAATCTGTCGCGCATAGTAAAACGCCTTCATAACAAATTCCACTCTATACTTTTTTATTTGCAAGGAACTCAAAAAAAGTTTTTGGTAGACAATCACAAATTTATTCTGACTGTTTAAAATCCTGTACTGGATATTAAAATCTCTTCTAAGCCTTTTATTTTGGTTAGGACGCCTTCTTTTAATTTGTTTTATTTGACAGCACTTAAGAAGAAAAGCATCCTGACCGCTTTTTTTTGTTGAGGCATAAAATGATTGGTGAAATTTTAGAAGTTCATTCATTGTCAGGCTTGCACATTTTAGCGTTGGATTTTTATGTGAACAGTTCACTCTTTGAGGTAAAGCAGTAGACGAGTATCTGTGAAAAAAAAAACATTTGGTTAGGTACTAGGAACTTGTAAAGGACTTAACTCCTGACGAAAAAAAGGGGTGTTATTAAACATACTACTAGTTTGTATCTGTTATTTTACTTAGTAGGTATACTACTGGTACTTGTAGGTAGGTTTGCATACATACTAAAAATTATAATAGTATAAATTATTATTGGGAGATAAAATAAAATAAATACAATAATAAATATTTTTAACACTCAAATTTCTCTATCTTAGCACAATTTTAGTTACAGTTAGGTAGTATGTATTAGCGTTATGGTACATAATAGCATGTAATAGCAATACAGGCAAAAATAAATATTGCGAAAAATTAATTTAATTCGATTGCAATTATTTATCTTTATCTATACATTGTGTGGAGTGTAGACGCGAGGCACATCACTAACCTTTCTCTCTTAGCAATGTTTGCCTTCCAGTTTTCTTGGTTTCGTGTGCGTTTTCGACCTCTGCCAGTACTTGCCGGTTCTACAGGGACCTCCATAATATGTTTCACAACAAATTTTGCACGAGAAACTCACTAAAAACACTAAAAATACAATAAAAAACATTAGGTGTGGCTAAAGCCGGGTCCAGACGAGTGTAATGTGTAATGTAAGATTACGTGTAATTTAGCATCAACAGTGTGGACGGCACACGAACTCAAAGCGAATTGTGCGCGAAAATATTTCAAAAGCTGTTTCCACTCAGTTGCTACGAACATGCCGAATAGGAAGGTCGTGATAGCTGGTGCGGCTTTTATTTTCATGTATTTACTAACTGAAGACCGCAAAAGTCGGAAGCGTCGATGGTGGAAAACTAATTTGTATAAAAGAAGATCTTCTTTACTTGTGGAACTAAAATCTCAACATATAAGTGGTCAATATAAAAACTTTACCCGGATGTCGCCTACTGACTTCGAATATTTGTTAACAATCATTGCGCCTAAAATATCAAGACAAGACACTATAATGAGATCTGCAATTTCGCCGCAAGATAGACTGGCTCTAACACTAAGATTTTTGGCAACAGGAGATTCATTTACAAGCCTTCAATACACCTTCAGAATTTCAAAACAGTCAATGTCTTGCATTGTACCAGAAGTTTGTGAAGCGATTATAAAATCATTGAAAGAAAACATTAAGGTGAGTTTTACATATTTTTATTTATTTATTAAAATAACAAATTAAGCTATTGTATTAAGTAGGGTAAGCAAAATTAAAATTATTCCAAAATTAAAATTAGAAAGTTAAATCAAATTGTATCTTCAAATCATATAGTACAAAATTTATTCTTTTCAAATCAGGTCATTCACAAAATCTACATCATCATATGAAGTTTGAGATAATTCTGAGGGAACAGGTGAAGCATATGGAGCAGTAGGGCAACTTGTCTGATTCTGACCTGTTGAATACCCTGAAGTAAGTTCTGAGCGATTAGACAAAGAAGGTGGTTCATTGCAGTATCTTGATGAAGGAACCGAGCCTGTTGTATACTCACTGTAATTGAATGCAGATGGATAATAATGTTGAGAAAAGTTAGTGCATCCTTCATCGGCTTTGAATATTACGTCCATTATTGCTCGCTGCACGGCATTTTTAGTACTTCTGTTATATTGTTGCATCTTGCTGCATATAAAATTTGAAAAGAAAAGGGTTTCACTGTCAAAATTGTTTGGATTATTGTTTCGGGGTTCAGGAGTAGGACTAGAAGCAGCACTCTTAAGCAGGCCAAGAGCATCCGAAAGCATACCCATTTTTTTATTTTCGTCTGATTTCTTTTTTTTGGGGGCCTGACCAGTTGGTGATATAAATTCTGAACTGTAATCATTTTCTACACTTGTAGATGCACTCTGTTCCGGTTCATTTGTAATCTGTAATTAAAAAGAAATTCATTGTTTCAGCTGCCAAAAACAGAGTCAGAATGGATCCAGATCTCAAACAGATTTGATGAATTGTGGAATTTTCCCCATTGTGCCGGAGCCATGGACGGTAAACATGTCATTCTCGAGGCTCCGGTACATAGTGGCACAGAATATCGTAACTACAAATCGAATTTCAGTATAGTGATGTTTGCTTTAGTAGACGCGGAATATAATTATAAATTTCTGGATGTCGGATGTCAAGGCCGCATTTCAGATGGTGGAATTTTTAAAGAAACTGAATTATATAAAAAACTAGAAAATAATTCGTTACGATTGCCTGCACCTGAAGCACTGCAAGGTAGAAACAAAGTAGTACCATATGTTTTTGTAGGAGACTCTGCCTTCCCTTTACAAAACAATATAATGAAACCCTATCCAGGAGAATACCCCAAGGGATCGCCGCGAAGAATTTTTAATTACCGGTTAAGCAGAGCTCGCAGGATTGTAGAAAATGTATTTGGTATACAGCATCTGTGTTCAGAGTTCTACGAAAACCTATGCTCCTTCAGCCCAAAACCGTGGAGACTATAGTCATGGCTATTGCACACTTGCATAATTTTTTGAGAAACACGGATTCATCTAAAAACTTGTATGCACCCCCTGGCTCACTTGACAGCGACCAAAACGGAAGATTATGTGAAGGTAGTTGGCGGAGAGATTGTGAAATGTCATCTTTACTTCCATTGAATAATGTACCTAGAAGAGCTGCCTCAACGGCAAAACAAATTAGGGATGAGTTTAATGACTATTTTATGAACGAGGGTACAGTTTCTTGGCAGAATACATATTGTTAAGTTTTTTTTATCAAGTCGAAGGAAACTAGTTCAATGCAGTTACCTCTGTGTTGCGTCGTTTCCTTGGATTATTTCGATCACCTAAAAATGCCAGCGCCTCGTAAGCAAACCATGTACTTTTGTACGTTTCATCCCCACCTGTAAAATAAATTACAATAAATAAACAATACAATAGAATATAGTACATATATGTATAGTAAAATATAGTAGAATATAGTAATATAGTGGGTATACAATAGAAGTAATAATTGTACTAATAGCAAGTAAGTGATAATACCTAAGTAAAAACTAAATTAATAAATAAAAGTGTGTAATATGTAAAGCAACAGAAATTTATAATAAAACATACCTTTTCCGGAACTATGGCTCTTCTTTACTTTTCCTTTTTCTCTTCGATGTGAAGCAAGCAAACTAATCATTTTGTTTTTGCATTCTTCTACATCTCTTTCCAATGAATGAGCAATATCACTCCAAGCATCGTGTTTCAGATTTTTTTTATAGTATTGCGGGTTTTTTGGATCCCAAATAACAGGTTTTTCTTGATACAAACTAATAAGTTCAAGCGATTGTTCGTCACTCCACATCATGAACGTACATACGACACAACCGTCACGAACGCCGTCCAAACGAGCACTGCGAGCGTCTTTGTGTTCGCGCGAAAAACCGACAGCCGATGGATCAACCCCGAGCGCCGCGCGAGCGTTACATGTAATGCTCGTAGTGCCGTCCACACGTAGAATTCGTGTTACATTACACGGTGGATTACATTACACGTTACACTCGTCTGGACCCGGCTTAACGCGGTTGTATAGAAATCGCCATTTTGTTTTCGAGAATTCAAGCGTTGTGATTGGTTGTTTTGTCACCTAGCTGTCTTTGATTGTGCCCTAAGGTGACTTAGCTGTATTTGATCCCAAAATCAATTTTTGAACGAAATTTAAAAGGCTTTAGCTGTATTTGTTTCTTACAATAATAAAATAAATAGTTACAACCAAAAATTCGCTAGATGGCTCCATACTTAGTTGTTTTTTTGAAAGTTTGTCGCTTAGCTGCCTTTGATTCTATATGTCTCAATTAATCTTATTTTATTATTCTTTTCTTTTTTAACTTTAATAAATTTTACTGATCTTAAAACTTTTTTCGCATTTATCCATAATTCGTGGTGAGGTGAATTGTTTCCTACACCAAATTTGTACATTTTTCCGTAAATCATATTAAATGTGCTTGCGTTCAAAGAACCAAATAAATTATCCATAATTTTGGTAAATTTTATTATTTGTCGGCACTCATTTGGTACATCTCCTCTTCCTGTTAAATGTTCTGCAGCTACAGCAACACTATGGCTAAAAATTTGGGCTGCGTCTTTTACTTTCATTTTTTTAATTTTTTCTTCTTAAATATGTTCGTCAGTTAAATTGTGACATACTTTTAACTCCCCATATGATTTGTCTGCTTCGTAAACTTTCTGATAATATTTCCATTTAATGGTATTTTCGACCTTTATCCGTATATACCGTAACTCTGTCCACAAATTGTATCACCTAACACAACATATATTAAAGGCGTTTTATGTGTTAATTAATTTAAAATGACTTGAACCATTTTACACATTGTTTATCGGTTGGTGTTGGATGATTTTAAGCTTCGTATTTTGGAAGTTTGTACTTTAAGAAGTTATATAAACAAAAAGTTGTAAATAAATATGATTACCTTGAATATTAAAAATTGAAATTGATATTGTAATCAGGAATTGGGAAGTCAAATTTTATTTAAACTGTTATACACCTGTATCTCATTTAAGATAAAAAGTGAAAAATGATACAATGATTGTTAATTTTGATACATTATGAAAATGTTAATGTATTTATTGATACAAGTGCCATACAAACATACGAAAATAATAAGAATTTGTTAGGTAGGTATTTGTTTGAGAGAAATAAAATCAAATTCAACGAAAACACAAATTTTGTTATCATGTTTATTCAAATAAAACAAAAACTTTCGTAGAAAATTAAGTAATTAAAATTAAAATACACACTTTAACGTTATTTAAACATAATAGGTAATCTATACAATCAGTCTTTTCTTTATTAATTTATATGTTCTTTGTACTTAATAATCAGTTCTTTATTATTAGCCAAACAAGCTTATTATCATTAAGAACAGTTACATTACCTACGTTCCTAATATAATAAATTGTATAACATAAAATTAAATGTTCATAATCAAACAACAGATAAGCGTTAGAGTAGGTACTTGTTTTTGTACTTTCATTCAGTTTCTGAGACGATATCTGGATCCACGTCACGTAAATTGCCATTAGTTAGCAAGTTATGATAAAATTCGTGAACACTTGGATCAATATATTCCAAGAGGGATATTAAATCCTTTTTCTTTTGTACGCTTATAGGCACTGGTCCTTTGTAACATTTTTGAACAGCATTTATATTAACAAAGCTATAATCTTTATTTTTCTTGTTATAAGTCATCGAATAGTAGTCAGTATCACCTTCGTAACTTTCTTTATAACCAAAATCTGGAAATTGACCTTTAATAAATTTAAGAACTCGCACGTTTGACCAAACAAATTTCCTGCCCTCAGTATTACACTTTTTTATTACAAAATTATATTTTGAAAATGCAGCAAAATCGTAAAAATCGTTTTCAGACATTTCTATGACTGAGAATTTATTATTCCTATTGGAGGAAATTCTCACCAGCTGACACCAATCGCGCGGATGATGAATGTTCATCGAAGTTCGCTTTTTAGCCTTCTCAATAAGTGCATGATCACTGTCTACCTCCATGTGCGTATGGCCCGGTACGAGAAACTTATGTTCTATCACTGACAGTTGAGTAGATTCTTTTATAGCTAGCAATAACGCTGTACAAACTATAGAATTCTTATTCTGCCCAGAACATGAATCGGAATACATAATTAGATTTTCGGCATGTGGATGGAGTAAAGGCAGTCTCACAGTAATAAAATCGTATAGGCACGAAGCTATTTGATTAGCGCCTCTGCCGCCACTTGATTCTGGCCACATATAACAATACGCGTTGTTAGATATAAAATCATGAATAGTGAGATTATAGACCCAAAGTTGTCTTTTATAAAATGCTGATTGGGTAGTTAACATAGGCGTGGGTAAACATTGTTGTAGGTCAAAGGCAATCACACAAGTATTACAGTTATTTTTAGCAATGCCTTTGTCTTTACGTTTTTCATTATAGGCACGTTCATAATCCTCCTGATGTTTTTTTAATTGTTCCTGAACTTGTTGGATCTCTTCAGGATCTGTCATATATTTGAGTTTATTTTGTAACAAGTTACATTTATTACATGTATCTACGCTAGGTTTTTTGAAGGCTAGATTCATGTCTTTAAATACTTTTCCATATACAGTTTTACAAACTGGATTATTATTTTCATTGCAATAAAGACGATACATGGCATCTAGTGAAAGATCTGCACTGAGGTACTTTTTAGCAGTTTTGGCTCGAGAATAGTGGCTTTCATATGCCGGAAATTTATTGATATGTTGTTCAATCTCCTTAATTCGCTCTTCAGAATTTTTTTTATAACTCGCAGCACGTCCTCTTTCACTTTTAAGTACACGACCATACTTTTTATTTTTTCGCACACAGTCTGAAGAAAGCGATTACTCTCACCTAGAGTTTTCAAAAGACAACCTTTACATATTTTATACTCCTCAGTGAAATGAATAAGTTTGTATGTATTGCTGTATTCTCGTTTATTTTTTCCTCCCATAGTATGCATTTTTTTTTTATTAACTTTTATAAGCCGTTCGGTGTATTTTGCTCGTTCATCATATGAACCCAAAAGCCAATACTCTTTAAAAATAAATTCTCTCACATTATGAGGTATACGACTATTGCACTTCATACGACAATCTGTTAAAGGAGTTAAATTTCTCCCAGGTTTCAATTTATCTAGTTTTGTGACATAACTTTTCCCCGCATTTCTTAATAATAATCTAGATTCTCTGTCTGATCTTCTCTCTTTTAATGACTTCCTTGTTTTTCTTTTATTTGAATTTGAACACCCAGGTTCCGAATCTGTTACGGTATTATCCGATTGAGAACTTTCAGGAACTATGACATTCAATTTGGTGTATTTTTTCTTTGGTTTTCTAGACGTGCTAGTTTCACTTTCATCTGTATCACTTGTATTAGGTACATAGTTTTCACTACTACCAGAACTAAAGTCAAAAATTCCCGGCGACAATTCAGTTTCAGACGCTGTACTGCTTATTATACTTACATTTTCTTCCATATTTTGTTCAACTTGATCCTCTTCTATCACGCTTATTCTTGCTTCCATCTTTCGTCCATTATGGTCCTCTTCCTCTATCACGCTTATTCTTTCTTCCATCTTTCGTCCATTATGGTCCTCTTCCTCTATCATGCTTATTTTTTCTTTTATTTTCCATACAACTTGATCTTCCTCCTGTATCACGCTCTTGGTTTCTTTCATCTGATGTCCAAGTTGATCGCTTATTATTACGTCCATCTTCTGCCCATCCTGATTTTCTGCTTCTATTATTATTATTCTTTCTTGTTTTTCCTGATCATTATATTCTTCGTCCGTCGTCGTCGTCGTAACATTAATTAATTCTTCCATGTTCTCCTTATCGTGGTCTTTGCCCTGTAGCAAGTTCATCTCATATCCATCTTGATCTAATTTCTTCACATTATCTTCGTGCTCCTTTTTGTGAATGCCCTCCATAATCTTATCAATTCGTGTTTTCACCGTTGTCTGAAAAAGAACAAATCACAAGGCACTTTAATTATTGTTATTGTACCTAAGTACGTTATTTATAATAATAGAAGTATAAAAATGAGTCCAGATTAACTAACATATGATCAAACTTTGGTTATATACCACTTTGTTTAACATTGTTGTGTAACATTGTAATATAATAATATAACAAGACTTTAGATATTAAAATAACCCGTTATATAACTATAACACATGTGTTATTAACACATCATCGTCACCAATAAAACATGCTAAATACTTTGTTTTATAACATGTCTTGTAACACCCTGGACTCAATGAAGTAAACATCAAATAATAATAATTATTGTCTCTTTTTAGACATTAGCCATATCTGTCACTCATGTATTTAATTTATAAAGGCTCGTACAAACTGTCGCGACTTGTCGCGCGACGCGACTTTAACAATACAATTTCTAAGAAAACTTCACGGTAGAACAATTACCGGTGTCGCGTCGCGCGACAAGTCGAGCCAGTGTGAACAAACCTTAAAATGTTAAATTAATTAAGTTTTGTACTTATCAATAAATAATATTATGAGATATTTTAAGCGTCACATAAGTATCACAACTAATGCAATGTAATTTGTGTAAAATGATATAAGTCGACTCACCTTACGCATCGTTTTGCGACAGAAAACACAACACACTAGCTAGAACGCAATAGCAAGACTAACGTCTTCAACAGTTTGACACTCACTCGATCGAATTTCCAATCTATGCATCTCACTCTTCGCGGGGAAGCGGGGCGCGAGCGGCGAGCGCGATACACGAGCGAGGCGAGGGCTGCTACGCCGCCGAGAACTTGTATCACAATACACTCATTATGAGGTTTATTTAAGTTCTATTGACATTTACAATGTTTGATTTAAATATGTTCATATTATTATACACTTATTCCAAAATGATGTTCATATTGATACAAATTAAATCAAAATCAGTTATCACACCGTATTTGATTAGAAAAAAAAATGTAAATTGATATAGGAAGACTTGTATCATCATACACATTGTTTTGATAAAAATAACTACGTTCATTAAGATTTAAATATAATTGTACCGTTTTTCACAAAGATGACCAGAGGTATTGATATAATGTTTATTAATATAACTGTAAATATATCAGTTTATACTAATTCACATCTAAATATTTAGATCGCGTAATAAGAGTCACTTACATTTGTATTGATATACATTAAGGTAATTAAAATTTTTGTTCAGTTCACATTGATATTATTTAAAATGTATTTTATTACACATTGATATTATTTAAAATGTATTTTATTACACATTAATAAATGTAAAAAATGCTTAGTTAGAGCACTTTACACCAAAATAAGCTTGCACAATTTGAATCTTAGAGAGGTACCAATTAGACCAAAAAATTGCATTTTTTTTACTGTTAAAGTTAGTGTAAGAATATTAAAACTGTTATAGGTCAAGATATATCACTTTTCACTGAAGGTACAGAATTATAACAAATTTAAATAAAAATGTAATCAGTCTCAAAATTAAAAACCAATCAAGTTTACTGAGGGCGACATTTTAAACTAAATAAAATATCCTAAGCGATATTTTGGACGAAATATCTAAAAAATATAAAAAATTAAAATAACATAATTATGAAATTCTTAGGCATAAGTTTCATAGACCTACATGAAAAACAAAATAAAATAATCAATTCGAAAAAGAAAATAAAGTTAATAAAATACCAATAATACCAATACCAATAACGCAAGTATTTTCAGTTTGCTGCAGCCTTCACTGATTTTCATCCTCTTGATCAGACTCATTTAAAGCATCTTGGACTTTTTTGTCGCGTTTTAGAGATAAATATTCATTGGCGTATGTCCTAGGTATTACGTTCTTGTCGACGAGTTTTTTTAAGTCGTTGTATTTTTGCAATGATACTGGTAGTTTTGCAGAATATAGGGAATATTTTGGTTTGGAACCATTCAGACTACATAATATGACCTCTGTAGCTTTAGCATCTGGTAGCATAGAATATTTAATAATAATTTTGTCAGTGTTTGACTTTTTGAATGTTGCAATACATAATTTAGAAATCTGTAACTTTTGATGCTTCTTAACCCTTATTTCGACAGAGAAGGTGATAGTAAACTTATTAAAATTTTATTGTATAACCAAGTTTCCATGGTTTTTCTGAACTTCCAAAAAAAGAAAAAAAAAACTACCCCCCACCCTTATGGAGAAAAGCGATGTCCGCCACACCGGACATTATCGAAACTTAGTAAAAAAAGTGTTAAAATTACTTGTCCGTCCTAGCGGACTTAATCGAATACGTGAAAGATGTTACATAGTATAAAGTAAAAGAATATAATAGTAAAAAAGCCTTTATTTTTTTAGAAAAGTACAAAGAAACTTGTATTATTTAACATGAAAGCTCAAAAAACAGTTGCGAGGATTTTTGCCCGTCACAAAACAAAGGCGTGTATCACATTTCAGGCAGTAAACCGTAGTTTTTTTATTGCAGTACATACAACGACCTTCTTCCTTCACTGACGGAAAGTGTGAAACTCCATCGTAGCGTGAACTGTCTGCCGGTCTTGTTTTACAAAGGTGCCTGATCGTGCTTTCATCCGTTTTCTTATATGTAACACTTTTGTTTGTGCTGATCAAACTGTGGTACACTTCGTAGCGGAAATCTTTCAGCCGCATGCATTTAGTGGCAGGGTTTGCATGTTTGCGATACAGGATCCACGCATTGTCGACGCAAATATCAATAATTTGTGCGAACATCGCCATGTACCAGCGCTTACTCCTGAACGGAGTTCTATACAAGGCGATCAACATGTCGGCCAAGTCTACACCGCCCATATTCTTGTTATACTCTTTCACAATATTGGGATAATCAACATCGACTTTCCTCTTGGCATTCTTGCAATATCTTTTAATCCTACTAACTGGTTCAGCGTCAGTATAGGAACTGATTAGTGTAGCAGCTTTATTGTCATGCCACCTCACAACCGACAACTTGTTTTTGTGACAGACGGTTTGACTGAAAGATCCCCTTGGTTTCTTTTTCAGTGCCTTTTCGCTACTCAATTTTTCTTCGGCTCCTCTAAGGCGGTTGCTTCTAATGGTGCCTACAGAAAAAATACCATAATTTTCACGCAACAGGTAAACAAGTTCAGGTGATGTAAAGAAATTATCGAAACAAACCGTTGCTGGTTTCTTTTAGATGGTCTGGCAGAGTCCAAGCACGACTTGGGTACTAAATCCTAACGTTCGCTCTTCATCGGTGAACTTGTGATACCTGAATGTATCATCCCCACCGTAGGGCAGAAAGTCATAAATCATGCCCGAAATTCCAGCTCGAACGTACATCTTGAAACCCCATTTGACCGGTTTGTCCTTCATGTATTGTCGTCTTTTGCCTGCTTTTCGTCCTTTATACGGCACCATCATTTCATCGATACTGAAAGTGTGTTCGCCTGTTACACTCTCCTGAGCCAGACAGTTTTGTCGTATTCCTTCAAGCAAAGAGCGAACTTTGTAATACCGGTCAGAGCTTTCAAAGTTATTGTCCGCAAAGTGTACGTTTTGGCGGATGGCTTCATACCTCTTCAACGACATAACACTAGCAATTTTGTCGTACCGATATTTTTTGGACCAGTAATCTAAATACGATGGTAGCGACACAATGCCCATCAAAATTAGGATAGCAAGAAAGTCGCGAAACTCATCTTCTGTCAAATTTATAGAGCGGCCTGTTTTTAGCACGGAATATGCGTTTGTTTCTTGTACAACATTAGCAATCACATCTTCTGCGAAAAACGTCAAAAAGTAATCTAAAGGTGAACGTACTACGGGAGGATCTTCAAATACTGCAGTATCTTCTATCTGGGCTCTATGCAAAAAGGTACTCTTTTTCCATTTGTACGAGAGGGAAAACTTTTGAATTTGCTTGGGTCTCTTTTTTGTCACAACTGATGGTTCTCTGAGTCTTCTTTTTCTATGCACAGGTGTTGGCAACGAGGGTAAAGACGATATAGAAGGTAAGTTTGCAAAATTGGGTTCCTGCGACTGGTTCGGGAAAACTTGCTCTATAATTGGAGTCAAAGGAGTCGGGAAGTCGTTGTTGAGTTCAAAACTTGTTTCAGAAGGGTTTTTATCAGGGCTGTCTGCGATATTCAAGCGCTCTAGCGAAGATGCAATAGACGGTGCAGGTGAACTGAAGACAGAAGGCGAATTAGAGAATGAATGAGGCTCATTTTCGGCGCAGGAGCTATCACCTGTTTCAGACGGTGCACGTTCTGCAGGAACGAGTGCCAATATTTTTTTCGAGCGTGCATGCAGGGAAGACTGAAGCAAAAGAAAAGAAATACGTGCAAAACGTGTACGTAGCAAAACACCACCACCAATAAAAAAATAGCGAAAAAGTAATGGGGTAAGTATGAGGGCACACAGATACAGAGACTCATGGTGTACATTATACATAGACAGTGAGTAACCAGTTCTTACATAAGTAAGTAGTTTTTTAGGAATAAAAGTAAAGTAGGTACTTAGTTTTTAGCATGTAACTGTAACGTAAAGGCTAAGCAGATAAGTAGTAGGTATATAATATACACCAGTGAGTACCTATTGAGAATAGGTGTAGGGTTCTTTTCACGTAAGTAGGTAGGTCAGGTAAGTAGGTAGACTACCTTTTAGTAAGTAGTTTTTAGCATTTTAGTTTTATGTAAAGGTTAGGTAGTTAAGTAGTATCTAACAAGTTGGTAGGTACTGAGAATAGATGTAATGTTTTGACAGTACCGACAACTCAAATCTTTCACCTTTCATACCATATTTCGACAAGGTCCGCCGTGACGGACAAGCTGTAAGACACAATAAATACAGGTGTTTCGACGAGGTCCGGTGTAGCGGACAAGTAAAAAACTCGATAATTATTATGAATAACGTAAGCAAAAGCTATGAAATCGTATTATTTGAACGTTAGTAGATTAAATTCACAAAACACAAATAAAAAATCTACGCAACATAAGCAAAAAATAATATTTTTTAATAAATTACCTGAAAGACTTTCGTAGTGCGCGGTTTCGCCGAAATTTTTTCGCCAACTGTCAAACTCTGGGTTGTCACAGGCAAAATTTATTTTTCTACTAAAATTTAACCGACCTCCCAATAGCTTAGTAGTTTTTTTGTTGCAAAAATAGAAATAGACGGGGCGGTGGATTTTTTTTAAGTACTTGTCCGGTGGTACGGACAAATTCGAAATAAGGGTTAAAGGTGCTGTTCAAAATGTCTTCAAAACCCATAAAGTCTTTACCTTCCAAAACAGACACTATATATGGAGCAGGATTTTTACGCGCCATTTCGATAGCCATCGGCCAATGAGACGGTGCTCATATAGTAGTCTTTTTTACAGCACGTTCAATAGTGGCGTGCATGCTATCTACAGGCATAAAAGTGTGTCCAGGTATCAAGTAATTCATTTGAATTACGTCTATGTTTTTAGATATTGATAGAAAATATCTAAACATACACAACATCGTTTTATTTTTATTCTGACCATAACATGAATCTGAATACAACAGTACTCTTTTAACATTTTGACGTTCATCTAACTTTTGAAGGTATTTAAAGATGCAAGTAGAAATTTCATTGGCTCTGCGATGAGCGTCAACCTCGGTCCACACATTGCAGTACCCTACCTGTGTATTGCTTTCATAAATTGTCATATTATATACAGCTATTTTCCTTGAGTAGTACAGGGCCATATTTTCACCGTGCGGTGTATTTAGGACCTTTTGCATATCAAAACTTGCACATATCACACTTGGATCCATAGCATTAAGTTTCTGGTGGCATTTAAATCTTTCATAGGACTCATTTTTTTCTCTCAAGTGGTTTTCAAAGTTCAAGAGTTCCTCTTCATTTTTGACATCATAAGTCCGAATCATACATGTCATACATTTATCTTTTTTAGGGACATGAAATCCTATATTGTAATTGGTCAACCAATTTGAAAAAACTTGGTTGGAAGTGAACGTTTCGGACATCATCAGAGCTGAAGACTGGCCGTCGTCTAGTCCCGATCTTAATCCGCTGGATTATGATTTATGGTCAGTTTTATAGAGTATGGCTTGCTCTAAATGCCATGATAATTTGGAGTCCCTAAAACAATCCATACGATTGGCAGTAAAGAATTTTCCCATGGAAAGAGCGCGTGCTTCTATTGATAACTGGCCTCAAAGATTATATCTCAAAGTCAAGACAGTTCATTAATTTATTGATTAGATTTATAAATAATGTCAATAATTATAATTTAAAATAAGTGTTTGTAGATTTATACAGATCATCAAGTCTGTTTAAAATTTAAATAATCATCTATTGAATAAAAACATCAGTCACAAAGCCAATTGTTTAAAGTTCTATTAAATTCTAAATTATTAATTTTTCTTATATTTTCCGGAAGTTTATTATAAATTTTCACCGCCATGATGTAGCAGTTTCTGTTACATAACTTTAATCTACTTCGAGGTACTACCAGAGGTTATTGTACCATTTTTCTTTTAAATTGGGTTTTATCATCCTGCTCAAAAAGCGATAGGTGGTTTCTAACGAACTTAGGCTTCGTTCACACGGCATTGTCCTGCACGTTTTTTTTGTAATCGTTTTTATAACGTATAGTCAACCGGGTGTTCATATGGTAAATTTTCATTCGTGTAAAAACGAATAGCCGCAGTTTCCAACCAGTTGTCACAGTGAGTAGACGTCACTGATGGATCCACGCTTGGTTGTACTTTTATATTGGTATCGAAGGCGGTCTCGCCGCCGACAAAACAGAAGGTTTTGGGTACATCCTATTAATCAAGAATCTGTGCGTACGATCACATTTGAAAAATTATTCGAAAATCTTAGAAACGATGAAAAAATGTTTTTTAATTACTTTCGAATGTCTATTGAAAGTTTTGAAAAGTTATTAACTCGACTGGAAAATTCAAGCCTAACAAAATCAAATACGAATATGCGGAAATGCATTAGTACTAAAATGAAATTAGCCATCTGTTTAAGGTGAGTACACAAATAAAAATACACAGGTTGTGATTATTTAAGTTTTATTAATGTTAATTATTATAATTAAAAAAATATTCAAATTTGACCAATTTTACTATAGTATATTCGTGTTTCGTATTAAAAGCCATTGTAATCCATATCCGTGTAGTTAGAATAGCAGGATTCGACAGAGGACGGATTTTGAAGAGTAGCTGCTGTAGTTAATTCTACAGAGGCTGGACTTTGAGAAGTCGTTGTAGTCATGTTTGTAATGATAGAATTTGTAGCTTCTTGTGTAATGTTACTATTTTGGTATTGTTGTGTAAAATATCCTCTGTGAACTGATGAGAGATTGAAAGACGACGATTCACGAATTTGGCGACTGTTTTTAATTTTTTTCATTAACTGTAGCACACCCATTTGGAATTCGAGGACTTCATCATCGTCATACTTATCTAATGATGGTAATATCCCATTAAAAAATGAAAGATGCCGATTCATTGTTTCAGGTACCTTATTTGAATAAGAATCCATAAATTTCATCATCTTCGCATCTACAGAACTAATCGTATTCTTTAGAGATCTTTTAGGTACACGATTAGGTATTGGGCTCTTTGCCGCCATTGTGTCATGTGTCTCTATAGAGTTTGTTTCCAATGTTTCTTTTCCTCCCTCAGAATATTTTTTCTGGTTTTCGGATTCAGTGTTATTATCGGATTCCGTGTTGTTATTTTCGGTAGTAACATTATTTATTGTCTCTTTAGGTTGTATTACTTTCTGCAGAAAAGATAACTGTTTACTATATACATAAGGCTTTGCTGTTTTGGCGCCACTTCCTGAGCTTTTCTGATGTTTTATCTTTTTATATGATCGATTATAATTATCTCTTATATGAGTCCACCGTTGAATAATCATTTTAGCTGTAAAAGACAAACATGATAAGTAATACGGTACATATACATTTCTTTTTTCAGATATTTAGCATCGGGGTGTTCCATGAAAGATTTACACTATTCATACAAAGTTGGAGTATCGACTATAAGTGGTACTCGTATCATCTGGGATGTTTGCTGGACTCTGTGGCATGTCCTTCAGGGAGAATATCTTCAAACGCCTTCTACAGAAAGTGAATGGATGAAAATAGTGGAAGGTTTTGAAAGAAAGACTAATTTCCCTCATTGTTTAGGTGCAATTGACGGGAAATACATAAAAATCTTAAAGCCTCCTCATAGTGGATCCATGTACTTCAATTATAAAGATTATTTTTCAATTGTGCTACTTGCGGTGGTTGATTCGGAATACAGATTTATATATGTAGACATAGGATCATACGGAAAAGATTGTGACTCATCCATTTTGAAAAATTACGTCTTATGGAAAAAAGTTAATGATGGTTCGCTGAATATACCCAAACCAATGCCATTATTAGAAGGTGGAGAAAGTACACCTTACGTATTTATTGGTGATGAGGGATTTGCTCTACATAATAATTTACTACGCCCTTTTGGAGGAACACATTTAGATTTTCGTAAAAAAATCTTTAATTACCGCCTGAGCAGAGCAAGGAGATACGTGGAGTGTGCTTTTGGTATCTTAGCGGGAAAATGGAGAATTCTACATAAGGCTATTGATGTTTCACCAAGTTTATTGACAGAAATCATAAAAGCATGCATTGTATTACACAATTACGTTCGTGAAAATGATGGACACAATTTTGAAGATGTGGCAAATCCTCCATTATTTGAAAATATTCAAAGTACGTCAGTTAGAAATGTTCAAGCAAACAGCGTAAGGTCCATTTTTAGTCACTATTTTTTATCAAACGAAGGATCAGTCCCATGGCAAAACGAATATATTTAGAACTAAGCAGAGTAAGTTAAAATATGTTGTAACGCAATTTTTATTATTAATAATAAAAGATACATACCTATGGCTTGTCTTGTTTTTTCTTCCTTTGTTTCAAAATTAGGATCAATTATTACCATGATTCCCTTCCAAGCCGCTTGAGTTGCGACGCGATTTTTATAAAGTTCCAAAGTTTTATCCCATAAAACGGGATTTTGTTCCACTAAAGAAATTAATAGTTCGTTATCTATAGAAGATTCCTCAACCATTTTGAATATCAAACCAAATCCAACCATAAAATACGTGCCACCCCGCCAAAAGACGCTCAGGTACTAAACGCTTCTTCGGTTGCTATTCGATAAAAAACGTATAACATCGTGTCGTGTGAAAGAGACAAAGCTATACCATATGCCACTGCGAACCGAATACGTCAAAGTTTATTCGATTTGCTTGACAAGTCCGTTGAGTATGCGTTTAAACGTATAAGCGGTACACGTTTTTTTGCAGTGCAATCGACGTGTGAATGGATCTATGTACGTTGTATGGTCACTATTTATACGTTAAGACGTATACTGCAAAAAAACGTGCAGGACAATGCCGTGTGAACGAAGCCTTACACATTTAAAAAACGTATAGGGATGGAAGTGTAAGTACACGTTAATCAGTGAATATTGGTTGGCACAAATCAGTCCACTTGAGACTATAAATTGACCTAATGCATTTTTACTGGGCTGTAAAAGCTCTCTGGGCTTCTGTAGTTTCCCTATATGAGTATGTATAATTATGGGTTTCCGGAATGTTAATGGCATGCTATGAGGTCTTTCCAGTATATGATAGATAATTGATTAGCTGTTACTCAACAGATGAACAAATCATAAAATAATAATAATAGTATAATAAATAGCAAAACTTACCATGCAGATGTAGAGTTGGAACAGCTAATGCATTTAAACGGTTATTGCGATTCTTAAAGTGGTTGGCAAAATGTATGTCACAGATGACTTTCTTTCTGTAAAGTTTGATGTCATCTGCAGTCTCCAGTTTCCCACCAACAATATTAACCCAGGCTTTGAATTCTTCAGGATTCCTTACTGGGTGTGGAAATTGATGGAATGTAAGACCTAAAAAAAATTTAATCTAAGCAGTGTATCTGAGCAGCAAGATTTATACGGCGGGAAGGAAAATGATTCTCTCGATGAATGGTGACTCAAAGTTACTTTCTCCCAACGAAAACTATTGAAACATTTTAAAATTACTAACCTAGCTTTCAAATCACAGCGATGACGTGAAACTGGAAGCAATTTTTGGGTACTATGAACTTGATGCAGAAAGCACTTACCCGGTTCGTATGAACATCCGAATTCGCAGCGCCTTGGCATGATCTAAACCACACACAAACGTCTATAATCGCAAATAACACAACGATAGCGTCTCTATCGCAAATAATACTAAATAATAGCATCTTTTCGCAAGTTCGGTGAATACATGAAACGGAGGAGCAAAGCTCAACTCACTCACTGATTCACTGAAAACACTTCACGGTGGATAAGTTAAAACTCAAATCAACGCAAGCCAGCAACTTAACATAAACAGAAGATATACAAAATGAACGACAAAACTACAAAACAGCGTACACGCAAGTCGTAGGTAGTCGTCATATTGTGAATTTCAAAATCAAATTTCTTCGAAATTTGGTCTGACAGTAGTAGCATCATTATTGCCACATTTTTTTTTAATAAATAACAAATAAAAATCTCTGATCATTAAATTATATTATGTAATTAAATCAATAATCGTTGATACTCATCATCATATATAAACTAATTAAATATTTTGTTAAATTCCCATTAATCTATTAGTTTTTGTTCAAAATATTTTTTTGATGAAAACGGCATCATAAAATACTTGTTTGATTATTTTAATTTGAAGAGCTGTGGGAGGTCCAGAGGCGAGAGACGAGGGCGCGCCTGACAGCTAATCCTTCATTCAGCTCCCTGTTGCTGCTAGATGATCGCTGATTGATATGGTGAGTACCATCCATTTGCTGCATTGTCGCTTCTTGCGCAGCCTCTTCTTCAGTGTGCTCCGGTACTGGTAGATTTGACCGGACACTCATGTTGTCGCCACAATTACCCTTTTAATGACGAATATCTGAACTTACGATAACTATGCCTCAAAATAAGCTTAGGTGCGATATGATTAAGAGCTAACGACCGCTGTAATTATGTAAACTGATTACTGAATTCTGATCTGATTTCTGAATTCTATTCACGGAATCACCGTTACTGAATTATCATCACAATGATACTGATTTCTGATCACGGAATCACCGTTACTGAATTATTATCGCAATGATATTTGGGGGTTTCCCCCTAAAGTGGCCTCCAACCTCCCCATATAGCAACCCCGAGCCTCGCATCTGAATACTGGTCTGATTTGGCATCATTTCTGAATCTGATCGCTGTTAAAACAATACACACACATGCCGACAACATTGAAATACAATATAAAATGTATATCTGGTAAATCTGAAGGCACATGCACTGAGAAATAACAAGTTGACTCACCAATATACTGCTAGCTCCGACCATCAGGCCCAAAGTGAGTGGGGCGCGCGCGCGCCGTCAATCGCCGCGCGCTGCCCCCTCTTTCTCCCACCTCACGCCACATCTTACTAGTTATTATATAGGCTATAGGCTATGTTACTTCTCATTCGCGACACATGTTGGGTAGCACCAAACATGTATTAACTATTGTTGCTGCCACTTGCGGTGTATAATGGAGAACTCGATGCACCAGTAAACATTGGAAACGGGCTTTAAGGAATCCAATCGTTCTTTCTATAATATAACATTTGGAGTCCTCACATGTACTCCAATATAGTATGCTTCTTGGGTACCTGGTGTAGTGTTAGTTATTGGAGTCATCATGTGTTTCCTCAAAGGGTAACCAGAATCAACTGAAATCAAAATAGCATTTTACAATTGCGTTGGAATATTAATGACTAGTAATACGAAGTTTTCACTTGTTATTTATTTAATAATTATGAACCAAGAACAAAAATATATTGACATGTATTAACAAAAAACTTTTTACATACCAAGTAACCATATGAAGTAAATTTTGAGTAAGCTCCTCCAAGTGATGCTTGAGTAGATGCAGTTCCCCCAACTAAATTAATCATGTCTAGCCCCTCCATAGCTAGCATTCACGCTGATTATTCCAAGGTCTGCATTGCTAATTCTCACATAATTAAAAAAGATAGAAGATAGATGATCACTTTCAAATAATTGATCTCATGAATGTTATTAGTGATTTGTTGATTAAATATACCCGTATATTGAAAATAAATATTTTTCATTTTCTTGATTTATTCAGGATCCTTATATTTTATTTTTAAGTCATACATAAGTTTTTATGTATCCCATTAGATGAGAGACTTACCAATTGTACATTTAATGAGTGACATTGTTTTCTACAATAAAATCTGAAACCTTTTTTCAATGTCAGCGGTAAGCAGATATTTGTACTGTCTAGCACTGATCAAGATGGAGAAAAGGGAATCTTGCTTTTTTATTTTATTTATCAGGAACAATTTATATTACATACATGTATTTTTATACATTACATATATGTAATGCTTGTTTGGACCTACCATGAGAATATCATTGAGTGAGTGGCCAGAGGTAGTGGGGGCAGAGCCGTCAAAAACCACTCGGATTTTGGTGGATTCACTTCCTTCTTTGAAAACTGCGTGATGACACAAAGTAATTTGGAGTAAGCTTTGTGGCGAATGACTCAGATAAATTACCTAATTCGGCGTATTAGGAAAGTCAAGCAATCGTAGTTTGATCCAAAATCTACCTGAACTTAATCGTGTGGTATTAGTGATGAAATGTTCCTCACATAACTTTTCGCTTGGAGTAAAACTAGTCCTTTGGGGAACCTCTTCGATTTCCCAGACTTGGTCAAGTTCTGATCAATATTTGTAATTGAATCTGAATGATATAATTAATTAGAACTATAAATATGTTTAGAATAACTAGAAAACATGGGACCAGCTACAAGCAGCCGAACTTTGAGTTTATTAATTTTGGTTTCTTGTCAGCCAGTGAATATCGTTCATTACCTACAACATCCCAGGATATATCCGCCCCAAGAATAACGTCCGTCTTTACTGGTGCGTTAAAACTAGGGTCGGCCAACTTAATGTAGTCTTGTAATGTAACGTGTTTCATGTTTATAGGAAGCTTAGATAGCTCCCCTGTCAGCTCATCAAGCACTAAAGAAAGAAAGAAAGAAAGAAAAAGTATTTATTGAGACTCGCACAGGATTATTAGAAACTAAACACACTCATAAAAACAAAAAATATAAAAATAAAAAATAAAAACAAAAGTAAAATGAAAATAACAACAGAAAGTCCTGTACGAGGCCAAAAGGCCCCTATCTCAGCATGATGCTGCGACATTTAAAAAAAAAATAAGTGTCGCAGCGCTGGTATTCTGATAGGGCCCGCTGCTGTGGTGTCACGGACAGATACAGAAATAAATATAAATACAAAAATCAAAATAAAGATAAAATAAAAATAGCTATTTATGTGTAACATAATTATTATAAAATAAAATAAAAAAATCAAATAAAATGATTATATCCCGCGTGTCAGCACCCGACGTAACATCAATTACTTGTCTACGGATTTAGTGTCTGTGGCACAATGGCATCGCTGTGACAAGTAAAGAGACGCAGGCGCCGGCACTCGGCAAATACAATTACGAAACTATACGGCGAGACGAGAAGATTATTAATTGATTACGGCTGCGTAATGCTCAATATTGCTGTGATTACTATAACAAAGAATACTCTGTGGTGTTCAATTAACGTTATTTGGAGAAATAAGGATAAACTAATGTAATGACTATAATAACAAGAATTTCAATTTACAAATGACAACAACGAGAAAAAAAAGAAAAACAATCAAAAGCGAAATAACTGCTGACACTGCTTATTGTGCCTGCTCTGTTTAGCGAACAATCGCTGCCACTAGCTTGCCACCATTACAAGCTGCGTGCACATCAAAGGTAAGTTCAAAGTGTGGTACTTTTTTGAATGTGTAGTAAATGCTGTTTAAATTTGATTCTAAATGTACCAACTGTCTTTATAGCACGAAAAGGAGGAGGCAAGTCGTTCCAGCAACGAGAGGCAGCGAATTTGAAACTACCACGGAATGCAGCAGTTCTGTGCGATGATGCTAACATGAGGTACGAAGATGCTCTAGTTTTAATCTTGTTAACATCGCGCGACCAAGACAGTTTTTTAAATAAATATTCTGGTTTCTTTGTGAGAATAGTGCCAAAGAGTAGGGTAGCCAGGTGTAGTTGTCTGCGTGCTGACATTCTCATCAAATTACCACTATTTAAAAATGGAGTGATGTGGGAACGTGGTGGGACATTGTAGCAGAATCTTGCACAAGCATTCTGCACCCGCTGGATCAGTTTTCCGCTTCTACCGAGAATGCACGCCCCATACACAGTATCAGCGTAGTTAAGCTTGGATAGAACAAGTGACTCACACAGCATGACCCGCATATCCACACTTATGTAGGGACGGACACGATACAAGAGCTTGAGTCGGTAGAAGCAGTTGCGCACGGCCTCCAAGATGTGAGTTTCAAAATGCAGCTGCCCGTCAAATACTACCCCAAGAATACGAGCTTCCAGAACCCTTTCCACACCACGACCATCAAACCACTAAACAGGGTAAGGTAACGCTGTATCGATTGTTTATTGAATTGAGTGTAGGTTTGCACGATTCTGTGTCCATTTGACATAGATTATTGCATATACCAATAATGTTTATTTCATTTGGTTGATTTGTATCTAATTGTAATTTATGTTTTAGGGCTTTTGACATTAACTCATTAAAGAAGATTGACTGCCGCAGTCCAAGAGAGCACGTACATTCTCTGTGCTGTTAGTGAACGTGTTCGACATTTCAATAACGACGCTAGATAGGAATACATGATATGTTTGTGTCTCCGAGAGAGTAGATAGTACTTCAGCGGAGTTCGTGGAAGACAAAACATGAGATTGATGCTGAAGAGAATCAATTTCTATCCCATACTGAATGTTCATGAGAGCCGAGCCGTTCAGTATGTTTTCACTCGTTGTGTTCCGCAAGTAGTTTTTAAGTCTTCTTAGGTTTGGAAAGGTCCTTTCTGGGGTAGCAGTGGAAACAGGTATGGTAGCCAATATTTGCAACAATGTGTAAATATTTGGATATAGTTTTTGGTCACACTTATCTAAGCATTCCAAAGCTGATTTTGTAGTAGGGGAGGTGAGAGTCATAGCTGCTTTCCACACTTCGAGTTCTGCTTTGACGACAGATGTACTTTTTTCGGGCAGCACTGCCGAATACATACAAAATGCCTCTTCGATATGACAACCGGCCAAAAAATTTGACGGTAACACACCAGATAGTGCCGATACTACTTTACGGTGTAAACCTCTCAATCAATTGTTGAATTGTATGGTCGAAAAATGGGATGAATAAATTTCTTTTGTAATACGTGGATATTTCCGACGCAGGAATGTTAGAGCGATTCAACTGCCTTCTGACGATACGTGGCATAAGCAGCCTGATTTATCAATTGATAATATTTTACATTCAGGAACAAATTTAGAAACTTCTGTAAGAACTGCTCTTATAAATAGCATTTTCTCGCTGGAGTAGGCAGGATTATAAAGAAATAATAAAATAAAAAAACCTAATTTTCTTTTTCTTTGATTCCCTATGATAATTCGACATTATCATATTAATAAAAAAAACCTAAACTTTTTAGGTTTGTGCTTCCTGCCTTTGTTTACACTATTTGACAGGCCTGACCTGAGCTAATCTTATCCATCGCTTTCCATTACCTACACCACGGAACAGAAAAAACAGTGGAAGTGCAATGCAACAAACTCACAATAGGAACCGTTGTCGCCAAACTCACACAAATAAACTGACAATCATACAGTCCACTACAAATAAACACTTCGTTTGATTTGTCGTTTTAATTTTAGTCAAAACTAGCATAAGTCACAGATCCTTCATCTGAGAATAAACCTTCAGTCTCTATAAATTGGATTTATTTTGCTTTATTGCAAAAAGTTTTTAAAACTTTTGTAATCTATAATCAAACTAGATTCGATTGCCGAGTAAATTCCGCTACCCGACCATAGATGGCGGTTTTCTCAGTGGTCGCAATTATAAACTTCAATGCGTTAAACATAAAGTTTACATTCGCGTGATAGGTTGTTATCTACTGCTACTCGACCAGTGCAGAACATTATTAAATTACTTTATCGATATCGATGGATAATTTTTTTCTTGTTTATTTCGAAAAAAATAAGACTCGTTGGGAGTTCAGTAAAACTATAGGACAAATAACGTAGTACGTATTATTTAAAAATAAAATATTTAAGTACTAATATAAATTAATTACTTTATATATATTAATGTGTTTTATATAAATTAATAAATCCCAAATAAATAAATACTTATGCTGAATGTTTTCAGCGTAAGTATATGACGCTGAATTTGTATTGTAATGTTTATAATAAATATTAAATTACTTATTTTCTTTTATCGATATCAATCGATAAAATCAACATCCGACCAGAATACATCACTAATTGAGTAGCGAAGAACTTTCAAGAACGAAATAATGAATACATTCAAACCAAGATAAACTTTATTTTAATGACATAAGGTTGATTTTTACTAGACGTTCTATTAAATTATTTGTTAATTAAAATTAACGTTGATTTTATTACAAAACAAATAAAATCGTACTTATTGATGGTGCGAAACAACGCCATTTTTTAAATGTTTTCTCCTACTATCATTTTTGCACTCCAAAATGGAACAATAGCTACGGAAAAATAAATTTATCGCGAGACTAGCGACTCGACGTGATGTTAGAACACGACTGGGATCAAGTAAGCGTAACTACGCTTATTTGTGGCACGCGTGCCACGCCCACTTTGCAATTTCACTGTTTTTTCTGTTCCGTGACCTACACCGTTACCTATTACTTACACCAAAATAAATTAACCTGTTGATGCAACACTATTTAAAAGTCGATGTTAAAGATGTGGAAAAAATATTAAGTAGATGAGGTAAATAACAAACAAAAAGAAATTATATTATGAAATAAAAAAATATTTTAAGTAACTACGACATATTTTCCATTTTAATTTCAATATCATTTTCTTTAGCCTATGATGTTCCTTGTTTTGAATTATTTCTTGCATTCATTTCTGGCGCTCCAAGTTGGCATTCTGACACTTCGTTTTGAAATAGATGCGTTTTAGTTCTGATGAAGTATTTCGCCGCGGCTTTTGTAGAATAACAGGAACTGAAACATTTGTAAATATGTTATTATCACTGCCTTATCATCACAAACACTGCCTACCACAGAACAGATAAAAGAGGTTAGAATGGAAATAGTTCCAGATTTGTATTAGCCCCTTCGTACACAAGGCTACGCAAATCTTCGATACTAATGTTGTATACCACATTAGTATCAAGTTGCGAGTATCGAGTAGCGGACGGTCCGTACACACGACATTGAATCGCAAGACGAATTGCCTATTCAGTCACTACAGGCGTAGCGGCTAAACAGATCACACTTTTCTCAAAATGTCTGACACAAGTGATGATGAAACTATATTTTTTTACCATCTTTATCGGAAACAAAGAAATCGTCGTAACAGAAGATACTGGGTTCATCCGTATATAGAGAGAAACATAAAGTGCAGACTTTTTGTAGCTGCAAAAGAATTACGAGTACAACAAACAGATGCGAAATTCTTATCATTGTACAGGATGTCCAAAAAGAGTTACAGGCATTTAGTGGATTTACTTGTTCCACATATACACCAGAGAGACACACATATGAGGGAGTGTGTGAACGCAGAGGAAAAGATTCTAATAACAATCAGGTATGATTTCATTTTTTTTTATTAAATAGTAACATTTCAAAGTATGATTGAATTTTAATAATAGTATACAGAACGTAACCTCTCAGAAATCTGCACGAAATCTTAACTGCGTCATTAATTCTAGGTATAATTTACTTCACCCACACTGTTTTGAAGTAGTTGAATATAAGTAGCTTCATTTAGTCCATCGTCGGTTGTACAGGATGTTTAGTGCATCGTGTGCCAAATTGAAATGGTCGACTGGGGGGGTCACCTGCTATCCTTTCAGACCCCTAAACACTTCTCCTGCCCTGTGGATTTTTTTCATCGAATTTTTATTTTTTTATTAAAAAAATACCCAAATTTTACATTCAACTAGAGATAAAAAAAAGTGTAAGTCGTAGACTCTGAATTTTAATTTTATTTAGATGTGTATTATATTACAGTTCTTTTAAATTCAAAATTAGTGACATTAGCCATCCAGTTTTTTTTTTAATTTACTCGCAAAGTTTCGGACTTCAATTAAAGCTGTCCCTGTTACAGCTATTTACATGGCTATCAAAAAAAAAAAAGGGACCGGGATCTTCCAACTCCCTCAAAATTTCTCTAGTCTATCCTCTTGCTAGTGATGTGCCACATGCCATAAAAATCTTTTTAAAACTTTGTGAATTCGCTAGAATTGTGAATTGAGTCACAAAATACATAATGCTTGTCCATTTTCGTTTATAATTATCATTGAGGAGTTTATCATTCCCTCTTGTTTTATTCTTATGACGCTGAGAGGAACTACGCCAAGTTGAGACAGATAAAGGGGTTGGAGTACGTTCAGTTTGTTGACTAGAGGATGCAGTAGGTGATGTCGGGGGCGGTGGTGATGCCGAGGGCGGTGGTGATATCGAGGGTGGTGGTGATGTCGGAGTCGGTGTAGATGCTTGTGATTCATTGTCTTGATTAATCGGATTAGGCAAACTGCCAGATGGAGTTGTAGCAGATTTTATATAAGGAAGAGCAAACTGCATTGAATCAGTAAAAAAAAAATTTTTTTTTTGATGATCCTCTTGCCGTTGTTTTTAAGTTTCGTACGAAAACAGAACGGAGGTTTTTCCATTTGTCTTTCGCTTGCAGTCCTGAAAGTAAATAAGTATTAAGAAAAGTAGTAGTACTAGTATTAGTAGTTTTAGTAAGTAAGTAAATAAGTATTAATACATCTTTTTTTAGGTATTTGGCAACTGGCGCAACATTCACATCGATTTCTTTATATTTAGCTACACTATCAAAAATAATTAGAGAAACAACAGCAATCATATGGGATGCCTTGAAAGATATTTATATGCCAACACCGGATAAAAATCAATGGAAAATAATAGCACAACGTTTTCATTTGCTATGGAATTTGCTTAATTGTTTGGGTGCACTAGATGGAAAGCACATAAGAATAGAAAAGCTACCAAACTCAGGATCGCTTAACTTTAACTACAAGTCGGTATCATTCAATTGTTCTCATGGCATGCAGTGACGCTGATGGCCTCTTTAGATACATCGAAACATGATTTGCTGGAAAGAACAGTGATGGTGGTATATTTCGTGCTTCAGCAATCAAACATTTCATTGAAGGGGACAATCTTGACCTTCCTGCTCCTTTACGATTACCCAATGATGACAACAACTACAAATTTCCATTTTACTTTGTAGGAAATGAAGCGTTTCCGCTATTGCATTATTTGTTACGGTCATATCCACTAAGAGTACTTGATAATACGAAAATAATATTTAACTATAATTTGAGTAGAGGAAGGAAGACTGTAGAATGCGCGTTTGGGATGATGACGGAGAAATTTCGGGTTCTAAGCACTGCGATAAGATGCCATGACTATATAAAGATAATAATATTGTAAAATCAGTATGCATTTTACACAACTATGTTAGGAAAAGGGAAGGGATTCCATATCGTGCGTATGAAGAAAATTCCAATAGTACACATGACATCATTATACAACCTCAGCAAATTCAATTGAATGCGCACTCATCTTCAAATATGTTAAGAAACTATTTAGCTAATTACTTTCTAAAACCTCAGGCAGCACTCCCCTGGCAATATAATTATATTGTATCAGCCTTACTAATAAAGATTTACACACGACGTATACCGGAGTTATAATGCTTACTCTACCAATAAAAGATATTTGTCAGTTCCGTTGTGTACTCGTACATCTGGTATAACGGGAGTTTTTATTGTATGAGAACTTACACAACTGTTATTCAGTCCTCAACCCTTGTTTAGTGAGCGTGTAACCGTAGTAACCGGACATCTGGCGGGCTATTTTACTAACTTTTAAGAACGTTCGCATTCAAATCTCAGTCTCAGTGATGGATTATTTGCATTATTTCGATATTTTTGATGAAATGGATCGTGAAGAATCACCAAGAAAAAGAAAAAGTTATAAAAATCGTTTCGATCCTTTTACTTTACAAGACACAGACTTTCGAATGAAATATAGATTCAGTAAAATATATCTAAGGAAAATAGTTGAGTTAGTTAGAAGTGATATCGAACTGCAAGCACGTGGTGGAGGACTCGCTGTAGAACTTCAAGTTTGTACTGCTCTCAGGACGTGGGCTAGGCAAGAATTTCAAGATGACGCAGCAGACATTCATGGACTTAGCCAACAGTGCATTACGAATGTATGCCGAAGAGTCGCTGTCGCTTTGGCAAATAAAGCGGCACAATTTATACACATGCCTACAACTACTGAAGAGCAAGGACCAGTAGTTTCTGGATTTAGAAACATTTGTGGCTTCAGAAATGTGATTGGCGCTATCGATTGCACACATATTAGAATTAAAAAAGTTGGTGGCGATAGTGCTTAATACTATATAAACAGTAAGGGATTTTCATCCTTAAATGTTCAGGTGGTGTGCGATTCCCAATTAAAGATAAGAGACATAGTAGCACACTGGAGGGGCAGCACACATGATGCAAGGATCTTTAGGGAAAGCCGAATACGACGAAAATTTGAAAGTGGGGACTTCAGTGGCCGTTTACTAGGAGATTCAGGTTATGGATTAACGAATTATTTGTTTACACCAATCCAGAATCCCCGCAGCGCGAAGGAGGAATCTTATAATAGGTTACATAATTATATTGACCAGAAACACAATTGAAAGGTGTTTTGGAGTTTGGAAACAGAGGTTCCGATGTCTACTACATGGTTTTAGTGTGTCACTGGAAAATGTAAAATTATACATAGTACTCGTAGCAGTTGCTGTATTGCAGAATATTGCCATAGACATGAATGAAGAAATTGATTTTCTTGAACCTGTCCTATCAGGGAATAATTTTAGACAGCAAATGCCACGGGAAGGTATTGATAGCCAATCTGGTCAAGACACAAGAAGATTGTTTATAGAAACACACTTTTAGCAAAAATTCATATGTATTAAGTGAGTTTTGATTTTAGAAATAACATTTCCAATTTTAATTTATCAAGTCTCAGCTGGGTTTCTTCTTTCTCAAAATTAATTTGTTTTATTTTTAAATCATGTTCTTCCTTAATAAAACTATGAGCTTCTGACATGTTTTTCATTTTCACATCATGTTCCTCCTTTATGCAATTCACAAGAACATAATGGCGTTCTCTCACAAGCTCCCTGTCCTGAAATAAATTGATTCATTATTATCAATCACCAATTACCAATATTTATTTATGCTTCAGTTTACAAAAAAGGGTTTAGTGTTTGGAGCCTCCTTTTAAGCAAACAATGCCTGTGTTAGGAGACTCCGCTCTTCCATAGTACCTACACCTACAGCATAACTTGTCTAGTAACAAAAACCGTAGTTACTTAATATCAAATAAAATTAAGGATGTTAGTGAGAGTATGATTCCAGTGAGAATATCTGTGTGTAGTGTGTCTGTATGTGAGAGTGTACGTGAGAGAGTATGTGAGAGTGTATGAGAGAGTGTATGTGAACATAATATTATAAAGAGGAAATGTTTGGATATAAGAGGTAATCTCCAAAACGACTCATCAGATTTAAAAATTATTTCACTTAAAAGTCGTGGGCAGAAGCTGGTCTAAAATAAACATAGCAATTTTAATTTACCTCACGTTTTGTGTTATGTTCATTAGCTTTCACTTCATCGAATGGTAGTTTCCGTTTTGTTTGCCGAGGTTTAAATAAGTTTTTGGGTACAACCTTCTTTTTAGGTATTGGTGTAATATTCTGAAAAACATAGAAGTCTTTAGTAGTTAACAAAACAACAATCTTAAACAGAAAATACACATATGTATACAATATAACAAATATTACATTATAATAAGGCACTTATTAACAAAATTAACAAACCTCTTCTATATTCTCTTGATTATTTAATGGAGTGAGAACATACTCATGTGTTACACTCACAAGGGACTCTTTCTCAACTTCCGCTTGATTCTAAATTAATAGAAATCACACATTAATGTCATAAGTCATATTATTATCATGGGTATAATTGATAGAAGGTTAGTATTTCAAGATTAGAGATAATTCATGCCAGTCATCATTACAAAAATATAGGATGCCCTCACCGCTATGCTGTCACTGTCAAAGACATCGGAATCGGTTTCAAATTCCTGTGGAATCATACTCAAAATTTCCATGGTTTCAGGGTCCGGGCTAGGAGGTTTTGGCCCTCCACCAGTACATTTCATCGATGTTTTTACTTGTGACATGTTTTTTTTTGCATTAAGTTTCATTGTCCGCTACTGTTGCTTTATTTCAGTCATTAGTCTCTCTCGGTTATTTAATTTATTGAATCTGAAAATATTTAATCACAATTTGACTATCATGAACATTAAACTAAAATTAATATAAGTAAACCTCAGACCAATAGTTTTTTATTGGTCTGAGAGTATTTTACAAACCTTTTTGCGACCGCTAGCCAAGCAACGGTCTGATTTTTGTTCGTATTCGTGTCGGTGTTTTTGTTTTCTATAATGGAAACAAACTCCTTCATACAGCTTTTCAATAAACTCTGAAAAGTAAAATGCACAATGATGACCGTGTGGTAATTAATTATAACGACAAATCTTTTATCTAGTAAAATGATGATACCTTTTATAAAGTGTCCCAATTTACTGATCGTTTTCTTTTTGCCTTCTACTGGTCACTATTTATGTTATTATTCGCCATTATTATATTATTTGTATACCAAATTATTTAAAAGTGACAAATTTCGTTGGTACACTAGTTTGACATTTGTAAGGTGCGTTCTTAAAGGACGAACTTTTAAAGTATGTTTCATTATTTATTTCGTTTTACCGAACAAAAAACATACAATTATTTTTAAATGCATTTCGAATCATTATTTTGGGCACAATTTGTGTTATTTATTAAAAATAAACATGTTTTATACTGTTTACAAGGTTTTCTAAATGTCTATACAATTTAGTAATCTAGTTTCAAAATGTTTCCGAAGAATGTTGCCAGTTACTTTTGTTTTAACGAATTTATAACTACACAATGCTTACACACCCATTATTGGTAAAGGGAGTGTGTAACTCTTACCCACAGCTTATACTATGTATAACTATACAGTTGTTAAACGAGTGTCTAAAATATTTTTATTAGTAAGGCTGTATAAATATTGTTAGTCCGTTTAAATATAGAAATTCTGTAAATGCAAAGAAATATTTTACTGAACTACATACCATTAAGTACTGCAGCAAGATCCATTTTCTAATTTTTGTTATTAATTTAACATCAGATATTACTTGTGTTTCGTTAATGGTTAGTGGATACGGATATCTGGTATTTTACTAGTTAATCATGATCCTAGATCACAACAAGAACGTCGGCAATCCGGCGGATTACAACAACATCGGTTATCATAATAAAATGTACACAAAATAACGATGTATATGCCTAAAACAAAAGCTTAATAATAAAAAATATACTGTCGAAAACTGTTTTTTCTTTACTAAATTACTGACTATGTTTAATACTATAAAAAAATACCAACCTGTTAAATTAACGGCCTTTCCTACTGCTACCCAAGCTTTTTCTGTAATCTCCTTTTTAGAATATTCTTTTAACTTATAATTATATAAACAAGGATATTTCACCACCTCAGAAACAAATTTAATATTCAATAATTGCTCCGCCATCTTGGAAATCGATGTGACTTATGTAGCGACGATCTCGTCCGGCAAGTAGTGCGCGACTGGCACGACGCGAGTCGCGGGACGAATGTCCGCGACGCGACTCGTGTACGAACTTCAATGGATTTGTATGGCGGCAGTCGCTTGAAGACTAAAATCGTTGAGTTTCTATGATTTGCGTAGCCTTGTGTACGAAGGCACTTAGAACGCGTGTCGCCTCTTTAACTCGTCTACAAGCAAGATACCAATACGTACGCGCATTACGCACACAAATACACCACACGCACTTAGATTGCGAGTTTGCTATTGGTCGTCACACTAACGCAAACACTGCGCTTGACGTACACTCACACATTCGCAAAAGCAATTTATTTCTCATATATGTTACGGCGGCCAAAAGGTCGATACATCGATTATCGATATCGATGATATTAATGTAATTTTGTTTCTTTAAGTTTTGCTTTAATTTCGGGAGCGGGGGTGAGGTACGAATAATGTGGACTTCCTAAATATAGAATTTTAAATAATAATGTCAAATTAAGGGGGAACATCCGATATAGCCGCGAAATTCAAATTGTCTTTCGTTTTTTGCTAATTGCAGTTCTGTTTTACGTCATAATTATGTTGTTCTAAATTTTCTTTGCGCCCGTAAAGATTATAATTGCAAAAAAAAAACATGTCAATCATCGATTTATCGGGTCCGTGGCTTAGGCCCCCAGTGGTCGACGCACCTGTGGCAGACGCCCCCGATACGATTAATTTAATTCAAAATTATTTTTGATCAAATGTACTGTCAGGCACAAAAATTGTTTTACAAAAATATTAAATATACTTAATATTGATTGTAAGTATATGCATAACATTAAATCGTAATTATATTTATAACATAGAAATGCTTTTATATTAGAGGTATGTTTTGAAAAATTAAAGTCTTAGTAATTTTTCATTATTTATTTATATATCTCGATAAGAAATCTAGTATTTTTTTTTATATAAATCACAGTTTTCATCACCTATAATCAAGAGAATCATTTAACTTAATTATAATAATCAGTCTCAAATGTAATAAAATAAGATAGTAATTTTAAATAATCAGTCTTAAAAATTACTGGAGAGCAACTAACTTTTTACATAATGAAATGTTCTTTTATCTTTGTAACAATAATAATTAAACATATTCAACTGTGAAACAAATGAGAATAATTTTACCTACGAGTAATTATATCAGTCAGTTTCAATAGCAATAACACAACAAAATAATCAGGCTTAAAAAACAAACGTACTCGTAGAGTAACAAATTTTTTACATGTGAAATGTTATGAAATTTTGCTAGCATAGAAATAATCAACTGTAAAAACTTAAACAAACATAAAAATTTAAATTTCAAAATTTAAAACTTAAAAATAGTATACAAGCAAAATCATCTCTTTTCATTATGTAAGTTAAATTATTACTTTTTAGGACGAACTGCCACATATGGGCGGATTTGTTCTAAAAACATGATTATGCTAATTTTTTTATTTTCATACTGTTCAGTTAAATTGGCAATCATTTTTTCATCCTTTCTTGTGTTGTTCTTTCTTCTGCTCACATGAATGTTTTTGTTTTTCAGTCTGAAAGAAAAAACTAGGTAAATATCTTAATAAATTTATTTTAAACTACAATTTTTTTTGTAATATTTTAAATTGTTTTATATATAAGTAAAATAAATAATATTACCTCGCTTGTGCCGTGCCGTAGGTAGAAATATCAATCCTAACCATTTCTAAAAACGACAATAAAGACGGGTTCGTTCCCAGGTGCTTTTTTAAACGGTGATTCCAGGCCTCTACTAAATTAGTGGTTCTATGTTTTTCCTTATAACAACACCACTTTGCGATCATATCCGCAGGCTCAAGCCATTGTTCAACAAAATAATCATTGAACTTAGTTACTTGGTCGTCCGGAATACTGAAAAGAAAACAATCGATCGAATGATTGTGCAAAAGTAAAAATGTAAGGAATAGACAAGCTTTACTAAAGTGTAAAAAATACTTAACTACCTGTTTTCCATTATGGCAAGCCAGCCGTCTTCAATTTCTTCTTTTGGCAGATACGCAAGGCAGATGCACAGTTTTACGTACTGTGTGGTCTCCTCATATTCTAATAATTTGAGAGATTTTGCCCGCCTATATACAGCATTTTGGAAATGTACAAAACACCCATGAATTTCAACAGTCGGAAATTCGTTATTTATTGCGACTATTGCTGACATTTCAAAATCCAATGTGAATTTTAACGGTTTGAAATCTGGCAAAGCTTCTTTGATTTTTTTGAACATCATTTCATATGTCTCTTTTTCTTTATTAACCAGCAGCCCGTAAAATATGGGCACAATGTTGGTTTCATCCGAATTATTCCCAATATCTCCGTGGATAGTATAAATCTGTTTGAAGGGACAGGGGCAGCAATCAAATGTACCGTCACAGAAGAAGTGGTGCACATTTTTAATTTCATCCGAAGCTATGTCTGATGCAAATACGATGATCCTGTTGCCATCCTCATTATAATCAAATAACAAATGTTTTTGAAAAATTTCAGGTATAGTAACTTGAGCTGGATCCTTGAATCGTATTTTTTTTACCTTCAGGGCTGTATATCGGCTTCTGTAAATCGCTTTTTTAATATTGTTGTAGATTGGAATTTCATTACTGTACTTTTCCCTCTGTAATTTTGCAATTTTCGTTTCATACATTTTTTGAATGGAGCCAAAATTAGTTGTGACTTCTCTCTTTAAGTCATTCGTAAGAATTTTGATGTCGTTTTTTAATAAATTCGGCTGACACTCAGGCTTATGTCCTTTTATCATTTGAACGTTGTCACTTTCATTTATCAATTTAACTGCACCACCACACTGGCCATGTCTTTTATTCACACACACCCACACACTAGAGTTTTGATTTTTTCTATGAATATTATACGCAAATCCAGCGTGCAACAATGTTTTTCCATTAAGTCTATTTTTAACTATATCGTAATTATTTCGCACGAGCCCTTGCGAGGGACCTTCGCTCGTCATTGTGAGATGACACACTAAACTTTCTTATCAGTTGCATATTGCAATATTCAATAACTGGGCTCAGGTGTGAAAGAGATAGACATAATATCTATTCATACTTCCTTATTGTTTTCAATTTTGTAGACAAAAAGACGGACTTTTTATTGTTACCAATAACTGGTTTGGCTCAGTTAGTTGACGAGTGGGTTGAAGTTGAAAGATAAAATTTCCGTAAGGTAATTTATTATAAATGTATATTATAAACATTCACTAACATTTTAAATTAAGTCTTTTTGATTTTTTGGATGTTTGTACATAATAAATATGCTTCTAATGGGGAAAAAGGTGTGTAAGGATAAGGTTAAGTGGCGATCTATTCTGTCTGCTATTTGATAGATAACTTTTGTTTAGCAAGGAAAAATACTTTATTAATAGGGTGAAACACTTTTCTCATTTACTGTACTAAGTGAAAAAGCACAAAAAAATAAAGATATTAAATTAATCGTATCGGGGGCATCGGCCACAGGTGCGTCGACCACTGGGGGCCTAAGCCACGGACCCGATTTATCAGACATCATCAAACATGTTTTTAAACATGCTCTAAACATGTTTTTTTCGGAAATAATCCTATTTTCGAGCATCTTAAATCTAGAAAACCAAACTTACGACTGATGAGACTGTTTTCTTTATGCGTTCTATAGGATTCTCAATGCTCGGATCAACGCCGAGAGTTGAAAACAAAGTGCGCGAAAATGAAATCGCCCGTGCGAACCTGGGTTGTCTGTGTCGGCGATAAACGTCGTTCATGCATACATAGCCATGATTGCTCATGGCTTAGTACGCATGAATGACCTTAGTCAAGTGACGATAGCAAGTAATGAAGTAAATAAATGATAGAAGTAAAAAAATACAAGAATATTTTAATATTGAACCTTAATTTAAACAAAATTTTAATGCTGATTTTATTATTGTCCCTGAAATAATACGTATTTATTAAGTAACATGCGCTTGCTATCTTTTAAGTTCGAATTTTTCAAAATAAAGTGCAATCTTAAATTTATTTATATATTTTCCTATTATAGCTTTAGTTAGGTCTGTAACATGGCTCGCAGTAGGATATAATCCAACCTGATGATTACTAATGCTGCTAAATAATTCAGTTCCAACGAAGCTGCGCAAAATCTTCGTTGTCAACATAATTATGTTTGTTAATTTTCCGAAGATTGTCGGTTTAAATCTTGATAAATGCTTCGGACGTTTTACAAATTAGTATCAGTTCTTTCGATGGGTACAAAAGACCCCCTTTATCTTTTGCTACTATAAATTTATGGTCCGCATTTATTTCATTTGACAACAGTGCTCCAACACAAATGTCACAATCAATTTTCTTGATTAAAATGTGTGCTATGTATCCCGCGATGTGGCTAATAATTTGTTTGCTAAATCAGAAAAAAATTGGAAAAACAAATGTATATCTTCATCATCATCATTTTCGAAAACATTTTGAACATTTTCTTCGACTAACCCATTATTAGTCTTTCTATTTATGCTTTCTATAGGCGATGATGCGCAATTTTTGTATTGAAATATGTTCAAGAGCCGTGCAATTCCCACTTTCGAGAGCCTTTCATTCGATATGCACCAGTAGTTTTTTGTAAGCTGCCTTAAGCATCTCGAGGTGGTCTTGGCTAATTTTATACATATATATACAAGTACTTGAGTACGTATTATGTGGTTATAAATATGTCTTACTGCTTCAGCGCAACCAATGAAGCCAATAAAACCTGTTTTTCGCGGGCTTTGTATTAAAAGTCTGTCATCCTGATATTTTAATTGGGATAAGTAATCTACTGCCGTGTCTAGGAATCCTAAAAGCTGCATTGCATTGATTTCAGTAAGTGCTTTCTTAAATTTATACTGAAACGAGCTTCGGGAATGGAATATGTCAAACATATTATTAATTATCCTCAAAAATTTCGATGTTGCTTTACTGTTTTTAAATGCAGGTAGTTTCAGTTTCTCGCAACAAAAGTCTATAGCATCCGCAACACTAAGGCTGAACAGTTGTGTTGCGAGCTTTACTTTCATCTTTTGATTTTGAAACTGAATATGACGGTAACGTAGCTTGTTTGCTTACTTAGTTCCTCCAAAAATCTCCACTGTATCATATTTCCATCTGGATCTATAAAAAATCTATAGCACTGAAAAGCGTTCCGCAATAGTTTGATCATGTGAGATGGATCCAACATTACCAAAATTGAATCTTTTGTAACGGGATGGTTAAAAGTAATTTTTCGATCTTCTAAACAACCCAAACATTTCACCATTGATATATTATAGTGCGCGCGGAACTAGTTGGCCGCGCCTTAGGTGGCGACAGGGGTGAGGGGACGGGTTGCCTACTGCTCGCAACGCACATGAGCATGACATGAGCCTGGTGATGACCAATCTCGAGATATCGTGAACAATATTTGTTCAATTATTGAAAAGAATAAATAGAAAACAATTGAACTTTTAGAAGTTTATATTGTACCTATACAATTATATTGTAATTAATAGTAAAATAAACCAAAAACAACTTAAGTATATGAAATTATTCTAACATATTTTAATGATATATAAAATTATTTAATTAATATATACCTACATGAAATTACTCTGATATATCCTCTAAATCACTTGATTCTGAACTCTTGAACTAGATTCAGAATCATCTTGTAAGTTTATAATGATTTCGTCCATCATAGTATCAAATCTCATATCATGATTCCAGTATTCTTGTTGGTTTTTTTGTACGTGGCCATCGCATTGTTGCCACTGTTCGGCACAGAATTCGGAAAATAGCCTTGTTAGTATTGTAATTTTCTCGTCCAATGTAGCATTAATGTGATCTCTGGCCAGGAAATTTTTAATATTTGGCCACACAAGCTCCATCGGGTTGAGGTCTGGATGATATGGAGGTAGTCTTAGAACAGTATGACCTGAAGCTTTCAGAAGTTCATCAATCGTGTAATTTTTTTCTGATTGTGTCGTATTAATCAACCTCAAGAGTTCGGCTTTGATCATCGTGGGAGAAAATGGCACGTTATGATTTTACAACCAGTTCTGCATATTAATTTTCAAACTGGACATAGTCGGTTTCTTCTCAACTTGCACACAATGGTAGGCAGCATTATCCATAACTATGACTGAGTTAGGTGGAAGTTTAGGTATTAATTTTCGGTCAACCCAGTCGTAAAACTTTTTAGAATTCATGACTCCATGATAATCCCTCGTTTTTGAATCTGATTTAAAAATTAGCAAAGCATCGTCAACTAACCCGTTCCGGCTACCAGCGTGAACTATTATTAAACGCCTTGCTTTGCCTATATCTGTATAAATTCCAGGTTCCGACGAAGATTGCCAACATTTTTGGACATTGTGACTTTGGTTAACGTAAGTTTCGTCCAAAAATAATATATTTCGTTTGTCTTTTCTGAACTTTCTTATGGCCCTCAACTATGACTCGCCATTTAACAATGTTTGGTCTCTCTTTAAAAGGGATCTCTTCGATTTACATTTTTTAAATGAATATCCCAGTTTTTGCAAAAGTTCGCTTAAAATAGTTAATCCGCAGTCTTCGTAGATTTGGATTTTTTTTCTCTACCGTATAAAACTGATCTATTTTTCTTCTTATCACTCCTAAATCAAAATCATCAACTTGTATTTTCTTTTTTATTTCTTTTGGTCTCCGCGGAGAAGTAAGTTTTGCTTCCCCTGTATTTTGCAAGGATGTTTTACTTTCAGCAATCACTCTCCTTACACTTCGTTCTGATATCCCTGTTCTTTCTGCTACAAATTTATGTATATTCGCATCAGTTTTATATTCTAAACTATAGACATCGGCTTTCCGTTTTTTTAAAAACGTATTCACTTTAAATATGATTTCCTTAGATTGTCTTTTTAGCGGCGGACTCATCTGGCTATTGCAATCTCATGTGCGTTTTGTCTTAACTAGCCGGATTTTTCAACGCGTGTTGCCGTCGCGAAGTACGGCGCCGCACTGAGTAATGACAGCAAGCGCCCCTGCCTCTCCGTCCCATCGCTCACTTCTCTAAGGCGCGGCCAACTAGTTCCGTAAAATTAAGTCAGCACGCTGTCGTCCTGTTATACCATCCACAAGGAAATAACCAACGGGGACATTAAAGTTACAGTTCACGCTTGTCACCAAAAAAACTAGAGCCTCTTTAGCTTCTTCTACGTGATCTCCTTCTACACCAGTGCCGATGTCAACGTGCCCTACAAATTTTTCACCGTCATATTCTATACGTCGGCGTATAAACATTTCGTCAATAGTTACCCTGCAATAATGGTATAATTAGTATTTTTAGCTTTCTGCTTTAAAGCTTCCAAGGATTCTTTAGTAAAGGCTGGGTCGCCTCCGATTTTTTCATACCACTTTCTAAGGGTACGCCTTTCTGGCAGACAAGTATCGAACGTTTTACGTACGTATTCGTAGGCTTTTGGTGAATAATAATGTAACGTTAGCGCAAACGTACGAAGCGCTGGGCTATATTTTTGTTTCGATTTTCCTCCAGAATTTTTCATCACCATGCGTTGTGTCAGTTCTTGAGCCTGTCAATAAAAAACAGTAGTAACACTTTCTAACATTGAAGGAAAGCTAGACAACGATCGACAACGGCACACAAAATACGAAAACTGATAGTGCAAGAGTTATACCTGTAAAATTATATTTTTCAGAATATTCGTATCCTCATCTTTCAAACAAAACTTTACTTGAATATTAATTAAAATGTCTTCTATTTTATAATTTTTTCTTTTCAATCTTCTGTTCTGAGCTTTTATTATTTTTATTTGTAATCTCTGCCTCTTAATTATACTTTCCTTTGTGTTAATGATGTTTTGCAGTTTTCTCTTTCTAGGTGTTAATGCGTTTGAAGGTGACAACATATTTTGCTGTAAAAAAAAAGAAACAATATTATTTTGTAATTGTGTTCACAGGGGTATTGTGATTGTTACTGGTGGCCTTATTATATTGTAATGTCAACTGTATACTTATGATTATTAGTCCCAATGTTTTTAAATAAATTAATTAATAACAGCATACTATATAAAAAATAAGTTATTTAACAGTATGTTTTGTCTCTTAATGGACTTATCTCTTCATGGTGTAGATGGAGTTGATTTGCTTGCATTTACAATCGGCTGTAATTTTGAATAAAAACATCTGTTATAAAGAAAAGTCATGTGATGATTTTACATTAACTATTGCTTGCAATCTTATGGCCAATTTATTTAAATATTTATATTTATTTAGGCCAATTTTGGATCAGGATATAAAATAAAATAAAACATTACGTTGTTTTGACTTGTTTTTACATATACGGTGGATGCAGCCTGTGTCACGGTACCGTTGGTAGATGCTAGTGATGACTGTTAAAAAATAATGTTTTGCCAGTAATCAGAGAAGTATAAAAGTAAGCGTAACGAAATAAGCATAATTTTGAAACTATAGATTTCGACTATGGATTTTCAGTATAAACCCAATAAACCCACTAAAGATGATCTAGGTGGTGTCATTTTAAGGTAATAATTAGGTACGCTACTCAAAAACCTTAACGATATTTTTCTGCGGAGAAGCTCCTGGTTTTAAGTATCTTTTCCCTGACTTTTTTGTCATGTAATCATTTTCTGCAAAATGTTGAGAACAAATTGTGCTACATTCAGTAGGTATCCAGTCAATTCTACCAGTTGCCTCAATCCACAGTTTTCTTGTGTCTAGATCTGTTGGAAACCTAAAAATAAAATATATGTTTTCATTATAAATGGCTAACCTCAAACCAAATTTTAGACGAAAAACCCATACCAAACCATTCAGAAACTAAAATAACCAATAAAAAACTTGAGAGGTGTCAAGGGACACCCGGATGGAACGAAGTTCCATTAAAAAAAATATATATATAAAAAATAACTGGCTTGCTTTCTATGAGAGAGAGAGAGAGAGACAGACAGAGAAACACGCGCACGCCGCACGGCTTATAACTTTAAAAAAAGTGTCGTTACAACTTTTGGTCTTAATTTTTTCCGTCTAGCCCCCTTTCGCAACGCGCGATAAGGAACTTCGTTCCAATAATAAACAATAATCGGTGGTAATAAACAAAGTTGTTTTAATTATAATAAGTATTACTGTTAATAATCATTTGTAATAAGTATTACTATTTATAATCATTTGTTTATATTATTACATACTTAATATCGACATTGTTTACAACTTGGTACAACACTATCGTTAAGTATGGATTTTGCTGAATTCAAGCTTTTGGTCGGCGCACGCGACTTTCGCAGTGAACGCAAGCGCAATTGCTCGCGAAGTACAAGATAGTACCCAAGTATTAACACGTTAGCTGCGGCACCAATTTTTGCATACTTTCCGTTCCTGCGGCACGAGGTATAATCGGCCCGTACCGTGACCAGACGTTAGGGCGACACGCGGTCTATTAGACCCCACCTCCTTTTACAGACTAAAATCCATTTTCTGGCGCGAAATCAAAGATAAATGAGAATTTTGGTCCTTATTGATATAGACAGTGAATTGATGAACCCTAATCCACCGTCGCCCCGGGATCTGATGGCTAGTTTAGGAATTATTAGCAAAACAAAATATGGGATCTTATACACCTCGTAACGCACTGAAATAGGGCAAATTTTCGCTGCGATTAGTGATGGGAAAAATAATATCGACGTTTTTAAACTGTCTTAACTACGCAACGACTTGACCGATGTTGATCAATTATATCTCATTAGATCGTTTTAAGGGCAAAACCTGGCAAAACAACACAAAGCTATCAAAGGATACATTTTTTTTTAAATAATCTAAATTGTGCTTGAAGGCGCCATAAAGAAAAAAAAACCGGCCAAGTGCGAGTCGGACTCGCGCACGAAGCGTTCCATTCTATACCATTAAGAGGCACCTATTACAGACTTATTATTGGAAAATAATGGATTACGGTTTATGCATAAGGTTTATCTTTCTATTTGTATATGAAAATCTTAATGCGGTTCACAGAATAGAAAAAAAAGGCAACCAGAAGTAGAAAAGAAACTGTCCTATTTATTCTGCCTCGGGCTTTAAAAATACAATTATTAGAACTTGAATTAACATTAAAAAATCAGTATCAATATACTTTTTTTATAAAAATCTCAATATATATGTTGTACTTATTTATGAGTGTTTTTCATTGAAACAGGGTAGACAATAAGATTTTTTGCACTGAGTGCACTGAGTCAAAATCTTTTTGGATTTTTTATCAGCTTCACGAGATGGTAAAAATGTGCGTAGTTTTTGGTAACAACCAACACATCTTCTCCTTTTTTCACCCTTTTCGAGGCAATGGCGTGCGCTTTCAGGTGCTGAAAAATAACAAAAATATAAAGATAACGTAATAAAACTGACATTGTTACTTAGGTTAGATCGTAGATGAGAATAACAATGATAATGTAGGTATAACTGCATCAAATGAATGTGTTTGTTTTATACTTAAAATGTTGAAAGAGTAGGTAGGTAAGGTAGCTTAAATTCAGAATAATTAAAAGGAAACAATAATAAATAACTTAATAATGACCAAATGTCAAGCTTAGTTTATGAAAGCTTCAACACGTTGACTGTCAAGAAATATATCTAAGCATTACATTACCTGGGGTCTCATCGATTTCCTTTTTTATTAAAGATTCTATAAGTTTCTCCACAAAGAGTATTTTTGGTAACTTTTTTCCATCAGTTTGGATTGAATTAAACACAATCCAGGCATTAATTAGCGCCGTACCAAATATTAGCTCCATTACAACTTTTCTCCACCATTTGATTCCTCTCTTCAAAGTTGTATAATAAGAAGACATCTGGTCAGAAAAGTCAATGCCTTTTTAACCGACTTCACAAAAAGGAGGAGGTTCTCAATTCGTCTGTATGTTTTTTTTTTTTTTTTTTTTTTTTTTTTTATGTGTGTTAGCTCATAACTTTTTTCTGGGTGAACCGATTTGGATGATTCTTTTTTTATTTGATAGGTGGTGCTTCACATGTGGTCCCATTTAAATTTGATCAAGGTCTGACCAGTAGTTTTTGAGTTATCCTTAATACTGCAGATTTTTTCCACTTAGTTTATATGGATGATGTGTTAATAATTTCCTGTCACTGTTATTTACACACCAAGTAGTGGTATACGAATTTGTGTGGGGTAGGTACCGCAACTAAAAAGTGAAAAATAAAAACTTTTTTACAAAAAAACAACCGACTTCCAAAAAAAACACTAAAAGACGTGAAAAATAACTTTAATTTCGGAAGTCGGTGGCCAAACACGAAAATACAAAACCAAAGGCACCGACTTCCGAAATTAAAGTTATTTTTCACGTCTTTTAGTGTTTTTTTTGGAAGTCGGTTGTTTTTTTGTAAAAAAGTTTTTTTTTGTTTTATTGTACAGCAAAACACATCCCGGTTTTTTTATGCATTCGTCGGTTCCTCTCTTCTTTTTTCCAGTATCTATCAGGTTATCATCGTGATCTTTGCACGTAGTCAACATCAAAACATTCCGTTTATCCATCCATTTCATTACCTTTACGCCCTTTTTGTTCATTTTTCCAATAATTTCGCCTTTCTGCAATTTGTAACTAGTAACTTGCTTTGGCAGATATTTCCGTATTTTATTAAGTGTTCCACATAAAAATGTTTTTTGTGATAGAAGATCTTCTGCCAGGCCCAACGAAGTGTAGTAATTGTCTACTATTACGATTCTACCCATTTCTGTCAGATTTGTCATCAATCTTAACACTACTTTTTTACTGTGTTCTAATTCTTTTTTCTGATTTTTTTTCCCTGTATAAACCTCTAACTCAGAAGTATAACCTTCGGGAGTGCAAAGCTTATAAAGCTTTACGCCGTACCGGTGTGATTTGTTTTTTATGTATTGGCGAAAACCTAGTCTTCCTCTCCATGGTATCATGGTTTCATCGATTACCACATACTTTCCAGGATTTGCAATACGTCGAAAGTTTTCTGTAATCTTTGTGAACATATTTCTAATTTTATATAGTTTGTCAGTTTGGTCTTCATTACTTACATCACTGACATGCCAGCATTTAAGTAGCAATAAAAATCTGTCTCTTGTCATTACTGAAGAAATAAATTCGTTTCGATACAATTTGTTTCTGCTCCAGTATAAATTTAAATTAGGAACTCTACACAAACCCATTGCCATTAAAACAGCCAAAAATGTTCTCATTTCCTGAGAACTGGTGTCACTCCATTTTGTCATGCGTGAATTACGTTTCATATTTTGTTGATTTATTTGTATATACTTTTGTGCGTAAGCATTTGTTTCAGATACCATTATATCAATCATCTCATCTGTAACAAACATCTTGTATACTGTACTGTACTGTACTCCCACAAACGGGGGTAAATTAAACGTACATTCTCCAGCGAATTCATTAAAAGTTATGGGACTTTCCGATATATTTTCCCACTCATCGTGATCTTTAGCTTGCGTGCCGGGTAATGTTTCGTCCGTGACTAAAATGTCATCTTCTGTAGCTTCTTCATATTCACTATCTGGAGATAAATCCTGATCTGAATGAACGCAATTTTCCATTGAAGCATACTCTTCCGAATCACTACACTCTTCCTCCGAAGGACTATAATCATTGTCAGTACCGCTAAAATTATCATCTTCCATATTATTACTCTCATCCAACTCAGGTGATTTTCGAATATTCTGCACACTGTGACATATTTTGTTTGTTTGTATTATATTATTGTTTTCGCAGTCTATATGTTCAATAATATCATATTCGACAATATCAGGTGATTTTAGAACAGTTGGCAATTTGTTATTCATGTCTCGTTTTCCTTTAACATTGTCATCAGGAATACTTTCTATAATTACAGAGACCTCTATTTCATGACTTTTTTTGGATTTGGACGGATTAAAGTCTTCTGAATATGTACATTCGGATGTAACATTTTCTCTCGGTCTTTTTTGTGTCGGAGTACGAAGTAATTGTTGAATGTTGTCCTCACTAAGTGATATATTACAATCCAGTAAATTGGAGCGTGAGATTTCTGACAAAGATCCAGCTCTGCTCTCCGTAGTTATATGAGGAAAATCTTTTGAAGGGGAACCTATAGGATTTTGTTTTTTTATTGGTGAGGTTGAAGCACTAGAAGCGGACAAGCGAACGTTCTGCAATATTTGACAAGTTTTTCCGGTACTAGGACTGAGATACACTGTTTCTTCTTGTGTTTTGAGTTGAATAGTTTTTCGGATGTTTGGACTGAGGTTAACTGTTTCTTCTGGTTCTTTCACTTGATCAGGATAAATTGAATTTTTTTTAGTGGCAGTCTGAGCACGTGTTTTTGCTTTGTGTTGTAATGTTCTTGTATTTGCAATAATTATAGAGCTTGGGTGCCCATGTAAGAAAGTATATTGTTTTGTATTGTCATACTGTTGTTTATCAATGACACATTCTTGTTGTGAGCTAAATTCATGTAAAGGTACGATTTTTTCAGTTATATTTGGTTCAGTAGAAAAATATGTTTTTTGACGTTTATTTGTTGGAAAAATCTCTTCATCACTCTCATCGTCAAACACATTTTCAATTGGCAATGTTGGCCGATTGGTTGGTTGGACATCACTTCTCGGTGGACTCTGAAAACAATGACTCACATATTGTATTTTGCATAAACAGGCAGTTCTCAGCCACCAGTAGCTATTTATTGAGTGTACTGATCAAAACACGGTAAAAAAATAGAATAGAAATGACAAGAAAAAAAAACGTTACGCAAATAAAGCTGTGTGGTGCCGGCGGCGAATAGTACCAACCCATTTCATCCCGTGGGTGTCGTAAAAGGCGACTAAGGGAATAAAGGAACACAGAAGACGGGCAGCAGCGTCTCTGAACCGTTTGACATCTTACTGCGATCGCCAACCCGCCTGCCAAGCGTGGCGATTATGGCAATTCCTCCCAAATGTTTGGGAGAGGCCCTTGCCCAGCAGTGGGATCCCTACGGGCTACTAAAAAAAAAAAAAAAAAAGCGGGCTCACCGACTAGTTTAGGTATTATGATATTCAAAGTAGGTACTTTTCTTTATAGACTATTTAATAGATCGCCAAAAATGTCTCTAAGTTCAATCATTTTCATATAAGTAACCAGGTTTGTAAAATATCAAAATGTCTTCGTCATAGTGACAATTCAGTACCTAATTAAAAATATTGGCTTTGTATGACCGGTACACTTGAAAATAGAATTAATTAATAAGCTGCTAGAGAAAGCCTTTGCTTGGTGATAGTTTAAACAAAGTGTTATTCTTAAATGAAAACCCTCTTTAGGTGGTGATACAACTCGTGAAAGTAAACAAGTTTCATCAAAATAAAAGAAAGAAAAAATATAATACTTCCTATACAAAGTCCCAAGAGTAAGTTTTGTGTGACAAGTTAATTTTATTACCAATAAGTATAGGTATCATAATTAAGGCAACCAGTTGGAACAACTGATATTACCTGTATACAAATTTTCTTAAAAAAGTATTTTTACAAACGATAAAAAAGTATTTTTATCGTTTTCTTATGAAAGTTGTTCTATTTAGCGAGTGGTTACAACCTAGGAGGGTTCGCTTTATTAGATGTTATATTATTATTCATGTAAGTGGTGCAAAATATAAACAGCAGTTTAAAAATAGAGATGAATTTGGCATGCTTATTCATTACAAAAAACAAACTCACACACACACACACCACACACTTTTAAAGAAAGTTTTTAAGATTTGTTTTACAATAAATACTTAGAATCCCAGTCCCACTCCGTAAACGCTTTATTCATGAACCGATAGCAGATTTAATCGAGACGCATTAAGCCTAGATTTCGAGTGAAGACTGAAGCGAGTGAAGCTGCGGTATATTATATATAATATACTGTCATTTTATACCAAATAGTCTGTATGCTACATCTTTCTTCTCAAGCTTTATTATGGTCCAGATTATTTACATGCGATTACATTTGGCAGCACCTTATGTTGTTGAATATTATGTTAAAGGTTTAATATAAAAACGGTGTATTAGTTAGTGCAAAATTAATTCTCGTATCAAGCTTTTCACACAAGTAATCTTATAGATAAATGTTAGAAATATCATATCCACGCATGCTTATACAAAACGTACTTACAAACACTGTAATCCTTTATTTAAGATGGCTAAAAACAAAACATTTCATATTAAAATATTGAGTTTCATAAATTACTAACACAATAATTTCTGTACTTTTACCATCGTACAATAATATACTCCGCCTGGTGCTCTCTTCCGACCACGTGACATATATCGTAAAATTTACATAAGTCGAATCTAACACACTTAACAAACTTGGTGATTAAAAATATCCCTTTACATAGGTATTTTGTTGTTTTTAACTTTTTAGTATTATTGTAATAGCGGCCTACATAATTTGAGAAAACTTCAACTATCTATCTATCGCGACAAACGGACAGACAGCGAAGTCTTAGTAATAGAGGGTCCTGTTTTTATCCTTTCGATACGGAACCCTAAAAATCTTTAATATTTATATACCTACTTTCAAAACCTAGACAAAGAACTACTGAAATATTAATTATATTACTTACCTGTTTTGTCAACGGCTGCTTTGCGTTTCTTGTGGAGTTTTTCACTACCTACAAAAATATCAATTAAGTGTTAAGTCCTAATAATAATAACATTATTATCACGATATAGAATAATAGGTAATTCTAGATATGTTGCAAAGTATTAGGTACGTCAATAATCGTTATTACCAATAATATCTTTAGGTATAATATACTTAAGTAATAATATCTTACACTTACTTTAGGTACATAGCTACCAAGATAAGAAAAAACTAGGTACTTACTGAAGATTTTTTCATTAAAAACTTACCTGTTTTGGCTCTGTTTCTGGGTTTTTTTAAATTAACTTCTTCCGACATCGTTTAGACATGTTCGGCGCTGTAAAAGGACGTGCTCTCCAATCGACGTGATGCACAACACTGGTCGCGGGAAGCTCGCGTTGAGTGCGGTACGAGGTCAGGGGGGATATGGGACGTTTTAGCCTCGTTCCGCACTGCATTAAAATTATATTAATTCAGTGCGGCACGAGGCCTAAGACATCCGGTACCAAGGTAGGTACACCACCGAGTCCGGAACCATTAGTGATCTCAAATATATATTTATCTCTTTCCTACACTGGACCAAACCAAAGCTATGCCATTCGCACGACAGAGAAATTCACTTTTTTGCTTGCCGCACCACAGGGAAGTTGCATCAGGGGTGATTTAGGCCTCGCTTCGCACTTAACGTGTTAAGTAATATTTTGTTACCACGTTTTCTATTCGGTACCTTTTTATGTGCTATATTTGCAAAAAAACCTTTTTGGCAAACGAAAATCATTTTTGTTTGGGATCTACTGTAAACTCTGTATATCATTTGCATAGCTCTGCGTTTGTAGTGGTTAGCATTATTCCTAGGACGTCGTCGTTTTGTTTTTACAGCTATTACATGTTTCAGTAGGAACGCATCTTGTTTTACTTTGTCGTTTATGGCATAAAATGATCTATGAAAATTTTGTAAGTCTATACTAATTGTAGAGCTTTGCAGCTTTTTGTCTTTATGTCGGCTTAACAGGTAACTCTTTAGAAGCATATCTGGAACAAACAGTTAATATTTTTATTAATTGAAAACAAACATCCACTATTCCACTTATATGATAGGCCCGCGACTTACGTAATAAATTTAATATCTCGGTCATTATGAACAACTTTTACTATGCGACGACCCTGAAATCGCGAAAAAAAAATCAACTGTTCCTTACATTTATGTTCGCATAACTCGTCAAAATGTAGGGAACAGCTGTTTTTGTTTTTTTTCGCGATTTCCGGTTTTGCCTATAGTAAAAATTCACACAAATCGGTTACTGAGATTAAGTAAAATAGACATTTCAAGGAGATGTGTAGTATATGTACCACCACTAAAAACCCAACCAAAATAAATAAGACCTAGACAGACCAAAAAAAAATGTTTTCTAATCAATTACACTGGTCAACACAAGTTTTGTTTCCATTTTTTTTCTGTTATTGGGTATTTCTATGGCCCTGACTGTGAAAAATATACTGGAAGATTGCTAACAGCTATACTTTTTGAATTGTACAGTTTTATTATATTGACAAAAAAATACAGAAAATTAATACATTATGTTAACAAAATTTCTATTGAATACTATAAATGATCTTTTATAAGATTTCCTTGAATGAACGCATTTAGGTAGATCTCGTTGCAAACTCCAGCAGTAGTTTACCATCATATTATGTGAGTCCCACCGCCACCGACAATGCTCCTCCATTGTCCGAAGATCCTGATGGAGTCTTTCACCCTGCACCTCACTAAAATCAACCCAGATTTTGTGGAAAATGGTCTAAACGCGAGTGCAGGAAGTGGATCTTTATGCTCATGTTGCACCCCAGCTCTTGCAAGTTCGATAGCATGGACTCAACAAGCTTGACGTGATCGTCAGATTTATTTTTTCCTTGGAAATTACTCATAATCAAAACAAAGGAATTCCAAGCTTAGGATTCGACTTCAGTCATTGATTTGACAAAATTAGGATCTTTCACGAGTTGCCTAATCTGTGGCCCATCAAAAATACCAGCTTTCAATTTTTCTGTACTTAATCCTGGAAACTTCCGTGAAAGAAAATTGAAACATTCGCCACTTTTGTCAAGCAACTTCACAAACTGTTTCATTATGCCGAGTTTAATATGAAGTGCTGGAAGTATGATGCGGTCTCGGCTAACTAAAGGCATGTTTATAACATTTTTGGTACCAACTTTTAGCTCTTCCCGCACTGGCCAAACTTTTTGTGACCAATGGTGTTGTTAGTCACGACTGTCCCAGAGACACATGAAACAAGGGAACTTCGTGTATCCTCCTTGTTGACCTAAAAGAAAGTTAACCATTTTCAGATCAACACAAATTACCCATTTGTGATCTTGATAGTTAATTTTTTCCATAACCTTAAGAAACATTTGCGTCCTTATCCGTACTTATTACCGTTATGAAGCAAAACACACTTTAAACTTCTTTTGCTGCTATCTATGAAAAGACGCCAATCACTAGGTTGGTACTTTTTTAATCCCATCTGTTGCAAAATACCACCAACATCGTTACAAAAAACTAAATCCTTCTCTTGAGAAAAATACGGTAACAGGTTTTTTTCTTGGGTACCATAAAATGTAATGTTGGTTTCCGGCGTAAGCAATTTTTTTTCTTTTAAACGAGATGCTAAAATTTCAGAAGCTTGTTTCGGGAAGTTCAGATCTCTTACTTAAGTTATTTAGTTCTTTCTGATTAAATGGTTGAGGTTAGTGGCATTTGTAGTCTGAATCAGTCATCACTTGATGTATTTCGTTCGGGTTCACAGGGATTTGGATCATCAGAAGAATTAGATGTGCTGGGTTGTACTTCTCGTGATTTTAATTGAGGTCGTTGAGCAGAAGATAATTACTTATCTTCTTATCCCTGGTTAATTCCGTTTATTTTAACAACGCAGAAGTAGCAATCATCATGATGGTTTCGAGGTTCCCGCCAAATCTTTATTTAAATTTAATTTATTTAACCATTTATGTACACACACTTATAAACAGACAAGAAGAAAGGAACAGAAAAATAGGTACAAAGGTGATGCTTATTTCTAAAGAAATCTTTTCCAGCATACCTGCGATAGGAGAGTATATTAAAGAGATGAAGACAACGTGTGTAAGAGTAGAAGGGAAAACAAAATACATAAAATCTAAAATAATTTTCTAATTTAAATATAAACATACAATAAGAGAATACACTAACATACATACATACTTCTAAAATAAATATCACTAAAATATACAAAAATATGATGATGATGAAGAGAGGATGATGATACTTAGTTTTTACAAAGTCCGTTATAGGTTTTCAATAATTTGCAAATACATATTCAGCACAAATATAGCAAAAACAATCGGTATTAAGGACACAACATCTTCTTGACGAAGCCATGTCGAAAACAACAACAAAATATATTTCAGTGTCCAATAAAAAACGCAAACCTAAGTAAAAATAGTAATTAGGGGTAGTTAGTAGTGAATATCCGTTCAAATCGTAGAAAGAGAATACTCAAACACACGTCCACTCGCGAAATAAAATTTAAAACAAATAAAATAAATAAGTACCTACCTATCAGGAAATGTAAACAAAAGTATCACGACATGGTCGTTGGCGTTACCGGTGAGTATACATTCACCGGTCTTGTTTGGCCTTATTTCTTTTCCAGTTTGCGCTATCATCTCGACGTTTTCGTGCATGTTTATTATTTGCCACTTGGGGATAACATTCCATTGTTGATATTACAATAGTTTAAATCCTATAAATCAATATTTAAACACCTTAAAATTAAAAATATCTGAGCACACTAACAAGTGTTAGTTATTTAATACATTCTGTAATTTTGGCTCCATTTTCATCAAATAAAAATAATGTATGTCTTGTGGGTGTCGTTCATAAAAGCGCGGGCCCGGCGCGGGTAGTCGTCGACTGGCTGTCAGATAGACAAGTTGTGTTTCAATTTGTATTTTGTTAATTCTGTAGTAATGTGTCTATGAATAAACTTTGTATCTACTAGTCTTCGTGAGTATAATTTACAACAACAACCCTGGGAATACACAAAAGTAATACAAGCAAACGACAATGCTGATTCGGATACCTACAACAATGGACAATGCTGTATTTGTAGCATACTCGTAGTAAGATTTTCAATGCGTTTCAACAGGACATTGCAGCTTTAGTTGCATTTTGAATACATAAAAATATTTCTTTTAATTTGTATATTATTATGCCATAAATAACCAATTTTTCCTTTTGTATGGACATTGCGCTTTTGAATTCTAATAGACTCACATAGTATTTGTGCTACTCTCACAGACTACTGCACTAGGTCCATAAACATCGCAATTTTTTTTCGCGGCTTGCTTTGCATTTTTACCTTTTTTGTAGGAAAATTTTAAAATGTATCGAATTTTTTTCATTAAATTCACTCATCTTGACAGTACGAAAAAGAAATGAAAATCACACATTTTCCTAATTTGAATTTAGAATTATGTTCTTTAAAATTTAAACTTTCAATGATACCAAAACCAGCCAGATACAAATAGTATAGCCAAAGAGATTTTATTACAAGTTCATACATACTATAATGCGAAAAGACTTTTTCCCCAACCTAATATTAATCAAGTGTTTATATAAAATAAAAACAACACTATAACGTTGGCAATAAAACGCGCGAGCTCATAATAAAACTTTAATGAAACTCGCTACACATACAACGTTAGAAGATTTCGAAAAGCGTAATAATTAGGGCCGCGGGCGCACACAAAGCGGCACGGGTGACGCGCGCAAAGCATATTCTTCGACTGCCGGGCCTGCGCGCGCGCGAATGGCGGGACATCGGACGGCGGGGTAAGAGGGGTACCAGGGACGTACTCGTTACAGGGCCGCACTTAGGGCACGTTATACTCTCCCCCTTTTGATCAAGAGGCGGAGACTCATTGATCAAACTCCTATTACTGAAGCGAACCTATGATTGGACTTTCCGAGGGCGACCTCTGCGGCGCTTCGGAACAATAGGCTCCGGACACTCCCCACCTCTATCATGGTATCTACGTAGATCCGATATGTGGTACTTACCCACAACTTCACCAGTCTTCTGCGAGGTAAGAACATATGTAGTAGGACTCACCTTCTTGGAGACTACATACGGACCATCCTGTTTCGGAATAAACTTTGAAGTGACGCCTTTGGAAGCATTACTTAAGACATGCATCTTCATCAGCACGAGATCACCTTCTTCGAAAAGATCCGAAGCACGACGGGCAGAATCAGCTTGTTGCTTACGAAGATCCTGCTGATGCTCGATATTTTCTTTGGCTTGAGAAAGAGAATCAACAAGCTTCAAAAGGTACGGGGTGATCTGAGGGACCAAATTCTCAGATTCGATGACTGCCCGTAAATCAGCCTGAACAGAGAGGGGAGAACGAAGCTCGCGACCAAATGTCAAGTAAGCTGGAGTGGAACCGGTGGAAATGGTAAATGAGCTGTGTAGAGCAAATCGGACGAACGGTAAAACCTCAGGCCATTGCCTATGGTTGCCCTCTACAAGAATAGCGAGGTGAGCCTTTAAGTCCCGATTCCTTCTCTCTACCGGGTTGGCCTCGGGATGATACAGGGGTATCAGATTCTGTTTCACACCTAAGACATACAGCGCCTTCTGCATTACATCAGCTACGAATTGAACTCCGTTGTCTGAGATCATACGCCTGGGGAGTCCATACCTCATAAAAATCTCACCCACTAAGGTTCTCGCACAGATCTCGGCTGTTGCTTCGGTAAGGGCAAAAAGTTCAACCCACTTACTAGCGGTGTCCTCTACTATTAAAACCCACCTTTCGCCTTGAGGCCCTTTGGGTAACGGTCCAAAGAGGTCAACAGCAATGATCTCAAATCTCTGAGCGGGTACAGGAGTCTGAAGTAAGCCAGGCGGTTTCAGGTTTGAGGACTTGTACCGCTGACACTCCGTACAGGTTTTCAGGTAGTCGTTGATATACTTCCTCATGCCTGGGAAGTAAAACTGCTGAGATATGCGATGAAGAGTTTTCTGGATACCCCCATGAGCGGCGGTCGGCGAATCGTGACACTCGTTCATGACTTTTTTCCGCAGGCTCTCCGGCACGACCAGCTGAGGCTCTTCAGCATCAGAATCCTCTACATACCTGTACAATACTCCCTGATTGATAAGGTACCCTCTATCCGACCAACGATGCACTGACAATTCATCAGAACTTTCCAAGTCAGTGAGAATCTTAGCTACTTCTGGATCGGACAATTGAGCTTCACGGGTAGATGTGGCGTCCCATCGTGGAATGTCTACGGTAACCGGACAGACACCACATTCCGATGTGGTATTTATAACTGGGCGGCTGAGTGTGTCGGCTACCACATTAGCCTTCCCAGGAGTGTATTCGATCTGTAAATCAAAAGACTGCAACTTCAATGCCCAACGAACAAGCCTACCTGTAGGCGATTTAAGCGTGAACAGCCACTTCAGGGGTTGATGGTCACTCCTGACATACACCGGATGACCATCGATGTAGCCGCGGAATCTTTCCACTGCCCAGACAACGGCCAACGCCTCCCTCTCTGTGGTGGAGTAGTTCCGTTCTGCTGGCGTGAGGAGACGACTAGCGTACTCGATGGGTTGTTCGTCTTGTGGTGACTCCCCCTGGATTAAGGCTGCACCTAAAGCGAAATCACTGGCGTCCGTTCTAACGATGAAAGGTCTTAAGTAGTCTGGCTGGGTCAGAATGGGGGGTGAAGCTAAAAGAGACTTAAGCTGTATAAAAGCGCTAGCTTGATCCTTACCCCATTTCCAGGTCTGTGACTTCTTGGTTAGACGTGTAAGTGGTTCAGCCACCTTGGCGAACTCGGGGATAAACTTGCGGAACCACGAGCAAGTTTGGAGGAAGGTGCGAAGTTGCTGGAGAGTTGTCGGTTCCTTCATCTCTAAAACAGCACTTACCTTCTCTTCGTCTGGAGATATACCATCCCGAGATATCACGTGGCCAAGGTATTTGAGCCGGTCTCGGGCAAACACACACTTCTCTCTGTTTGCTCGAAGCTTGAACATACGGAGACGCTCGAATACCGCACGCAAATCTGCTATATGGGACTCCAGGTCCTCCGAAATAACTAGAAGGTCATCCAGATAACCTAAAATAGTCTTACCACCAAGTGTAGACCCTGATCTGAAACGGTCTATGAGCCTCTGAAACGTCGCAGGCGAATTCTTAAGGCCGAACGGCATACGTTTGAAGCGGTAGGCACCAAAGGGCGTGACGAACGCAGTTTTGTCGCGATCAGCGGTACCCACCTGCCAGTAACCACTGCGAAGGTCCAGAGAACTCATTACACAGCCCTTCTTGGTCGATTGTAAGAGCTCGTCAATACGCGGCATGGGATACGCATCCGTCTTAGTGACCGCGTTCAACTTTCGGTAGTCGACACAAAACCTATACGTACCATTACGTTTCGGTACCAAGACGCACGGCGCTGCCCAGGCGGATTCACACTCCTCGATCACGTCCTCCGCTAACATCTTGTCTAACTCGGCGCGCATGATTTCCTTCTTGGCAGGCGTAACGCGATACGGGGGCAAGGCAATAGGCGGATGGTCGCCGGTATCTATATGGTGTTCCGCAAATGGTGTAGGCTCTCCGACTATATCGAAAATATTGGAGTACTCACATAGAAGATTCCCCAACGTCGACCTCTCCGACTCTGATAACATAGCGCCCTCCTCCGTCCTCAGTACGTTCACGGAAGCACACTGGATGGGTTCGCGTTCGGATTCCCATGATAATGTGTGAAGTGTCCGAGGCCGATCCATTGTACGCCAAGTCCAGTTGGAAAAATCGATAACCATCTTAGCTTTAGCAATAAAGTCCATGCCCAATAGAGTATCATTGTTGACAGCCTCAGGTAAAATAATGAATTCAATAGGTATCGACAATGAAGCAAGTTGAACATTAACTATCGTCAGTAGCACATCACTATTCCTAACAATACCATCCGCAAGCTTCAACGAAATCGTTTCGGCGCGAAAGTTTGAACCAATACGTTTCAGTAAGGAATAAAGTGAAAAACTCGCAATACTACGACGCGCGGCAGTATCCAACAACGCGGTACCCTGATATCCCTCCACACAAACACGCACGATAGGCCGACCATACTTATTATTATCGTCAACAACATCCGAACATAACTTCGTACTATCTATATACACAGAAGAAAACACATTTTCTATCTTAACATTCGAGTTACTATCTCCGGCACTATTTTGTTTACCTTTAGGACAATTAACTCTAATGTGACCTTTTTTACCACAATTATAACAAGATGTGCCAGAGTTAGTAGAAAGAGTGCGTTTACTTAGCTTATCACAGGAGTCCCGTACGTGTCCTTTCGTCTTACAATACACGCAGAACAACTTCTTATCACTGTTATCACTTTTGCTCACACACTGATCACTACGCGGCGAATGCGCTCGTTCACGAGCGGACTGCGCGGCAGGTGCGCGGGCGGCGCGAACCGGCGGCGACGGCGTCGAACTCGATCCCGGAGCGACGTGTTGCTGCGCGCTCTCGCTGAGCGCGCCGGCAGATCTCGTAGGTAAATACGACGACGAAGACGCGGAGTTCTCCGACAACGATTCTTCTATGCTGCGAGATTTCTCTATCAGCGATTCAATATCACTCACAGCGTCTCTTGGTAACCGCTTCCTGATTCTCTTGTGAAGTAGACCATAAATCATATCCAGTCTCGCTTCCTCTGGTAATTGATAAGGTAGTTTTGCCAACAGAGATCGTACTCTTACGATAAAAACGTCGGCGCGTTCCAACCCTTGTTCAACAGCAAAAATATCTCTGTACAGTTTGTACGGTGGCCGTGGTATGCCATACATCGAACGCAGGCGCTTGACAGCCTCTGGCCATGACGTAACTTCATGACGGATGCCACGCCACCAAACTGCTGCTTGCCCTTGAAGTAACATGGGGAGTCCCCGAAGTGCCATCTCATTGCTGACCGAAGCGCAATCCATAAACATCTCGACGGCGTCTATGAATGCCTCGACCGTCTCCGGATACTCCGACGAACCATCGAAGCGCGAGGTGCATTTGACGAGATTCCCAGAATACGATGACGGTGACGGTGTGGCGCCGGAGTCCACCCTGGGCGGCGTCCCTGAGTGCGATGTCAGAAGAGATTCGACGAGCTTCCGGTTCGCCTCGGCCTGCGCCGAAGAGAAGGCGGCCAGGAGCGACGCTAACTGAGTTTCAGACATAAGCACCGGAGCTGCAGGTGTCCCCGTCACAGTCACAGGTTCATCTTCCGAACTGGAGTCGTTATTACGAACTTTACGCGGCGGCATTGTGTTCACTAAAAGTCCAGTGCACTATCGAATGATCTAGAACATCGGCCAATACGTTGGGAGCCAGTATAACGTTGGCAATAAAACGCGCGAGCTCATAATAAAACTTTAATGAAACTCGCTACACATACAACGTTAGAAGATTTCGAAAAGCGTAATAAAAAGGGCCGCGGGCGCACACAAAGCGGCACGGGTGACGCGCGCAAAGCATATTCTTCGACTGCCGGGCCTGCGCGCGCGCGAATGGCGGGACATCGGACGGCGGGGTAAGAGGGGTACCAGGGACGTACTCGTTACAGGGCCGCACTTAGGGCACGTTATAACACTCAATTATTAATGATGGTAGCTCCTCTTGCTCTTCACACATCGGCTCGTCAGGGTTGTCGTAGTGTCTATGATCATTATATTCTATCGTAGTGTCTTGTGGCACCACTCGAGCAAAATATCCCAAGTTATCTGGATTACGCCAATTGTCACCGTAATTAATGTTTAGCAATTTGTTGACGTCTCTCAGTTTCAACTGTTTTACTGTTACTCCCTGTGACATTACAGTTGGAGCAATCATTGCGGATTTTTTATCCTTTTAAACCCTCGACCCAAAAACGACGGGGTGTTATAAGTTTTACGTGTCTGTGTGTGTCTGTCTGTGGCACCGTAGCTCCCGAACGGATAAACCGATTTTGATTTTGTTTTTTTTCTACAAATATTTTTATATGTACCTAAATCTTGTTTCTAATGCAGTTCTCTAAGGCCAACCATTTCATTAAATCTACTAGCCCTTTTGAGATAAAATCTTTTAGCTACGTTTATAGTGGTTGAATATTCGCTCACTACATACATGTATGCACGCGGACTTATTATGTTTTCCATTTTTCGCAACTGTTTTTCAATGCGAGCGAAAACTCTATCTGCCGGTAGAAAAGAAATACTACCGGGAACACTATTTCAACAAGTTTGATTTGAGCTGGTGCGTCTTAGATCAAACACTTTGAGAGCATTGCACACAATAGCAAAGCATAGAGCTAATAGTATTGTGTTCTTATTTTGTCCGGAACAACCATCGGCCATAATCCGAAGTCTATTACATTCTGGTAAGTATACCGTATTACGAAATCGATGATAAACAGCAGATACTATTAGGTTAGCATCCTTTGCATTTTCATCCTCAGTCCAACAATAACTAAATACGTGTTCCTTCGTCAATGGTGATTTTGAATAGCCTTCAACTACCGTAAAATTGTAAAAATACAGCTGACTGGAATAATACGTACTTTGGTCTGGAATCTTTGGTAAGGCCATGTTCTTCTGACAGTCGAAAGATAATATTTTCAATGAAGGATCTTCTGCTTCTAACATCGTAAAAAATGGTTGTGCACGTCTTTTGTGCATAGTTTTTTCAGCCATCAGCCGAGTTTTATCACTTTTACTCGCTGATTTAAATTTTTCAGTCAACTGCAAAAACGTGGAGCATACGTCCACTCGCGGGCTACCAAATCCCAAATTAAAACAAGTATTCAAAATTTGTCGGAAATATTAGGGTTTTACTTGGAGGTGTTCAGCTACCCGATCATTATACAGTTTTGCCATTTTATTTATACTAAGTTCTGCTGGTAGATACACAAGCTTAGTACTTTTAGTACCTGTGCAATAGTGAGGTTCGAAGCATTTAAAAGTTTTTATAAATGAAATTATACTTTGTTTTTTGTCTATATATTTATGAGATCTGTGGTCTCCACCACGATTTTCTTTTGAGAAATCCCCTTTTAAGTAATATTTTGTTACCACGTTTTCTATTCGGTACCTTTTTATGTGCTATATTTGCAAAAAAACCTTTTTGGCAAACGAAAATCATTTTTGTTTGGGATCTACTGTAAACTCTGTATATCATTTGCATAGCTCTGCGTTTGTAGTGGTTAGCATTATTCCTAGGACGTCGTCGTTTTGTTTTTACAGCTATTACATGTTTCAGTAGGAACGCATCTTGTTTTACTTTGTCGTTTATGGCATAAAATGATCTATGAAAATTTTGTAAGTCTATACTAATTGTAGAGCTTTGCAGCTTTTTGTCTTTATGTCGGCTTAACAGGTAACTCTTTAGAAGCATATCTGGAACAAACAGTTAATATTTTTATTAATTGAAAACAAACATCCACTATTCCACTTATATGATAGGCCCGCGACTTACGTAATAAATTTAATATCTCGGTCATTATGAACAACTTTTACTATGCGACGACCCTGAAATCGCGAAAAAAAAATCAACTGTTCCTTACATTTATGTTCGCATAACTCGTCAAAATGTAGGGAACAGCTGTTTTTGTTTTTTTTCGCGATTTCCGGTTTTGCCTATAGTAAAAATTCACACAAATCGGTTACTGAGATTAAGTAAAATAGACATTTCAAGGAGATGTGTAGTATATGTACCACCACTAAAAACCCAACCAAAATAAATAAGACCTAGACAGACCAAAAAAAATTGTTTTCTAATCAATTACACTGGTCAACACAAGTTTTGTTTCCATTTTTTTTTCTGTTATTGGGTATTTCTATGGCCCTGACTGTGAAAAATATACTGGAAGATTGCTAACAGCTATACTTTTTGAATTGTACAGTTTTATTATATTGACAAAAAAATACAGAAAATTAATACATTATGTTAACAAAATTTCTATTGAATACTATAAATGATCTTTTATAAGATTTCCTTGAATGAACGCATTTAGGTAGATCTCGTTGCAAACTCCAGCAGTAGTTTACCATCATATTATGTGAGTCCCACCGCCACCGACAATGCTCCTCCATTGTCCGAAGATCCTGATGGAGTCTTTCACCCTGCACCTCACTAAAATCAACCCAGATTTTGTGGAAAATGGTCTAAACGCGAGTGCAGGAAGTGGATCTTTATGCTCATGTTGCACCCCAGCTCTTGCAAGTTCGATAGCATGGACTCAACAAGCTTGACGTGATCGTCAGATTTATTTTTTCCTTGGAAATTACTCATAATCAAAACAAAGGAATTCCAAGCTTAGGATTCGACTTCAGTCATTGATTTGACAAAATTAGGATCTTTCACGAGTTGCCTAATCTGTGGCCCATCAAAAATACCAGCTTTCAATTTTTCTGTACTTAATCCTGGAAACTTCCGTGAAAGAAAATTGAAACATTCGCCACTTTTGTCAAGCAACTTCACAAACTGTTTCATTATGCCGAGTTTAATATGAAGTGCTGGAAGTATGATGCGGTCTCGGCTAACTAAAGGCATGTTTATAACATTTTTGGTACCAACTTTTAGCTCTTCCCGCACTGGCCAAACTTTTTGTGACCAATGGTGTTGTCAGTCACGACTGTCCCAGAGACACATGAAACAAGGGAACTTCGTGTATCCTCCTTGTTGACCTAAAAGAAAGTTAACCATTTTCAGATCAACACAAATTACCCATTTGTGATCTTGATAGTTAATTTTTTCCATAACCTTAAGAAACATTTGCGTCCTTATCCGTACTTATTACCGTTATGAAGCAAAACACACTTTAAACTTCTTTTGCTGCTATCTATGAAAAGACGCCAATCACTAGGTTGGTACTTTTTTAATCCCATCTGTTGCAAAATACCACCAACATCGTTACAAAAAACTAAATCCTTCTCTTGAGAAAAATACGGTAACAGGTTTTTTTCTTGGGTACCATAAAATGTAATGTTGGTTTCCGGCGTAAGCAATTTTTTTTCTTTTAAACGAGATGCTAAAATTTCAGAAGCTTGTTTCGGGAAGTTCAGATCTCTTACTTAAGTTATTTAGTTCTTTCTGATTAAATGGTTGAGGTTAGTGGCATTTGTAGTCTGAATCAGTCATCACTTGATGTATTTCGTTCGGGTTCACAGGGATTTGGATCATCAGAAGAATTAGATGTGCTGGGTTGTACTTCTCGTGATTTTAATTGAGGTCGTTGAGCAGAAGATAATTACTTATCTTCTTATCCCTGGTTAATTCCGTTTATTTTAACAACGCAGAAGTAGCAATCATCATGATGGTTTCGAGGTTCCCGCCAAATCTTTATTTAAATTTAATTTATTTAACCATTTATGTACACACACTTATAAACAGACAAGAAGAAAGGAACAGAAAAATAGGTACAAAGGTGATGCTTATTTCTAAAGAAATCTTTTCCAGCATACCTGCGATAGGAGAGTATATTAAAGAGATGAAGACAACGTGTGTAAGAGTAGAAGGGAAAACAAAATACATAAAATCTAAAATAATTTTCTAATTTAAATATAAACATACAATAAGAGAATACACTAACATACATACATACTTCTAAAATAAATATCACTAAAATATACAAAAATATGATGATGATGAAGAGAGGATGATGATACTTAGTTTTTACAAAGTCCGTTATAGGTTTTCAATAATTTGCAAATACATATTCAGCACAAATATAGCAAAAACAATCGGTATTAAGGACACAACATCTTCTTGACGAAGCCATGTCGAAAACAACAACAAAATATATTTCAGTGTCCAATAAAAAACGCAAACCTAAGTAAAAATAGTAATTAGGGGTAGTTAGTAGTGAATATCCGTTCAAATCGTAGAAAGAGAATACTCAAACACACGTCCACTCGCGAAATAAAATAAATAAGTACCTAACTATCAGGAAATGTAAACAAAAGTATCACGACATGGTCGTTGGCGTTACCGGTGAGTATACATTCACCGGTCTTGTTTGGCCTTATTTCTTTTCCAGTTTGCGCTATCATCTCGACGTTTTCGTGCATGTTTATTATCCGCCACTTGAGGGATAACATTCCATTGTTGATATTACAATAGTTTAAATCCTATAAATCAATATTTAAACACCTTAAAATTAAACATATCTGAGCACACTAACAAGCAAACGACGTAATCCGCCATATTGCGTGATGCGACGTGATTGGCTGTAAAGGGCAATGCTGATTCGGATACCTACACCAATGGACAATGCTGTATTTGTAGCATACTCGTAGTATGATTTTTAATGCGTTTCAACAGTACATTGCAGCTTTACGGCCCGTTCACACATGGGAGTCCGTTTTACTGGTACGTTTATAACGGATACGTCATAAATGTATGCTCTGTTCACACATAGGCACCGTGTAACGTTCAACGGATCCGTCATTACTGGATGCGATGTTTGAACAGAAAACTCGCAGTATACCGCCGCTATTCTACAAGGATGAACGCTGTCGTGTTGTATTTATTGGTACTATCGTCGGAGAAGGAAGATTCGACGTTATTGGCAGCATCCACTTATGGCCCAAAGATCTAGAGAGGGTGCTTACAGTTTACTTATGAGTCAGTTACGAGGTGATGAATCGAAATTTTTCAATTACTTTCGTATGTCAATGTCTACTTGTGATGAACTTCTTAAACTATTGGAAAAGGATTTAAAAAAGCAAGATACTCGTTGGAGGAAAAGTATCTGCCCAGAAGAAAAACTAGCGATATTTTTAAGGTACGTACTTTTATTTTTAAAACTCAGACAGATCTAACGTAGCATCACTGTATACAGATTGTAATGGCGATAGTGCACTATCAGTAGACTGTGGTCTGCTAGCATCACTGTATACAGGTTGTACTGGCGATAGTGCGCTATCAGTAGGCTGTGGTCTGCTAAAATAGCCCTGGGATTGATAGTGACTAGCACCAGATGTTTGTGTATAGGCTGACCAGTCATAAGTTGACTGGCCAACTCTCCTATATTTAATATTTTGTAATAGTTTTAACACCCCTGACTGGAATTCCAAAGGTTGGTCATCATCAAGCAAAGCCAAGGACGGCAAAATACCTTTAAAGAACGATAAATTGCGATCATCCTGCTCAATTTTCTTCGGTTTTATCTGATAGTCAATGTAGGACATCATTTTGGCATCAATTTCATTAAAATTTCTTTTGGCTGGTGCTCTGCGTTTTGGCGGGGGGGGCTAGATTTTGTTTGTCCTTTTAACTGTCATTGTCAAGTTGTGTCATTGTAGTCACACTGTCATCTTCGTTTGTAGGTTCATTCGATGTCGTGGTGTCATCTTCGGTGTGTTCTTTAGTTTGTTTAGCAGAGACGCTTTCGTGCGTTTCACCAGCAGCAACTACTTTTTTCAAAAACAGCATCTGATTATGGTATTTGTAGGGCTTCGTGTTTGAGACAGCGGAACCAGACGTCTTGCAATTCTGTTTGTCTTTTAGTGTTCTCACCCAAGCATCTCTCATCTGTCTCCACTTTTTCATAACAAGTTTTCCTAAAACAAGTAATAAAACAATTAATTTTATTTTCAGGTATGCAGCATCCGGGTGTTCATTTAAAGATCATCATTACACCTATCGCGTTGGTGTATCGACTGTTAGCAACATTATTAAAGCAGTTTCAAGATACATATGGAACAATTTAAGTGAAAAATTTATGCGACTTCTTACATCAGTCGACAAATGGGAACAGATAGCAAGTGGATTTAACAAAAAAGCTAATTTTCCCCACTGTCTCGGAGCTGTCGACGGAAAACATATCCGACTTAAAAAAACACTAAATAGCGGTTCACTGTATATCAATTACAAGGATTTTTTTTCCATCATATAATTAGCGATCGTAGACTCCGACTATCGCTTTGTATACGTCAGTGTCGGATCTTATGGAAAAGAATGCGATTCATCAATATTCAAGGAGACAACATTTTGGAAAATGATGCTAGACGGCAGTCTACAAATACCAGCACCATGCCCATTAACAAGAGACTCAGAAACGCGAGTTCCTTATGTGGTCATTGGAGACGAAGGTTTCGGATTACACGAAAATTTACTAAGGCCGTTTGGCGGGACGCATCTGGACAAAAATAAGCGAATATTCAACAATCGTTTGACTAGAGCTAGGAGATACGTTGAATGTGCCTTCGGTATCTTAGCTAATAAGTGGAGAATATTCCATCGGCCTCTAGACATCGATAAAACAACAGCTGTATGGACTGTTAAGGCATGTACTATTCTACACAACTTTTTAAGGGACAAGGAGGGCTCAAACAGTGATAATAACGTATCTGAAGAATTTAGTTACGAAAACCTACCCCATGAAGTAAGAACACGAGGTGGTAACACTGCTAATTTAGTTCGAACACAATTCGTGAACTATTTCATGTCCGACGCTGGATTAGTTCCATGGCAGGATGAAGCTATTTAGAATGTAATTAAATAATAATACAGACACTTACCGAACTCTTGTCTTTGTCTTTGTTCCATAGCCTCAAAATCCTCCATTAGAACAATGCATATTTCGCGCCAACCTGCAATACTTGCAGTATTGTCTTTGTATTTATCCAGCGTCTTGTCCCAAAGGACTGGCCTATCTTCCACCAAACTAATTGACATTTCCTTGTCTATTAACTTTTCCCAGTCCTTGTTTGACATGGTTGATCAGTGATTATAATAATTATTACACACAATGCACGCGCGCGTTCTCTAGGAATGTCAATAGAAAATGTGAGTCAAACAAAACCTGTCGCATTTCGCTCCCCCTCCTACACCCCGCACACACCGCCCGCCACGCACACAGTATCTATCCGTTAGAATTCTTTTTTTTACTGTTCCGTCGTCCAGTATTCGATGACAAAACGGAATGTCATTTTTTTACGGAACGATATTTTTCCTGTATACAGAATACTGTGCCATGTGTGAAGTCGCTCATACAACTACATACGCCATCGACGAAAAAAAAACGTACACGATAAAACGGAACAGTAAAACGGAGACATGTGTGAACCGGCCGTTAGTTGCATTTTGAATACATAAAAATATTTCTTTTAATTTGTATATTATTATGCCACAAATAACCAATTTTTCCTTTTGTATGGACATTGCGCTTTTGGATTCTAATAGACTCACATAGTATACAGTACTTTTTTTTTGCAGCAATATGCAGTAGTTTTCCTGAGTTAACGCCTATTGTGGCACCTACACCTGCCAACGATGAATAATTTGTGCGGTAAGAACGTTTACACCAACTCGCGTCTGCTGTCACGGGTATCTTTGGTATTCCAGTGGGAGTTTTTTCAGTAGCTAGAGCACGTTCTTCAGCAGATGCTTCTTTCGCCGTGTGTTCGGTGGTTGATTTCCACCAGTCATGCGGATTTTTATGAAATTTGGAATAAAATATTAATGTTATTGTTCATTGTTGGAAAATTCATTGAGGAGGCTTATTCAATGAGATTTTCCCGGCCACATCCTGTCATAATTGTACCAGAAACAACAGAATGATTAACATCCATTTCACTTTCTTCTTCGTCGCAAGCGTTTAGGTAAAAAATACTTCCATGTTGCTTCTCCTCAATTCACCTTCTCTTCAATTGTTTTGAGATAGCTCATTTCACATCCAAATTTTATAGAATGTTGTGAAATCTCTAAGAGTTTGTCAAAAAAGAACTGATAGTCAATTATTCTTCTTCCTTCAATTCGTATTAGCGTAGCTGGAGCATACTGTTTTTTTTTTGTTATTTAATTATTAAAACCAGTGAAACAGAAAGGTGTGGTCAGATATTATGAGGATTTCCTATCCTTATATATTTTTCAACTTATGCTGCGCAAAATGTTCTCAAAATGCCGACCATTAAGGCTGGGTATACATGGTGAAAATAAAAAAACCGAATTCGGACTGATTCATCTATGAAATCCGTTATTCTATTTTTATCGATATATTTTAAAATTATTAATTAATGAAACTGTATTTTAGAATAATTCCCGTTTTATTATATCCAACAGACCACACATTACAGACAGTAAGTTCAACCATAGACACACTAACATATACAAAAGAAGAGACAGTGTTGCCACCCTTTTAACAGGATAACTGATAAATGTTTTATGTTGCCACTATTATTCTAACACCCATTCTCAACATTTTTATAAAGGGCACGGAATCGAATCTTAAATTTTAACATTACAGTTGTCTTCATAATGTTACACTTATCTAAATGTCTTTCAATTAGCTCTTTACCTAAAGCCTTTGTTAACATGTCAGCTGGTTGCTCACTTGTGTTGAAATAATAAATACAAAGAACAATGGCAGGTGCCCATACATAATTTTATTTGAAGTAAAAAAGCTTGTTACATTAATGGAAACTACCGTAAAATGTTCGTAATAAGTTCCGAGACATAGATTAGAAAAGATTTTCAACAAAAAACTACGTTATTAATGAATATTGAGACTTTAGTATTTTTGGCGGGAACTTTGAATTTGCAAATACTTTTAAGGTTTTTGACTATCGTGTGAATTTTTGTTTGTTGTAATAAATATAGTATTATAACGGGAATATTTAAATAAAACGACGATTCAGTGAACAAGTAATGACCGATGTAATAACCTTTCTTGACCTCTATCTTGGACATAGACAAGACATACAATTCTATTGAGCTTAGATTGACCATAGTTTAATTTGGTGTTGCCACAATAAGCTAATAACTTTCTAACACCCCAACTACAGCAAATAAACAATTATTACTATAAAACAATTAAAGTTTTAATTTTACTTATCACTATGACTCTATCCAACTAATCCCCAAGCCTTCAATACATTTATAATATGTCACAGGACTTAAAGCTTTAGTTAGAACATCAGCCGGCATAGCAGTTGTTGGCAAATACTCCAAATTAATAACTATCTAATATCAATGTGTTTACTTTTTCTATGAAACACATCAATTGCCACCAACTTCTGTGCACTTTGACTATCATTGTACATTAGCACCATACCCAAATTACCAGTCAGTTCATATAGTTAAGATCTTAAATATATAGCCTCTTTACTGGCTTCTGCTATAGCCATATATTCTGCTTCCATGCTAGATAAAGCCACAGTTCTCTGCTTTTTGCTTTCCCAAGAAATAGCTGACCCTGACATAGTAAAACAAAAGCCAGTATAAGACCTGCGGTCTACAGTGTTACTAGCCCAGTCAGCATCAACAAATCCAACAAACTCAGCTTTTTCTTTTACATATTTTAAACAATAATTCTTTGTTTTCTTTAGATACCTGAGTATTCTTTTTGCATAATTAATGTACATTTGTATGACATTTATTAAATTGACTGAGAAAGCTGACACAAAAAGAAATATCAGGTCGGGTAAGGACCGACAGATACATTATACTACCAATCAATTGTTGATAAGGAATTTCATGATCACAAGTTTCAGACTTGTCAATATCCAATTTACATTCCATTGGAGTAGCCGCAACTTTACAATTTAACATATAAAATTTATTGAGCAACTGCTCTATATATTGTTGCTGATCCAGAGTAATACATTCAATTTTTTATCAATTTTAACTCTTAAACCTAAACATTGCGCTGAACCTGTCCTAAATTTTTAATCTTAAAATTAGAACTCAACACAGAGATTAATTTTTCAGTCTCTTCTTTAGAATTAGAATAAACAAAAAAATCATCTACATACAAGACAATAATTATTTTAACATCATTATACATTTTTGTGAAAACACAAGGCTCTAATTTACTCCTTTTGAAACCTAGTTCACAAAGACATTGCTCTACTCTTTCATACCATGAGCGAGAGGACTGCTTCAAACCATAAATTGCTTTATTCAATTTTACAATAACCTTTTTCTTATTATCGCAATTTATATCTGGTTGCACCATGTAAATATCTTCTTTGAGGTAACCATTCAAAAAAGCTGTTTTTAAAAGTTTATCTAAGTGAGTAATATCAAAATTTAGCTGCACAGAGAGTGCAAATAATAATTTACAGTTTAGTAGCTGTAGCTAAACAGATTGATGGTGTTTACAAGATGGTCCTGGAACAGAAACAGTGTTTGTTTACATCAACTTCTTCAGCAGCTAGCAGTGAAGTTTGGCACCGAAGACTTGGCCATGTGAATATCAATGACCGGAACAAGATAAAAGATGGAGCAGTCACAGGAATATCATACACAGATAAGTCAGTGATCAGCAAGAGAACATGCACCGTGTGCTCTGAGGGAAAGCAGTCGCTTTTACCTTTTGTTCATGCAGGAACGAGGGGCAGTGAGCCATTGGATGTAATCCATGCTGATGTCTGCGGCCCTATGGAGGTTACTTCCATGGGCGGACCAAGCAATCTCAAGAATCTGAAGAAGAGGAAGAACCAGTGTCGCCAGAACCAGTGTTGCCAGAACCAGTAATTTCTAAACGAGTGAAGAAGCAGCCAGAGCGGTATGGATATGGTAACCTATGCACTACGTCCAGTTCAGAGATATCCAGTGATCCTGTTAGTGTCCGAGAGGCACTGGCCAGATCGAGACAAATGGATTGATGCAATGAAGGACGAGTTGCAGGCATTTGAAAAGAATGATGCGTGGGTTCCAGTTGAAGAGCTACCTTCTAAAAAGACTTTAGTGCAGTGTAAGTGGGTGTTTAAAAAGAAAGCAAATAGTGATAACAGTGTGCGATACAGAGCGCGTTTAGTGGCAAAAGGCTTCACGCAGAGGCCAGGTATTGATTATGATGAGACATTTTCACCTGTTGTCAGGCATTCTACGATTAAATTATTATTTGCACTCTCTGTGCAGCAAAATTTTGATATTACTCACTTAGATGTAAAAACAGCTTTTTTGAATGTTTACCTCAAAGAAGATATTTACATGGTGCAACCAGATATAAATTGCGATAATAAGAAAAAGATTATTGTAAAATTGAATAAAGCAATTTATGGTTTCAATCAGTCAACTCATCAGGAATGGTTATAAAGTTGAATTTAAAGCAAACTGTTTTCTCTGTTGTAAACATAGCAACAATTCGCTTTAAATTCAACTTTATTGCCATTCCTGATGAGTTGACTGATTGAAATTAAGTTTGTGGTGAGGTTGGCACACACAAAACGTCTTTCAAAGTGACTTTATACAGGCAATCTGGAGTAACGGTCATGATATCAACATCCCCCGAGCACAATACTGGCATAGCGCTCTGATTAGCTGCAATAATCTCCTTGATACACGTAGTCAAAGATGCAATCTGTATCATGTTTACATCTGTAATCATATGAACACTTGCGCCGCTATCCAAGTAGAAGTCTTGTTTACTATAATTTCCGCTCAAGAAAACTGCCGAAAATGCGGTCGTGTTCTTAATCAGAGACTGATTACTTTGTTTACACTGTGATTTATAATATCCAAACTGCTTACAACGGTAACATTTCACATTCGACTTGTCAGATTTGACATTTGATGAGCCGGACGTTCCACCGCCAAGATGTTGGCTGGAGTTATCACTCTTTCCAATACTGCCAACTTTCGAACTTTGACGACTGTGCTGCCCTCTACTCAAGAATGCGCTTCCCGCCTCGCAATCGTTTCCTGTCAAATCTATTAGCTTCGTTTTCACTACGTCAGCTGTAATGCCGATTCCCGAATGTTCGATCGCCATTAGTATGGGGAAATATTTTTCAGGCAAACCAGCTAACATTAAACAGCCAATCCACTCGTCGTTCACGGAGAAACCTGTTCCTGACAATTTCTGAGCCGTCTCGATGATTTGCGAAATGTAACTCGTCATTGATTCACAGTTATCAAGGCGAATTGATATCAGATTCCTCAACAATGTAATTCGTCGTGAAAAACCAGAATCGTCGAACATAGTCTTCACTTTCAACCATAAATCTTTTGTGCTTTTAGCTTCCTTAATGTGAACGTATAGTGATGGGTCTATTGCCAAAATTAGCTTCGCCATCGCCTTTCTGTCTTCTGTCGCCTTGGCTTCTGAACTTTCTTGCTTGATGCAGTCAGACATGCCCTCCAAGACTAGCAAATTCTCCGCTGCAAACGCCCATTCGTGATAATTGTCACGACCCAACAGCTTAGGCACGTTGGTCAAGAATGCGGTTGAAGACATTTTTATTTTATTTTTCTGTAGTATACCACTTGATAACACACACACACACACCTATTCTAGCTAAAATAACGTGCTTTGACTTCCTATATGGGGTAGCTAGGCCCATAACCTATTATAACGGGAATATTTAAATAAAACGACGATTCAGTGAACAAGTAATGACCGATGTAATAACCTTTCTTGACATAGACAAGACACACAATTCTATTGAGCTTAGATTGACCATAGTTTAATTTGGTGTTGCCACAATAAGCTAACAACTTTATTACATATAGACTGTTCAACCGTGAACATGCAACAACAGCATCGCACCGTCAGCGCTAAGAAGTGACCTACTGAGATCTTCGCCTCATCGGCTCGATACATATAAACACACATCTAAATAAGTATCGATGTGTATGGACCATAAAATTAGTATATAATTAAGTTAATTACTGTAATAAACTAGTCATCAAGCTGGAGTCGAGTGTGATTTATCTCCTATACTTCCTCTTACTGTAGCCAAGACACCCTTAGCCATCATCGATCCTATGAGTCTGTGGGATCGGCAGTAAGAAAACCATTTCCTGTGTACATTGCACGACGTACACAAACCCCTGTTCCTTCCCAAACTCCGTCTGTTACCGTAGGTCTTCTCGTAACAGACTTCCCGCACGTATAACCAACGTAACTCACGTTTGGTATGGTTTGTATGGTAAGGGTAAGGGTGTTAGGATAACTAGGGTGCTAGGTCAATTTAAACGGCTAGGTTTTAGTCGTTAGGGTCGTAGGTAGCTATTCGGTACCAGGCTCGATCGCCTTAAACATAGCCATACTGTACGCATTTGGGATAAGGCCGTACTAAGTTAAGTCCTGGTGCGTACATTTGGTCCTTCGAGCAATTTTTTTAGGGAAACCAGGGTAATTTACTAATCGGTACTTTAACATACATTTATAAAATAATAATAAAAAAAAAAAAAGTTCTTCTTTTTGACTTGCGCTAATACTGACTGACTGACGTTTAGACGTACTTCAAACTAGCGTACACAACAAGCGCTTGGTTGTTGTATGTAAACAGACTGACATACTTGCACGCCATTTGTACGATAGCGGATCGGAAATCGGCACCGACAATTGGGTTCACCGATATTCAGAGAAATCGCACTTATTGTATCAAAGGGCAATTAGGTCACGGTTTTAACAAACAATACTATTAGGGACAGTTAGGGAAAATGGACATACAAGAAATAAACGAAGTCATAAAAAGCCAAGAAGCAGATTGCAATGAACTAAGACAAATATTCACCAACATCAAGAAAGACTCAGCATCAAGGAAAACTCTAAAATACATCACGGAGAGAAGAACTCGACTCACAGAAATATATACTAGAACGTCAAAAAACCACTCACGACTAGAAAACCAAGATGTGTTGTGTGATCACAAATACATCACGACCAATTATTTTGGTTCTATCACTACACATTATACGCAGGCTATTGAATACCTGTTGAAGTGTGAGAAGAGACTACAGGTGGTAAACCAACTGTATGAACCGGAAGATATAGAACCAGAAGAGGAAGAAGGCGTCAGCTCACCCAAACTATTTATTCAATTATTTCGGATTAACCAGATGCAGAAAAAGTTACACTCGGCTACTCAATCGATGACTGGAGAGAAAGCGAGTTGGTATTTAGAATCTGTAATGACGAATTTACAGAAACAGTGGCAAGAAATTGAAGAAACACATGTACTCATTCTAATGGAAGATAGTACGTTGGAACATAGCTATTTTCGAGAAAAGATGTTTGAACAAACACAAACGGAATTCGATCTTGTGATGGAAAAGTTAGTTGCAATAGTAGGTCGAAAATCGACACACAACAACCATAATACCTCGGTTAAGTTACCAAAAATAATAATACCAACATTTAGTGGAAGTTATGAGTCATGGAATTCTTTTTATGATTTATTCTTGAAAATAGTACACGAAGAAAAATATTTAAGTGACACAGAAAAAATGCAGTATTTAAAAACGCATGTTCAAGGTGACGCCGCTAAGCTGATCAAGCATTTAACAGTTTGTGATGCTAATTACATAACTGCATGGAATCTGTTAACAAGACGATACAAAAATGAAAGAATAATCATTACTAAGCATATCGACATCATTCTAAGTATGTCGAAAATAAAGAAAAGTAATGCCTCGAACTTAAGAAATCTGCATGATACATTCAACGAAAACCTGGAAGCATTGAAAAATCAGAACATCAACATTTCAACTTGGGACCCTATTTTGACAAGAATACTTAGTAGAATATGGGACTTCGAAACTGATGAAAAATACGAACATCAGTTAAAAGAGCCTAATAAAATACAAGAATTGTCAGCAATGATGCAATTCTTAGAAAAAAGATTTAAGTGTCTGGAAACTTCAAGCTCGTTGAGGGAGGAATCTGTAGCTCACAAATGGCGCCATGAGTCACCAAGTTCGATAACCAAACAATTAGATAAACGCGTATGCTGGTTTTGCCAAAATCACGAACACAGCATTTACCAATGTACTAGTTTTAAAATGCTGTCAGTGCAAGATCGCAATAAAATCGTACACGAAAAACAGATGTGTAAAAATTGTTTGACTCATGAAACGTCAATACCATGTTACAGCAATAAAAGTTGCGGATACTGTGGGAAAAGAGGTCATCATTCCTATTTACACCAAAACAACAATAGTATTACCATAAAACACGCAAATAATGAACCAAAAAGGTTCGGCTTGTCGACCCCATCGACATGTAAATCCATGACGAGAACTGTATCTAACGTGTCTACTATTAACAAAACGAATATACCAAAAACTACACTACTAGCAACGGCCCTAATAAAAACTCACTCGTCGGATGGGACATCACATTTACTAAGGGTGCTATGTGATCAAGGTTCAGAGGCATCATTCTGCACAGAAGAGGTTGCCCAACTATTGTCATACCCACGTGTGAAGATACATACCGAAGTGGTCGGGATTGCTGACGAGAAACCTAAGACATCGAAAAACTCCATCAATGTCATGCTACAGCCTAGATTTCCGAGTGAATATAGGTTACCTGTCTCACTTATAATACTACCAAAACTAACTGGTTGTTTACCAGAGAAAAATTTACCAGAACTAGAATCAGATTGTTTACAACACAAACTATTTGCCGATCCTACGTACTACAAAAGAGGACCAATAGATATGATATTGGGGGCACAAGAATATAGTAACTTACTACTAAATGGGTTACACAAGGTGCAAGACGGAATAATCGCTCAAAATACCGAATTTGGGTGGATTCTATCCGGTATTTGCGGCGCTACTACCAATACTAACACAGTTATTAGTATGATGACACGTACTGCGGAAGTTCAACAACTAAACAGATTTTGGGAATTAGAAGAAATTCCTGAAAAGTACCAATTATCCAACGAGGATCAGATTTGTGAAAATTACTACCGAGAAACTACTATAAGAAATCCAGATGGAACATACACAGTGAAACTCCCATTCAAGAATTCCGACTTAGATTACGGGAATTCGCGCAAAAAAGCTATTGCAAGACTATTACAATTAGAACGCAAGTTTGATAAAAACGATAATTTACGAAAAAAATACCAAGACTTCCTCAATGAGTACTTAGAAATGGGCCATATGAGGAAAGTTACTAGAACTGACTATTACCAAGGTAAATACTACATACCACATCAACCAGTAATCAGGGAAGATTCACTAACTACTAAGCTACGAGTAGTATTTGATGCGTCAAGCAAGTCAAGTACTAATATGAGTCTAAACGATAATATGTTTACGGGACCGAGACTACAGCAAGATTTGGCAGTTATACTATTACGTTGGCGTAAACACAAAATAGCATTTATGGCGGACATCGAAAAAATGTACCGATACATAAATGTTAACGAACAAGACTGCACATACCAACGAATAGTATGGAGGAAGTCTCCGAAACATGCTATCGACGAATACGAATTAACTACTGTAACGTATGGAACTGCAGCTGCCCCATACTTAGCGATTAAGACACTGCAACAACTCGCTATTGATGAGAAGGCGAACTACCCAATAGCCAGCCAAAAAACTCTCCAGGATTTCTACGTGGACGATGTATTGTCAGGAGATGCTAGTGTTGAGTCAGCAAAAATGGTACAAGAAAGCTTAATAAAAATGCTACGGAAAGGCGGATTTAATTTACGAAAATGGTCGTCAAACAGTACTGAATTGTTAGAAAATATACCTAATGAAAGCAAGGACGACCAAGTGATGAAGATACCGCTAGATGAAGCTAGAAAATCATTAGGGGTATTATGGTCACCATTAGAGGATAGGTTCGGTTTTCAGATTACTATTAATCACAATGAAAAACCAACAAAACGTTTTATTTTATCGGAAATCGCTAAGATATTTGATCCTCTGGGATGGTTAGCACCTGTCATCATAAATATGAAACTCATGATTCAGGAACTTTGGACAAATGGCTTAGAGTGGGATCAGCCCGTAGAGGAAACTATTAAAACAAGATGGATTGAACTACAAAAACAACTAAAAACAATTGAGAAGATTTCCATCCCAAGATGGTGTCATTTTTCAAATAATTCGAAAGTCGAGCTGTATGGGTACAGTGATGCTTCTGAAAAAGCCTACGGTGCAGTGATTTACTGTCGGATACAAAATAATAATATATTTAACGTAACCCTTCTACAAGCTAAATCAAAGGTAGCGCCAAAAAAGCAAAAAACTACATTACCAAAATTAGAGTTATGTGCTGCAGTATTATTAGCCCAACTGATGGAAAAAGTTGTCACGGGAATGGAAATGCCAATCGCGAATATCTATTGTTGGACGGATTCAATGATTACTCTCGGCTGGATCAAAGGTGAAGCTGAGCGATGGAAGACGTTCGTAGCTAACAGGGTATCCGAAATACAAAGAATATTACCACAAGCTAAATGGAATTATGTGAATACATTACAAAATCCAGCAGACCTAATTACAAGAGGAGTTTCGCCAAATAAATTACAAGATTTATCTCTGTGGTGGAATGGACCAGAATGGTTAAAAAGTGATAACATTCCTAGTACAAAAACTGTACCAGAGATATGTGAGGAGATTAAACGATGTTATCATATAACTATTATACCAAAGAACGAAATCTGGATAAGGTTTTCAAGCTTCCAAAGGATGATACGAGTATTATCTTATTGCTACAGATTCGTAAATAAACAAGAACACACAAAACCATTAAGTTGTTTGGAAAATAAATTAACAACTAAAAAAGTCCTTTTTCTAGTACAACAAGAGGAATTTTCTGAGGAGTACAAAACCATTAAAGTTGGACAATCATTGAAGAAAGGAAACAGGTTATCATGCCTTGATCCGTTCATTGATAATGAGGGTTTACTGCGAGTGGGAGGAAGACTTCAAAACTCCAGTCTACCATATGATCAAAAACACCCAATTCTGTTATCTCATGACCATCATGTAACACTAATTATAGTTCGTGATGCCCATTTAACCACATTACATGGAGGTAATAGTTTGACCTTAGCGTACATACGACAGAAATATTGGATACTTGGAGGAAAGCGAACAGTGAAGAGTAGCATTAGAAAATGTGTAAAGTGTACTAGATACAAATCATCCACCGCCTCACAAAAAATGGGCTCATTACCAAAACCAAGAGTGACGGAATCGTACCCATTCAGTCACACAGGCGTGGATTATGCTGGACCAATATCAGTGAGAACCATGAAAGGTAGGGGCCACAAATCATACAAAGGCTACATTGCGATATTTGTTTGCCTATCCACGAAAGCGGTACATTTGGAGCTGGTAGGCGACTTATCAACAGAAACGTTTATAGCAGCACTACGAAGGTTTATGGCACGCAGAGGTCCAGTATCACACATGTACAGTGACAACGCGACGAATTTCGTAGGCACTGCCAATTACTTGTATAAAGAAATGTTAGACATAACCCAGTCTGACGACTTTCAAAATACGTTGACGAACATTGGAACACAATGGCACTTTATTCCTCCATTATCTCCCCACTTCGGAGGGATTTGGGAAGCAGGAGTAAAATCTATGAAACACCATTTGCGTAGAGTGATAGGAGAGCAAACACTCACTTATGAAGAAATGAGCACATTTTTACAACAAACTGAAGCATGTTTAAACTCAAGACCTTTATGTGCACTAAGTGAAGACATAAACGACAACATCGTGTTAACACCTAGTCATTTCTTAATAGGAAGAGAAGCAGTAGGGGTACCAGACCCGCTATCGGAAACTAATACAGACCACATAAACAGATGGAAACAGATCCAAAAAATGAAAAAGGATTTCTGGAAAAGCTGGACTACAGATTATTTACACCAACTACAACAGAGGTACAAATGGAAAACTAATCAAGGAAACTTGTCAATTGGAACTCTAGTCATTATAAAAGACGAAAAAGTTTCTCCTAGCAAATGGCCGCTTGCAAAAATAAAGGAAATACATACGGGTAACGACGATTTAACCCGAGTGGTGACACTACAAAAATCGACAGGAACAATTCAAAAACGGTCAATCCACACATTAATACCATTGCCAATCGGTACGAATATGTGTAGTGATAGTAATAGTAATGAACCTGTGCATGCAATACTAACTAATACCGCTACAATCCGAAGAAATAATAAAACTAATCAACCCAAACGATGTAATAAAATATCCAAATGGTTCACGTTGCTTTTCATCATTTTACAAATGTTGGGTTCAGCAAAATCAACCACAACGACATACTCATTAAAAACAGTACAACCAGGATTTTATGTTGAACAAATAGGAACGGCAAGCGTTGACAGAGGAATATTCAGGATAGAAATAAATTATGAAAAACAACATCTAGAGCAAGACTTTGTCAAAATAAATACAATGACGTCACAATTTAGTCAACTATGTACAAATGTAGAAAAAATAACAAATTCCGCATTTTGCAAGCAATTACATCACCATTTGTTAGAAGAAGAATCCAAATTTGAACGAACAAAAGAATATTTGACAGAAGTGAACCAAACTAGAAAGAAAAGGGGTATATTGGGACAGTTACTCACGTCGATCTTCGGAGTGAATGATGAGGCATACCGAGATATAGAGTCTTTAAATTCAAACCAAAAACAATTAATTGAAGCTGCCAATCATCAAACCAAATTTATGATATCAACAATCTCACAAGTCAACAAAACTGAAGAAAGAATAAAACAGAAACTCATAGGATTTCAGAATAAACTAAACCAAGTTATAGGTTACATGGAAAGTTACAACCATTGGTTCAGTACAGTCGATCACAACAGTGTAAACATACGCATTATGCAGACTTACCAATTAGCATGTAATTACATGGAAGAAATCATGGATTACTATAACGGATTGTTAGAAATATACTTAACCAAGGCAACAGTATATAGTGTTTTAACACCAAAGAACGTCAGTGACCTAATATCATCAGCAAACAAAAAGCTACCTCCTAATTTAAAAATCGTTCAACAACAGTTACTGGACACCAAGATATCTGAAAACCATACTCATATAAAAGTCTACTCCTATTTTCCAATACAAGAGATAACCAAATATACATTAATGTATATTACACCAGTTCCAAAGATACACTCTGATAAATCTACTCAAAGTCCAGAAGTAACTAAATCTTACATAGGGTTAGATTACAACAACGAACTATATTTTGACTTAAACTATGAGGAGTTCAAACGCTGTTTAGAATGGACCAACCATTTTATTTGCTTTCCTGGGGCCGTGAAAAACATGCAATTAAATGAAAATTGCATTGTTGATCAATTGTTTAAAAACCAAACACATACGAAATGTCCTACCAAAACGTTCTATTTATCAAATGAAATAATATGGAAACAACTTCACATGCCAAACACTTGGTTATTCATTGTAAGAGATCGGGTTACCACTTCAATACTTTGTGATGGACAAAGAGAAGAGCTTAAACTTCAAAATGTTGGTGTAATACGAATCGCAGATAACTGCGTCATTAAAACAACAAATAACATACTAACTGCCAAAAGAGTTGTTTCAGTACCGATTGTAACATCATACTCAAAACAAATAGATTTTCCCATTAACACGCATGTGATGACCAAATCCATGCTAAACATTACGAAAGAAGAAGTTATAGATAACTCAAAAGAGATTTTTCAACATTTAATTAATAAAGAAAGTGCCTTACAAACCGAATTAGATAGTACTGTTTGGAGTCAAATCACGTCTCACACATACTTAACAACTACATTATCTTGTGTAATCATGTTTTTAATCTTTATATTTTTAGTGTGCTACGGTCCAGCAATACTGAGATGGATTGGAGCCACAATGCAGCACAAGACCACAAGAACAGGTACCGAGCCAGCTAAGCAACCAGCAAGAGAACCAAACCTGCTCGCTATCAACGGAACATCTACCCAACGAACAACAGGCCAACCACCTATCACAACGGAACCGATATACAGTTTACCACACCAACACGAAACTATCGAGCTATACCAACTGGAGTCCAGGTCCTGAGAGGCGCCAGAATGTTCAACCGTGAACATGCAACAACAGCATCGCACCGTCAGCGCTAAGAAGTGACCTACTGAGATCTTCGCCTCATCGGCTCGATACATATAAACACACATCTAAATAAGTATCGATGTGTATGGACCATAAAATTTGTATATAATTAAGTTAATTACTGTAATAAACTAGTCATCAAGCTGGAGTCGAGTGTGATTTATCTCCTATACTTCCTCTTACTGTGGCCAAGACACCCTTAGCCATCATCGATCCTATGAGTCTGTGGGATCGGCAGTAAGAAAACCATTTCCTGTGTACATTGCACGACGTACACAAACCCCTGTTCCTTCCCAAACTCCGTCTGTTACCGTAGGTCTTCTCGTAACAGACTTCCCGCACGTATAACCAACGTAACTCACGTTTGGTATGGTTTGTATGGTAAGGGTAAGGGTGTTAGGATAACTAGGGTGCTAGGTCAATTTAAACGGCTAGGTTTTAGTCATTAGGGTCGTAGGTAGCTATTCGGTACCAGGCTCGATTGCCTGAAACATAGCCACACTGTACGCATTTGGGATAAGGCCGTACTAAGTTAAATCCTGGTGCGTACATAGACAAAGATAATTTATTTGTCAAACATGCGTTTACATAAACTGATTTCATCAGACATGCAGGGTATTGAAATAGATATTGTGCACGTCCATGTTTTGCCAATAACGGCGTACAATTTTTGTAGGTATATTTTTTACATTTGTTTGCATTTTACATAATTAGTCATTCTAAATTTCACTACAAAATACATAAAAAAAAAAATGATGTCAAGATATTATAAGATTGTATAAGTACATTATAGTCAAAATAGATTAAATTATGTCCAAAATATTCAATAATATGTAGTCAAATAGAATCCATGCAAAAGCCAATTGATTTAAGATTCACATTATTAAATTATTATTCTTAACTATGTATATTAGAAGTTGGAATAGAAAAGTCCTTTTCATTTTAAAAATCTATAAGATTGTAATACACTTTACTAACTAAAAAATTTCTCAGCTTATTTTTGAAAAGTGACAAGGGCAGTTCTCTCCAACTCCAATGAAAAATAATGAATGATTGAATAAAGAAAGAAATAAAACAAGTATTTTTTAATACAAACATTGATTCTTCATCATCTTCTCTAACAATAACGTCATCTAAAAACTGCGCTGGGGCTAAAATACGTTCGTCATGCCTAGCCCACCGCAGATACCATACAAGCGTCATGACATGAGCGCAACACCCGACTGTTCGCCGATTCACCAGACAATTATAGCAGTATTCAGTTATACCAGTACTAGGAATATTATTTTCAATAATTATATAAACAAAGTAAATTCGCCTGTTTATATGTCGCGACTTAATTCTACCCCTTATTAATGTCATATTACCACTGCATCTAAGATTATATTGCTGTGTGTTGATGGGTTCACTACATACCTCAAAAGGATATCCGCCATGGGAACGTACATGCTCGCCATAATACGAGCGAGCTTGACGTATTTGGTATGTTCCCAGGGCGAATAAAATGAGGTCTCTGTATTCCAGGGTAGGGAAGTATAATAAATTCTCTGCATCTGCAGATATATTTGTGAAGAAGGATGTTCTCCTATTCATATTAATTGCTTCTACCATGTCTGCCAGTTCGTTGTGAATAAACATTATTTGTCTTATTATTTCTAAAATCTCACTAGCATAAATATTATCATGAAAGCGAACACCAAACTTATTTAACGACGCTGCCGCTATTTTAAAGTTTTCAAATATATGTGGTAGAGCCCGATGAATATTTTATAATCTCTCTTAAAGTGTCCATTTACGGCCTCTACCACCCTTCTACAAATTGTTACACAGTGGCTTCGGTTAGTTAGAGCTGTTGTGAGTTGGTGCTCGCCTTCTAAGAGACTTTCAGGCATACATGTTTTATATCCACACACTTTTAACAAACTTATACTATCCCTAAAACCTCTGTCCAGAATGAATACATCATCACTTTGAAAATATGATTTTAGAGCAGACCATTCTTCGAATAGGCTATTCATAATGTCGGCATCTGAGGTAGTGGCTTTGTATGGACCAAAACAATCCAAAATATACCCATCGCAGGCAACAATTAAAAAAGTATTTAGTAAGTTTCTGTATTTATGCAAGGAATAGCTTTGTTTTTGAAATAAATAATTGGCACTCTTATATATGTAAATGTATGTGCCATCACATATAACAATTACATTATTTGAATTGTTTTGGTGTAGCCCTACAGGAATCAATAAATTATGTTGTAAGAGATCTTCTCTTGATAAATGGTTGATTCCCAGAAATCGTGGTACAAAATGTTCGATTAGTATTGCCCTCATGTTGTCCATTAAAGTTTGTAAGGTTCTTCTTGGTGCTTTTACTAGTGAAGAAATTCTGTCGTCAGAATCGCCTGTCCTCAATTTTAATAGCAATGCTGCTAGCCTAGCTTCCTTCTTTTTATTTGGACAATTTGTGGTATGTCTTCAACTAAATTGTTAAACTTTTCTTTACTTAATCCCATCCAATATTGGATAACCAATTCATCCATTTCATCTATATTTTCAAAACCTAATGATGGATTGAAGGAATTTACAAATGTAAATACATGTTGTATTTGTTCAGCGGTAAACAAATTAATGCTGTTTTGTTCGCTTAGAGATTCCCAGGAATTGCTCATTAAAGCTCATCACATACTCGAGCTAAACTTGGCAAGTAATATTTGTGATTTTTCAGGACATTAGCGCGCAATTTGTCTGATATTGTACGCAGAGTTGTACTACTGCAGTTCATAAAAAAAAACATAATGGTTGCTTGTATTTGCTGCTCTTCGTTAGTCAGGCAATATTATCTGATTTGTGTTTGTACTGCGAGTACTTTCAATCTGAGGTTGTGCACCAGCTGGTTGATGTGTTTCTTCTGTTGCTTCTATTTGTTCGAATGTTTCAGATGATCTGGCATCATCGAGAGTACTCGTATTCATTCGGCTGACTTCTCTTTGCACACTTATCCAACATGATTGGCACACACAATCGGATGGTGTTATCTGAAAATAACATACAAACTTAAGAATTATAATATTCATAATAAAATGATGTAATATTTAGCCTATTTATGATGCCTACTTTCATTTTGGTAATTTTTAATCTTCATAGTAACGGAGTGTTGAAATTAACATTTAAATTCATACCACTGCACCGCATGAGCCTGCCCTGAATTGGCAAAAATAACTTCTAACCTTATTGTTACCCTCACAATGTTTTCTTTCACAACAATTAGTATTATAAAATCATTATTATTTATTATTAACTTTTACAAACCTGTCTTGGTGCTATCCTGTTCTGTATACTATTGATCATAGACAAACGCTATTCAATAGGATTTTGTGTCAATATTCTGTTACTTCGTAAAATAGAACGACCACACAAATGGCACACATTACTGTGGCCTTGCTGACTGGATCCAGCTTGATCATCACTATTCGAAACTTTTTGCTGTAGTCTCTGATTTAAGCTTGACATCACAAGATCTCGGCAAGCTTTACAGATAAAGTCATCTGCAGTGATCTACAAAAGTATCATTGCATTTAATTGAAAATTTTACTTGCTGCACACTATGCTGCATAATCTTACTGATTATGAAGCTTTATGTTATTATGTTACAATACCAGAGATTTATTTAAATGTACGTAATTATTTGCCCAAGACGACCCACTGACTGCATTATTACTCCACAATCGTCAATAATATATACATCATCAGAATTTGTCATTAATCTAGTAGACCTTAGTTAGCAGTAGGCTAGCTTTGTAGGTAGGTATTCACGATTGTTGGATATACCCAGCTGCAGATTAATGCTGTTACTCTCGTATCAAGTTCCAATGCTCGATATTGACTTAGATAATTCACGCATATTCCTTAAATGCTTTAAAGGAATAACATATCTCAGTGTTCTGATCCACAAGCATGATACTTTTGTAAGTTGTGCAATCAATTGATATTTTTTTTTTTAATAAATCCGCAAACATGCACATGCTTGCAATTCACTAGAACACTGAGATATGTCAATGTCTTCTACACCCTCTACATTTATAACTAGAGAGGATGTAGAAGGGATGTCTTCTACACCCTTTAAATTTACAACTAGAGAGGATGTAGAAGGGTTAACATTTGCAACACTTTTTGGTTGTACAAATATTTTTAAATTGTTCAGCATGTCATTATTGTCATCCAGACAGTTTCTGTTTTTATTGTTATTTAATAAATTTGTCATGATTCCGGTTTTAAGCGCTGCAATAAATTGGGCTGATGTGGGGTTCTGATTAGATCCACAATTGCTTCTTATGCATCCAAAACAATTTTCTAGCGGATCTTGATTAAGCCTCCTCGCAGATAATGTTCTTATATTATATTTATTTAAATTGTTAAAAACTCTTTCAATAGCATTTAATGTCCGCAACCAGCCCTCTTGTGATGGGGGTTTACTTCTTGCCCCTAAGAACTTCATTTCTTTAAAAAAGGATTTAATTTTTTTGAAAAACATTAAATGTTGGCTGGTTAATGTCATGTTTGTTAGAAACTCCTTCCCTCTTTTTCTGTCTGCAGTATCTCCATTTGTAAGGGCAAGCCCTTACATGTAATGTTGAATGTTAATAAAATAAATGTTAATGTTTCAAGAAGGTATTTAATGATAAACTGCACTAAATTAATGTAATAGAGAATGTTAAGAAAAATGTTAATGTTGTACGAGCTCGATGTAAAACCGAAGACTGACGTACTTCCGTCCGTGATGATACTACATTTCTTATTTAACAATATTTGCAGTATTTTGTAACTAGGCCAATGTACAATGTGCGGTTGCTGACCGTACACCATTCATGGCGTCAAATAATTTATCAATATTTGATATGATTGTAGCCGTAGCAATTGCGTGTTGCGGTAATTCATCTGGAAGTAAATAAACATCTAAAAAAAAATACATTTTATAATCATATCACTATAATTACGTGACTCGCGTGCCGCGGTTTCCCCACTTTATAGAGGATATCATGCAACAATTTTATAGCTAAGTTAGTGAGATCGTGTGAGTGAGCTAAGAGTTGGTATCAGCAAGATTCCTTGTGGGTCTTTTACGACATCTATGGGTGGAAAGGGGGTTGGACTATTATTTCCCGGGAACCGCACGGCCATATAGACCAGGGTCGATAATTTATTGAACCAAAAAAATAATAGTAGGATGAAACCCATTGGAAAAGGAACAGAATATAGCAAAAATGAAAGGGAAAATAATTTACGGGCAATCTGATGTCGGGAAGTGGAAGGAGGTGAGTTTTTAAGGGTAAAAAACGGTTTATCTCGATTTCCGGTAAATCTAAAAGTCCTATGGCAAAAAATTAAATGGCAAAGTTGTAGGTGATAAGAAGATCTACAACTTTTGTATGTACACTTTTTCACATATGCTTCACCCGGCACTCCAACCCATACGGCCTAGACAGGGCACCAGCCCACCTTACACTTTTGACCTGGTTTCCATACCAGTATTTTAGAGTATTCATTTGAGTTTTTATTTTATAAAATTGTATATTTTAATTCTACTCTTACACAGGCTTTACACCATTTTAATTTATCAATTTTCGGCTTTCACTGACGATAATTTAAGCACTGTAATGCTTATTATGAATGCATAAATACACTGATTATTACAATTTCAAGAAATTACCTTGATTAAGACTCCGCTTTCAGGATGACAATGACTGAATATTTGAATCATCAATGGAGACTATATTTTTAGATGTACTGGCAATTACTCCTATTTCAACTATAGACTTTGGCTGCTGAAACATATATGAATACATTCATTACCTTATATTATATACATTTATTAATTATTAATATAAAATATTGGATATTTGGGTGCTAATGATTTTAGTTCTTTCTTCATGTATTATGGTTACTTAAAAAAAAAAAATTGCGCACGCAATTATCTGTATCATCATTACATACAAATATCACATGCACGACTACTCAAATACACCACAACACACGGCGCAGCAAGACAGACAGCCACTAACAAACTAAACAATGCCTGTGAGATTATCAATGTATATGTTTTGTTTTATATATTCTCAATTTTGTCTAACATCCTGGGAAGGAGGGAGACAACCCCAACACAAGTATTATTGTATTATTAATGACTTACTGGGGCTGTTTCATTTAAAATTCCGAAAATGTAATTGTCTGGGACCAAATAAACAGTTTATTTATATGTAAAAATACCAATACTAGTAAGAAAATAATTTAACATAAAACTTGTTATTTATTGAATATTCCAAATTGATGTTACCATGGTCAAGTCAAAGCCGTCAAGAAGACAATGATGTATAATATTTGACTCTTAAATGAATTTTAAACACTGAGATGTACCGGGCGTTACTTCTTTTGGTATTTCAACTGTTGACTTTGGATGCTGAAACATTTATACAAATTCATTACATTAACTTACAATAAATGTTCGGAATAAATAAGTCTGGCCTTTTTTTTTTTTTTTTTTTATCTCTGAGAAATGCTTTATGCATTCCCGCTTGTGGGGGGTCGAGACGGGATATGTGGGACTCCTGTCGGAATGACAGTATACCCACTAAAACTCAGCGGTGTTCCCACATCGCCGTGATGGGAGGGCCATGGGAATCCGGCTCAGCCTTTGCATCCACAACCCTCCCGGCGCGTGCCCGCCTAGCTGGCGGGCCCCGCATGCCCCCAGCTTGGTCCGACACTGGTGGAGGCCTGTGCAATACAGGCAAGAGCGCCCCCGCACCCGCTGCCTGCTGGCCTCCACCTGGGAGGAGTCGGAGATGACTATCAAATTGACGTATTCTTCGACCCCTCCTCCGCCTTCGGAGCGACGCCGCGAGAGGATCGTCCTCCCGCGCGCGCTCAGCCGCCTCCTTCTGGGACATGACGTGTTCGCAGAAGGAGGCGACTGCCGCCCAGGACCTCTCATCCTGCAGCATGGCGTTAACCAAGCCGGGAAGTGAGATGTCCGGTCCGATCACCGTGATGAGACTGCGGCGCGTCTCGGACCACGACGGGCACACCTCGAGGGTGTGCTGCGCCGTGTCCTCCACCGCGCCACAGTCGTGGCACGACGGCGTCTCCTCCCGTCCTATCCGGTGCAGGTACGATCCGAAGCAACCGTGTCCGGACAGCACCTGCACCAGACGGAACGAGAGGAACCCATGCGACCGCTCGAGCCAGTCTCGCAGCACTGGCCCAATCGCGTCGAGGGTTCGGCGACCAAAGGCTGCGGTGGCGAGCTCCCCCGTCCAATGGAGGACGATGGCATCCCTCGCCTCCCGCTGGACGGCCTCCCGCTCTTCCGGGGCTGGGCGTTCTCCTCCCGCCCTCCGCCCCGCCGTCCATTCATATACTCTGGCGAGCACCCACGCCTCGAGTTCCCAAGGAGGGGTGCCGGCCAGAGTACATGCTGCCGCAAAGCCCACTGTGCGGTAGGCCCGCGCCGCCCGCTGGGCAATGGCCCTTTGGGGCGCCCGCAAGGCGGCGGCGTTCTCCCTCCTTTGGAGGGAGTCCTCTCAGATAGGAGCCCCGTAAAGGCCCATACTCCTCAAGATACCGGCGTAAAGTTGCCGGTATCGCGCGCTGGGCCTCCCCAAGTTGGGAAGCAGCCAGGAGAGCGCGCCTGCGGTCTTCAGCAGGCGCGACGACAGCCCGCTAAAATGCGGGCCGAAGCGCCACCTGCTGTCGAGTACAAGGCCCAGATGAAATATCTCACCTCAATTCTGACGCCCTCCACGAAGATGTGGGCATCAGGTGGGGGGCGCCGCCGCGGCCCGTGGAAGAACACGGCCTCGGTCTTGTGCAGCGCCACCGTTAAACCTAGGCGACGGATCCTCCCCGCGACCAAGGATCCGCCCGCTGAGGCCAGATTGGCCGCCTCCCTAAAATTCCCCCCCCTGGCGGTGAGGAAAGTTTTCCTATCATTAGAAACCTCAATACGATAACATCCATTTAATCTAATGTGCTCTCCATAATAAGATCTGGCTTGTTTTAATTGATATGTCCCATATGCAAACATAATCAAATCACTTTCAGTTAACTGTGGGAATTCTCTTACATTCTCTGTTATGACTTCAATACTTGAAAAATTAACTCTTACTCTATTTAAATTCCTTTCGTCAATAAAGTCTGTCAGATCATTATTTCTGTACCGATTTTCACGAACTATCTGTAATATTTGTACTGCATCGTCTCTGTCCCTATACCGAAGGTGAAACCTATTAATTAAAGAAGCAGCTACAGAAAAGTCTACCATTAAATGGTGTGAAGCTCTGTTGAAAAAAGTTTGACGAAATATCTTAAATGATTTTTAAAAAAAAACCGTTAGTTGTTTCAACTACCCACCGGCACATCGTTACCATTCTAGATTTATTTGTATCAATGACAAAACACACCTATCTACAGGTGTGTTTCACCAGGTTTTAGGGACATGGGTACATGTACACTATAATTACATCTATCCAATAATGAAATGGAATCCCTAAAGCCCCTATCCGGTATAAACACATCTCCGTTTTGAAAAAACTGTCTAAATGGACCATTTTCATCAGAAAATTCATTTCGTATAATATCGGCATCTGATGTTGGTGCTGGATAAGGGCCTAACACATCAATAATGTACCCATCTGAGCAAACCAGTAAAAATGGTTTTACCAAGTTTCGATATTTATGTAGAGAATAGGTGTTTTTTTGGTATAAATAATTAGAGCTTGTTTCAATATAAATGAAAGTCCCATCGGCAATAACAATTGGATGACGTTATTCTGTTCCAAATAGACTATTTGGTATTAATAGGTTTCTCTGAGAGATACCTGTCCTAGTCAAATGATTTAATCCCAGGTTTTGGGGCACAAAAACTTGGTGCAGTATCTCTAGGGCCATGTTCATTAAACGTTCTAATGTACTTCGCGGTACACTTAACAAAGAAGAAATACGTTCGTCGCTTTCCCCAGTTCTTAATTTGATTAAATATTCCGCTTGGGCAAACTTTCCTTTATACTTGTTTGACAGGCTGGGGACTTCAGCAAGTAATTGATTAAATTGTGTTTTTTTTATCCCAAGATAATAATGCACAATATGTTCTGGGATTTCATCTATATTCTGAAAATCTAAATGTGCGTAATATTTTGCTGCAACAGAGTAGCAAACTCTTCGATGTGGGATGAACTAAAAGTTTGTATTGGGTTTTGTGTAAAATCTCCTAATAGGTCCCATGAGTTGCTAGTTAAATGATAATTACAAATTCTTCGTTGTGTGGGTACATAATATTTATAATCACAGAAAAGTCTTAGTCTTAGTGATGCGGAAACAGTAAGGCGAGGGCGATCAGTACCTGTACATCCAGGGAAAAATCAGCAGCGCTGAGTATCAGGCGCTCTTACATAATTGGGTAAAAATATTGTGGATTCTATGCCTTGCCCTTGAGGTGTATTTTGTGAAGACTCATTTGTTTTAGTACTGTCAAGGTCTACAGTCTCTTCATCTAAATCCACTGACCGGTTACTAGAACTGATAGAATGCGAACGTGTAATTGCTCTATCAAACTCAAACTCAAAGCATTCATTTCAAATAAATCAATTACAGGCACTTTTGTAAAAATTGGGGATCAAGTTTTTATCAACCGGCTCCTTCAAATCTTTCTTTTTGTTTTCGCTGAGCTCTTGCTTGCCCGTGTATGCTTTTACTGATGTCAGCTCTGCCAAGAGCTTATTTTTTTTTCTCTTTTTTCTTGGGCATATTTTTGTGAATTCTTCATATTTGTATGATGCTGCAAACGGTTCACTTTTTTCACACTTTAAGATTTTTATATTATTCCATGCTTAGTGGTTTTTGTCTTCAGTTTCAATGAAATTGTGTCCCCAGTCTTCTTGAAGTTTTTTCTAGTCTAGACATGAATCGTAAGTACATTCATGTACTAAGAACTTTTGGGCGGTCTTTTTGGCATTTTTAATTATGGTTACATACTGGTGGGGACTGTATATTGATCCTGATTTCAGGTTCTTTTTTATTTCTTTTTCAATGAGGCTATGAATATTATCACCCTCATTTTTATTTGTGCCCCTTGATTAAAAAAATATGTGTTATTGATTCTATATTCAGGTGGGTCACTGCATAGAGATAAAGTGCCACTATATATTTGTTCTGATTCTGGCCAGTGCAATTATCAGAATATAAAATGAAATTTAGGCCTTTACTGTCACTATCACTTGAATTAAGAAACCTTCTCAAAGCAATCCAGTCAGCAGGAGCCTATTTCGTTAGCACCATGTTTAGCGTAAGTTTCGTTCCAAAAAATAAGAGTGCACATCAGCATAGGCGTCTTTCGTTTGGCCAGCAACTTTTTATTCAAAAGCGTGACATTAAAGTTATAACTATTTAATTTTCATTTATAGTAGAATGCTGATGTGTTCCCCTTGGCGATTGTAAAACAGCCTGTAGATCAAAAACCAGAATTTTATTTTGTTATTTATTTTGCAGGGGTCATTGTAATTTTCTTGGCGACTTAGTGCTTTTTCTTCTAATTGAGCTTCAAATTTGGCACGAATTAGATTCTTCTGCTCGTTGTTTGAATTTGCGTACTGCAGACACAGGTCGCATTGATCTTTACGCGGGGTAAACAATTATATATTATGTTCCTTAGTAAATACATTGTAAAATATGCAATATTTACCACCAAATTTTTGTTTTTTCTTGACATTCTTTAAAGTCTTTAAAAAGATCTGTGCTGCTTTTTCCCCCCATCTATATACTCGCGAGTAAAAATTTGCCTTGAGTAGTGGGACTCAATTCTTGGTATAGTCTATGAATGTTTTTATGTCTAAAATCAGTGATTTGTCATTAGTACGGTGGCTGTTATGTTTTCCTCTTAGAACACTTTGGATAGTGCCTGTTTAGGCTCGCCTGCTGACAAACTAATAGCAGCGTTTATTACGCAAATACATTGCCTACAATTTTTGGTTAGGTGAAATTATCGTGACGGTGCGTGTAAAAAACTTTTTTAAGTGACACTTCTTAACTTGCCAACCGCACGAGCGGTCGAAATATTATTCTGTCCTCTTTATTAACTAAATACAATAATTTTCCAAAGTTTCATAGTTATTATTGAAGAGACCAAAACTCCAAAAATTCACCCTTTATGTCTGAATAGACATAAAAATTGGCGACCGTGACAGGACTCAGAATAATAAATTTACAAAAACGGATTCGTTGTATCGGCACGTGGCGTGATCATCGAGACCACAAAAGGCCGAGTTCCCGTCGTGAAGCTGACACCAACGAACATCCTGAAGCCTAAGCATCGATGCAGCTAAAGTATCGACACAGGTGTACCGAAGAAAAAGGCAATTGCAAACATTCATGTGAACCGGATCATCATAAGTTAAGTGCCCTTCCTTCCTCATTCTTACCTACCTACCTATTTTCTAAATCACATCAGCTATCCTAATAAAGTCCTATTGAAAGGTGTGAAAAACGTGCTTTCCACTTGTGCAATAATTTCAATTAATTATTTAGGTATTGCTGAATCAATCATTCAAGGTCAAAGTTTTACTTGATCATACTTAATTTTGTTCCACATAAATCAATATATTATCAGCGTATTTCATTAAAGGCTATCAGTAACATTCCATATCAGCAAGTTGGCATTAAACTTATCCAAATAAACATCCCAAATTACTATTTTAAAATAATTTTCATTAGTTTTTTCATCTACCGACATCGTGAATTTCTCATGCCATTCTAGGAAAAGATAACGTAACGTTCCCAATAAGTTTTTAATATAATTCGCCGAACTTTCCAGATACCTCGGAACATCACGCTAGCACCATTGGTACGAGCAGAGCTTGCATTCCGTGCTTGGCAGCGTGGATCCGGTTTCCTGGTCGGCGGGTGACGTCGAATTGAGGGGCGTGAGATTCCTTTAATTGATTTACAAAATTATTGTTTTTGTTCTGAAAGATAATTGAGCTGCTCTGCTTGATAGTATCTTATACTTGGCATATTTTGCTTTAACTAAATTAGTTTATAAAAATGTCGCAAGAAGCCGATTCAAAGAAATTACGGGAATTAACTGTCAGGCGTAGCTTAATTAAAGGTCAAATTACCAAGTTTAAAAACTTTTTAGATAAATTATCGTCTTCGGACTCATTAACAAATGTGGAAATAGCTGAATTAAAGATTAAACTTGGTAGATTTGAACAATTATCAGCTAAGTTTGATGAGTTGCAAAGTCAAATTGAAGTCGTAAATAGTGGGAGCCTGGCATTACAGCTTGAGGAGCGGGACAAAATTGAAGATGATATGGTTAGTGGGCTTGCCATTGCAAAGGGTTTGTTAGACAGCTGTGTGCAATCATGTAGTCATGACTGTCATGAATCCCGATCTGAACCTCGTGATTCTGGTATCAGGTTGCCACGTATACAAATTGCAAGGTTTGACGGTGCATATTTTAAGTGGCTCGAGTTCAGAGACTCTTTTTTGAGCTTAGTTGATCGTAATAAGCAACTCTCGCCGGTACATAAATTTCATTATCTAATGTCTTACCTTGAAGGAGACGCGGCACGCATAATTTCCAATCTTGAAGTATCATCTCAAAACTACAAGGAAGCTTGGAAGTTGTTGTGTGATCGTTACGATAATAAAAGACTTTTGATTGATCATCACATGAATTCATTGTTTAACATACGTTCATTCAGCAAGGAAACTGTAAAGTCATTGCGATTCCTAGTTGACCATGTTACAAAAAACCTAAGAGCATTATCTAGTCTAGGAATGCCAACAGATAAGTGGGATATGTGTGTCATATTTAATTTAACTTCAAAATTAGACAATAATACACTTCTAAAATGGGAGGAATTTAGAAACCAGCTTGGTAACGACATTCCAACCTTAGAAAAGTTTAAACAAATTTTAATAGATCGCGCTGATGTGCTTGAAGCTCTAGATAGGAATAAAACAGATAACAGCCACCAAAAGGGTTCACAGGTTCAAAATAATCAAATTCGTTCGAATAGCAACACACAAAATACTCACAATAACAAACAGGATAAATATCAAAAATGTTTCATTAAGGCAGCAACAGCTGATAATAAAGACACTTCAAGTTCATTTGTATGTATAATTTGCAGTCAAAATCATAAAATATATGAGTGCCCTAGTTTCAAAAACAAAACTATACAAGAAAAATGGGCAGATGTAAATAAATATAAACTTTGTTCTAACTGCCTTAAACAGGGTCATCCAGCAAAGGCTTGTAAATTTGGACCATGTCCTGATTGTAAACAAAGACATAATCGTCTCCTGCATAACCCTAGCCAGGCAGTTAATAATAATCACGCACATTCAGAATCGGAATCAATAAACGTTAACTCATCGGAATATCAATTCAATCACGTTCTCTTATCTACTGCTTTAATTGAAGTTCATAATCCTAATAACAATCAGTATGAAACAGTGCGTGCATTGCTCGATTGTGGTAGCCAGGGCAGTTTTATTACAAAATCTTTAAGAGATAAACTGTCACTTGATTCCATTCCAATAACTAGCATTAATATTATAGGTATCGGAAACCACCTAGCTAATAGGGTAGAGGAGAGCTGCATTGTTAAATTGCAATCTATTTATAAACAGTTTGATGTTACTTATAATATGCTTGTCATGAATGAATTAACTGGTTATTTACCGAAAAATCAAGTTAACATTAAATTCAAAATACCTAAACACATAAAATTAGCTGACCCTAATTTTAATGAACCCTCTCAAGTTGATATCTTGATTGGTTGTGATCTTTTCTGGGATATCCTAGGAAATGAACAAATTTCTATAGGCCCAGATAACCTAAAGTTACGAAATTCTAAATTTGGTTGGTTACTAGCCGGTCCGATAAATAAAAATAATTTGATTAGCATACATTGCAACAATGGCTTAGTAACAAAAAATAACAAGATTCAAGAGTCTTGCATTGATAAATTACTAACAAAATTTTGGGAGATTGAAGAACTCCCAAACAAACCTATTCTCAGCGAAAGGGAAAGGGCTTGTGAAAAGCATTTTATGCAAAATACGGTCCGGTTAAGAGACGGACGATTTAATGTTAAATTACCTCTAAATAGTTCTCCAAGCAACTTGGGTGAATCTTACAATACTGCAAAAAAAAGATTGTTTAATTTAGAATCGCGTTTTAGAAAAAATCCTACACTCAAACTACAATACGTTGATTTTATGAAAGAATATGAAGAGCTAGGACACATGTCTGTAGCACCTAAAAGTAAACCATTTCTCTCATACTTCTTATGTCACCATGCTGTATTTAAGGACAACAGTGAGTCAACCAAGGTCCGTGTCGTTTTTGATGGATCCGTCCCCACCTCTTCGGGTATATCTGTCAACGACATTCTTATGGTGGGCCCAAATATACAGGATTCTCTCTTCTCCATACTCATAAGAGCACGTCAATATAAATATTTAATTACTGGTGACATTGAAAAAATGTACAGACAATTGAGAGTAGATGACTCCTGTAGAAACTTGCAATTAATTCTATGGAGAGAAGATGAGTCCTTGCCCATCAGAACGATGCAAATGAATACTCTTACTTATGGCACCACAAGTGCGAGCTATTTAAGTACTCGCTGTCTGTGGCAGGTGGGCGAGGAGTGTGGGGACGAAACTATAAAAAACATAATACAACACGACTTCTACGTCGACGATTTAATCACTGGTTGTGATGATGAAAAACAATTAACTAATATTCAAATGTCAATATCCGCCGCTCTAAAGTCAGCCTGTTTTAATTTACGCAAATACAAAACTAATTCTAAAAATCTGTTCAAAAGTTCATCCCTAAATACTCAAGACAAATTAACTATAAGTGAAGCGTCAAGCACGCTGGGTTTAGGGTGGGAGCCAAAAACTGATAATTTAAACTTTCCTGTACAACCATATCAGAATCATAACAACATAACAAAAAGACGAATATTATCAAATGCATTTAAGATATTCGATCCTTTAGGGCTTTTAAGTCCATGTGTAATTACAGCAAAAATGATACTACAAAATTTATGGCAACAACAAATAGACTGGGACCAAGCTATCCCTCAAGAAATAGAGGAAAAGTGGTTAGAATTTGCGAGTAATTTGAACTGTTTATTGAATTTACAAATACCTAGAAGAGTGTTATGCGATTCACCAAAATTTATAGAACTTCATTCATTCAGTGACGCTTCACAGAAGGCATACGGAGCATGTGTGTACATGAGAAGCACGGAAAATAACTGTGACTTCACGATAAGACTATTAACTGCTAAATCTAAGGTAGCTCGTATAAATCCTATGACAATACCGCGATTGGAACTTTGCGCTGCATTGTTGGCTGCTAAACTATGCAAAAGTGTGCTTGAGTCTATTCGTTACAAGCCCTCACGAATCGTTCATTGGTGCGACTCAAGCGTAGTGCTAGCATGGCTCAGAGGTGATCCGACCAAACTCAAAACATTTGTCGCGAATAGGGTGGTTGAAATAACCGAGCTCACTGACGCATTCTCATGGCGATATGTTCCCACGGACATGAACCCAGCCGATCTCATTTCTAGAGGTATAAATGCCAATCAGATAATAAATAATAGCCTGTGGTGGTCAGGTCCAAATTATTTAATGAACAGTGAAAACGATTGGCCAGTTCTAAATTCTATTGATATCAATGATGTACCTGAAACTAAAAATACATCTAAATCTAAAACTACACCTAAAATTACAAATAAAACCAAATACTCACCCAAAACCGTCCCACCTACTCCGCTCGTCTCAACCTTGACACCGACGAAGAAAGCAGAGCAATCAGTATCTGAAACAAAATCTCATAAAATACATAATTCATTAGTTACACCTAATAAAACTTTATCTGATCAAAATGAAATAAATACCGGCAAACTGCAACCTATAATAGATATTGAAAAGTATAGCAAATTAAACAAACTTATAAGAATAGTCGCATGGGTAAAACGATTTTGTTTTAACATTCGTAATGTTCATAACAAACAGGTTTTAGCTCTCAGCGCTAATGAGTTAGATGACTCATTTCATTATCTGTGTCGTGTTGCTCAGATTAGATGTTTTCCTGTTGAATACAAAGCATTATCTAAAAACTTACCTTTAAATGTTAAATCTAAATTACTATCTTTGTCACCTTTTTTAGACGACAACAATTTAATTAGAGTTGGAAGACGAATAAGTTCTTCACCTTATAGTTTTGATAAGAAACATCCAATACTACTTGATTCGTCCCATTATTTGACAAAACTTTTATTTGAAAGAGAACATTTACGGCACATGCATGCTGGCCCGCAACTGTTGTTATCAATGATAAGGGAATCAGTATGGCCGCTAAATGGCAGAAGGTTAGCTCGGCGCACAGTTCACAATTGTGTGCGATGTTGCCGTGTCCGAGGTAAAACGTTTTGTCCTAAAATGGGTGATTTGCCATCACAACGTGTGAGTGCAGATTTCCCATTCAATTCAGTGGGCATAGATTTTGCTGGACCTTTTTACATAATTAATCGTAAAGGTAAAGGTGCAAGGGTGAACAAATGCTACCTTTGCATATTTGTGTGCTTGCGTTATAAGTGCGTGCATTTGGAAGCGGTATGTGACCTTACTAAAGACGCATTTATGATGACATTACGCAGATTTATTGCCCGTCGTGGCAAACCCAATGAAATATTTTGTGATAACGGGGGTAACTTTGTGGCTGCTGCTAAAGATATAGGAGTTTTTTTTTAAATTACACAATAGGGACTTAGCTGAGTTTGCAACTCATGAAAACATAAAATTTGTATTCTCACCTTCTCACGCTCCTCACTTTGGCGGCATCTGGGAAGCCGGAGTCAAATCTGCAAAATTCCATATCAAAAGAGTTATGGGAAATACCCATCTTACCTTTGAAGAAATATCTACACTTTTCGCACAAGTGGAGGCCGTTTTGAACAGTCGTCCCTTGTGTCCTTTGTCCTCATCTCCTGATGACTACCTTCCTTTGTCCCCAGGGCACTTCCTTATTGGAAGACCGCTGAAGGCACTGCCTGAATCTAACTTAGAAAATTTGAAAGAAACTCACCTGCAACGATACGCTCGGCTCCAACAAATTCATCAACATTTCTGGTCACGCTGGCAGCGAGAATATATACACGAGCTACAACAACGACTGAAGTGGAAGACAAACGCAAGATCCCTAAATATTGGAGACCTCGTGCTTATCCGTGAAGAACATGTACCTCCATTGTGTTGGCGACTTGGACGAGTTATTAGATTATTCCCTGGACCGGATGGAGTGTCAAGAGTGGCTGATTTGAAGACCACTAGAGGCGTTCTACGTCGGCCTATTGTCAAACTGTGTCCGCTGCCCACTGCTGAAGATTTACTGTTGAAAGACAAGCCTTTCAACGGGTGGGAGGATGTTTAGGCTCGCCTGCTGACAAACTAATAGCAGCGTTTATTACGCAAATACATTGCCTACAATTTTTGGTTAGGTGAAATTATCGTGACGGTGCGTGTAAAAAACTTTTTTAAGTGACACTTCTTAACTTGCCAACCGCACGAGCGGTCGAAATATTATTCTGTCCTCTTTATTAACTAAATACAATAATTTTCCAAAGTTTCATAGTTATTATTGAAGAGACCAAAACTCCAAAAATTCACCCTTTATGTCTGAATAGACAGTGCCAACATTATCACTTTTGTTCTAATAGCTTATACTAGTAGGAAAATGTATATCTCATTATGGTTGTATCGTGATGCTTATACGACTTGTTTTGCTTACTTGTTTTTTTTTTTAAATATAATACATTTATGATCCATATTCAAGTTGGGGTCAATGTTGGGATTGGTGTCGGAGTTCATAGACGTATCGGGGTCAACGTGAGAGTGGGTATCAGTGTCCATATTCAAAATGAAAACAATACTTGAAAAATAATCACCGTAAAACAAGGAAAACAATATTTACGATGCCAAGAAACAAAGTGAATGACAACTATAACAAGTGACTTGAAGTAACAGACAACTGACATTGATATAAACTATTTTTTAAATAATCGATTTAATAATTGATGATTAATTGTTGATATCACTATGAATTAAGGAAGGTCGTAATGTCAATATGTCGAAGAGTAAATCAATTTCAGTACTTATTAAATACACTATTCGTGGGCGCAAGTCGATACAAAAATATTGAATAAATAAGCGTTTAAAAACTAATTATGATTTTTGATTAATTTGTTTCTTTCCGACCATCGTGTCCACGCGAAGCCGAGAATGAACAATTTCCTTTGTCAATGGTGTTTTTGGTGAATCATTAGTTAACTTTCCTTCTCAATAGGGTTCAAGAAACCTTGCTTTCCTTGCTTCTTAGTTGCTAGTAAACAGGGTATACAGGTTCTTAAAAAATCTTCAAGTTTTTTACTCACATTTTTTTATAAAATAATCTTTACTGATTAATTCCAATATCTTTCTTAGAGAAATGACCATTTTGATGAACTCTTTTTATAATTTCGTCTTCCATTCTTCTTGGTATCACCAACATCTTGTCACTTCCTTTATAAACAAGACCATTGTCTAACATGTTATCTTCATATGGTGTAGTCTGCAAAACATTTGTAATTGCTCTCAACCCCTCATATGCTTGCTGAGCTTTTTGTAAGCTATCAAATAAGTCATCAATAACTGCAACATAAGGGTTTCGGCTTAGAGCATCGGAATGTCTCATTCTAGAACCTTCGCTATTTTCTATGGTAAAATCAAAATCTTATAGAAACAATATCCACCTGGCTACTCTAGTTGACATTCCCAAGTCTTTTATTTTATTTTAGGTCATTTGTATAGCTCTACAAACAGTAATTAGGTATCTTGAAATATCTACCAAATAAATAGTGTCTTAACTTTTTTATAACTTGAATGATTGCCAATGCCTCAAGTTCATAGCTTGTGTACCTGCTTTCTGCATCTGTTGTCTTTCGACTCATATAATACACTGGGTGTAGCTGCTGGTCATCAACACTACGCTGCATAAGAACAGCTGCATAACCAACACAAGAAGCATCTGTGTGTTACTCTGTATAAAGTGTCGGATTAAATATCTTTAATACTGGGTCACTTATTATTTTTTTCTTAACTTCATTAAATGCATTCCGCTTTTGTTCACAAAATTTAAAGTCTGAATCTTTCTTCAACAAATTAGGTAGAGGACTAACTATCAATGCAAAATTGTCAATGTATTTTCTAAAGTATCATACTAAACCAACCAAACTATGTAACTTTTTTACCGTCTTTGGTTCTGGGAACTGCATTACCGCTTCAGTATTTTCATTGGGAGGTCTCGCTTCCCCATCTTCAATCACATGACCGAGGTAAGTGATGTTTCGGCACACCAGGTAAGCCTTTTTCCAGCTAAATTACATTCCATACTGTGATGCTACTTCCAGTACCTTACACAGTTCCTTACAGTTCCTTAAGTCTTTCTACAGCTTGGTTTTCATCTATTGCAGGAATTAAAATATCATCAATAAAAATCATTATTTTCCTTATGCTATTAAATCCCTAAAAACATAACTGATGTAACGCACGAAATATTTGGGAAATATCGACAGTCCAAAAGGAGCTCTTAAAATAGCCATAGCCCTGCTGTGCTGGTGAGCGCCCGCTGTGCCACCAGTAGTTGCTGGAGAGGCGACCATCGTAAACCACGGCGCTGCTCTCGACGTCTTCCACCCATCGGATTACTGGATACGTGCTATCGCACCCGCTGAACTTGGGCAGTAACTCCGCGCTCATGTGGAACGTGGAATTCATTGTTGCAGCCGCTTCAGCTTGCCGCGTCGTTGTCGGCGTCGTCGTTGCGGTGATGCAGTCGTGAAATATTTTCCCGTCCGTCTTTAATTCTTTTTCAAACGTCTTCCACGTGTCTTTCGGCTTCTTTGTTCAACGGAAAAAAAATCCCATCCGCCTGCTGTTTTCACCTTTTTTTCACTTTTCGATCCCGGACGAGCCCCCAAATGTAGGGATCGTTGCAAATAAAAAGCACAAAACTACTCCTTTAACTTATTTTTCTATTTTTCTTTTACATAAGGGAAAGGCGTACAAAATCAGCTAAATCAGTCATAAATCTTTATTAATCAACATTTTTAATCAGTCTTAATTATACGTTGGTTCGTTAAATTAACGAATACAAAGAGATCTTTTGACTTTATACTAAATTATAAGAAATCTTAAAACAAGTGAGCATAATCCGTTTTGTCCGTCCTATGCGGGTAAGATGACATACCTTGTGTGTATAAAATGACATAGGAAAATTGACATTACAAAGAATTATTAAGTGCATAGTGTTGGTTTATATAAAAATAAACTTAGTCTAAATCATGTAAGTACATCTAGCCCCATCTCAGAGTATATTTTGTCTGTGGCCACTCTCTATAATTTAATTAAAAATCTCTATGACAGTTCGTTCATGTGAAGAAAACACGCTTGTTTCATTTCATTAAGTTTTTAATAGGTTATGGGCCCTGATTCCCAGAACTCAGTAGCTTTTCTTAGTAAATTATCTCGCGGAAGTAAGAAAGTAATTATTATTTCCAGTAGGATAATAAGAAAGCTAGTCGAGTTAGTAGATATAAACTTATTAGTGCAGCAAGATAACAATGGCGGCAAACTACATTGTAAATGTACCGAAACTGAAAGGAAGAGAAAATTATAGTGAATGGGTATTTGCGGCGGAAAACTTTCTAATCCTAGAAGGAATGATGAAATGCATCCAAGAAGACGATGCTAAGTCATTTGCCCAGGATGACGCAAAAACAAAAGTTAAGCTGATTCTCACGATTGACGCCACATTGTATGTGCACATAAGAAACGTTAAAACTACTAAGGAGCTATCGGACAGACTCAAGACGCTGTTCGACGATTCTGGGTTTTCAAGGAGAATAAGATTACTTCGAAGTCTAATATCGATAAGGCTAGAAAATTGCAGTTCCATGATCAATTACGTAACTCAAATCATGGAGACGGGACAGAAATCGTGTGGGACGGGATTCCAGATTAACGACGAGTGGATTGGTTCATTACTGCTGGCGGGGTTACCTGAAAAATATGCCCCATGATAATGGCCATAGAACATTCGGGAATCCAGATAACAACCGACGCAATTAAAAGTAAATTACTTGATATGGAAACAGGAACTGGAAGTGAAATGAACGATGAACGAAATAGTGCATTGGCCAGTGGTTTTAGAGGCCGGCAACACTCCTCGACAAAGAAATCTATGGTTGCGAAAAACAATCACGGCGGCGGCTCTAAAATGTCAACAAAGACGAAGAAAGAAATTAAATGTTATAGATGCAAACAAATAGGCCACTATAAATCACAATGTACGATGGATATATCGGATAACAAAGGAAATGAACGTAAACAAACGAATGCGTTCAGTGCAGTATTTCTAAGTGGAAATTTCAATAACCAAGATTGGTATGTTGATTCCGGGGCCAGCGTGCATCTAACACCGAATGAAGAATGGCTTCAGAATATTTCTTACGATAAAAAGGATCAGACTATTGTGGTTGCCGACACGACAAAAGTACCGATTTTGTGTTCGGGCGATGTCAAGATTACGACTCTTGCTGGTGATTGCAGTTTTGATGTGGATATAAAAGATGTGTTTTGTGTACCAAAACTAACACCCAATTTATTATCAATAAGTCAATTGATACGCAAAGGGAATAAAGTTCAATTTCCAAAGGATTCCTGTGAAATATATAACTGAAATGGAACACTGGTTGCTTGTGCATCTTTAGAAAACGGAGTTTACAAGTTAAAAACTCAAGAAAAGATATCTGCAGCAGCAATCTTATCTGGTGAAATCTGGCACCGCAGGCTTGGACATATAAATAGTGACTGCCTGAATAAAATGCAAAATGCAGTCGACGGAATGACTCTGGAACACAAAGTGGACATTACTAAATCTACCTGTACTGTTTGTTGTGAAGGCAAACAATGGCGGCTGCCATTCACACATGTTGGAAGTAGAAACACAGAGGTGTTGAACACTATTCACACAGACATCTATGGCCCAATGGAATGTAATTCTATCGGGGGCTCAAGATTCTTTGTTTTATTTGTGGATGATTTCAGCAGAATGACAGCTATTTATTTTCTAAAAAACAAAACTGATGCCTTGGAGAAATTTAAGGAGTATATATAAAGCAGTGGCTGAAAATCAAACAAATAAAAATATTAAAGGACGCAGAAGCGATAATGGAGGAGAGTTCTGTAATGCTGAATTTAGTATATATCTAAAGAAAATGGGCATTGTTCACCAAACAACATGCCCTTATACCCCTGAACAGAATGGATTGTGCGAAAGAATGAACAGAACTATAATTGAGAAGCTACAAACACAGCTATTTACTTACACAATCGCACTGCTTCGTCGGTATTGCAGAGTAAAACTCCCTATGAGTTATGGCATAATGCCAAACCTGACATTAGCCATCTGAGGGTGTTTGGTAGTAAAGTAATGGTACACATAGCTAAAGAAAAGCAGAACAAATGGGATGAAAAGGCTCAAGAATGTATTTTAGTTGGCTACGCTGAAGGAAGTAAAGGCTATCGTGTGTATGAGCCTAATAAGAAAGTAATAGCTACTAGTCGTGATGTGATAGTTGTAGAAAAAGACAAGACAACCACGACTATAGCAGTGACAGAGAGTGAAAATGCAGTTGAAACTGTACCAGTTACACCTTCAGTGGGGGAAGCCGAGAAAATGTCATAAAGTTCACCAGCTCATGAAGATTCCATAATCAATACAGATTCAGACTCGTCCTATGTACCCAGTGAGGATGAAGATGTGGAAAAGAGTGTAGAAATTGTGTGTAATACAAGACAAGGTAGAGTAAGAAGACAACCTGACAGATATGGTTTCAGTACTCAACAACATCTACATGAGAAGTTTCATGAAGCTGGAGAGGTGACACTGCAGGAGGCACTAACTGGATCTGAAAAGGAATTTTGGGAAAAGGCTGTAAAAGAAGAACTTCAGTGCTTTGCGGACAACCAAGCTTAGGAGTTTGTTGATGCACCATCGAGTGGTTGTGTTGTTCAAAGTAAATGGGTCTTAAAGAAAAAACGTGATGTGACTGATAAGGTTCTATATCGTGCGCGTTTAGTTGCAAAAGGTTTTACACAGAGACATGGAGTGGACTATACCGAAACTTTTTCCCCAGTGGTAAGGTTCTCAACCTTAAGATTATTATTTGCTTTGACCGTAAAATTAGGTATAAAGACAATACACTTAGATGTTAAAACGGCTTTTTTTAAATAGACATCTTGAAGAAGATATTTTCATGCAAAAACCAGATTGTTTTGGTGATATAAATGATGGTAAAGTGTTAAAGTTAAAGAAGGTCATTTATACGAAGCAGTCTTCAAGAATGTGGTATAAAAAGGTTGATGATTGTTTAAGTAATATTGGTTATGGGAAGTCCAAATTTGAACCGTGTCTGTTTATCAAAGGTAACAGAAATTGTAAAACTATAATTGCTTTATATGTAGATGATTTTTTCTAATGATTTTGAGGAAGTAAATGATTTAAAAAAGGTTTTAGGAAGTAACTTTAAGATAAAAGATTTAGGTAATATTAAGGCAATGTTTAGGTATGAGAATTAACTATAATGAAAATTCTGTAACATTAGACCAAGAGATCTACATAGATCAATTGTTAAGTAAATTTAACATGGTAGATTGTCACACAGCAGATACACCCATGGAATGTAAATTGAATCTCAAAGAATGTACCCAATGTGATAATAGCATACCATATCAGCAGTTGGTAGGTAGTTTGATGTATTTGTCTGTGTTAAGTCGTCCTGATATATCATATTCTGTAAGTTATTTGAGTCAGTTCAATAACTGTCATACCAAGGAACATTGGCAACATGCCAAACTAATTTTAAAATATTTAAAGAAAACCAAATGTTATGCCTTAAAATATAATTCAAAAGAAAATTCTGAAATACTTGGTTATGTTGATGCTGATTGGTGTAGTGACATTTTTAGTAGAAGGTCATATACAGGCTTTATTTTTAAATTATCAGGAGGAGCAATATCCTGGGAAAGCAGGAAACAAAGGGTTGTTGCACTTTCCAGTACCGAAGCTGAGTATATAGGAATTTCAGAATGTTGTAAAGAAGCAATTTACCTAAGAAACTTGCAATGTGAAATTACAGACAGATTATATACTATTGTAGTTCACAATGACAATCAAAGTGCTCAAAAACTGTTACTTAACCCTGTGTTCCATAATAAATCTAAGCATATAGATATAAGATTACATTTTTGTAAAGAAATTATTGCACAAAAGTTTATAAATGTTCAGTATCTATGCACAGCTAATATGCCAGCAGATTTGTTGACCAAAAGTTTAACTTCAATTAAACACCATGCTTTTGTTACTGCAATTGGTTTGGTTAAAAAATAAGTTTATATGTTTAAGTTGTTATTTTTATATAGTGGGGGTGTTGGTTTATATAAAAATAAACTTAGTCTAAATCTAAATCATGTAAGTGCATCTAGCCCCATCTCATAATAGAGTATATTTTGTCTGTGGCCACTCTCTATAATTTAATTAAAAATCTCTATGACAGTTCGTTCATGTGAAGAAAACACGCTTGTTTCATTTCATAAGTTTTTAATACATAGTTCGCCTAAAATTTTTTTTGTGTTTTTTGGAACATCTGCGCATGAAGCATGAGCCCATCTCTTACAACTCATGCACTTAAGCCATACCTCTTTTGGCTTGGATCTGGAGTATAGATCGTTGCAATAGAAGCAAGGGCAATCTTCTTCACTGCTGGAACTAAAGTTCAAAGTTTTGGTTGCCTTCCTCATTTTTTTCTTTGGAACCGGGGCAGGAGCAGGTTTTTGCTTTGGTTTCTTCCATATTTGGAGTTGAAGTTAGTAACAGGACTGTTGGTTTCTTGCGAGGTTTTCTTTTGCCTTGGTCAGCCACATAGACCCCCTTCGGCACTGGCGATAAAATATGGACTGGAACCGTTACAGACCTATTGTTTACGACTTTACCGCCACCTGGTGACCGGGTGACGCAACGACGCAGCCATAGGCGTAACACAGCGGTCGACAGGGCACCAAGCCTTACCAGTACCGGAACGACGGAAGAGATGGCGCTGCCCCGCTACTATAAAGCCTTTGTCGGAGCCCCACACCGGGGACTCTAGAACCATCCCTGGTCGTTCGCATCACGTTAACTGGCCAGTGATTAAATTATAACGGTTATTCAAAACTCTCATTGTATTAGAAGCATTTTAAGAAATAATAATATTTTAACCAGGAAGATTCGCTTTATTTACCCTGAAGAACACAGAAACCAAACACCTATTGTCTTGTAAAGACCTTTGTATTATTTTAGGTCCATGAATTGCTTCGTTTGAGGTAGACGGTAAGGCAGTAGCTGTTTCTTCTAGAACCTGTGAAGTCGAAGGTCTTAATGAATCTTCTTCCTGCAGTTGGTTTTCCTCTATCTGAGATACAGAGGGAATTGGCCACTGCCGATGGGTCTTCTTCAACTTCTCCCAGATCTGGTTGTAAGGGGATGTTTGTCGTTTCTGATACTGAGAGAATGGATGGATTGGTCACTGCCGGTAGATCTTCTTCAGCTGCTCCCAGATCTGGTTGTAAGGGGATGTTTGTCGTTTCAGATACAGAGAGAATGGATGGATTGGTCACTGCCGGTGGATCTTCTTCAGCTGCTCCCAGATTTGGTTGTAAGGGGATGTTTGTCGTTTCAGCAGGCTCAAGTAAATGGTTCGGAAATATGTAAGGATATGTAAAGGCCAGAGACCTTTTTTCTGAAATCCGTTGACTGCATTTTGAACGGTTGCAGCTCTGCAATAGGCTTTGTTCAATATTAGACCTATTTGAAAATGAGTAGCGACTCTGCCTGGATGAATCTTGATCTAATTAGTCACCTCTTGGTTGAAATAAGTCTTTAATTGACCATAGAATGGGACATCCAAAGGTTGCATTCTATGGGTGCAGTGCGGCGGTAAACACAAGAGAATGATGTCATGTTCCTTTGCGAATGATAAGCTCTCGATTCCTTTATGGCTTATGTGCCCATCTACAATCAAAAGCACTTTATCGTCAAGGCTTGCTTTAACATTAGTCTGAAAATGTATTAACCATTTATGAAAAACAGTTGTTGTCATTCAACCTGATTCTTGTGCAATGCCTTTTTTTTTTTTTGGGTGGGAATCATCAAATGACCTCTCCCGCTCTGGGCGGAGCGGAAGGGCGTGTCAGACTCTTACTGACTAAAACCCACCCGTGTTCTCACGGCCACGGTAACTCTTTCGAACAATCCGCGACCCTGGCAGACATCGGCCCTATCGGACCCCTTCAATGATGCTGACATCTCTTTGAGGCGCGCTTGGAACATGACGTGCCGTCGACCCGGGCCTGGTCCTTACCGGATGGCGAGCTGCCCATTGCTCGCCGTCCGCAAGCCCGCGCCTACGGTGGCCGGGAGTCGGCAATTGACTCCCGACGCCCAGGGTGTCTCCTCCTGCGGCGACTAGGGGCGTGAGGGCGCAACGATTGCCGCACCCTCACGCGCTCCGCCTCCTCCTTCGCGAGCATTACTGCTTCACAGAAGGAGGTGACGGCTTCCAATTCCCTCTCGCTCCGTACCATGGCCTGTACCAGGGCCGGACGCGAGAGATCGCCGCCGCCGATCGCCGCCACGAGGACACTGCGATGCTCCACCCAAGCTGGGCAGACCTCCACCGTATGCTCCATCGTGTCCTCCGGTCGATCCACACAATGCCAACACCCGGGCGTTTCCTCCCGCCTTATCCGAAACAGGAACCTCCCGAAACAGCCATGTCCGGTGAGGACCTGCGTCAGGCGGAAGGTGAGGACGCCGTGGCCGCCTCTCAAGCCACTCCTCAAAGAGGGGACTTACCGCTGCAATTGTGGCGTGCCCAGCGCTGGGTTGCGACAGTCGCACTCTCCATGCCGCCATGAGATCCCGCCGGAGCTCTGTCCGCTGTGCCGCGATTTCTCGCGACAGCGGAGTAACGCCCCGGCGCACAGTGGATCGTCCCCATACAAGAGGTCGGACATAGAATTAAAAATTGAAAAAGTATTTAATTGAAAAAAATGAAATATACAGTTGCATTACTCTATTATGGAACTACAAAAAATGTTACTACAATTTTTTTATTTGACCAGTACTTTATGAGCAATTCGATGAAAACTGTTATTTTTCTATGGAAATGGTCACAAAAATGTCTGTATCTCATGATTCCCTCCTTGTTTCGATTTGCGGTTTTCACTACTGTTATTTACCCATTTTATGCCACATTTTCTTCAAGGACACATGGTGCCCCCAGCGACCCCCTTCAGAGATATTTTGCTTTTAGTAACTATACTTTTTATTGTATAACTGATGAAATGGAGGTACATTAAGTATATTCATTACTGAGAATAAGTCATCCCTAAGTAGTTCCTTAAATAACAGGTGCATTTGCGATTACTTTAATGACTTATGAACGCTTCTGTTGCCATACAACAAAAGCGTTAATGAGTCCTTAAGTAAAGATTACCAGTACTTGCTTAATCTAATTAGTTATTGTAATTACTATGTTAACAGCCCTTAATCTCTGCATTATGATTGTCTAATGTCATCATTAGCTTATCAAATTCATTGCTAGTTGCCTACTTGCTGCCCTATATATTTGAGTGTGTTTAGCAAATGTAATTCAGTTGTAATTATAACTTCTATCAAGTGTTGTCATTATGGCTTTCCGTGGGTTTCTACTTATCTAGATCTTTACGTTGCTCTTCGTAATCATAAAGATCTTCGTGACTATGACAATTTATTTAACACATTGAAGTCGAGTACTAACGTCCAGTTAAGTGAAAGTGATGTGACGGATCTCAAGAACTGGTGTCGACGATTTTGCTATAGGGTTTACACCAAATGGGTGCAATCAAGAAGGACAGTCGACAGGTTCATTAACAAGAACGGAGAGTGGTTAAATTCCGATATCGTTTGGCCAGATTGCTTTAAAGAAAATGTTGTTGACACTGAAGAAGCAAATGAAAATGAGGCAGAAGAGGTAGTCAGTCCATCAAAATCAGATGCATCAACTTCAACATATACATCTCCTCGCAAACGCTTTGAAGATTTATCGACTAGACACAAAAGAAGACGTGTTAATGAAAATGTTGCTAGTTGCAGTCGTCCGGATGAGCTTTTGCATACTGTTGAAAGTATACTTAAGTCTGCCGGAAAAAATGATATGGCCAGAATAATGAAAAATTTGCTGGAAAATCCTGAACACGTCTCAACAGTTTTAAATGTCCTGGAAACTAAGCAGAATCCTTCGCTTCATGAAGTTCCTACTCACAAAGCACTTGCTCTTTACGTTTACTTGCAGTTATCCAAGTGGCGTTACATCACACTTCGGGACTTTAGTTTAAAAGAAGGTCATGCGAAATACCCAAGCTACTACTTGTTAGTTAAAGAAAAGCTTAAATGCTACCCGGCAAAAGAAGACATAACTGTGACTGAAACTTCCGCAAAGATACGGATCCAAGCCCTCCTTGATCTCACAGTTAGGAGGCCGATCGATTCACTTGAATCAAATTTTGATGCTGGTGAACCACTTGTGCTTCACAGTAAATGGGGTTTTGATGGAGCTTCAAGTCAAAGCATTTACCATCAAACGACAACAACAAGTGAACAAGACTTATCCAGTGTATTTATGGCAAGTCATGTACCGCTTAAGTTAGTGACTTCTAGTGGAAGTATAGTGTGGCAGAATGATCGGCCATCGTCAACCACATATTGTCGCCCGATTTCATTTACATTTATGAAAGAAACGGAAGCGAATGTTAAGGCTGAAATGGAAATATTTGAGACCGAGATTCGTGAACTGAACCCGACTGATTGCGGCAATGCTACTGTTACTCACAATCTATGGCTAACCATGATTGATGGTAAGGTACATTCAATCATATCTGGTACATCGGCAGCAGTGTGTGATTTGTGCAAAGCTCGCCCAAGCGAAATGAATAACTTGGAAGAAGTGAGAGCTAAACCCGTGAATACAGATTTATACAAGCATGGATTTAGTTCATTGCATGCTTGGATTCGGTCTATGGAGTGTTTATTACACATTGCTTACAGAATAGACATAAAATCATGGCAAGCAAAAGGTGACGAAAATAAAAAAAAAGTTAAAGATAAGAATGAAGCCATTCAAGAAGCTTTCCGAAGAAGCACAGGCTTACTTCTAGACGTTGTTAAGCAGGGAAGTGGCAATACAAACACTGGAAATGCTGCAAGAAGGTTTTTTGCAAACCCTGAAACGACTGCGGAAATTACTAAATTAGACGTTAATTTAATTAGAAGACTCGCCGTTATTTTGCAATGCATTTCCTCAGGCGAAAAAATTCAAGTCCAAAAATTTAAATTATATTGTGATGAAACAGCAAATTTATTCGTGGAATTATATCCATGGTATAACATGCCAGCAAGTTTACACAAATTGCTGATTCATGGATCAGAGATAGTGGACCACTTATCAGTAGTACCTATAGGTTTTTTGTCTGAAGAAGCATCTGAAGCAAGAAACAAGGATTTTCGTAAATTTAGAGAATATCATACACGAAAGCATAGTAGCATCGCCACTAATGAAGACATTTTTCATAATCTGCTATTATCTTCCGATCCTCTTCTCACCAGCTTACGACCGAAGATGACAAATAAAGCCAAAAAGTCTTCATTCAGTGAACTAGACGATTTACTCATAGTTGATCAGAGTGAATTGGAGTTCATTGGCGTTTCAACTGATACACTTGCTGCATGTAGTGACGTTGAAGAAGATGATGACGATAATAATGATCATGATGTCGTTATTGATGAAGATGAAGAAAATATAGTTTAAGTCTTATAGTACCTAATATTATTATTAACAAGCAGTTTCTTTGTTAATTTCTTGTTTTTGTGTATTTTTTTTTTATTCTGTTCTTTTTTTGTTTTGTGTTATGCCACCCATCGGCCAATAAATGTTTTTTTTTCTTTCTTTTCTATTGTTGTTAGTAACTAAATGGTCGTGTTAATTAATTAATTTCCTATTATAATTTAGTTCTTAGTAGTAGTTTAATTTTTTAGTTTGTTTTAAGGCACATAGTTGTTTTATTTTTAAATTATTTTTACAGTGTTATATTATTTAAATAAAAAATATTTTTATACCTACATATTTTCTTATTGATCATAAAACTCTATTTCTTTTCGATGTGTTATTGTAAATTCGACTCAGTCATTACTAAGCTAATGATGACATTATCCAATCACAATGCAGAGATTAAGGGCTGTTAACATAGTTATTACAATAACTAATTAGATTAAGCAAGTACTGGTAATCTTTACTTAAGGACTCATTAACGCTTTTGTTGTATGGCAACAGAAGCGTTCATAAGTCATTAAAGTAATCGCAAATGCACCTGTTATTTAAGGAACTACTTAGGGATGACTTATTCTCAGTAATGAATATATTTAATGTACCTCCATTTCATCAGTTATACAATAAAAAGTATAGTTACTAAAAGCAAAATATCTCGGAAGGGAGTCGCTGGGGGCACCATGTGTCCTTGAAGAAAATGTGGCATAAAATGGGTAAATAACAGTAGTGAAAACCGCAAATCGAAACAAGGAGGGAATCATGAGATATAGACATTTTTGTGACCATTTCCATAGAAAAATAACAGTTTTCATCGAATTGCTCATAAAGTACTGGTCAAATAAAAAAATTGTAGTAACATTTTTTGTAGTTCCATAATAGAGTAATGCAACTGTATATTTCATTTTTTTCAATTAAATACTTTTTCAATTTTTAATTCTATGTCCGACCTCTTGTATGGGGACGATCCACTGTGCGGCGTTTCGCCTCCTCGCGCCACTCCCAAATGTGCGCGAGGACTTTTGCCTCCAGATCCCATGGCGGCAATCCGGCAAGGAGGCTCGCCGCCTCGCAGGAGACCGTGCGGTATCCTCGGACCAGCCGGATGGCCATCCACCCTTTGGGACGCGTTCAACCGGCGTGCTGGTTGGAGCCTCAATGAACGTGCCCACACCGGTGCCCCGTAAAGGGCCATGGACCGCACGACCCCCGCGTAGAGCCTCCGGCAGGAGGCATTTGGACCCCCTAGATTGGGCAGGAGCCGCTTCAAGGTAGCCCCGGCCCGGTCCAGTCTGGGAGCCAAACGTCGGAAATGCTCAACGAAGTTCCACCGGCTGTCGAGGACGAGTCCCAGGTACCTCATCGTCGACTCGACGCCGATGTGAACCCCTCCCGCCATTATTTGGGAACCCGACAGTGGCGCGTTCCGAGGACCATGAAAACATGGCCTCTGACTTGTGCAGGGCCACCTCGAGTCCCAATTGCCGGATCCTCTCAATGACTGTCGCAACCCCGCGTGTCATTAATTCGGCCGCCGCCTGGTGCGACCTCCCCTGCGCCAGGACCAGCGTGTCGTCAGCGTAACAAACGACGCTGACGCCGCTAGGGAGGTCGGCGCGCAGCACCCAGTCGTACCCGATGTCCCACAGATGCGGCCCCACGACCGATCCCTGTGGGACACCGCTTGTGCAACGCCCTAACGTGCCAATTGGAGCTTCATTTATTAACTCCTGCTTCATAATTTTTCTTGGGTATATGAGACAGGGAGGAATATAGTGTCCATTTGCACTCATGCAACAGACCACGGTAACGTTTGACCCCCGTTCATCGCTAGCCGCTCAAACGTAAACGTCAAACGCCTGCAGGAGTGTCATACGCAAACGTCAAACGCCTGCAGGAGTGGCATACGACGAGGTCACTATAGTCGCCCGGCCACGGCACCGCGCACCGGTCATTTCTAACATAAAGTGTAATAACTTGAAAACTACCGAACTTATACCCTAATAAAAAATCGTGTGTGTAGCTGAAACCATACAGAATCAACAAGTGTTAAAACTACCATACAACTTCATAGTCGAAAGAACTGTAAAAAAATGTTAAACTAAAAATATGTGTTGAATTTCCGTAAAATATTTGTTCTTACTGAAATTTTGTACATTAGTTTGTAGTTTGTGTCAATAAAACCTATTAATTATTAAACTAGACTATCTAAGCTTTTTTTTGATACCCATATGTCCGTACTTGGTTTGCTCAGAGTAGCACAATACACTAAAACAAACACCCCATTCCCGCAACAATTTCATGCCCCCATAAGGGTTCTGCGAAACGTGTGTTTATAAATAGGATTTAATTTATTTTACATGATTTTTGTGTAATTATATTTGAAATGATAGGCAATCATTTGTATGCAATAATTATATATACTTTACAACAATTCAGTACCGGCATACCAAAAGAATTGGAAAAACAACGAAGCGTATGCGCGGTTAAACATTCGTCTGAACCCTTATCTGTTAAATTCGTGAACGTGTTAAAACGTCAACGCCTCAACTGTTGCTGATTACAAATTGTACTGCGGAACGAATTAGATTATTCGTGATCTTGAACTATCTTCATAGTATTAAAACGTTCTGAGCGTTTTAAAATACTAATAATTAACTTATGTCCATATTACAAGCATTACTTTAGTAATTTTTTTAGTAAAACACACGTAATTTAACACGAAAATGCCGGCGCGTAGCGTGTCGCTACGGCCTCAATTTTTCACAACGAGTTTAGCACATAAAAACTGATTCAAAACCTATGACACATATAGATATTCGTAAACCTTGATTAATGAGGATTTTTATGATATATAACACTAATACATTGGGTTATTAACTACGCCATCAACACATAATATGTACGGAGCGCGCATCGTTCGTCATCCAAAATGGCGGAGCGCTGACTTAAAACTTTTATTTTGCAAAAAATATTTATGGTCGCCACAGATTATAGCATAATATTGTACGCGGAAACTAATAGGGCGCCACCCGGCGGATTTTTTTTGCAACAGTACAGTGTGCCAGTGGTATTTAAATCGATTTGAACGCAGCAAACCGAATCGGTCACGATCGGGGGGTCTGACGTTAGACCGGAAAATATTTTCGGTCACGCTCGGGGGTTTGACGTTAGACCGGAAAATATTTTCGGTCACACTCGGGGGGTCTGACGCTAGAGCGGCTAGTTAAGGAACCAACCTGCTTTCGGCCCGAAGTCGCAAACACCTTTTGGGGTCTTTGAACAGTTGACAATGCTGACTCATCTACATTGTACAGTCTATGCGGTAGAATCTTATTACTTTCAATAACCTCTTGATAAGTGTTAAAAAACAGTGCCACTTGCGGTCTATTGAAAGCTTGGCCCTATCGCAGCAGAAGTAGCTTCTGGTTTTCTCAGGGATATATCTGGATTTCTGCGTCTGAACCCAGCCAACCATTCGGGACCTGCCATTTTCGTAACTTTATTAAAATTGTGTGGAATCTGAATAATCTTTGGAAATTGGTAGGCTAATTTTAAAACTTCCTGACGAGTGAACCCAAAGAGTCTTGTTTCTAAAAGACTACTATGACTAACCATCTCTCATGCCATTTCATCAGTAAATACTGTCCTATATCTATCCATGCCCTTATTGTTTGGAACTAAGGTTTTGTTTTGATCAAGTGCGAGTCTCCTTAATGTGGCTTGAGGAACTCCAAACATTTTAGAAGCCATCAGCCAGCCCCTTTCATTTTTCTTAACTGCTGATATAGCTTTTTCCATCGACACTTTATCCCAACTTTGTCGGTCTGTCTCTCTTTGATAACTTCGAGGCGTGTTGATCGATTAGTTTACTTACTGAAACAAAGAATAAGTTTTCCTTTTAATAATACATTTTTTAATAAATAAATTATGCAATTAGCAACTATGCTCAATCAAACGATATACTAAGCCATTTTACCCGTACATGTGGTATGTCATTTTGTCCACTTTAATACTTCATATCCTTGAAAGAAAATACACAAAAACTACTAAAGATATGGAGATTCAAACACATGCATGAACTTACCTAATTCAATCATAAATATTTGACACCAACACAGCTATAAACAGGTAGATTTTTGACACTTGAAACAACAAACAACTTGAACCCGAAAAGTTCTCCTGAGCGTAAAAATATTGTTTGTGTCGTCCGTGCCACATGCCAGCTCGAGCGTCACTGGTACGGCCACAGGTTATAACAAGTTACAAAGCGATACTCTAGCGATCGGTGGACGAACTAAATAGTCTGTGGTTTCGTAGAAAATATCGGTGTGTCGTTTTGTCCGCCTATGTCATTTTGTACGCCTTTCCCCTACACCTTATGTCTTTATTATTCTAATAGTCGTTCATCTTTTCTGTCTTCCCTCCCTTTCTTAGTTTTACCATACCCATCTTCTAACATCCTTCATATCTTGTGTGCTGCCACTTTATTAATCATTCCCACATGTATAACACACCTGTTCTATGGCCACTTTTTCTTTCGACTTTTCCATGCTAAATGCTGGGGACATGGTCCAAGGAATGTGGGTAAAGGAATTGTTTTACTAAAGGTACTCGGCTAGTAGTCGATCGCGCCATTTGCACACTTTACTGAATGAAGAGGCTGTTGTATTGACCATCAACCCACGTCCTATAGGTGTGACGTCAAATGGCGTGATCCTTTGTCTCGACGCGCAAGCTCCGCCTTCCTTCGAGAATGTACCGGAGAAATCAACAACGGGGCGCGGGCGCACGGCAGCTGGCAGCCGGCTGGCCGGACTCTTTAGTTGGTTGTCTACACGCGCACGCGTTTTTTAGCTTGCTTATGTATTGATTCTTACCTACTTTAGTTTTCTTACCAATTTTGTATTACCATTTAGATTGCCAGTGTTGAAAGTAAATATTAAATTCATTAGTTTAAAAGTGTAATAAAGTAGTTTTTTTTTTCTTGTCATCATAATTAGTGCACAGTAAAATCACCGTTCCGCCTATCATCATAACTCTCATTCTCGCCTGCATTGCTCAAACACCTTACACTACAGTCCCTGGTGAAATTCCGGGATAGCTATAACTGCCGTTTACATACCTCTTCAGTGGTGACCCCGACGTGATCAACCAAGAAGTTTTTTTTTCAAGAAAATGGATAGGTATATTTTCGGCTTAACTGGCAACAGGGCAGGAGGAGCCCCTACACAAGGAAGCGTGGACCCAAGTGCTACCCGTTCTGGTACTTCTGGACAAAAAGAAGGCAACCCAAGTGATATTACTACTTTGTCAGGCGACGGCCCATGCATAAGCGGAAGCGGGGTAGGAAGTGAGGTTTTCAGAGTCGGTGTACGAGTACCTCCCTTCTGGCCTGAGGAACCAGAAACGCGATTCGCACAAATGGAAAGCCAATTCATTTTGGCGAATATTGCTAGCGACAGTACGAAGTTCCATTACATAGCCGCTCAGTTAGATATGGAGCATGTGAAAATAGTGAAGGATATTCTGATTAGGCCCCCCGCCACAGGCAAGTATGACAAACTTAAGAGCGAGTTAATCGTCGTCGTTCGTCGTTATATCGTTTTCTCGCGAGAAGAAAACTTTACAGTTAATACAGCATGAGGAGTTGGGCGACAGAAAACCCTCACAGTTTTTAAGACACTTGCGAGGCTTAGCAGAGATAGAAGATAGATAGAGAGAATCATTTGGGTTAGTAGATTACCAACTAACGTGCAGTCTAGGTAACGTGTAGGTTTATTTGTCACAGCCCAAGATGGAGCTTGGAAGAGTTGGCGAACCTCGCAGACCGGGTCAACGATATCGCGCAGCCAGCACCTTACGTGGCCAGCATGTCACCTCCAGCGGCGAGTATACCTGTTCCCGCAGCCGTTAGCGCATTAGAGAGTATGGTCGCAAATCTGACAAAGCAAGTTGAAGCACTAGCAACGGTACAACATAATTATAGAAATAACTATAGGAACGATACATGCCCATCACGCTCACGATCACGTAGCAGGTCCCGGTCACGAGAACGCCCAGAAAACCACCCACACTGTTGGTATCATTTTAATTTTGGGAACAAAGCAAGGAAATGTGAGCAATCCTGCAACTTCCAGGCGGGAAACTCCACGAGCAACCGCTAGTGGCCGCAGGCGGTTGTCAACAAAACGCAAGCCGCCTATTTGTCACGGACAGCACCACCAAGCAGCAATTTCTGGTTGACACAGGCTCAGACGTATGTGTCTATCCACGCTCGGCTACCAGAATTGCAGTAACAGAGAAGACCAAGTACCAGTTATATGCTGCCAATGGCACGATAATAAACACATATGGGTATGTTACCTATATTTTTAACATAGGTCTGCGTCGAGCTTTCGAATGGCGGTTCATTATAGCAGACGTGTCAAAACCCATTATAGGGGTGGATTTTTTAAACGAATCTCTAATTGACCTGTATTAACACGAGTTTGTGAAAAACCCCGAGTGAAAATATAAGAATATTTATTGAGAAGAGTTATTAGTTGATCAACCTCAGATTTATTGCTCAAATCATGATTAATATCATCGAATAAACCGGCTGTCGATCGCATGTGCAAGACGCGAGGCTGGGGACACAGAGTTGCGCTATTTTGGGTTATGATTACTGTTAATCCAGTTTCGCTTAAAAGATTTGCACCTATCAACACGTCTGACGTCATTTCGTAATCGAACAGGACATGAAATTCAATCTCTACGTTTATATTGTCAACAACACACACCGTCATTAATATACTCGTGGAAACCACAGGAAACGGGCCTATTCCTCGTAAATAATTAACTACTTGTCGTCGTTTCCCGGGCAACTTATTTGCAATAGATTCACGCATCACAGAGCACTCCGCGCCACTATCGAATACCGTATCAATAATTATATCACCAACTCGCTTACGCATAGTATTTAACTTTTGTTTATTCTTTACAAATGAATTCACATTAGAGGTTATCTGTTTCTCCCGACGGTAACACGTATCAAATGTATGACCAGATTTTGAGCAAAATTAACAAATCCTATTGTCACTCTGTTTAGGTAATGATATCACTGAGGCGCTAGGGATCTTCTCAGTTAGTTGTTTCTCTACAACTATTGGCGTATTTTTATAACGACAATCACGAGAAGCATGCCCCGGCTTCTTACAAAAGCTACAATATGGGACGTTCCGATTATCAGTAGAGTATTTTAAACGTTTGTATGGTGGTTGGTTGGTATTTTGATGATTGGGACGCTTAACACGAATAGATGAGGCAACGGAAATTAATTCTGGCACTGAGGTAGCTCTGGCATTCATGAGTTCAATCCGAAGGCGTTCGTCACTAATTGTTCTTATCACCGCTTCCACCGCATCATTATCGTCAAGTTTATCTGTAGTAACCCGTCTCCACAAAATCCAAGATCGGGATAGAAACTCGGCAATGTCTTTGGTAGGATCGTAATTGTGTTCCTTAAACCTTAGCACGTCCCTCGAATAGCGATTTTCGGGTTCAAAGGTAGTGATAATACTTTGACGCAGTCCGTCCCACGTGGAAGTTGTAACGAGCCAGTTATTAGCCCACATCTTAGCCCGACCTTTTAGTAAGCTAGTCACTTTCATGCGGATATCATAATCACTGAGCTCGTAATTAGTCTTAGCCGAAGAAATATGATAACACCATTCGCGGACATATGAAGGCAAAAATACATCAGTAATTTTAACTTTATCACGTTGCTTCGACAGCCTTTCACTCATATTTTGCATCATCGTTATCATATGTAAGTAAAATTCTGGAGGTACGTTACCGCCATATTGTTGTAGCGACGCCACGTCGGCAGATGTTGTTGATCCACCATCGCCGGCGTCTGGTCCGGACACGGTGCACGTTGGTACGCTCAGTGCCGTTGATCCGTTCTTGTCTAGTGTATCCATCGTGTCACGCAGGATAACTTGTTCAATGTAGGTAGATGCAATCTGAAAAATAAAAATAAAACTGACAGAAAGAGTAGGTAAATATCCCATTTCTGATGTCGAGGTTGAGACAGAGAGGTTATTTTAAAAAATACGTAGAACCGCTGTCCTTATTCTGGTCATCGGTTCTGCTATAGCTACAATGCATTGTACATTTGATCTATAAGGCAAACTCAAGGATTACTGTAAAATAAAAACAAGTAAACTACTTAATGCAATATTTTTTTAATCAAACAGACATAGATTTTACTCACAATGTTTCCTCTTCAAAATCGGCAGCAAAGGTGAGCTCCGCGCTCAAGTCGCGCCTTTTATTAACTCGATCGCCCCACCAGAGACAAACGTCAATCACAAAGAACTTTCCCGCCAAATAAACAGATGACGTTTAAACGTTACATTTTTAAAAGTAAATAAGTTTTAGGTATTACTATTTACCAAACAATGTTCCAAAATAACAAGTTCTTTAAAACAATCAGATTTAAATTTTAGAAGCGCAACTAGATTTATTTAGTCATGATTTTGACATTAACTTAATGCCAAAATCATTACAAACCAAATCTGAATTTATTTATTAACAAACATAAAACTCCTCTAGATATTGATAGGTACTGTTATAAAACAAAATCAACTTAATTAACGGCCGAATAATCTCCACGGTGACATATAAATTTAAAAAGCTAAAATAGTTTATTGGTTCATAATTAAAAAATGGCATAAGTAACGCGACATGTGATAGTAAAACAGCTTAATATTTTATATAAATATACAAAAATAATGATGTTAGAAAAAATCTCACAGAGAAAATTTCACACTAGACGAAATTTTGCATCGGGGCTCGTATATTCATTGTTACAATTTTATCACAAAGCATTAACAAAGGGTTTATTTTCTATTTTTATACTTTTTATGCATAATATAATAATTTTGGGCTGCAATTTTGGTTTCATCTTCACCATCATAAATAAATTTTCCGACCAAAATTCGATTAACGGATCGACACCAACTGTAAATGATTACATTTAATGACATATTCGAATTCGAAAAAATATCTTAAATGTATCATTATGGGCTGGACATTTATTTGGACAATCTATGAACATAAACAATCTATGAAATTATTGTATGTTTCACTCGTTTTTTGGGTACATTTCTCCTTAAACATGACGTTGCTATATTTTGTATTTCATTGAAACAATTTTCAATTTCTTTGCTAGGGTAGCAAAGCCATTTTTTATTTTGATATTCTTTGGCTTTAATGAATATATTATTTTGATTACTTGTTGTGTTCTCTAGTAAAGTGTTTCTACAAATTTGACAACTTTTTACAACATTTTTGTAACATTTTTTTAGAACTCAACCACAGACATAATTGCTTTGACCAGCATCAGTTGTATTTGACTGGTCAAAGCCAATTTCACTATTAAAATGAATTATTTCACTTTCCTCAGGAACGTCAGGAGTATCAACTTTCTCCCTGAAAAAAAATCCAGTGTCTGGAGGCACTCATTTGAATCCTCACAGTTTGCCCGCCTTAAATGAGGAGAACTAAAATTATTTAATAAGAGAGCTTTGAATGCTCCTTCAAAAGCCACTGTATTAGGTGCATTATTCCTTGCTCCATAACTCCTGATGTTCCCGAAAAAAAATTCGACAGGGTCTTGGTTGAAGTTCCGTGTCAACATTGCATCTAAACCGTATTTACCAGACTACACTTTCCAAAGATTTTCCATGCCCTCTATAGTTTCAATTGGATTTGGCACAGATGGTATAGTCGTCTCAGTCAGACGGATTTTGTTCCCAGTTTTAACTTTTTTTAAATATTTACAGTTTTTTTTTTTTAGCTTTTTGCCACAGTTCATGATGAGGCGAATTGTGTTTGACAGGCCCTTTATAAATTTTACCATTTGGTATGAACATACTGCTCACATTCAGAGAATCAAATAGATTATCTATAAATAAAGTCATCTCTATTATTTGACGACAATCTTCAGGAAGATCTTTCCTTGCCGTCAAGTGTTCTGTCACAACAGCAACACTGTGACTAAATATTTGTGTCACCGATTTCACACGCATTTTTTTTTTTTCAGGATTTATGTGTTCTTCTGTAATTTTGTCAAGAAGACGCAACTCTCCATAAGACTTGTCAGCAGCATATACCATTTGGTAATATTCCCATTTTATGTTTTTTTTTTCATTACATGTGAGGTATGTCATATCTTTGGTCAGCAAATTATTTCTAAGACCTTTTATTAAATGAGGGGTATCATACAATGGGATTATGCTGTGACCATTAACCCGGATGTTATGAAATGACGCCACTCTTTGCCTTGACGAAGATAGGTGGCTTTAGTTTTTTAACCAATTCGGTTATAGCGCCAACATTAACATGACTTTGGTCACATACCGTGTTAACCACGATGAGGCTATGTTCCAATGCGTGCTGAACCACGGATTTTATTAAAACTTCCAGTTATTTTTTTTTAATCCATTTGTGAAATAGTATGCAATTGGTTGTTTGAAATTATTTTTCACACCCTTCACCATAAAAACAAGGGTATGGTCAGCAAATGAGGTCGCTTGATTTGATGCAAACCCTTCCAGTTCATCTTTATGTGCATTGTAAAGAATTTGTGGCGTAATGTCGAGTCGGTCTGGCACATCCATTTCAGCTACCACTTTTTTATCTTTTCAAAGATGATGGGATTTATACCCGGTACTAATTTAATTTGGCTCAGCAATCGCTTCATGGCTTTTGCTGATGGGAACGCAAAATATTTGCATAACAGCCTACACTTGGGACTCTTTTTGAATAGTGACAAGGACATCACTTTTTCTTCAATTGAAAACCGTCTCCCCTTGGATTTCTTTTTAGACTGTAGTTGCATGTGAACAAACAGTTTTGCTGCTTTTTTCATATTTTTTGTCACTTGTTGAAATGCAACTTTATTGGAAAAAAAATATGCATTAGCCAATCGTGCTTTGAATGACTGTCATTTTTTGCGCAAACGACCTATTTCATTTTGAAGATACTTCATTTTTGTCTGAAGTGGTCTCATTTGTATGCAATTGAACCGCACTCCAATACTTTCACGAGCATCTGAAAAATACAAAAACATCTTAATTAATATATATTTTGATTCAATCACTCTAATTTAAAACTGATTGTATAAAAAACCGGCCCAGTGCATGTCGGACCACGCACGATGAGGGGTACCGTAGTAGGGATCAATTTATCCCAAGGACAAACTTAACATTGTAGTCGTAAAACATGTTTTCCCATACATTCCTACTGCAAATGTTAGTTTGTACCCACAATATTAAGAGATTTACCATGTTATTTTAGGACCATCGACTTGTTATAAGTTTTCCTGTAATCTAAGGTATAGAACTATTTCCAGTATTTAAAAAAAAAGATGGCACAGTAGTTTCAGATATAAGGGGGAATGGTAAATTTTCGTCTATTTTCTTAAATAACTTTAAAACAAATTATTACAAAATTATAAAAAAAAATGAGCCGTCGTGGGACGCCTAGCAGATGTGAAACATCGAAACTATTTTATACAAGTAATATGCATAAAAGAACAGATTACGACAGGAACTATACTCGAAAGGTTTAGGTAGTTAAATAAAGGTAAACAAATCGTAAAAAGGGTTTTTTATAGTTGACACTTTCTTCTTTAAAAATACGTTACAATAAAATTAAATTTATTTGCGATTTATACGATAGTTTCCTCTTTTATTAATGTATGTTAAACTTTATCATTTATTCGTAAACTATACTCTTCATACATGTAATTGCTTGAGCACAATTTTTTTGTTAGTTTTATAAAATAGTATAATATTTTGTAATCTGTCTATTGTAAAGAGCCCAAAAAGACAGGTTCCCTAAACCGTTTAGAAAATCCAACGAATTAGATAACGTTACTAAATTGAAGAGTACACCTGTGACGTAGTATGGCAACTGAAGTAGCAGGTATTGCGTTTAGTCGGTTAACCAGATGCCTTATAAGTTGTAGATCAATTAGAAAAAAATATATATGGTGTCACTGTGTTGCGGCTGCCACCATACCACTGTGAGCGCAATTCAATTGAGTTAATATGGGCTCAAGTTAAAAGGTTTGTAGCCGAGAAAAATAAAACTTTTAAAATGTCTGACCTAAACATTCTTTTGCCAGAGGCTTTAGCTAATGTGACTGCTGAGAATTGGAAATGTTGCGAGGGTCATGTAATAAAAGAAGAACAGAAAATGTTTAACGGCGCGCATATTCAATCCCAATCCTTAATTTGCTGATCGAGATGTATATTTGAATTCATTTTATACTTTTAGTATTTCAATATGCGATCGATGGATCGTTATGCCGATCTTTTTTTTCAATCCATCTTTGGGACGACGGATCGGATTTTTAGATTGGTGTTTGAATGAAAGTGACAGCTAAGCGCCTTCTATAACCGATCTCTGATTTTGACAAATCGTTTGTTGGACGTTATTGATATTTATTTGCGATCCTCAAATTTTGATCGATTATACTGTGCAAAGGCGTGAAAATGGAAATATTTTCAAGTGATAGTGATAGTGATCTTGAAGTATTAGCTCAGTTATCGGATTGGGATAGAAGCGACAGAAACTTAAATTCTGAAAAAATATCTCAATTATCCTCTTCCTCTTTTTCGTCATCATCTATATTTTTTGTAGCTGAAGTTATCTTCTGTTGACGTTGATGGTAAAGATGGCGGAGCAATTGCGACCATCAGATCAATCGCCTCTTTCGTAAAACTTTTTGTCTTCAATTGTGGTTTTGGCCGAATTGAGCTTAGTTAAGGATCGGAACTTAATAACAATCTGTTAATAATGTCCCTGTTCCAGTCTTCTGTAGAACATTTTCTAGAAAAGTCAAGCCTTTACTGCCTAAAGTTTTTATTTCGGGCCTCCTCCGACAATTGACCAATAGGAAAAATAGAGTGGCTTATGACTTGAGCTCCATGTATTAAAACATTGTGAATTGTAAATGTGACATAGGATCAATAGGTGTTCTGTGCATAGGATACCATTTATACTCGTGTCGTGTACACGTGTCGTACAAAGCTCTTCTGGTAAAACTAACAGTTGATTCGGATCTGAAAATAAAAATAAAACAACGTAAAGTCAAATAAACCCACAGTTTACATTATCATCTTTAGATAATTGAAAATAAAAAATAGCGCGCGTGTTACGCTACGGTGTAACACGAGGACCGATGAGACTATGCGGCGCCGACACGGTGTGATATAAGGACAGCTGACTACATGACACCACACGAAACGTCGACGCAGCATATTTCGTGGAAACTAAGCGTGTGACCGATGTGCAGTACTTTTTCCCATAATTCATTCTTGTTACTACCATCGAACAATTATCGCCTAAAATTAGCGTAACCAATATTGTAATTTTTTATTAATTAAACTAAGTTTTAAGAACAAATTGGTTTCTTTTGCATCCTCCGGCTTCAGCCTTCGTAATTGGTGCAGTCGGTAGGATACTCGCGGGCCGGTTCGCTAGAGTAATTGCTAGGATCCAGATAAGGATCATACGCGACTCGCGGGTCACCCGGGTGGCTACCAAGCACCGAACGACTATCCGAATCTACAAGAGCTGCGGCCAGGTGTATCAAGACATAGATACTGCAGAGGGACTAGTTATGTATATGTAAGTACTCTAGAATAGTTCTTGAGTTGCTTCCTTCTATCCTTACTGTGTTAATATAAATTTCCAAGATTTTCCATCCAAGGCAATCGAGGACCACTAGGGTAGACAGACCATTAAGGTCAAACTTATTAGATTCATTTAGGCAATTAGATATAAGTGAATACATAGAGCCTCTAAGAGAAATGGCGACAATAGATGATATACATAAAGCTTTGCGTATAGTTCCAGAGTTTGACGGGAACACGAATGTCCTTACTAGATTTATCAAGCTATGTGACCAATTAGTCAATGCTTTTGTGTCAAATGAGCCAGGACATGAATTATTAAACTTAGCGCTTTTGAACGGAATCCTTAATAAGGTCACCGGACCTGCAGCACGTTTGATTTACACTAACGGCGTTCCGGAAAACTGGGAAGGCATACGTAATTCACTGGTGAACAACTTTTCTGATCAACGAGATGAGACCTCGCTTTATAATGACATGGCACTATTAACTCAAGGCTCTTCTACACCTCAAGAATATTACGAAAAGTGTCAAACTTTATTTGCTACTATCATGACTTACGTTACGTTGCACGAAACGGTTCAAAGTACAATAGACTCAAAGCGTTCTCTCTATAAGAAGTTAACCCTCCAATCTTACCTGCGAGGCCTTCGGGACCCACTAGGTTCACGTATTAGATGCATGCGATCGGACACGATCGAGAAGGCACTAGAATTTGTTCATGAGGAGATGAACACACTCTATTTACAACAACGTAATGAACACTTGCCGGTTAAGAAACCATCACCTCAGTTACCTAATTTTCCATTTAAATCTCTTAATCCAGTCATGCCACATGTGGCTATGCCTATGCAGAGGCCATTCAATTTTAACATACCCGGTCCTTCCGGACCTATTATAGCTATGCCACCCCCACAGCAACGTTCACCGCAAATGTGGAGATCAGGATTTAATCAACTTCCACAGTTCCAAGGGCCGTCGCACACGCAGCAAATGTTTGGCGCTCGTCCTTTCAATTACAATCCGCAACATAATGCATTTATGAATTCACCCAAAGCACCAAACTCAAATGATGCACCAAAACCTATGAATGGTGTATCGCATTTCGTACCAAAACCAATGCCATTCCGTGGTCATGATTGGTCCAGGCAGGGCAATCCACCCCCTTCTAATTATTTTAAGAACAGGGAAATGAATTTTAACGAGTGCTATGAATATCCCTTCATGTATGAGCCTTACTACGATTGCACCCCTGAAGAGTATATGTATGTTATGTACGGTCAGCCTGACTATACTTACTACGACACGGCAGTGAATCAGCATTCCGCCGCAAGTTCAGATGTAAATTCAATAACCATCGAGGAAAAAACCCCTGCAAATTCAGCGACTCCTAGCAAGGAGAATTTTCAGAAGGGACCCACTATAAGCGAATTAAAATAGAACTTAACTTACACACACAGCACTACCTACCTTACATAGAAATTTCAAACCCACCGTTAAAACTGCTTATTGACACCGGGGCAAACCAATCATTTATTAGTCCTGAAGCTGTAAAAAAATATTAGGTACTCCTACTTACCTTGCAATTATGACCCTTTTGAGGTGACAAATGTGCATGCCACCAGCCGTAATGATTATTCTATTAACTTACCCTGTTTTCAGGAATTCAATGACGACAGCGACTTAACGTTTTATATTTACAAATTCATGATTACTTTGATGGTTTGATTGGATTAGATCTCTTAAATAAATGGGAGTCAAACATTGACCTTAAGAACAATAAATTAGTGACGAAACACGCGGTTAATCCGATAGCAATGTATACTCACGTAATTGCAATTTTTATGAAGATGTGATTCCAGCGAATTCTTCAAAGTTAGTTAGAGTTCCAATTAACATACAAGATGGGGATGCATTAATTCCCGATCAAGTTATTTCAAATTGTTACATAAACGAATGTATCATATATATCGATATATCGATATATCGATATGTATCACAAACGTCAAAGATAATCGTGGCTATTTAGAAGTTTTAAATCCAACATCTAATGACTTAATTTTTTCCATGGACCAACCTGTTAGGGCAGAGATAAATAATTTAGGGTATACCAAACAACCATCTCTATCCCGTGTAAAGGAAGTATTATCTCGGTTACGCACTGATCATCTAAATGAAGAAGAGCGAGCTAATTTAAAATCCTTAGTTTCACAATACGCTGATGTATTTTACATAGAAGGCGAACCACTTACTTTTACTGATAAGATAAAACATTGCATTCGCACTACAGATGAAATCCCGGTTTATACTAAAACATATAGATATCCGTTGATAAATCGCCAAGAGGTTCGCAGTCAAATTACAAAGATGTTAGAACAAGGGATAATTCGTCCTTCGGAATCTGCCTGGAGCTCACCTATTTGGGTAGTTCCAAAGAAGGCCGACGCATCAGGTAATGCCAAATGGCGAATTGTAATAGACTTCAGAAAGCTTAACGAAAAGACTATTGATGATAAATACGCTATCCCCAATATAGCAGATGTTTTAGATAGATTAGGAAATTGTCATTACTTTACAACCCTCGACATAGCGAGTGGATTTTATCAGGTTGAGATGAGCCCAAATGATATTCAAAAAACCGCATTTAACGTAGAGCATGGCCATTTTGAGTTTTTACGTATGCTAATGGGACTTAAAAATTCACCATCGACTTTCCAAAGAGTAATGGACCATGTTCTTAGAGACCTTCAAAATTCTATCTGTTTAGTGTATTTAGATGACATAATCGTGTTCAGCACCAGTTTACAGGAGCATATTTTTAATCTAGAGAAAGTTTTTAAAAGACTCAAGAGACTCTAACTTTAAAATCCAGATGGACAAGTCGGAGTTCTTAAAACTAGAAACGGCCTATCTTGGACACATAATCAGTAAAGACGGAATTAAACCGAACCCTGACAAAACACAGCCATTCAGAAATTTCCAATCCCTAGAACAGCTACAGAGATCAAAAGATTTCTAGGGTTAATAGGCTATTACAGGAAATTCATCCCCGATTTCGCAAAAATCACTAAGCCGATGACTCGATGTCTTAAGAAAGGGGCCAAAATAATGTAATAGGTCTTTACCTATGAAATTGCCGTTTTGTATGAAAAAATTTAAACGAATTTTTTTCATGAATTTTTTATTTGTATTAATCGAAGTAATCACCCATGCAATCAATGCATCTTTGCCATCGCAGTGGCAGTTTATTGATGCCCTTCTTAAAGAAATCAGCTGGACGGGAGGCAACAAATTCTTCAAAGGCATTTTGTACTGCCTCTCGGGTATTAAATTTTTTTCCCGCCAAGAAGTTATCCAAATTCTGGAAAAAGTAGTAGTCTGTAGGCGCAAGGTCTGGTGAGTAGGGCGGATGACGGAGAGCTTCCAACCCCAGTTCTTGCAACTTGGAGACCGTCTGCTGTGCAGTATGAGGTCGCGCGTTGTCGTGCAGGAGCAGCGGAGACGAGCGATTGACCAATGCTGGTTGGAGATGCGCCAGCTTCTCCATCATTGTGTTCAGTTCTTCACAGTACACATCTGCAGTAATGCTCACCCCGTTTGGTAAGAAGCTGTGATGAATCACACCGGCGCTAGACCACCAAACAGTGACCATCACTTTTCTAGGGGTAAGTTTTCGTTTAGGGCATTGTTTAGGTGCTGAACCAGGATCCAACCAACTTGCTGAGCGCTTACGGTTATCAAACAGAATCCATTTTTCATCGCAGGTAACAATGCGGTTCAAAATTCCTTCATTTGTGTGTCTGTTGAGCAGTGCAAGGCACGTCTCGACGCGTACTTCGCGCTGGCGATCATTGAGTTCGTGGGGCACCCATTTGTCAAGCTTTTTTACCTTGCCAATTTGACGCAAATGGACCAATATTGTTTTGACGCTAACGTCGAAAGCTGCTGCTAATTCAGCCGTAGATTGTGTATCATCAGCTTCCACAATCGCCTTTAATTCGTCATTGTCGACCAAAGTCTTCGGACGACCGCGAGGTTCATTTTTCAGGTCGAAATTTCCAGAACGGAAGCGAGCAAACCAATAACAGGTGGTGCGTTGGTTTGTAGTGTTAGCTCCGTAAACGTCGTTGATGTTGCGTGCCGCTTGTGCCGCGTTGCTGCCACGACGGTACTCATATTCCATAATTACTCGAATTTTTAACGTATCCATGATGACGAAAAAGATTGAAATGCGATGAAAATGTAACACTAATCAATAAAGAAATGACTACTTTTAGAAAAAAAAATCCATGTTTTTAAAATAAAATTAATTTGAAATTAGAATTCTTAGCCAAACAAAAATTATTTTGATTTGAAATGGCCAGTACTGCAGAACGGCAATTTCATAGGTAAAGACCTAATATGATGATAGTAACTATGTTAATTGCTTTGAAATATGTAAAACATTGCTAACAAATGATCCGATTCTTCAATATCCCGACTTTAATAAAGATTTTCTGCTTACAACCGACGCATCAAATTTTGCAATAGGAGCCGTACTCTCACAGGGAGCGGTAGGGTCGGATAAGCCAATAGCATATGCTTCGCGTACGTTAAACACCAGTGAGATAAATTACAGTACCATAGAGAAAGAGCTTTTAGCTATAGTTTGGGCCACTAAATATTTTCGACCCTATTTGTTCGGGCGCAAATTCAAAATTATTACGGATCACAAGCCAATCCAATGGATTACGAGTTTGAAAGAACCCGGCTCGAGATTAACTCGTTGGAGGCTTAAGCTTAGTGAATATAACTATTCAGTAATCTACAAACAGGGTAAAAGTAATACAAATGCAGATGCATTGTCGCGTGTCGAAATTAATAATGAGGAAACTAGCTCTGTAGAAGTTAACGTATTTGAGAAACCACCATCTCAAGCCGGCTCCTCCACACTCACAGCCCATACCTGCGCTGAAAACTCAATCTTAGAAATACCAATTTCAGATGAGCCCTTGAACAAATTTAATAGGCAAATATGCTTTACAGTAGTAGGAGACATTAAAAAACATCTAGCAGTTTCTAAGCCGTTTGAGACCCACACTCGCACCTCCATTCAACTCTCAGAGTCTAATCTCGAAGAGGATGTAATAAACGCTATTCAAGAATTCGCAAATCCTAAAGTTAAAACAGGTATTATAATACACCCCTCATTAGCAATGTATAAAATAATTCCAATAATCCAAGAAAAGTTCAAGAGCTCTGCTATTAATCTTGTTTTATCCAAAGTCGAAGTAGAAAACGTAAAGGAATATCTCAAACAGCAGGAAATTATTCAAAAATACCACGAGGGTAAAAGAAATCACCGTGGTATTAGTGAGTGTTATCTAGCCTTGTCCCGTAAGTTCTACTGGCCTAAGATGAGAGACCAAATTTCCAAATACATAAATGGTTGCAATATCTGTGGGCAGGCCAAATACGACCGAAACCCAATTACACAAAGATTCTGCATAGTTCCACCACCGTCAAAACCTTTTGATACAATTCACCTCGATTTGTTCACCGCTCAAAATGAGAAATATTTAACTATAATCGACGTTTTTTCTAAATACGCCCAGGCATACCATATTAGGAACGGCACAGCTGTTAGCGTAGTCCAAGCCTTTTTGAAATTTTGCTCTCATCACGGCGTTCCCTTATCCATAGTTACAGATCAAGGGCCCGAATTCACTAACCAATTGTTTACAGAATTTACTCGAGTTCATAGGATTCACCACCATAAGACTATGGCCCATACTACCAACGACAATGGAATGGTAGAACGCTTACATTCCACACTGTTAGAGCATTTAAGGATTTTTAAATTACAACACCATAATGAACCGATTGTTAATCTTATGACATACGCTATACTGGCGTATAACAGTAGTATACACAGTTTCACAAAATGCAGACCACTTGAAGTAGTTACTGGTCATACGGACCCCCGCGATCCCTTAGATATAGATTTATCTGTGCACTTGCTTCAACAATACGTGCAAGAGCATCGAGATAAGATGTTTAAGGTATACGAGGTCATTAATAAAACATCTCTGCATAAGCGTAGGGAGTTAGTAGAGAATAGGAATAAGAATAGAGAAACCGAAAAGGAATACGAACCAGACCAACAGGTATTTGTTAAGAACCCAGTAGCTAGCAGACAGAAACTTGCACCGCGTTACACACACGATACAGTACTGGCTAATCTGCCTATTCACATTTACACTAGGAAGAAGCGTGGTCCCGTTGCCAAATCACGTCTTAAAAGGACATCTAACACGAAACAATTGTTTCAGAATACTACTGACGATATCGCTACACCCGGTCCGAGCGGAGGACATATTACTTGAGCCCCTAGAAGATGGACCTGGATTACTTCCTTTTAAATTGGGAACAACGAAAGTTATATCCCACTATCATTATTTTCTCCTTTACATTGATCTGGAAGACATTCAGTTAAAGATCGAATTAGTTAAGTTACAGTTAAGTGAATTTAGGCCATTAGTTAACAATAAAACGTCTTTTCTTTTTGAACCCCATATTAGTTATCTCGCGGATAAACTTGAAAAGGTGTCCTTACAGTTAGAGAGTTTTAAGCCTAGTCGAATTAAACGAGGACTCATTGATGGTTTAGGAATAGAATAGAATAGAATACTCTTTATTATGTACACCATAAAAATTACAGATATAAAAGTAGAAATTTTACATAGGGTGACACAATGGGCGGTCTTATCGCTAAAACCGATCTTTTACAGACAACCTTTGGATGGATTCAAGGTAGAAGGAGAGACAATAATGCAGGTAGTCAGTGGTGTACCATTTACATATACAACAAATACATACATACATAAAACATATACCTATCTACATAATATAATATATACAATAATAAACATGAAACAAGAGTAAGGAAACTAAATGTAATGACAATGTAGGTTAGGTTTAGGATCAGTTATCAAGAGTATTTCAGGCAATTTAGACTACACAGATGCAATAAAATATAATAATGCCATCCAAGTTTTAGAAGGTAACGACAATAAACTAGAAACGGAACTTAATAGTCACATAAGTTTAACTAAAGAATGGATGTTAAAGCACACCAATGTACTTAAAAATATCGTAGAAAATCAAAATATAATTGCTAAAAAACTTAACCATATTATAAGTCAGGATATCTCCAAACAGGCAGATTTAGTAACCATTGCCCATATCGCGCAGCACCTTTTCATTTCAAACGATAATATAGAGACATTATCAAATGAATTAAATAAAATTGAATTCATGATAGCATTTATGCGTGCCTCAAGCGCTACCCATTCTACGATTAGTTTAGTTAATCTTAAAAATATGATAAGAAAATTAGGGTTATTATATTCGAAGGCGGAAATTATTGATATTGATCTTCGAGAATATTATAATATTTTAAAGTTAGGATCATATTATACTGATAATAAAATAGTTATAGTTATAAAGGTGCCGATTGCCTTACCTATATCCTATACAAGTTGTCCATCGTTCCTAACAAACATAATTTGGCTATCATCCCTTCCTCACCTTACATAGCAATTCAGGGTTCATATTCTATGTACATAGAGGCAGAATGTCCGAAGCTGAGCTCATGGTACCTCTGCGAAGAGAAAATTGGATACAAAATTATGGATAAACCAGATTGCGTACAACAGCTCATCACTCAACAGCATCTCAATTCCTGCGCATTGACATCAATCATCTTACAGAAGCAAGCCCTAGAACAACTTGACGAAAGGCACTACACACTGAGTTTCCCAGCCCCAACAAGAGTACAGACATTCTGTAGACAGGAATAATTCAGAAAACTTCAAGGAAGTTACCTGGCTACAATACTAAAGGACTGCTACATAAAAACGACGGAGTTCACCATCGCTAACCTTAACGACCAAATTAACGCATTGAATGCTGATTTATTAGCGAATTTTATTAAAATGCTAATGAAATAGCTCAATACTCAATACTCAATCATTTATTGCATTCCACAATGTGCTTAGATGGTAATTTAACATTAGTGTACCAATCCCGCAACACACACACAAAATGTCGATGTGTCGGGCACAGCAAAATAGAAATTTGAAGGAAGAGGACATATTTATACATGCAAAAAAAAAACTTATTCTAAGTAAAATTAAAGATAACATTCTATTAATTATTAATTAAATTAATTAAATCTAAATTTTTATTCTTCATTTATATTATTATGTCAGTTCTATGGATTTTTCAATTAAATATTCATTTATACTGTAATAACATTTATTTAGTAATATTTTTTTTAATTTATTAGTAAAAATAGCAATTTTTCCCTCATTTCTGAGCACCTCGGGTAGTTTATTGTAGATTTTTATCGACATAACCAGTGGACTAGATGAATGCATTTTTAAACGGGATGTCGGTTGGTTTAATCGTGATTTGTGACGGAGTGTGTATCTAGTTTGTATGTCTTCTCGTTTAGTATAAAAGTCTTGGTGTGTGTCTGCGAATTTACAGATTTCCAGTATGTATAAAGAAGGAAGAGTTAGAATTTTAAGGTTTTTGAAATGGGGTTTGCAACTATCGGCTCACTAACCCTGTGCGGCAAACGCACATGCGCGTTCAAAAATAATTTCGTGTGGTGCTATGAACGCGCATGCGCGGTTCTTGAAAGTCTACCCAATGCGGCTGGCCGCATTAGTGCGTCGTTTACTACTTTGTTCAAGTGCGGCACAACGCTTATGTGAGTTTAAAAATTTTCGAGTTTTATGACAGTCATAAAACAATTACGCTACAAGTAAAGGTTGTTGCACACGACAGTTGTTTTTGTAACATCAGGGGCGAACGTTACCTGTTTTCCTCTTTTGACTTTCCTTTTGCTCATCATTTGATGTTCGTATATAAATGAATAGAGCGAACGAAAGAATGAAATTGAACACTTAGTGTTGCCATTTACGGGTATACGATTTTATGAATTATCTAGTAGTAAAATAATATCAGACCCATAATAATTACTTTATGATTATTTATTAATGTGTAACATCTTTCGTCTCGCTTTCCTGTAACATGTAGGTGTAATTTCGTGAAAAGGGACGGAAGTTTGAATTTTTTTATTTTTATTTATCCTATTGGGCAGCTCGTAGGTATGACCACTAAGGTCCTGGCTACTTAACCGGGCAAGCCTGTGGGTGCCTTAAGCTACTAACTAAAAGCCTCCAGCCAGGGGCGAAAATTCTTAAAAATTAGGTGACCGCACGCTAAGGGCACACCCTGTGGGGTACGAACCTCGGCTTAGGGCGTCACTGAGGGGAGGGCAGCAAGATGGGACAGGCTGGATCGAGATTATATTATTATTAACAGGGGAATTTAAAACTACAGGCTCAGCTACGGCGCGGGCTGGCGCGTCGTCGAACATGGGTCGGGGGGGGGGGGGGACAATTACGTCAGGGGCGTCGCGTAGGACCGGCGGTCTGTTCTTGTATACTGTACTGGTGGCCCTACTGCTCTCCTGGAGGAGGGTTATGGGGTCATCGGGGTCGGACAGGGCATGCCTTGGACGGCGGGTACGACTAATGCGGGTGGGGGTATATCTGGCACCCTCGAAAACCAGAGGGTTGCGATGTGAGGCCGCGGAGTCGAAGAAGCGCTTGGGAATGCGCTTCATGAACTGACGGATAGTGGGGATTTTAAGATCGAGATGGAGGATCTCGTTCCGAACGAACCAAGGGGAGCCGGTTGCCCTATGGAGGAACCGGTTTTGGAGGGTCTGCATCCTATGGATGTGGTGGGGTTTCGAGTGTGCGAAAACCACGTTCGCGTAGGTCATGATTGGCCGAATGCACGCTGTGTAAATGCGCAATTTGCACTTGAGTGACAATTTGCTGCGTGCATTCAATAGGGAGTGGAGTCTACCGAGAGCGAAAGCGGCGCGCGAACGCGCCTGCCTTATGTGCTCACCGAAAGAGAGTCTATGGTCCAGAGTGACACCCAAGTATTTGGCTCGCTTCTCCCAAGGGATAGGCTTGCCGTACATGGTGATCGGACGGGGAGGGGTGAGGTTGAGTCTCGGTTTCGAAAATAGAACCGCTTGACTCTTATCGGGATTGGAAGTTTGTAAAACGCGCGCTCTCTATTTATCCAATGAGCGCGCGCGGTGCTAGAGTTGGCCGTTGAGATGTTACACATTATATGCGGGCACCGTAAGGCACGCTTTTTTTTTGGTATTATGTAGGTAAGAAGTAGAATAAAACTAGTTAATATTTACAATCAAATCATTTATTACTGTATATTATTAAAATAATGGTCCACACTGACAGAAAAAAATAAAAATACATAAAAGATGTTAGTAACAATATATCTTATAACCTACGTTAGTACATAATTTTATACTAGGATGTTAGTAACAATATATCTTATAACCTACGTTAGTACTTCTATACTAGGATGTTAGTAACAATATATCTTATAACCTACGTTAGTACATATATACTAGGATGTTAGTAACAATATATCTTATAACCTACGTTAGTACTTCTATACTAGGATGTTAGTAACAATATATCTTATAACCTACGTTAGTACATATACAGGGTGTCCCGTAAATAATGGATCAAACGTAACGGGTAGGTAGCTTACCTCATTTCCAACAACTAATTTGAACAGTAAAAAAAAAACCGATAAGGTAACCAAGATATTATTTTTTTCGATATTTACTATTTTCTGTACCAGCATTCAGTGTTTTTAATGCTGTTGCTGCAAATGGTATCATATTTAGGTGTGATTTTTGTCAAACATTTCTGAATAGTTTACTAATGTTATAAGATACCATTTTTTTAAATAACATTTTGTTTGCCTTAGAAAAAAAATCTTGAATTGAAAAGTTTTGTTTTTACGACCAAAAGACCAGAATTGGAAAAATTCTCCTGTAAAAAAAATGTATGACACCAAAGTGTACCATTATTTTAAAAACTTGTAAAATTACTAAGGTTTGCAAATTGGTATAAAACTTACGCCTAGTCTTTGTCGTTACAAAGATATTGCTATGAATCTGACAGAGGTGCTAAATTACGAAATAAAATAAAATTTGAAAAAGTGTGCACAATTAAACTATTTTCTTAAAAATGTTTAGGTATCTCAGCGTATGAAAAAAATTAGGAGGTTAAATTAAAAAAAAAATACAAATAAATCGTTTATTTTGTTTTTACAGTAAAACTGACGTCCCCCTACGAGAATGCAAAGTCTGCACCTCCTAATAAAGGAAGCTCTTATCCGACGGACAAAATGGCTGTTGTTTATTTCTGATACAGCAGATTGGATGCGCTGACGTAATTCTTCTTCCGACGTTATTCGTTGTTTGTAAACTTTGTCTTTTAAACATCCCCAATAAAAAAAATCTAAGGGATTTAAATCCGGAGATCGCGGAGGCCACAAAATTGGTCCTAATCGGCCGATCCATCTGTCAGGGTAAGTTTCATTGAGTTGCGCCCTTACTGCCGTCGCATAGTGAGCGGGGCAACCATCATTTTGTAACCACATTGCTTGCCGCACGTCTTCTGGAATATTTTCTAATAACGTTGGCAACTCATTCCTTAAAAAATGCAGATAGTATTCGGCGTTTAGAGTTGCTGGTAGTTCAAAGGGCCCTATTATTTGCCCATTGATTATTCCTGCCCATAAATTTATTTTAAATTGATGTTGGCTCCTGTCCTCTCGCATCAAATGTGGGTTTACCAGCTGCCAACTGTGCAAATTATACAAATTGAGATATCCATCTCGCCGGCATGAAGACTCGTCACTCCATAAAATTTTATAAAAAAAAACTGTGGGTCCGCCCGTATCATTCTAAGCATCCTTTGGCAAAATGCTACTCTTTGCGGGTAATCACGTGACGTCAGCGTTTGAACACGTTGCACGTGATATGGGTGCAACCGGTGCCTTTTTAGAACTCGATGTACCGTCGATCTTGGAATACCTGTGCGTTGCGCTATGACGCGAATTGAGACCGACGAATCTTCCTCGATTTCTCGAATAATAATTTCGTCATTGACTTGTGACGGTCGCCCTTCACTGGCACCCCCAACTCCGGTGCCAAGAATTCTTCCCTCAAGAAGCGCGTTATGCACTCTATTGAATACGCGATAGTCGGGATGTCGATCCCGGTTCGGGTATCTTTCACGATACAATCTTGCGGCCGCCCTGGCATTACCTCTTGCTTCTCCGTAGATAAAATGCATTTCGGCATACTCCCGTGGCGTGTACTCGTAACGAGGCATCGTACTACTGCACACACGTACAACCTCACACAAACGATTGTTTTCGAAGTCCGTAGGATTGCCAAGTCATTCGTCCAAAACACAAACAGTTCCAAATCGTTAGGCAAAGCAAAGTCCAAATACACAGCACAAGTTTAATTTTAAGGAACACAACAGTTAGGCACAGCGGGAGCGAAAGTAGTCTGACGTACGTATCAACTCGAAGAGAGATTCGTGTCAACTAAACAAATAAAATCATGCAACAATGAAGCCCTGTATGAGTGAAGGGTGAAGGAAAAAAAATACCTGCACAAAGACACCGATTTACCAAAAATACAAAAGCGGCGCTATCTATCCCTTTCACACTGAGTGAGGTGCAACTCCGCAGGTAGCGGTCCCAAATTCCGAACAGATGACGTCATCGGCTCGGAATTACGCTACACGCTTAACCACATGCTTAGATTACAAGCATAAGCCATTACGAGAAAGAAAAGTTAGATAGTACCATTTTAATTTCAGTTCTGTCTTCTTCATCACATTCATAGCAATATCTTTGTAACCGCAAAGACTAGACGTAAGTTTTATACCAATTTGCAAACCTTAGTAATTTTACAAGTTTTTAAAATAATGGTACACTTTGGTGTCATACATTTTTTTTACAGGAGAATTTTTTCAATTCTGGTCTTTTCATCGTAAAAACAAAACTTTTCGATTCAAGATTTTTTTTCTAAGGCAAATAAAATGTTATTTAAAAAAATGGTATCTTATAACATTAGTAAACTATTCAGAAATGTTTGACAAAAATCACACCTAAATGTGATACCATTTGCAGCAACAGCATTAAAAACACTGAATGCTGGTACAGAAAATAGTAAAAATCGAAAAAAAAAATATATCTTGGTTACCTTATCGGTTTTTTTTTTACTGTTCAAATTAGTTGTTGGAAATGAGGTAAGCTACCTACCCGTTACGTTTGATCCATTATTTACGGGACACCCTGTATACTAGGATGTTAGTAACAATATATCTTATAACCTACGATAGTACTTCTATACTAGGATGTTAGTAACAATATATCTTATAAACTACGTTAGTACTTATATACTAGGATGTTAGAATAAGGCTTATGATCTAATCTAAATCTAAAAGTTATATCGGCCGCGAGGCCGATATAACTTGAAAATCCGTGAAAGTTTTGCTTGTACAATACTGTACAAGTAAAACTTTCACGGATTTTCTTCGTGGTATCGGCCGTAACATGGAAGACAAAGTCCAACATCACAATCCGGGCAAATGATTTTAGTGTCTTTCCTTTTTTTTTCCTTCACCCAGCACCTGACACATTTGCGCCTTTTAAGACACCCATTGGCATTTCTGTCCAATTCTTTGGGCATGTGTCTTAACCTTTGAGGCGCAAATGTTACAGCTATAGGGGGAAGAAGTTCAAGCAGCACTTTTTCGCTATATGACTCTAAGGAAAGAGTACTGCTTGTACCTTTTTTAAATAAAAAAAAGGAATTTAACAGCATCATTTGCAGGATGTGTATGCCAATTTTCTTGTACCATCTCATCGATTTGTGCTCACATGGATAATATGCTAACATTTGGTCGTGACGATCAACACCTTTCATAAATTTATTGTACTGAACAACTATATTTCGTTTGTTGAGCACACGACCACGCCTATTTTCCACTGGCATCAAGTCAGGTGAATGCTCAGTGGAAATAGTGAGCACATCTCTCTTGTCTTTCCATTTACTGACACAAACACCTTTTCCGTTATATCTATAAATATTTCCACCTTTCAAAAGTTTCTTTACGACAACAGCTCTTGGATTACTTTTTCTATTGGCCAGCAAGGTTCCTGTACAGTATGTCTTTTTTGTTAGCAATGCTTCTGCTAACTGGACACTGTTGTAAAAATTGTCCATATAAATGGAATAGCCGCTGTTGAGGTAATCCTTTAAAAGTAACATAACCACTTTGTCAACATGACCTTTACCGCCAACTTCAATATCTGCGCTACCTTTGTACATATGTATTCTATGCACTAGTCCTTTAGGATAACATGCCATAACATATAATTTAATGCCATATTTGTGCCTTTTATTTTTAATATACTGTCTAAACATTACACGCCCTCTAAATCCAACCATTGATTCATCTATGCTTAATTCTCTTTCTGGATAAATTAAATTTTTCATTGTATTGTTAAAATAATTTAATAAATAATCAATTTTGGAATACTTAATTCTGGTATCATAACTTGTGTTAAAAAAAAGGCATCTTAATAATAACATAAATCTGTCCCTAGACATATATTTATTGATATTAAATTGAAAATAGTTCTTTTTTTTCCAATAATCTGCTATTTTACTCAGCCTAGCGGTGCCCATGAAAAATAGAATGCCTAAAAACGTCCACAATTCAGCCTTACTTGTGTTTCTCCACTTTGTTAGGCGGCTATTAGGCTTGAGTGGCCTGGACAACAAAATTTGGGCATGCATATTTGTCATTGTCGCTAGGCTGGTCACAAATTCATCCTGGAAAACAGCTTTAAAATAATCTGCAGGCCCTTTATTTGCTGTTTCTGCAATCCTGATCTCGGGGGTCCCAGTAAATGGGAAATTATTTATTACTGCTGTTTCCTCAGTCCACTCTCCATCCGGAGCTAAGTTAACGGTGGAAACGCTTGAGCTATAAAGGAGAAAAATATCTATTTAAAAGAAACCGTTAAATGCTTGAAACAAACACTACAATTAGAATATGGTTATATTAATACGGTCAAAGAGCGACGGAGCGTAGAGTCTCAGCAACCGAGAACGCAATACGAAGACACGCTCCATAACAGGAATCGCCGATGTGGGCCATAAGTCTGCAAGGCTGAAGTGGGATTGGGCAGGTCATGTATGCAGAAGGCATCATGACAGAAGGGCCAGAGTCGTCACGCACTGGGTGCCGGAAGACGGGCGTCGTCGCCGAGGTAGGCCAAGGAAACGCTGGCGTGACGAAGCCGTGACCTGGGAGATTGGTCAGCGAGGTCAACACGTAGGGAGGAGTGGAAGACTATGGCGGGAACCTTTGCCCAGCAGTGGGGCAATACAGGTTGAAAATAAAACTTCGTTCCCTACCTGTCTGACGCGTTGGTGGAGACGCTTTCGCTGTCAGAACCGTCATCAGTTAAATCCTCTCCGAAGATTTCATGCAGGTCACGTGTCACATCTTCAAAATTACGTGCCATCTAAAAATAATATTTCATCGTACATTTTGATGCCGCATAATCAATCGATAAGTAGTGAAATAAAATAACTGAACAACTGAACTGAACTGAATAACTGTGTGTACATAACTAATAAAATAAATAAATAAATAAAACAGCTGGAGAGTTGGCCTAGCCATAGACAATGGTGCCGATTCTCTTGTACACCCAACTAAACTAACTAAACTATCACTAAAATTCCTTACTTTTGGCTATGAGAATTTGAAAGCTATTCTGCAAAAAATATCTCTAAATTTAAAAATAATTTTGGCGTAACTAAAATTTAAGTTGACAATCGCGACTCCACGTGGTACTTGTTTGACCTACCCCGTGATTTTTTTTTAGACCCGCAGGCACGCATGGGGGGGGGGCAGCCTCGACGTGTTTTTTATGGATTTTTTACCTTTTGTATGAAATTTAGGGGTTTAAGGACTTCATAAAGGGGTCGAAATTATCACTATTTTTGCGATTGGACACACCATGTTCGAGATATAAGCAAAATAAAATAAAAAAGATACACCTTTTTTTTTTTACATGTTTTCGCACCTGAAGTCGATGTGTTGTGGTGAATTTTAGTTCATGATCACTAATTTTATTCCACACCTTTTTAATCGCGATTAAAAATAGCCAGATTTAGTTAGACAACCAAAATTTTTGGCGAAAAACGTCAAATTCAGAATAGCAAAATTGCCATATTCACTAAACTAATAATTCAGTGCCATCTTAGTGCTGTCAAACTAAAATATAGTTAAGTTGTGTCACTTTAGTCTATTTCAGAATGAGAAATCGTCGTTTGACAGGAATAAACTAAATTTTAGTGATTTTTAGTCTAGTTTAGAGAATTTTGTGACAAGAGAATCGGCACCAATGAAATATAAGCTGATCAAGAAGAAGACATACATACATACATTTATATCTGTAATTTTTATGGTGTACATAATAAAGAGTATTCTATTCTATGCTTATGTAGAAGAAATTGATGGAGATAGATAAAGATTGCTCCCGATTTTCCGTGGGTGAATGAAAAAATTCAATAGGTAAATCGAAATGTGGATACCTATACTTATACATGCTGTTTATAGCTGGAATCGGTCATCGATGTCGAACTATCACGACGAGTTGGCGTCAGCCACTTATATATTGGAAAGGGATAAGTAAAAGATAGCTCATAATATTACTTGCAGTTTGGCCGCGTATCGATGCGGACGTGTTGCTGACGCTTATATTAGTGTAAACCGAGCAGCGCGGCGCAAGCCGTCGCTCGTAATTATTTTGTCGTCATGAGTAGTCAACTAGTGGCGAATGAATTGCTGGCGTTCCTGCAACAGAAACTGGACGTGATGGACGAGGTGTCCGCAATCCAGATCTGTTCAACCAACTTCAGCGAGGAAGATATAGCTGCTTCCAAGCTACTACTGTACAGGTCGGTAAACAAAGCTGACCAGATGGTGTCCCGCCGGCGTGACGGGACTAAGAAAAGCCTGCAGGATATCATCACGCTGTTGAAACAGACCGACCCTGACGACGTGCCGACATTTGTGGCGAAGGACTTAAACAAGCTTCCCCCCGTCACATTCGACCACGTCGACGTAACAAGCCTATTGAAAGATATCGTTTTTCTTAAGGCCAGCCTCGCGGATGTGCAGAAGAGATTGGATGCATCCCAAAACACCGTTGCTGATTTGCGTAATGAATTAACAGAGTTGCGTGAAACTGTAGCGGTATCTGGGTCACCATCGAGTGCATCTAATATCAACACGCGTCGTGGAGCGTGCCTCAATTTATCGGGGGCAAGTTTCGCGTCAGCGGTTATGTCTTCGTCGTCGCCGAACAATACTGAGTGTGCAGAGCGTGCGCCATGCGCGCCCCGCAACCCTGCACTCGCCCTTGCGGCTGCTCCTCGTGTCGCCGCTCGAGTTACCGAACCCGCTGACACAATGTCTGTGTCTAAAGCGCCTGTGAGAGTTACCGAGCTCGCCAACGCTCCCGCGAAGAAGCCCATGCCTGAAAGGGCATCGAACCGGGCTGATGATGATGGTTTTGTGACGGTGCAGAGGAAGAAGCGCCGACAAAGAACCAACAAGAACCGCTGCGGCACAGCTCCTATCAAGCCCGACATACCTGTTCGAGCCGCCCAGCCGAACACTCCCGTGTATATTTCCCGCCTACACTATACCACTAAGGCCGAGGACATCGTGGAGTACGTATGCCAAAGGACCAAGTACAGGCCGAGAGTGCAGTTGCTTGAATCGCGCCGTAACGTCAACTTCAAGGCGTTTGTGGTGCGAGTACCTACTTGCTACCTGCACCTCGTCATGGCAGAGGACTTTTGGCCGCAAGGTGTAATGTTCCGTCGCTTCCGCGGACAAGTGCCACATGATCGCACAATGACAGTGCTCGAGTGAAGTGTGTTTTACTAACTTAGTTTTAAGTTTATATACTAACACACTTTGTACTATTATGATATATATGTTAGTCTGTAAGGTATTTATCTATGGGCCAAAGTAGCCTGAAAATAAAGGATTTATTATTTATTATTATTATTATTAACTGTTGGTACTTACCATGTACAGCCCGAAAGATCACGAAGATTCACCACACTTCACACACAAAATTTTTGTCAATGTATTCGCAGAGTCCAATATCACAAGCCAAGGTAATCACGAGGTATTTTCAGAGTCCAGTATCACAAGCCAAAGTAGTCACAGGGCAAATCAGAGGTCCAGAAGGAAAGCAATGGTCAAAATATAAACGGCAAGAGAGAATATCAAAATGGAGATCACGGAGAATACGTCTGTTCACCACGAAAGCAAAACAGAAGTGACCCAAAAACACTTAATTTTGGCTACATAAGAATATTTAAAAAAATCGGCATAGATTAGTAGGCCAATAAATATTAAAGGCATTTTAAACAAAAGGATTACGGCTCCGGCATCAGCGCACACCTGGCATCAGTATAATAGAATAGTGAAATACGTAGTACAATAGTGCATAAATCTATTGTGTTTAAAATGTTATGTTTAAGCCTTAAGACAAAAGGGTGTCGGTACATTTTTGTTAGCTTATGCAGTCTGAATAATAAAAAAACGGAAAATAATGAAGATGCATCATTTCCACGAAATCATTCTAATAACATCTAATTTTTTATTACTTAGATAATGAAAAGGTTTGTTGTTAAATATATGAGTAATAAGACTCGCCATCCTTGGACAAAACAATGCAATATTCAACTATTGAAATAAATTTTTCCACACATATGGCAACATTATTTTGTTTTGTCATTCATTCAATCGTTCAAAAATTTTTGCTACGATTTAAGTTTGACACTGACACATTTTCACTTTTACCGCGGTGCGACAAGCAGCACAAAAATTATTACCAAATTTTACTATGGATACTCTAAATTCCTGGGGCCGGGTCATGCGCCGTGTGCTGTGTTGCTGGCCTGGTGAAACCAATGAGTAAGTATCAACATCTGAATGAATATATTTTCATGTAAGCAATATTGTATTGATTAGGTATTTATCATAATTGTAAATGTTTTTTTTAATTTCAGACCTGTTTACGTCATTGGTAAGTTTGGACCAGGCCCAGGACACGGCGCGCACGCTGGAGCGGGTGGTGGAGTCGGTGGACGGGGTATGTTATTGATTGTTTAGTGCCACTTTGGTTAATAATACACGCCACCATTTTATGGTCACTCGAAACGCTACGCGTACGTAGGTACCTATACAGAAGAAATATGATTTCATTATTTGTTTTACTTCGACAGATTCGGGTGTTGTTAGGCCCAATCGCCGATATGCAGGAGCGCATGCGGCGGTTGGAGTTCTATCTGCACCCGCTGCTGGTGTACAGGCCCGAAGACGACCAGTATGTGGACATGCTGTAAGTACTTACTTGCTCAACTGCTCATACGTGATCTACCAACCTTTTTTTTTTTCGGGGTTAACCTTCAAAAGGCGCCCGCCCGGTCTTTGGGAATAAAACCAGGGTGTGTGGGATTCTTACTTCACTAAATCCATCCCGGTGGTCACCAATACCAAACGTAGGTTGTATTTAAAAATAGCAACAATTTTCCAAAAACAAAAGATATCCATAACTAAACACATGCCATAAAAATAGATTACATCATCCACCCTCTCGGATCAAAATGCTTTACCATAGCCCATATTACATGGCAATAAAAATTTTCAACAAATTACCGGGACAAATAAAAGAAGAAACCAAATTCAATAAATTTAACAGGAAATTAAAAGAATATCTAATACAAAAATGCTTATACTTGTTCGCAGAATACCTAGAACAAAATATGTATTATAGTAAATAATTATGATAGCTAGATAAATAATTGCATATTTTGATAGAGTCAAGAAACACACAAATACATACTCTTATTATTATATTGCCTTGCCCTAACCGGGTTTCATGTTGGAACTTACTAATATTGTAACAACTAAATGTACACATGAATGCAATAAAGAATTCGAATTTGGTGCATATTTGGAAGTTTTCTTTTTTTAAATCTACAAATCATAATTTTCTTTTTTGCAGGAACGCCCTCCGGCCTGCACTAGCAGCACCAACACAAGAAGATCCACCGGCTGGCAGCGTGTGGCTGGCCTGGCTCCAGGAGCGTGCTGATTATGAGGAGCCCTGGTGATCGTTCTCGTCCATACGACTCATCAGGGCTCCCCCAATAAACTATGAACTTTTCCTCAAGTTTTTTATTTTATTGTTACTACCCTTTATTTCTTATTTCCATTACACACACTGACATGAAATGATGACTTTCAACAGGTAAGGCTGATAATAGGTAATTTCGTTCGCCAAGATACATCGGCCGTACTGTATTATTTGACATAATATGAAGGGGGAAGCGCTAAGGTAGCCCGCCAAATTCAAATTTTTATGTACTTGTGAGTTGTATTGATGATTTTTTATGATTATAAATAATATTTGATGCGGCCGCGAATCACATTTAGATCAACATACAAACTGATAGTGACCTGCAAAATGCAAAAAAAAACGTATAAAATTTGAATTTCGCGTTACGCTTTTACCATAAATTACGTCGTTGAGAATTTGAGATTCATAGGATATTAATATTATTTTCAAATAAAACTAGGCTGTACGGTATGATGACTGTAGCCTGATATTGAATAGCCTTAGAATAAAAAGATAGTATTTTGTCGTTTGCAATAGCGCAAACGACAAAAACGAGTTTTCATCAACACTCGCAAAATATTTAGTGAAATGGCAGAGGAAGGATTTTTGTAAGTATTCGTAATTTTTATAAATACAAAACAAAGGTTTAGCTGTAATGTTTTTATGTGTATTTATATAGTTTTCTTTGAAGTTATTATTAGCATAAATAATTATCGAACCACTAAGTCCTATTACATCTTTTTAACTTTTTTGTTAGGCAAGACGAGGATACGAATCCTAGTGATTGGGTCCCGTCGGAGTCACTGCCTCCGACTGCTGCTGACTACGGCGCGGCCGGTGTATTTTTATGTGTATTTATATAGTTTTCTTTGAAGTTATTATTGCCGTAGATAATTATCGAACCAATAGGTCCTATTACATCTTTTTAACTTTTTTGTTAGGCAAGACGAGGATACGAATCCTAGTGATTGGGTCCCGTCGGAGTCACTGCCTCCGACTGCCGCTGACTACGGCGCGGCCGGAGGAAGCGGCGCCGGCGGCAGCGGCGAGCCGGCGGGAGGTGGCGCCGGCGGGATCAGCGGCGGTGCAGCATCAAATATGACGGCTCTGCTACGAGCCGCGAAGCGAGCCGTCATAATTGAAGACCAGCCCGCAAAACGGCCGTGCGTCCGGGCAGATTTACCCACGCCGAAGGGGAAAGGCGTGGGTAAAAAAACAAAAAAATAAATGTTATAATTTTAGGTTATGTTTGTTATTGCACTCTCTCAAATAAATATCAATAACTACGTGTAGATAGTTATACACCCTATTCCCGCTGTTCGCCCACGCGATGTTGTCTCCGTGCGTCTCTAGACGCTGACACAGCAAAGGGATGTTATGACTTGTCTCTATGATAAGACGGCGCCTGCGAGTGTCCGTCTTAAAATATGAATTAATTATAACCAGTCGATTCTAAGATTCAATTGTAAACGGTACAATAAATGTATTAATTTTATTGTATTTTTTTAATCCTCGCGTGCCACCAAAATCTTACTGGCGCAGCCGGTAGGATACTCGTACAGATCCTATTCGCAGGCTGTTGCTTTCGGCACGAAATCGGTCGTGGTGCGGTTTCGGATTCAGGACACGGGTATCCTCGGACCAAATAAATAAGTGAGTGGACACGGCGGCTCGTCGAGGATCTTCATAGCAGCTAACCGTGGAGGATATGGAGCAGAGCGGCGTGTGAGTAAACTTTTTCACTTTCCGTCTCTTCCCAATCTATTCCTTTGGGCTGTATTAAGTATATAACGTTATTTTGGACCAAATCGCTAGAATAGCAGTAGTGTTAACTGATTTTCGTTTATTAATAATTTTATTGCTCTAATTTTGTGAAAACAATATGGCGGAAATCCAAATCATTCCAAGAGATATTTTGTGTATCATCCCCAAGTTTGAAGGGGAGGAAAAATTGCTTAACCTATTTATAAGTAAGTGTGAATATGTCATTGCGCGTTTTAGAGGCCAGGAAAACCCGGCCCAAGATTTATATGTGTTTCATGCGATTACGAGTAGGATCGCTGGGAGAGCTGCGGCTCTACTCAGTGAAAGAGAAGACGTAGATACCTGGCTAAGTGTAAAAGAGTTGTTCATCCAACATTTCGGTGACCCGCGCTCGGAAGAGTGCGTTGCGATTGAGTTAGACACTTTAAAAATTAAACAAGGAGAATCATACTCAGATTTTTGTAACAGGGTGCAACAAGTTCGAAGCACCCTTATGTCAAAGGTTAATAGACTTGCCGATGTTAACTTAAAACGAGCCAAGATGATTATCTATGATGAAGCGTCTCTTAATGTTTTCTTGTATAACCTACCTGAGGACATGATACGTATTGCACGTCTCAAAGGCTGCACAAACTTGGAGCAGGCTCTGACTATTGTAACAGAAGAAGTGAATTTCTTATTTCAATATAATGCCAAAAATAAGAAATCAAACCCACCACAGCAGCAACAAAATATTAAACAGCTGTCACCCTTTCAAGGGCCTCAAGGTTTTAAGCCTGTTTTTGTCCAGAACACGAACCCTGCACAAAATTTTAAATTTGGGGTTCCACAGAATGTAGGGTTCAAACCTAATTTTTATCCTCAAAATAAATTCACTCAGCCATACCCTGTCTCTGGCTTTAGGTTTGGTAACCAGAACCAAACGCCACAGCAAGGCCTTAAATTTGGGGTACCACAAAATCCACAAGGAGAGTTCAGGTTAGGTAACCCTTATCAACAAGGTTTCAGATTCGGTGGTAACCCTTACCAGCAGCAAGGATTTCGGCCCCCTCAAAACTTTAATAGACCATCACCTGGGTTCACAATGAACCAACCAAATCAGTTCCGGTTTGGCATTCCGCCACAACCACAAGTCCAGAAACCACAAAATAATACTGATGTATCTATGCGTACAGCAGCCCCCGTGAGACAAAACATGTTATCTAATCCACGGGATATGGATAACGTGTTCTATAGTAATGAGTTAGATGCTTTCGACGGCTATAACGACCAAGCCTGTTACGATGAAAATTACCCATACATTGAATATGTAGAGAATACTGAGAACGTTGATAATTATTTCGTAAAGTCACCTGAATTAGCTATCGCTTACCCGGAAAATTTGGAAAATAATTTTTTTCCCGAACCAGCCTCGAAGACAGACCACCCGAAGTAGTTCAATTAAATTGTGATGGTATATTGAAGCTACCACACATAGAAATCCCAGAAATAGGATCACGTTTTATGATTGATACTGGCAGTACTAGGTCTTTTATAAGTCCAGCAAAGGCTTCTCAATTTTTTTCTGATTATAAATACTATGAACCATTTGAGGTCATAAGCACTCACGCGCGGAGTAGACATGACGAAGTCATACACATTCCCCTTTTGAAAACATTCAAAAGTACATCCAAACATAAGTTCTACGTCTATAATGTAGATAGCCGATACGACGGCCTAATAGGATCAGATCTATTAAAACAACTTGATGCGACAATAGATATGAAAAATCAAGTGTTGCGAACGTGTGACACAGATATACCCATAATCTACAATCCCCCATATGAAATAAGTCTAGAACCCCGATCCGAAACTCGTGTGAAAGTACCGACAGATTTGCAAAATGGTGACGGAATAATAGATTTTATCGAGTTTGGAAAGGACGTGCGAATGCCTACAGCAATAGTTAGGTGCGCCAATTCATTTGCGCATACAATCATACAAAATGCTTCTCAAGAAAAGGTAACTTTGACTTTTTCAAAACCATTACAAGTTCAGGAATACAATTGCGATGAATGTGAGGTTAACAACACCTCTGACAATTTTGACATAGATAATTTACTTAAACAAAATTTATCGAAATTACGTCTAGACCACACGAATCGAGAGGAACGAGAATGTATAGAACAACTTTGTTACGAGTACAGGGATATATTTTACTGCGAAGATATACCGCTCTCCTTTACAAACTATGTAAAACACAGAATCAGAACGAAACACGAAGACCCGATCTATGTTAGGCCTTACCGACACCCTCCTACTCAAAACGAAGAAATACAGCGACAAGTAGATAAACTTCTCAAAGACAACGTCATCCAAGAATCGCACTCCCCATGGAGTGCCCCAGTACATTTAGTGCCCAAAAAGGCAGATGCCTCTGGCGAAAAGAAGTTTAGGATGGTGATTGATTATTGACGGCTCAACGAAATAACAATAGATGACAAATACCCTTTGCCCAACATAACGGATCTGTTTGATAAGCTAGGAAAGTCAGTCTACTTCACTACGCTTGATTTGGCAAGCGGATATCACCAGGTAGAGGTAAATAAAGCTGACCAACACAAAACCGCTTTTACCACCCAGTCAGGGCATTATGAATTCACTAGGATGCCATTTGGCCTTAAGACAGCCCCGGCTACCTTTCAGAGGGCTATGGACAATGTGCTCAGAGGTCTTCAAGGTATACATTGCTTAGTATATCTTGATGATATCATCGTGTACTCTTCTAGCCTTCAAGAACACGTGGAGAAATTACGAAAAATATTCGATCGACTAAGGGAAACCAATTTTAAGGTCACCTTAGACAAATGCGAATTTTTTAGACGAGAAGTTCTTTACTTAGGACACGGAATAACAAAAAATGGCCTTAAGCCAAACGACGATAAAATTCGAGCGGTACTAGAGTTCCCTCTACCGAAAACACCAACTGAAATTAAGAGCTTTCTTGGTTTGATAGGGTATTATAGGAAGTTTATACGGGATTTTTCTAAGATTACGCAGCCCTTGACATTTTGTTTAAAGAAACGAAATAAAGTGGAAATAACAGACCAATATGTAGCGGCCTTTCAAAAATGTAAAGAACTATTAGTCAACGCCCCCCTATTACAGTTCCCTGATTTCACAAAGCCTTTCGTGCTAACTACAGATGCGTCAAACTACGCATTAGGCGCTGTCCTTTCCCAGGGACCCATTGGTAGTGACAAGCCGATTGCATATGCTAGCAGGACTTTAAACGATCCTGAAACTCGGTACAGTACTATCGAAAAAGAGTTATTGGCAATCGTATGGGCAACCAAACACTTTCGCCCATACCTGTATGGTAGGAAGTTTACCATTTACACCGACCATCGACCACTGGCCTGGCTCAATTCTATCAAGGAGCCAAATAGTAAACTCACCAGGTGGAAACTACGTTTGGGAGAGTTTGACTATGATATATTGTATCGAAAGGGGTCGCAAAATAGCAACGCCGATGCGCTGTCGCGTATAAAACTTCCCTCGATAACGATGGGAACGAATCCATGAAAGCTAATGTAGATAACAATGAGCGGTTACAAGACTATATTCAAGAGTTAACCGGTGACATTGAAAGATTAGGTAGGCAACATAACAGGGAAGCCTCACGGGGACGTAGCGCTAGTCCGATCCTGATTTCTTCGGATTCAGAAGCAACCTTGAGCATCCCCTCAATAGGCAAAAATAGACCTCGATCCCCATTTTCAGTACAAAGCCCAACTAGCAGTACCACCACAGCTTCGGAAAGACCAACGAGCAGTAGTACTGAAACTGCTCACTCAGCGCTAGACACGGAAACAGACGGCATTCCCATTCTGAGCGAGGCAATAGATACTAAGCCTAACCAAATTCTTATCCACACATGGAACCGAAACGAAACAGCTGTTAAGGACCTTTCGAGGCACAAACAGAGAGTTTTGGAAGTCCACTTACCTGTTGGGAGACCGGACCTAATAAAACAATTTTTAATAGAATATACCAGACCAAAAGTAAAACATTTCATTTATTTTGAGGACCAAATCCATCGTAAAGATTTTACGGAAGCTATTATAACGCTTTTTAAGAAGGGTACTGTGAAGTTTTTTGAATGCACTATGAGAGTAATTTATGTAGAGGACGAAAGCGAACAACGGGAAATAGTCCTAAAATACCACCATGGCAAAACTTGCCATCGGGGTATTAAGGAAACTTTGGTACACTTAAGACGCACCTATTTTTGGACTAATATGGATCTTACCGTAGCGACACTGATTAACGCATGTGAGGCGTGTAAACAAATGAAATACGACCGAAACCCACTAAAACCAGTATTACAGTTAACACAGACTCAAACGAAACCCTTACAAGAACTTTTTATCGATTTATTTACTATAAAGGGCACATACTTCCTCACTATCATAGATGCGTTTAGCAAAGTAGGGCAAGCAATAGAGATTGCAAACCGTTCGACACCTGAAGTTATTAGAGCCCTTATTAGATATTTTTCATTCTATGGTGTTCCCGGAAAAATTAGTTCAGACCCTGGTACGGAATTTAATAACGCTTTAATGAGAGATACGATGACCTTTTATAAGATCGACCTACACATAGGTACGCCACATAACCCAAACTCAATGGGACTCATAGAAAGGTTCCACTCCACTATTCTAGAAATCTACCGTTTGGCGGAATATGAACACAAAATTACAGACGCGGCGTCCGTCATGACATATGCAGTGATGTCATATAATAACACTATACATTCCACCACAGGCCTCACGCCATTTGAGGTACTCTTCGGTCATACGGAGGCCTCCAGTACATTTAACGTTAATTTCGATAAACACTACACACAACAATTAGTGAGCGAGCATGTTAAGCGAACGAAGTATCTTTATAAGTACCTAACAGATAAAATCGTAGCTAAAAAGGAAGCTAGTAGAGAGAAACGCGGAGGAGAACAAGACTTTAATATACAAGACGAGGATGTAGTATTTATAAAAGGCGTGAATACTAGGAGGAGCAAAGATAAACCGCGTTATGAGAAAGCGCGCATCTCCGGAGATGTTGTTAGAAATGTAGCACCAGTAATAGTCCGAAACCGTAAATCGAAAGTACATGTTAAAGACATCAAACGCCCTTCACAGGTTCGTCCTTCTGCTGGTCCAAGTTCTCAGGACCCAGGGCCTTCAGCTGCAGCAGATTCTTAACAACCCTGAAGTACTACCTATCAAGGAGGGACAGGCGATTGTTACCTACGATAAGTGGACTATAATTAAGGTTTTAGATTTAAGTTTACTATATGATGATGTAGAGTTTAATTCAAATCGATATACTGAGTTGGAAATGCGGGTTCAGAATAGTGTTAACGAAAGGGATTTGAGATCAGACTTCATGAATGCAAGAACACAAGTAGAAAACATTAAGAATTTAACTACCGAAAAATTCCACCAGCTCGTTCCTTCAAAAAGAATGAAAAGAGGCTTGCTAAATCCTATTGGTTCATTGATTAAATTTGTTACTGGGAATTTGGATAATGAGGACGCGATTAAGTATGATAAGCTGATTACGGAAATAAAAAGTAGTCATAATGTTGTTTTAAAGAAAGTTACTCTGGTTGCCGAAATGGTGGATGCCCTCGTGAACCTTACAAACACTACCGATAATAATTTCATACAGTTGGATGAAGCCATTTGGGAAATAAAGCAATCTTTAAATGAAACGAGAATGCAACGAATTGACAACGACTTAATTAATGTATATAATTCACTTTTACACAATTTCCAAATGCTCTACATAAAACTGGATGAGATTGAAACTGCGGTAGCTTTTAGTAAATTAAAAATATTACATCAGTCAATTTTAGATAGCGATGAATTGTTAAAATTGCTAATGATTATAGAAAAGTCTGATAAACTTGTATATCCAGTAAACCCTGAAAACCTAGTTAAGATTGAACAAAACATAGAGTTGAAAACATATTTAAAAGAAAATCAGATAACATTTATTATGAACGTTCCATTGGTACGAGACGAAACATATACTTACTATAAAGTCCTTCCCTTACCTGTTATTAATTCCCTAAACCAAACGCACCTTATACTGCCTAAATACCCCTACCTGTTAGTGAAAGGGTTGAAAACCAAATCGCTCTCCCAGCCATGTGCTGAAATCGATGAAGCTCGCTTTTTGTGCTATGAAAGAGATAGACACCTACCTGTGGAAGATAGTTGCGTCGCCGACCTGATGAAATTCAAGGCTAATACCACCTCTTGTCACCTAGTTCCAGTCGAAATTAATGAGATATTAATAGAGCCCATACAACCAAACCGATGGCTTATCTTCACTAAAACCACCGAATTACTCACGAAATACTGTGAAAATGAAATAACTCGTCATAGTATTACAGGACCATACATAATTACTATGGATGATGACTGTGAGGTGCGAATTAAGGAGATATGCCTAAAGAAACACCAGCTAATGGGTAAAAAGATAACATTTCCTAAACTACCGATAATTCAATTCCCTGAAATACCAATGTTAGCACCGCTACTACAAGAGAGAAAACCCGTCAACCTGGATGGAACTGAGCTGAACAATCTTCGTTTACTTTCGTACATCCTGAAGAAAAGTGATAGTGAGATAGTGAGCAGTGTTAGTGGAAATGAAGGAATAGTGAATACGAGAAACATTGGCTTAGGAACTATACTCCTATATGTAATCATAGTAATAAGCATATTTACCTTTTTATTATATAGATTTCGTATCAATCGAAGTCATCAGACGGAAAATGCACCCTCTGATAACTTCGAACTTATGGAGGGAGGAGTTATACACCCTATTCCCGCTGTTCGCCCACGCGATGTTGTCTCCGTGCGTCTCTAGACGCTGACACAGCAAAGGGATGTTATGACTTGTCTCTATGATAAGACGGCGCCTGCGAGTGTCCGTCTTAAAATATGAATTAATTATAACCAGTCGATTCTAAGATTCAATTGTAAACGGTACAATAAATGTATTAATTTTATTGTATTTTTTTAATCCTCGCGTGCCACCAAAATCTTACTAGATACGACTCGAAAAGCGAGTTGTGGTGGGTACACCACGAACTAATATTATTCCACTCTGACACTCGTAACATATTACTAAGTAGCAACCGAATAACGTATGTAACATTCGAAGTAGGTAACTCGTGTGTAGACACCTTTGCCGATCCTTATTTTACGATGTTATCGAAACAATAGAGATGCACAATGAACGCACAGGTGCGGCGCGCCGCACTCGAAGAAAGTTACGTAAATTGAATGGATGCGTATGCGCGTCGCCAGCACATGGTAAAAATCCAAAAAACGCGCAGGCGCGTTGGCCGCACTGTAAGCGAGGGCAAGTACTTAAAATCCAGGCACCACCGGACCTGAAAACTATTTCAAGGACGGAAGAATCAATGGTATAGCTCAACTCAATCAATCTCGAGAGCCTCCATGATAGTTACAAGAAGATTTCAGTGCAGCCTCCAGTGAGAGTCAACCAGATCTCCAATGACAGCATCTATCATACCACCATACCTATATATGTATTACTATTAGGTGCGGGTGTACTTACAATTGTCTTGACATACCGGCGATATTATGCGAGAAATAAAGGTAAGAAGATCGACATCACATCCACTGAAACAAATGCAGCCCAGGTTCACGTAGAAGCCGGAAGAAACATACGGCCTGCTGAAATAAGAATTGACCCGAATCATCTTACACCAACATTTTTAACAGCAGTTAACAAATAGTTACTGTTCCACGGGGAGAGATGTTACGCTACGGTGTAACACGAGGACCGATGAGACTATGCGGCGCCGACACGGTGTGATATAAGGACAGCTGACTACATGACACCACACGAAACGTCGACGCAGCATATTTCGTGGAAACTAAGCGTGTGACCGATGTGCAGTACTTTTTCCCATAATTCATTCTTGTTACTACCATCGAACAATTATCGCCTAAAATTAGCGTAACCAATATTGTAATTTTTTATTAATTAAACTAAGTTTTAAGAACAAATTGGTTTCTTTTGCATCCTCCGGATTCAGCCTTCGTAATTCGCGTAGGCGCGGCATACTTTTATTGTATTTACTTAAACACATTCTAGACAACATAATAATCGTAAAATAAAACTTTGACACATAAATGAAACATAACTTATTTAATTGTTATGTTAAAATAATCTACGTACCTTGTACTTCCATATTCACAACGTTTTTTTGCACAATTTATCACAACAAACGTACAGTTCAAACTCCAATGCAGTGAAAAATCAAACGCCGAGAACAAAGACATGCGGTTTATACGACTGAGTTCAGACTGCTTGTGCGGGAAGGGTCGAATATCTGAGTTATAAATGTGTCCGTTTTTCGATGGACCGGTTAATAGGCTGTAATAATGTGTGGCTTTAATAGGTTTTTATTTTACTTCGTAAACTCGACTTTTGACCGGATTTTACATGAAAATACTCCTCTGTGCGACGCAGAGATTACATTCAGATTCAGAATGAACAAAACAACAGTTGAATCTGTTTTGAATGAAAGAATGCACCACCATTGCATCAACTTCTATTGGCACTTCGATTTTATGCATTGGGGACAATGCTTAATTCAGTGGCCGACTTTGCTGGAGTATCCTTATCGTCAGCGTATAGAATGTGGCAAACATATCTGCTGCTGTCGCTAGATTGTATAACAAATACATTTTTCTGCATTCTAGAACTACATAGAGATTTAAGATATTAAGTAGGTACCTATTCAATGGGACATTTTTTTCTTTTTAATTTAAAATAATATATTTGTTTGTGTAGGACATTTGGAGTCTGGAAACGTCGCTCCCCAGTTATATCATTGACCATGCGCTTGTCATTATGTAACATACAAACAGTTATAATTACTACAGCTGTTCTTCACAACATCTGCAGAATGATAATATTGAAGAAGTTACCCCCCGAAGTAGAAATGCCAGAAGAAAACGAAATTACTGTGACATCAGAAAATTCGGACAGTATTGAAAATGATATCAGACATAGACAAGGATTCATTTTTAATACTTACTTATTAGTTATTTTACAAAAATATTAGCCTGTCTAGAGATACTTTGTAAATTGCTTTGATTAAATTTATATTTTTAACACTTTTAGTCTTTCTATTATCATACCTGCTGTAAGTTTCAAAATGATTAAACAATGAGAATTTCAGGAAATAAAATACACATTTTTAAAAGAATTGTTTACTTAATTAAATACATTCAATAATTTGCACATTAAAAACTAAATACTTAATTGACGAAAGTATTACTAAATAATACTAAGGTACATACAATAATACAATTTTAAAAATCCTCTGCTTTCAGCTTTTTTATCTCTAATTTTATTTTTTCATTTTCTAATCTAATATTTTCATGTTCAAACCTAATATTTTCATTCTTACTGTCTATCAATATTCTCTTAGCATTATAATAATCAGCCAATGCGATGTTCAGACCTCGACACCCGTTATGTGGCTTCAGTAGCTTCCGTTTGACACCAGCTGTAAAAAAAAATGCACTAAATATACGAAATAATTGTTATACATTTAATTAAAAACAAGTTATAACATTACTAGCTTCTGTCCAGCGACTTCGCTGCCGTCAAACTTTGTCACTCCCTTAGGGATACAATATCTTTATACCTACATGGTAGCCTATAATTATGTTATTCTGATGTATAACCTATACTACTTTAAAATTCCATCCAAATTCGTTCGGTCGTTTTTGCGTGAAAGAGTATCAAACATCCATCCATCCTCACAAACTTTCTCGTTTATAATAGATAGTAAAAACATACAAACTTTGAAGGAAAGTATTGTATATGATAATCTAGGTCATAGTCTACCTGTGTGCCAAAAGTTTATCCATATTAGTTCAACATCCAAACTAACAAACATACTAATATTCACATTTATAATATTAATTATTATATATTATATTTTAAGTAGGATTATAGGATATTACCATTAGATCTAAAATTTCTTGGTACAGTAGGAGTACTTATATTGTCCAGCGTTACCAACTCATCTCCACTGCTACTGGCTGGCTCTACATTGCCCATGGACACTGAATTTTCAACGAAAACAGATGTATAATCCATGGACGCAGAAGTATTTTTCACAGGCAATGGACTGTCAATCAATAGCGTTGGGGATTTGTTTTTATAAACTGGCACTATATAAGCCGTCTCAACATTCCCATCACCATCACCAATATTTTGGAGCTCAGCATCACCACCAAACTTCACTGTGAGACCCTCTCCAGTGCTGCCCAGTAAAGTTGCCACTCTATCCAAGATGTCATCAGGAGGAAAGTACACTGGTGGCCCGCCTCCAGTCTGTAACATAACATGACATAATTCTATATGTTCTGGACTACATTTACTGTACTTAAAAGTAAAACTTAACACCATGCCTCTATTCTCCAATGGGTTGAGTAGTACACCCACATTTTGCCAGTTAAGTTTTAAGTTGCATGTCAGGGGGCAAACTTATTGCCATCTACCAGGCACAAATCCAGACTCCCGGCTGCATCCAACTCTGTCCGACTTGGGGATCGAACCCATAACCTCATGCTCAGCAGTCACTCTTCCAACCACTAGAGTCTAGTGACTACACCAACGAGCAGGCAAGGTTAGTCCAAGTTTTCTATTTGTCTATTTTAACAATTTTAAACTTTATTTACCTTGCTCCGTTCCATCCGTATTAAAGTACTGCGCTTTCGTGAGTTCTTTTTTAAGTTTTCCCACTTAAGACGCAGTTGTTGTGGTGTACTGTGACAGGTGCCCATGTTTGCGTTGAAGACGTCCGCAATCCGTTCCCATTCTTTCACCTTATTTTTATTATTTGTGGCGTTCGTTTTCCTGTTATTAATAATCTGGCTCCCCTCAATTAAAGAAAGCAGCCCTTTCGTCTCTTTCTTCGAAAGAGGTTTGGTTTTATTGTACAAACAAATAAAATAAAGCTTATTATGTTTGCACTTATTATGCACATGAAATCCCTCGAAAACTCTGCTTCTGACTGAAAGAACGGGTCGATTTGTTCCGACGTAAAACCGTCAAATCAGCACTCAACAGTATTTCTGTATAAAAAAAATGTTAAGTACCTTCGAGTGCAATAAGATTTATGACAAATAAGACGTCAATAAAGTCAATTAACATTGCATGTGAACCCCTTCACGATAATCATACAGCAGAGTATTTGTCGGAAATGATTATTAAAATTTGTGATGTTTGGGGATTGTCTCACGATAAAATTGTAAGTATTACTACTGACAATGACAGTAACATCGTTAAAGCCATTGAGATTACTTTTGGTCGAGCTAAGCATGTTCGGTGCTTTGCTCATACCCTTAATTAAGCGGTAGACAATTCAGTAAATATACCAGAAATTAAACTTTTCCTGGATAAGGTGCAAAATATAGTAACTTGGTTCCACCAAAGTGGTGTTGGCGCTGAGGAATTCAGACAAACGCAAACCCTTCAAAATGTTGCCGAAGGAAAATAAAAACATCTGGTAGGGGACGTATCAACAAGGTGGAACTCGCAACTTTACATGATTGAACGTTTCGTGTTAATGAGCAGCAATATAGGATCTGTTTTGATAAACCACCCTAATGCGCCCCCAATGCTTCAAGCAAATGAAAATGTCGTACTAAAAGCAATTGTTTTTTTTTAAAGCCTTTTCATAGTGTCACTGAACAAATGTGTGCCGAAAAAAATAATACTTCTAGCAAAGCTATACCTATTATCAAATGTTTGAGAACTGTGTTAGACACAGTTACGCCAACAAGTGATTTGGCAAAACAATTGAAACATTCCTTGCAATCGGAATTTAATAAAAGATTCGTAAACATCCAAAAAGTGCATGTTTTTTCGGTTGCAACGTTTTTGGATCCTAGATTTAAAAAAAAACATTTAGTTGATGACCCTTTATCCTTATCAAAAACAATAAATTATACCAAGAACTATTTAAACTGGATTACTAATGACAATTCAGGAGCGTCTAGTTCTGAATCATCTGTTTCATCAAAAGCGACAGTCGACGGACAAGATATATGACAGGTACATCATGAAAAAATAATGGCATCTAACTCGTCAATGGTCAAAAATACCGAATTGGACCTATACGTTGCGGCATCGCTATCGGATCTTATGGTAGATCCTCTCAATGTTTGGAAGAGCTCTGAAGGGACTTTTCCTAAGCTAACCGAATTGGCTCTAAAGCATCTCGCTGTGATGGCCACTTCTGCTCCATCCGAAAGATTATTTTCCAAAGCGGGAAATGTGGTCAGGAAAACACGAAACCGTATATTAGGAAAGAGATTATTAAAATTATTGTTTTTAAACTGCTTACCTGAAAAATGGTAATAATTATATTTTTGAACATTTTGTGTTAATACTCGTAAGTTAGCATTGTCATTTAGCTTTTTGACTTATCGTTTCATTTTATTTTAATACTACTCTAATTAGTGCCAATAATTTTAGTTTTCGTGTTTTAATTGTTTAAACTTAAAAAAATAACGAAAGATTTGTTTAATGTTTTAGTTTTTAAGACAACGTAGTCGTTTAGTTTTTTTAATTCTCGTTTTAATTATTTTATTTTAATACTAGTCAAATGTAAAATAGGACTGGACATTTGTGGCAATCATTATTTTTAATTTTATTATTGTTTAAACTTGAAGATTAACGAAAGATTTGTATTTTAGTTTAGTTTTTGAGACTGTAGAGTAGTCATTTAGTTTTTTTAATTCTCATTTTATGTGTTTTATTTTAAAACTAGTAAAATGTAAAATAGGACTGGACATTTATGGTTATTTTTATTTTATTTGATTTATATTTTAGTTTTTGAGACAATAAGTTTGTCATTTTGTTGGGAAGCTCATCATTTCATTTTTATTATAAATAAATAAAACGTTTAATAGTACTAAAATTTAAATCAATAATGCTATTTGGTTTCCTAATTCCTTACCTTGAAATTTTAAAGGAACATTACCTTGGATTTTTAGTTTCGAATTGGTTATTTTTTTATTAATATAATTTTATTTGATTTTTAATCTGATAAATTGTTAATATGAATCTCTTAGGTTTATTATTGGAATATGAAAAGCATGTACTTTTAAATAATACAAAAGAATGTTTTTTTTCGCAGAAATCGATTATTTATTTTTTATTAAAAATCGATTTTTGACAAATCCATTAATTTTGAATAAAGAAACATAGATTTTTATTTAATCGATTCTTTTCCATGATACTTCACATCCCTAGTTTAACATAGGCTAATTTTTTACTTTTTTTTAGGATGAAACCGAATCATTCACGGAAATGGAAGGGGATTTGAGTGTAGAAACTGATGAATAAATGCTTGAAATATTAGATACATCCCCAAAATATAAAATGAAAAAAACTATTAAACGCTTGAAGTTTGTCTCATCGGACAGACAGAAATGTATTAAAAAAAAATAAGTCAAAAAACTAAAAGACTTAAGATATAGAATAAAAAGTTGGTTGACGTAATAAAAGAAATTAAAAATAAACGCTACATAAGTGAAGAAGCAGAAATGCAGTTAAATATGAATGAAGAAATGTGTTTTAATGAATATATTTTAAAATGCATTTAAAAAAAAAGTATTTTAAACAATTTCCTATTACTTTGAGAAAGTTTGCCTTATCACTTAATTTTTACTCACCTGCAGCATATACTTAGTCTGGCCATAAATTCTGTCCCTACCTTTAAAAGTCGAATATTTCATAAATTGAGTGACTTATGATACGCATTTGTTTTATTATGATGTAAATAGACTTTGGTCCTCAATAAAAACCTTACTTGATCTCATAAATCCCAGCTAAAAATATGGAGTGGGGTGTCAAAGAGAATCGTGTCGCAGTAGTAGCGCTACACAAGTGTAACAAAACGCCAGTCGAGATTTTCAACCTGTTAAAGTCGCTCGGTATAACAAGCAAGTTTATCTATCGTACTATCAAAAGATTCACCGAGTTGTCTTCTGTCGATGACCAGACCTAGGAGCGGCCGCCCACGTGATTCAAGGACACCAGCAGCGATCAAAGCCGTTGGTGAGCGAATTCCCCAATATCCTCTCCGCAAACAGAAAATCATGGCCAGAGAAATGAAAATTCCAGCTAGGACTATGTCTCGCAGCATTAAATAAGACATATAGCTTGGCGCTTATCGACGAAGCACTGGACATCGCTTGAGGGCTGCTTTACGCAGCATCACAATCACCAGAGCAAAAAAGTTGTGGCAGCGGCACGCAAAAAACGGATATCGATAAATCCTTTTTACGGATGAGACAGCTCTCAAGAAGCTTCTGAAAAGGTTGCTAAGGTAGAAAGAGGCCATCACCCGGCCTCAGTCATGGTTTGGTGGGGCGTGTCGTACGAGGGAGTCACTAAGCTTCATTTTTGTCAACAAGGTGTATAAACCAAAGCAACCAACTACCAGACTGGTATTTTGGAGCCTGTACCATTGACCCAAACGCTATTTTCCAATAAGCATTGGATATTTCAACAGGACTCAACACTGGCACACAAAGGGCGAACCACGCATCGTTGGCTAAAGGACAATTTACCTGATTTTATTGCTTTCGAAGATTGGCCCTCTGTTAGTCCCGACTTCAACCCATTGGACTACTAACTATGGGAAGTTTTAGAGGAGATAGCCTGCTCGAAGCCTCACCGTAATATTGAGTTATTGAAGCGTGATTTGCTGGCAACAGCAGCAGCATCGCTACCTCTACAAACAGAGCGTGCGGCGATAGACGAGTGGCCGGATAGATTGAAGAAGTGTGTCAAAGCAACTTTGAATGATTTTAATTTTTATTTTATAAAAGAGGTAATAAAGAATTTATATACTGTATTTATCGTTAATTGTTTTCTATAAAAAAAAAATTTAGAGACCATTTTACAAGGGACAGAGTTTATGGCTAGACTAAGTAAATATGTTCGTAAATCCTTAAACAACTGTTTGCCTCACCCAAGAACTTTGCTGTATTGGTATAATAAGATTAATGGGGACCCAGGTTTCACAGGAGAACCATGCAATATATTATGAATAAAAATCGGTAGTTCCAAGTTAAAAATTGTCTGTAATTTATTGATGGAGGAAATGGCGATTCGCCAACAAAAGCTTTTTGACGGCAAAAAAACATCACGGATTTGTTGACAACGGATTAGACGAAAAAAAAATCGATTGTCAGAGTTTGGTTTCCTCAGCTTTTTAGTATTGCTTCTGGTGTGCTTAAACTAGACGTGGAAGTTACCAATAGGATATCTTTTTTACTCATGGTCTCACTGGAGCAAAACCTGCAAACTTAATTAAAATGGCATTGGAAAATTGCGCGCAAGCAAACAAACATAACGAAACCAACATAGGTGCTATGAGAATTTTGGGCTGCAAGCTCAAAGATCCTAAAGTATTAAAACCAACTTTTAGACACCCTACTACTGAAAACTACGTACTCGTAGTATTGATGTTAGATGCATGTCACATGTTGAAATTGATCAGAAACTCTTTCGAGTCAAGACAAGTATTTATTGACAAAAATGGCAATGAAGTAAACTGGTAGTACGTAAAACACCTACAAGAGCTTCAAGACGTCCAAGGACTGCGAACGAGCAACAAACTTACCATCCGACATATTCATTTTCGCCAGCAGATAGTGCAAGTTAAATTGGAAGCCCAATTTTTAAGCAATAGTGTCGCACTATCCCTAGAAGTTTGTAAAGACTTGTCACCAGAATTTGCCGAAAGTGAACCTTCGCATTTAGTCTCAAACATCCTGAAAAAGATGTAAATTATTCCAACTGAACGTATGAACAGAAATTGCCCGAATCAAGTTTGTCTCAAGTAAATAAATTTGAAAAAAAGGTGCATTGAATTTAGTTTGAAACTCATAAAGGATATTCAACAAAGACTACCAAGTAACTTGTGAATGGGCACAAAAAAATATGCTTCCTACAGATCGATAGCTGTCATGAAACAATCTTTACTGATTAATTTAGTAGCAGTACGAATGTCTTTCATGTTAAAGTGCTCCGGACTGATAAACTTATTTACACATTTTAAATTTAAAATAAACCTAAAAGACCCATCGCTTTTAGGAATCCAAAAAATATTAGGAAAAAACTGGCCAAGCACGTCACAACATTTTTAATAGACCCTGAAGATAATAATTTTGAAATAGACGCACTGTTTTACTAAACCGTGGGTGGCTCAAATTTTTGAAAAGGAAGCTCATCAAAAGTATTTTTTAAGACCTTAACATAGTTTAAGATTATTAGATCTTTGGTTATTGCTTGCCAGTAGCTAACATAGTGGCGCAATCTACCAGCATGAACTATTACCTCTACTGGTTCCTGCGAGTTTTCTAGTCCATCTTCCGGGCAGGAGGGGCAAGATTCACAGCTGGCTGCGTCCGACCTTGTTGTGTCTTGTGTCCTTGATTAGATGTGTACTTTGGCTTCTGCCCACCCGTTCTGGTACCCCTGGTTGATTGAAACCTAGGTGGGCCTTTCCGGTTTCCCTGTTGTCTGGATGTGGAAGGAATGCTAACATTGCTGCGCTTTATTTGAAAACCTGATTTTTCAGCTGTTTTTGTGGCCTTGATCTTTTTCCACGGTTAACTCCAAATAGAAATTAATCTCATTTTATATCAGTTATTGTAGTGATACATTTTTATCCAGTAAAAAAGTTATAAACTTTCTGTCTGATGAAGACAATATTCGACCCAGTAAGAGATAAAGAACTCAGATAATAGACTCTGATGACTCCCAAGGTGAGGATATACATTTTACTAATGTGCAAACCTCAAACTCTCGTAACAGCAACGTTAGTGTCCTTCAGCCAACTGCCCGATTTTTCTATGGAAAAAATAAACACAAGTGGTCGTCTATACCTAGATCAGCTACTACCCGTACCTTGAGGCGAAACATCGTGCATTTCATCCTTTAGTGGGGACTCTAAGGCCCGAATTCCTCTGTCGCTGATGTCGGTCGCTGATGTCGGTCGCGCGTACGAATATACGTTGTGTTCTATGAAGCACCACACTGTAAAGCTGACATCAGCGGCGCGCGAGTTGCTACGCGCCGCTGATGACGCGCGTCGGTCTCGCTCGTCAGCGCCGCGTTCGTCGGTCGACTGACGCGCTATAGAACGCTATGAGCGTCCTCACTCTGTTCCCGACCGTCGGCACGCGCGCGTACAGTCGCCCGCCACCATGAACATTGATACCGAACGTGTGATTGCCGAGGTGCGCCAACGTCCTGCATTGTGGGATTTATCGAATGAACTTTACAAAGATCGCGATGCCAGAGCAAAGTTTTGGTTACAAGTTTATGAAGCACTTTTTCCCGAATTCAAGAATGAGGGCGATGATAAAAAAAAGGAGATCGGTAAGTAAAAGATAATTGTGTTTATAATAATTTTAAAATAATCTATCTGTTATTATAATCTATGTGTTTAAAATAATCTAGTCTAATGGAATAACATGCTGTCAATTTCAGAACAAAGCATGGCATATTATAAACCTAACTGCATCGGATTTCCAGGAAATTGGTCCCGCTGTTTTGATATCAAAATGACGGGACCACTATTCAGTTACCATAAAGTATATTCTATTCTATTCTAAGATTAAGAACTGTATTACCTATGATGCACTTCACCTCGAATGTACTTTCGTGGAGCAACGCGGGGATCTTGCGGGGGGTTGGGCGACGCGATAGATAATTACGAGAGCAACTTGAAAATGTGATTTTTTGTTTGTTGAGATATCTTAACGATTTTGGTGTCAAATGAAAGGTCTAGGTCTAAAACCATTTTATCCGTTTGAATCATGTAAATTGGTTCACGCGTTTAGGAGATAATAATATTAGTACCTACCTAGGTATTAATGAAAATATAAACAACCAGAATGTTTGATGATTTACGAGTAGTTCTACGAAGTTTTTAATTAATGCTAAATAACATTAAACAAAGAGGTAGATTGTTGTTCTCATTATATGGTCAGGATGATGATGAGATGATGAGTGTTGCACATAGTTTATGTTTATTAATTATTGGATGGTGATGAAAAATACACACAAACACTAATTGTACCTACACGTTTAATAATGTCCATACACAAAAGTTTTATGTAGAAACGACAATTTAAAACAAGAAACCACACGAATTACAATAAAATCAGTCGTTGTCCGTTCCACGTCGTTGGCGGGAATGCGCAATTAGCGTGGGATGTGTAGATGCTATTTCTTAGTAAATATACTCGTTTTGCCATGGCAAAGAACCTTCCGGTGAAATAAAGTAGTTAGCGAATAAGTCTCTTAAAGTATCGCCTGTCCGAATCATAATGTAATAGCTGTTTAGAGGAACATTTTCTAAACCAACAATTGACATAGTATCAATAACATCATATCCATCACGAACTCTTATAAAGTTATGTAATACACAACATGCTTTGACTATTTTGATGCTGTTAATCAATGAAGTCCTCATAGGCCTGTGAAATACTTCAAATTTATTAGTCATAATACCAAAAGTAGATTCTATGTAGCGTCTTGCCCTACTAAGACGGTAGTTGAATATTTTTTTCTTGTGAGTCATATTACTACGAGCGTATGGTCTTAAAATATGACGTGATATTCCAAACGCTGCATCCCCTACAATCATGTAAGGAAACGGTGTCCGGCTGTTATCTACTTGTCTTGGTTCTGGTAGGTTTATTTCGCCGCTTTGTAATTTTGCATACAAGTTACTGTCCCTAAATATTATTGAGTCAGAATCTGTTCCACAAGCACCCACATTAATATACTTAAAACAGTAATTAGCGTCACACATAGCCAATAGAACGATTGAATAATATTTTTTATAATTACTGAATAAACTTCCACTGAATGCAGGGCAAATAATACGGACGTGCTTGCCATCTATCGCTCCAACACAATTCGGAAAATTTGCTCGTGATTCGAAACCCTCAGCGATTCTCAGCCAATCTTCATGTGACGAAGGCAGTCTTGAAGTTTCGTCGTGCAGAACATCCCAAATTTTTGTACACACTTCTGTAACGATTTTGGCAATAGTTGATTCTCCAAGCCGATCGTGGTAATGTAGATCTATGTAGGTATTGCCGGTCGCAAGGAATCTGTAAAGTGTAATAATATGTATTAAATTTACTCTTTTTTCTTATTTTTTATTGTTTCAGAAAAAAATGTGCAGCAACGATGGAAGACTGCAAGAGATGCATATATGCGTTGCAAAAATGTCTTAATAAATACTCCCTCCGGATCAGGAGGAAGTAAAAAAAAGGTGTACATATATTTTGAAGACATGAAATTTCTTGATAAAAAACACCAAGCTGAAGTTGAGGACTCCATCGAAAGTAATCAGGCTACACCGAGCGCAATTAATCAGGATATCCCAAGCATATCTAATCAAGACGTGCCAAGTACGTCCAGTCAGGACATACCAAGGAGCACAGGACTTGAAGTAAATACAGAATTACAGAAAAGTGTTGCTCAAGAAAATTCTACAGACTCTAATTTTCGTAATAAACATTCTAATAAAAATCAGCGAAAAAGAAAACAGACGGACACTGATGAATTCGATAAAGAGATGCTAAAGATGTTCAAAGATAATGCAAAACTTTTTAAAAATGATGACATGAATTTTTTCATGTCTGTCCTGCCAATAACAGAAAAGTCTACAACGCATCAAAAACTGATTTTCCGTACAGAAATGCTCAAAAAAGCAATGGGAAATTAGTAATATGCACAATCCATATGACATAACCAGTAGACCGAATTCTTCAGATTCTTATTTTTCTCAACAGTCTGAATAAATTTTACGCAGTCAAGATCCGATCAACGTACATGAATATGAAACTTTCCCTGATATGTCAAATACCGTTTCACAAGAATGTGTGATGTACGATGTACGTCCCACTACTTCTTATACATTAAACTCCGGATCCCAAATTATTTCTCAAGAATACCAAACCATCCATGGCATTACTAGGAAAGCCAACGAGGACAAGTAAAATGTGTCCTTCAACTAAATAAATAACAATTTTATTCTTTTTTGCAAAAAATAATAAAAAATTAATACAAAAATGTATTGTTTTCTTTCTTATTATTATGTTCCAATAATAGATTGATATTATGTAACTCACCTCAATGTAACAGCAAGTCGTTCCACTGGAGGTATAATTTCTCGATACATGGAGCAGTGTTTCAGGTGATTTTCTAACTTTGATAACAGTTCATCAAAAGTTTTTACTTTCATTCTAAAATAATTAAAAAACTTTTCCTCGTCCTGACGTAGCTTTTCAAATAAAGTAGAAAATTCACCATTCGTCACCCTATCAGCAACAATTGGGTGAATGTGATATCTTTTTTTTCTATATTGACGCCGTCTCCGCTTGCGTAAGTATGCTGCAGCAACTAAACAATTTATAAACGGGTTCATAATAATATCCCAAATTCAAACTCCGCTTCACAAATCCACAACAAATCCACTTGGAGACGCCTGTACCGTGGAGCGGTCAGTATCGCACTACGGATGTTTTCATTGGCGCTGATGGCCAGCGCGCTACGTGACTGACGGTACGCGACCGACGTCAGTGACAGAGGAATCCGGGCCTAAGGCGTAACAAAAGAGAAATTCCTGAAAAATTAAAGAATTCCAAATCACGCGCTGTTGGTACATCGGTATTTTGTTACGACGGCGATAAGACATTAGTTTCGTACAAAGCCAAGCCAAATAAAGTTGTTTATGTTTTGTCAACTATTCATGATCAACCTAACATCAATGAGAGTACAAGAAAGCCTGAAATAATACATTTTTATAATAGTACGAATGGTGCAGTCGACACGGTAGACCAAATGTGTTCCAACATGAGTACTAACAGAAAGACTAAAAGGTGGCCGCTATGTATATTCTATAATATACTAAATCTGTTAGCTATCAATAGTTATGCTATCTATGTCTCTAATAATGTTAGAAACAAAACTAAACCAGTGTCTCGGCGAGATTTTGTCATGAAGATGGGAGACCAACTCATGGAGCCCTGGCTACGACAACGATTACATTAGGCCAGGATGTGCATTTGATGCTCGACCTCATGTTGCCCAGACGCGACGACGTCGGCATTCGTACGATGGACTCGCCAGCTCGAAGCCTGGACTTGAATCCGATAGAACACCTATGGGATGAGCTGAAACGTCGGGTTCCGAGCCCGGGTACCTGCTCCAACAAGGCTTCCAGAGCTGCGAATCGCAATTGAAGAGGAGTCGAATGCAATTCCTCAAGATTTCATCGTCAGACTCGTGAGGTCGATGAACGAGGCTGCGAACAAGAGGAGGGAATACTGAATACTGACCAAAAACTTTATTTTTATTTTTTACTTGTTTCTGGCTTTATTTTCTTTTTCATTTTATGATTACTAACGATTAACACGACTGTAAAACGACTCTTCTTTGTAAAATCCTTAATAAATTGCTTAATAAATTGATTAATCCCAATGACTTTCCATTCATTATAATCATCATGAAATGCACTTTCTGTAGGTATAACTTTGATAGTTGTATGTTGTATACTTTTTGAGAAAGTCGAATCAGAGTTCCAAGGTAGCGGGTGGCCCGGTTTCTTTGCTGTCCAGTGTATTACTGCCGATAACTGGTTCAGCTCCATTCAACGGACTGAACGTTAGCGTGAGTAAAATGGTAGACAAAGAAGCAAGCTCACGCCAGACGCTAAGTCCGCAGCGTCGGAAGGAAACACAATAGTTTCTCTATGGAAGTTAGCGTGAGAATGAAAAATAAAACCCAAACGTCAATGTCAAACGTCTCATAGTGACGGTTATTTGAAACCATTTCAAAAAGTTGTGTAGTGTCTTTCGAGTGTTTTTGTTTCGAACTTTAAAGGTAAAAAGTTATATATTTATGATTTGGGTAAATAATAACTGCAAGTAATGTGTAATAAAAAAGTGTTTTATTATGACTCAGTGATAATTATATTAAAGTTATATAGATTTTTTGAAGAAAAGATATCATCCAATTTCTATAAGTATTAAGTTCGTTTTAGATGGAAGTCAGACTACGTGCGAGCCCAGAACAATTTACAATAATGTTAGATTTTATGGAAAGGTAGGTAGAAATTCACAATAATCACGAAACATTTATAGGAAACTAATCACAAACATGGATAGGGCTAGATGGCGCTGATAGTGTAAACATCTAAAGTTTAGCTCTCTATTTATTAAATTACTTTAAAATTGTTAAATTACCTAAAACAACAATTAAATGGTGTTTAATATATCGGTTACGTGGTGAAGTACGTGCACAAACGTTATCTACGTAAACTATGTGGTATTTACTAAATAAGTGAAGACAAGTTATGTGAAGTGCTAAAACTGAATAAAAGACTAAAAATCATTGTTTACAGTAACAAACCAATTTTGTTGACATAAAAACGCTAAATGACTAAGTGACAAAGTGTTTACAAACAAACAAAAACTTTTGTGATAAGTAAAAATGAACTTGTGATGTGAAGAAAAAATTCCACTCTGATGAATCATGTTTAACGACTCCTTGACCATTTGAAATAAGTACTAGCTTGCAGTCACATTTTTCGTCATTATACATATCGTTCCTATGGCCTGTCTATCTTAAGTTGGATTGACGAACGACTGAGTGCCGGTTCGGAACTCACGAGCTGGGATTCTTTTTGTGTTTTAATAACATAATTTAAATTGCGAGTACTCCTTCATAACTAAAGAGTACTGGTGTTGCCACCAAAAAAACAGGTCTGACAAAGTTAACTTAGTGTTGTACACGCAAAAAAATTACCCCGATTTGGGGAAAACAAAAATTAAATAAAAATAGTTGCAGACATTATGGGGCCGAAAATTAAATGCACTAACAGTGGCCGCAAGGAGCCGCTTTGTGTTACTTGTTTTAGATGCAAAAAACAAGTTGATCACAAAAGCACATTATTATGCACTACATGTAACAATCATTTTGAATTTGATTGTGCTGGCTATCCGGAGAAAGTGTATCGCTTAAAAAATATAGAAGAAAGGAAGAAATTTAAATGGGTATGCAGATCATGCATTCAGAAAGCAAAAGAGCAGAATACGATCAGTCCCGGAGTATCCAATGTGACTTTCAGGAAAAGGCACTCGTCACCTAAACCAACCGGATATGCCACACCTAGCGTGTCAGAGGAGTCAACACCCTGGTCCACTCCAAAGAGTACAACCTCGGAAACACATGACTCACACATACTGACAATGGAAATGGATCATATATACGATGAGTCAACTGCCATGACTGATAAAACATTGTCAAGAAGTATGGACCATACAATACTCGACTCAATGCAAAGCAATGATCTCAGGGAATCCATTGAACACCTTCAGAGGGAACTAAAAAGTTCGCAGAACGAACTTGAAAATGTCATACTTGATAACAATGAGCTCCGTAAACAGAATGATAAATTATTAAAAGATAACATGACCTTAAAAGGATTCTTACGCCAATCTCCACAAAAAGAATATTACGTCGACGAAGGGGCAAAAAAAGCAAATGCATGTTCTTTGCTGCACTCAAATATGCAGGTGTTCTTTACGCCTCCTAGAAACGTATTGACACGTACATGTAACGCTTCAGATACAAAGTTACAGCTAAGTGAGAGTATTGTAAACCTCCACAAAAATGTCGAATATTTGGAGAATCAGCTAGAACTAGCTAGAAACGAAATTGCAAACCTCAATAATCAAATTCGAAAGCTTCAAATACAATTAGAATCAAGCGAAAGAGATATACAACTTCAGAAAAATATGACTACATCTGACGTACTGAATGATGAGCACACGAACAAGGTTTTCATCTTTGGCACACAACAAAGTGTCGGACTTTCATCTGTGTTGATGCGGTCAAGAGCGGCTACGTCGTATGTTAAATACATTGTGACGTCAGAAACGAAGCCACACGCGCTCGCTAGTGAAGTAGTTAAGAATTGCAAAAATAGTTCAATATCAAGTAGTGATAAACTCATCCTTTGTGTGGGTGAAAATGACTATGACATCAAGATCTTATCTTCACAACTACGTCAAATTCTTAATATTTTCAGTGATAATCATGTAATAGTTTTGAGCCCATTAGGGAATATGTATCTGGATATTTATACCTTGAACCAAACTATACGTAATATTTGCAATGAATACAAACATTGTAACTTTATTGACTCTGAACATAAATTGTACAACACATGTAAATTAATAAACCATGTTATTGACTGTTATGACTACGAAAAGAAGTATTTGAATGTTAAGGAACTAAAGAAATTAATATTGCGGAATCAAATAAATTGTAAGAAATCTAACGTCAAGGGAAAAAGTACTCTAAGGGGTACAATCCCTTATTACTTTGCACGACGCCAGGCAGAATGCGATGCTGCAAATGGTCCTGATATTGTTTCTACTAAAGCAAAAAAAGGTACTATTCCACATTATTTTAAAGTTTTAAACAAGAAACAGCTTTTTCGTGAATAACAACGGTGCTACAGGCAAACAAAAAACTTTCAAAATAATGCATCAAAATATCGCTAGTATTCAATCAAAAAAGGAAATACTCGAACTAACTTTGCTAGAATTACGAGACGAGAATAAAGAACCAGACATATTATGTTTGTCTGAAACCTTTATGCGTGCGGGGAATGAGAAATATTTAAAACTTAATAATTACGCCTTAGCAGCAGCATTTAGTAGAGACAAACAAAGAGGGGGAACTTGTATTCTCGCCAAACAGGGTATAATATATAATGAGCCTCCTTATATAAAAAAATATTCAACACAAAATTCATTCGAAGCATGTGGTATTGAAGTCCCTTTGTACAAATTGCTGATAGTGTGTCTATATAGAACGCCAAAGTCTGACCCCAATATATTTTTAGAAAAGTTCGACCAATTAATGTGCGAAACCTCTAAAAGATATGGGCCACGTACAAAAATAGCGGTTACTGGGGATTTTAACATAAATACCTTGAAACCAAGTAAGGTCACTAACTATTTAAAAGATTTATGTAGTAACTATAACTTAAAGATGCATATTAATGTTCCCACTCGAAAAGATTCTTGTATAGACCACATACTTAGTAACATAAAAACTACATCTGCTGATGTTCTACCTCTGTACTTATCAGACCACGATACAGCACAGTTCTTAGAGTTTCCAATAAAAGAACAAAGTCCAAGAACCATATCATATTTTATTTATAAAAAGGATTACTGCAACGAAAACTTGAAAAAATTCAAAGACTGCCTTGCAAGCATATCGTGGTCAGAAACGCACCTCGAAACGGACTTAAACAAGGCATTCAATAAATTTCACGAGTTTTTATGCCTATTATATAATTTATGCTTCCCTAAAATTAAAATTAAAATTAATAACTCTATTGCAAATAAACAAAAATGGATCAGTAAGGGTCTTAGAAATAGTTGCAAAACTAAACGATCGTTACGGTATCTATATTACAAAAATAAAAGTCGGTCGTACTTAATAAGATATAAAAAATATTCATCGATTCTCAAAAAATGCATTATGAAATCAAAAGTGAATTCAAACATTAATTATATACAAAATAGTCAAAACAAATGCAGAGCAACGTGGTCTGTCATTAACCATGAAATTGGGAACATAAAATGCGACACTAATATTTCAGAAATAGAAGTAGATAAGAAAATACTGACTGATCCCACTGACATAGCGAATACGTTTAATGATTATTTTATTGACTCGACTAACATTGTGACATTTAAAAACTTACAAGTTAATAATAAGTTTAATAACGCTTTAGTTCCTAATTCTATGTTTCTTAGTGCTATGACTGAAGATGAAATAAAAAAAGAGATAATGGCTTTAAATAATACTAACTCGGAAGGATATGATGGACTTAGTACAAGAATAATTAAAGCGTGCAGAGAAGAATTAACTCTTATATTGACATATCTAATTAATCTTTCATTTTCGACTGGAACTTTTCCTGATGCTTTAAAGTTATCAGTTGTAAAACCCTTGTACAAGAAAAGCGACAAAAAAGACGTTAAAAATTATCGTCCAATTACCCTTATACCTATCTTGTCCAAACTGTTTGAGAAATGTATGCACAAAAGGCTTATCGACTTTTGTAGCAAATACAATATTATAGCAAAGGAACAGTTTGGATTTCAAAGGCACAAGTCAACAACATTAGCCATATATAATATTTTGAGCCGTACCCTGAAGTCTTTAAATAACAATCACTTCACGACAGGACTTTTTTTTGACCTATCTCAAGCATTTGACTTTGTGGCACATGATATATTATTGGGAAAATTAGAAAGAAATGGAATAAGAGGTGTAGCACTGCAGTGGATTGCATCTTATTTAAGTAACCGCAATCAATACGTTGCTATTAGTAAAGTAAATGAAGATTTACTAACCTCATACTCCTCTGAGCTCAAAGTAAAATATTGCGGTGTACCACAAGGGAGTGTATTAGGCCCTTTATTATTTCTATTATACGTAAATGATTTACCACAGCAGGTCAATCATAAATGTATATTATTTGCAGATGACATTTCAATCATAGTGACATCTGATAAAAAGTATAAATCAAAATTTGATCACGAAATTGACATAAATAATACTATTGACAACATTTTAGAATGGCTACAGGTAAATAAATTAAAAATCAATCTAGATAAATCTATGTACATACAATTTAATAAATCTAAACATGCCAAATACAATTTCAAACTTAATATTGATCGATTGAAAGAAGTTTCACATACAAAATTTCTGGGTATACTCATAGACCAAGATTTAAATTGGAAAATACATGTAGATAATTTGTGCAACAAGTCTAATAAGTTCGTTTATGCTCTCAGGCAAGTCAAGAATGTGACGAATAAAAAAACCGCCATTATAACCTACCATGCTTACATAGAATCGATTTTGCGATATGGACTTATTTTTTGGGGTAACAGTACAGATAAAAACAGAGTGTTTATCGCGCAAAAGAAATGCATCAGAGCCATTTGTGGGATCCGTACTGACGAGTCCTGTAAACCGCATTTTAAAAGGCTTGGTTTATTACCACTTCCTTCACTGTACATCTACGAGATATGTAATTTTGTATATAATAATAAGGAATTATTCAAGAAAGTCGATCAAATATACTCTCGTAATAGGGATCCATGTAGACTTGTATTGCAGGATACTCCTAAATCAGCCAAGTACTCTAAAAGTTTTCTGGTGATGTGTGTACGCATTTATAATAAAATTCCAAAGGAAATTAAATTGTTATTTAATATTAATTCTTTTAAAAACAGACTCTTTAAATGGCTGAATGAACATAATTTTTATGACATTAAGGATTTTTTTGACATTAAATTATAATTCACAAATAATGACGTCGATAATGTTTATAATTTTGACATTTTTAATTTTATAATGATTGATTTTATTGATTTCCTTTTTTTTTACTTTAAGTTATGTTATGTAATGTTATGGAACTGTTGCGAATAATGTTTACTTTTATAATGTTTTCTTTTATTGTGACTTTTTGATTTTGTTCGTGGAGATTAATTTCTGACATTAAATAATATTATGATAAGATGATTGTATTGTGGAGAATGTTTTATAGCTTTGACATTTTATTTCTACTTACTAATTAATTCTAAGTATTTTGCATGCAATTGATACACGATGTTGTATAGCTAAACATGTGGACTATATTATATTACCAAACTGTAACACCTTTTATACCATGTTTAAGGCAAATAAAGACTTACTTACTTACTTACTTACTTTAGTATAAAGTTTGGGTTAATTTGTCTACAATGAAATATATACCTAATGCAAATCAATTCTATTATTTTTAGGAATAGTGATCTTTCAAGGCCACAGCCAAGAGCGCAAGGGCGACTAAGAGCTGAACATCAGTGGAATGAGCTCACTGAACTTCTAAATTCTGTAGGTGGGATTGGTATTCAAAAACCAGCAGATAAATGGAAAATAGTATGTAATGTAGCTTATTATGTATTAAAATTGCACATCTACTCACAATTCACCTTTTTTTTTTTTTTTGAAGTAGTAACTGTAATAGTTATTCCCATTATTTAGATATTTGATGGCCAAAACTGCACACTTCATTTACAAACACTGTGTTTGCTACATTTTATATTTGTTCACTTGTACCTATGTTTTAGGTATGGTCTGATTGGAAGACTAAAACAAAAAAGAAGGCTGCCCTTATTAATAGAGATACACAGGGCACTGGTGGAGGACCAAATAGAGTCAGGCCACTTAATCCCTTAGAGGAATGATTGTTAATGATTATGGGCCTTAGATCTATTATGGGGCACCGAGAATTACAGGACAGGCTTTGAAGTATGTGTGTACTGCTTTTATTTTAAATTGAATTATGGAACTTACAATGTGACTTTTAATGAAAAGGAAAGGTGTATTAGATATGCTTTTCAGGTACAACCTTACTCTGAGCCTATTGTGAGGACACCATCTCCTTCTCAGCCCACCCAGGCATCACCTCCACCAGCAGTTGAAGCGAGTATGTGCCTACAAGTAGAACTACCTCATACTCCTGAGCCACAGCCCTTGAATAACATGGGGCATTGAATGTGGCTTCTAATTCAAGAAGACGTGAAGGTACAAAAAATACTTTAAAAAGCCAATTAATGAACAGTGAAGTCCATCTATACTATAATTTTTAAAACAAATATTCATTTTTAGAGGTCATACGATCCCCTTCAGCTGGCCCCTCTACACCACGTCGACGCCGTATTACCGGACAACTCAGGCGGCGTCACCAGACGCCGTTTGAAGAAGCTACATCCGAATTTGTCCGTGTAGAAAATGGCAGATTACGGTTGGAAGAAACAAGAATTTTAAAAACGCATGAGAAAGAGATGGAGCGCGATGGATTGCGATGGATTGGAATGATGGATGGATTGCGATGGAAGCAAGCAGAACCAACATTTTACAAAGAATAGCTGATATATCTAATAATGTGATGGAGTTATTGTCACAGTCACGGCTTGTCAGGGACTAACTCCATTAGATTCTAATTATGTAAAGCTTAGGTACAGCAATTTTTTTGTAAATGTTTTTAGAATCTATTATGTAACATTTTTTTGTATTCTGTTTATATTTCTTTTTATTTGATCATTTTGTGTTACTTACTTTATTCTTCTTTTGTTTTGTATTTTCACTTTATTTAATTTGTTTTTCTATAAGTACTTACTGGAGGTTTATTAAAATATGACTGATAGTAATAAGCTTAGCAGTAAGTCAGGATTTTCATAATGATTAAATTAATCAGTATTAAAGTTTGCCAAATAATTTATTATTTTGTTTCATTAACACCTTATATATTAAATGACTATTAGATTAGTAATTAAACTAGGTAAAACTTGAAATAAACTAGTTCATTATTTGATCTTTATTAGGCACTAAATGGATGAGTAAAAACAAAAAATACATTTTTAATCAAAATCAAGTCATTTAATCAAACTAGGCTCAGAATCAGTACTTTTCAAACGTCAAAATTACATAAGACAGTCCCCAAAACGCCCGCCCTTCACCACTTCCCAGTGCTTTAGCTGGGGAGAAGAAGTGGCACAACAAAATCCCCAGCAGCACGTCTGTCTTTTAGAAAAAAAACTTAGTTCTATACAATAGTAGGCACACAAAGGAATTAACATTATGAGACACTAAATTAAATAAAAAAATAAATTAAGATTATAACTAGGTTCTTATTGCAACCTTAACACTAAATTGTTTCGTGTAGCTCTGCCCCGGATTAGCTCATTTTGGCTTCCTGTGCTGGAGATATCCTCTGAGACTTCTTCACTTGAAGTCTCCTGTACTTCTATAGTAGTTGGAGCAGGTAATCTTGCTTCTATGGCCATGTTATACAAGACAGAACATGCAAGTACTATTTTCCCAGCTTTAGCAGGGTGGTAATGCAAAGTTCTGTGTCTTAGTAAACATCTCCAGCGTGATTTGAGCAATCCAAAGCATCGCTCAATGCAATTTCTTGCTTGGATGTGACGCTGAGTGTATCTTTCTTCTGAAGAGCCAGGCGCTGCATGTAATATTGGTGGCAGCAACCATGGCCGCAGAGGATACCCAGAGTCACCTTAAACATATAAAACATACTTAATTTAAAATTTCCCTTCTGTTTAATACCTATACATTATGGACAATGAAACCCAATATAATACCTAGCTTATTAATTATACGAGTATTTAAACACAAGTTTACATATATTTTTCTTTCCATCAAATTCAACTTTTAACTTACATTCTTGCATTAGCTCTACCGTACCTCCTACAGACTTCACAATCAATAAAGGCATAGTAATTGAAAATAACTACTTAGGTACTTACCCAATAACCATACTTGTTCTCCATTTTGATGAAGCTCTCGCATGAAAGATTCCACTCTGCTAGATGCCCAAATGAAAGAATCATGAGTTGCTCCACCAAATTTTGGGTTCACATTCATGATTTTCAAATCACTATCACATACCTGTAATAAAGATACATTTTGTTTATTATCCAATAGTAACAACATATGTAAACAGAAAGCTTATGAAACAACATAAGGAAACAGTTTAGTTAGAGCATACTTAATTTAATTCAACTTACCATTTGAACATTCAGTGAATGATATCCTTTTCTGTTTTATCCCAGGCAGCCTAAATTTCCTTTGAAACCTGTAATTTTATAATTAATCTAGTTAATTAAAGTTCCTTTGTTCTAGGAAATGTGTGGTTAATTAATTTCAAGATTATTTTTTGTTTTTTACTAGGTATTAAAAACTTACTCAAGTCTCAGACGGGCTCTTTCTTGTTGTGTGTGAGGAAAAAGCACCCATTTCCTTAAAATTGCAGGATGATTTAGTGCATTCACAACTTGGTTGATACATCTACTAGCTGTTCTCTGTATGATGTGCTGTGTGAGGCCAACAATCCGCTGGTATGAGCCCGCTGCTAGAAAGCTAAGAGTGCAAAGAACCTTAAACAAACAAACAAATTGGTTTACTTATGTACCAAGGCAAATATTGTACATTTTGTAAATAAGAATAACTTAAAATAATAATAATGTACCTACCTTAACTTCCAGTGAAATTTCCCTAGTTCCTTTTATAGAAGTTAGGCGCCTTAGATCACTTGCGAGATTCCTAAATGTTCGTTTATCCACCCTAAAACGCTGAATAATCCAATTCCGACATTTCGGCGATAACCTCCACACTCCGCCGAGTAAGTCTTGTTTGACGCCTAATCCACGCTTCTTCATTATTTGCTGCCCATAACAGCCTCAGGCAATGCATTTTAACAATAAATATAAGTACACTTTTTCTTAATAAAACAGTCCACAATACCACTAGCGTCAGGGTCCGAGTATCCGCTAGCGAGCGTGAGCGATTAATGCTAAAATTGACGTTAGCGTTTATCAAAAACACCACTTGTCTACCACTTTGAATGAGAGACGCCACGCTAACGTCGCGTTAGTGGTAGCGTTTCGTTACAAAGTTTTTATTGTTTACGAACTTAGCGTGACAATACGTGTCTTTTCCGCAGGTAATGTCGTTGCCATACATTTTGACGTTAGCGTCTGGCGTTAACGCTATTAGAAAAGTTTTTTGCCTAGGCCCCCTGGGATCTCTAAAGAAGAATAAAAGAGAAATTCCGTCAGAGTTTTTGCCGGCGAAAAGAACAGAACCAGGCAGCTCCTTGTATGGGATTACCAAAGGCTATACTTTACTTACCCACGTACCAAAAAAAATAAGGCCGTAATATTGGTTTCATCATCTCATCATTTTATAAGCATAGGTGATAAGACGATGAAACCAACTATGATCGCCGACTATAACCATTCTAAAGGTGGAGTCGACGAAACCGATAAAAAGTGTTCAATTTATTCAAGCAGTCGTAATATACGCCGCTGACCCATGACGATATTTTAAAGAATTCTGGATTTAGCTGCTACTAATTCATTCGTCTTATACCAATCTTGTCCAGGTGCCAAGCTGCAAAGAGAGGACTTATTACTGTCTTTGGCAAGAGAATTGCTTCTTTCTAGCTTAAAAGAACACGTTTATAATGACAGACTACTCAGAGTACTCCGTCTTTCTATAACGCGAGTTTTGGGCGATGATTTGCCACCCCTTCCACCCGTGGCTCAGCTTCCAGGTCCTGCTGGAAGGAAGCTATGCAGCATATGCCCCAATAAATTGAAGTGGCAAACAAGGTACCACTGTTGCGCATGCAAAAAAACCAATTTGTCTACAATGTTTTTCTCCACTATGTCAAGACAAACTTAAGTTTTAGATTTAGGGTTAACTTTGAGACTGATTTGTGCCTAATTGAACCGTGATATCACGTTGTTTTTTGTTTTAGATCTATATGATAACCCTTAAAAGATTAATATTAACAGTTTTATTCTTTCGTTTTTTTTAATAGTTTTTTAAGTGTTGGATTGCTTTACGGGTCTTCTTCAATAAAACGAAGTTTTGATGCTATTACAACTGGAAACTGTATTCCTTGATTTACAATTTTATGTAGAAAATAATGTACTTATAAGATACTAGATACGTGCACACTTCGCGGTGGTCTGAGGGTCACAGTGGTCACTGCGCGGCGCTCGCTGCCGCGCCCACACGGCGCTCTTCGTAGTAGCGGCAACAATCTCCCGGCCCTTGAAGGCCTAGGGGGCTTCAAGAATTTTAGTGTCCTCATCCAGCAGAGGACACAATCTGGTGGTTGCACGGCGAAGGATTCCCTTTGTGGTTTCCACGTCCGCAACCCTGCTGCAGCCGTCTGTCCCAGGATAGAATTGCTTGATGCTACCAAGCGGCCATTTGAGTGGTGGACTGTGCTCTTCCTTAATCAGCACAAGTTGTCCTGGTTGCATGTTTGGCCTTTTTACAAGCCATTTTGTTCGCTGCTTAAGTTCGCAAATGTATTCACGGCTCCACCGTGACCAAAAGTGCTGACGCATTTGCTTAATTTTGGCGTAGCGATCCAGTAGATGGGTCTTCACTTCTCGCAAGTCAGGAGCTAGCAGTGACGTCAGTGCTCTTCCGATGAGGAAGTGCCCTGGGGACAATGTGGAGAGGTCGTGAGGATCGGATGACATTGGATAGAGAGGTCGAGAATTTAATATTGCCTCGACCTGGACGAACACAGTAGTAAGTTCTTCAGCAGTTAAGTGTATATTTCCCACGATGCGTTTAATGTGAAACTTAGCCGATTTTATAGCAGCCTCATAAAGCCCACCGTAGTTTGGTGAGTAAGCGGGTGAGAATTTGAATTTTATACCTTCATTAAAAAAAATGTCTGATACAGAATCACTTGATTCAGTAAGGAATTTTCCTAACTCTTTACTAGCCCCTACAAAGTTTTCACCATTATAGGAAAAAATCTCGAGCGGTTTTCCTCTTCTTGAAATAAATCTTCTAAATGCTAAAAGGAAACTTTCAGTGCTTAAATCACCCGCAAGTTCAAAATGAATTGCCTTTGTTTTAAAACATATGAATAAACATAAATAAGCTTTATGCAACCTTGCACCGCGGCCCTTTTTATTTATAATATAAAAGGGACCAGCATAATCTGTTCCTACCATCTGAAATGGATACCCTGGTGTGATACGTTGAGATGGCAAACCTCCCATAATCTGGCCAGCAACTTCTCCTTTCACGCGTCTACATGTTACACATTTTCGGTATGTCTGCCGTGCTACTTGCCTTCCTCCTACTGGCCAATAATAAGCTATATATATATATATATGCTTGAAAGTAGTAGCTGCAGGCCTGTATGCAATAACTGTAAATGATAATGTTCAAATAAAAGTTTTGTCAAGTAGTCTTTTGAATCAACAATCACGGGATGTTTTTTATTGTAATCATATGTAGAATTATTTAACCTGCCTCCCACGCGCATAACACCATCTACATCAAGATATGGATTTAAACTTAGAATTTTTGACTTAATATTAATACGAGTAGTTGTGCCCTTTTTTAAAGAATTTATTTCATTTTCAAATGACCTTAACTGTGCAAGGGAAATTAACTTGATGGCAGCAGTTTGCAATTCCATTACTGTTAATGAACCTTGCATCTTATTATTAGAATGTTTATAATTATGTATAAACCTGAACACGTAAGCAACTGTTCTTCTAAGTTTGTTAAACTTTGAAAATCTTTTAATGTCTGTAACCACTGGAACGCTTTTGATCAGTTTGTGAGGTCACCGCAATGCGCCCATGGTATGAATTTCCTACCAAAACGTGTTCAGAGTTTTGCGCCCATGGTGTGAAAGTCATACCATTTTTTTTTGGTTTTATTTTCATCCTTGTTTATCCTTGTATCACCACTATTAAGCAGTACTTTCCAATTCCATGGATTTAGTTTCATACGTTATCTGTTTCCGAACCGTTTGAGATATGACAACCCTAGAAGGAATTAGTCTATGACATTAAAAAATATCATTTTCGCTGTCATTGAACCAGCGACCCGTCGTGAGTCTCAACTTTGGATGCTTTTAAATAATTAATATTGTACTGTGGTAAGTGGTTTTATTAATGTTTCGTATGAAGAACTAACACACCATGTTTTTTAAACCATAAAACATATAGGACAACCCCTGTTTTTCTTATTAGAAAAAATCTTGTTGGAATCTGTGAAAAAGTGTCTTTGTTCATCATAAACAGTCGTCTACAAACGGAAACATCGTATATTCAAATACAACGCACACTTTAATATAGCCCTACTCACTAGCATTCATAAAAAAATACAACGGTCGCAGAATACCAAGAAATGACGCCGCTTATCGGGTTTGTTTACAAACACTCGACGCGCGAGCCGACGCGTCATATGACGTGTACAATGTAGTGGGAATACCTAAGCGCGTGAGTACAATTTAGTGTTAGAAAAGTCTGGTATGCTTTTCATACCAAAAGCGTCCCAGCGGGTAATATCTTTGTTAGGTTGCTTTAGTGTCACGGTTCCTACCTTAATTTTTGGTTAATCTACGCCTAACTTGAACGTTTGAGAAGGCCAATCTGCCTCATCGCGGAGCAGGAAGGACGGCTCGTTCCACCACATCTGGGCTTCAGGCTTTTCCTCCGGTAACAGACCTCGTGATGCTAGGTCAGCCGGATTCAAAGCAGACGGAACATATTTCCATACTCCATGACGAGCCAAATCAGTTATTTCTGAGATACGATTCGAGACAAAAGTTTTTAATTTCGCAGGTGTAGTTGCTTTTAACCATGACGATACTATTTGTGAATCCGTCCAATATACATACCTATTAACATTGCAACGTAAAGCTTTCGTGACCTTGTCACAAAGGCGACTCCCGAGAAGGGCACCACATAATTCTAATCTATGTAGGTATCGTAATTGCCTTTAGAGGTGAAACCTTAGCTTTAGCGCATAGGAGCTTGACAGAAACTACACCGTTATCATCGATACTGCGAATGTATATACAGGCGGCATACGCCTTTAAAGATGCATCGCAAAATACATGAATTTCTATGTGGTTAGGGTTACCATACATACCATACCTTTCAATTTCAAATAAAGACAGTGTTAAAGCATCAGTCCCACTGTTGCTTCAAGTTAACTCGGCGCAGTTTGTAGACAGTAAGACATTAGCTATAAGTATTTTATAAGGCGTTAATTGGTTTGTCCTTGCATTGTTTTTTCAATGTCATAGGTGTCAATTATAAAAGTCGTTCTCTGCGTGCTACATCCTGAGTTTTTATTATTCCCTAAATTTCCTGCGAAGTTCCTCCATTTTTATACATGGTCCATACGAACCGGATAATTTAATACATTATTATCTACATACTAGCAAAGTGGAATGGATATTCTGGAAATTGGATATTGAATGAGTACCGGAGTGACGAGGTGACGAACACGTTTTTGAAGAAAAGTGGATCGGACATTGAGTGAAATAAAACAGGAAGCGTTTATGCATTATAATATTAATTAAATTCACCCAACACTTATTAATTTTTAAATCAGGTAAAATAAAAATAGGAATTAAGTATTGATAATAAGAACTTAAATAAGGTTAGTAACATATTTTTATATTACATTTACAAAGTTATTTACTTATGTTTATTCTTTTGTGTTTAAATACATATTTACAAGAAATTGAGTAAAGAGTATTAGGTTAAATCACATTTGCAAAATATAGTTGACGTGTGCTTACATTAAAATACAGTACGGTAGTGTTATTTTTAACCTGCATTAGTTAGCTATTCATTTATCAATAAAAGTACAAATATTATTTTATAATTTAAACCTTTAAAATTGATTATTGCAGTGTTAACCATTTAAAAAGTAGATAATTAATTTGATTGTTACGTTATTTCTTTGAAATAGTAAACCTTACATAGTTTCCTATGGTTGTTATTATTATTTGTAGTGATAAAACTTAAAAGTCAAATTTGTACAATTAATAACTTAGGCAAATTTTTGCTTACAGTCTCATTAGTCACTGCGATAGGTACCTATTTTTGTTACAAACAGTTTCGTTATTTGACATTATAATTGTATAATTACAGGTCCACGACACCCCTCTTTCGAAATGACTGAGATTAAAGAACTTAAAAAGAAGCGAAGCAGTTATAAAGGAAGATTAACAGTATTTGGAACCTATTTAAGTACTCTAAAAGATGCCGAGATAACCTTCTTTCAGGTAATGGAGTTGCAGTTGCGAGTCAGCAAATTAGATGATCTTTTTAATGAATTTAACGAGGTTCAATTGAAATTAGAATGCATGTGTGATAATATTGATACTGAGGCACTCGAAAGAACTACAATTGAATCTCAATATTATGGGTTGGTAGCTCAAGCCAAAACTATGTTAAGTAACTTTTCGAAATCTGAGCAAGATGAAGTAAAATCGAATTGCAGTATTGGTAGCGTCAGTTGCCTACAATTCAATTACCCAAATTTACAGGATCCTACGATAACTGGCTCGAATTTCGCGATACCTTCGCAAGTCTCATACATGATAATGACGATATAGACAAGATTAATAAATTCCATTACCTGAGGTCATCATTAGCAGAATCTGCTGCTGTCGTGATCCAGTCAATTGAGTTTTCTGCTCAAAACTGCAATGTGGCATGGGGGCTTCTATGTGAGCGATTCGATAACGAAAGATTATTAATTGAGAATCACGTTACGGCATTATTCAATATCGGGTCGATCACTGGGGAGTCCTCAACTGCATTAAAAGGTATTGTGGACAATGTAAACAAAAATATCGGAGCATTAAAAACATTAGGCGAACCTGTTCATAGTTGGGACACATTACTTATCCATATAATTCGACAAAAACTTGATACTACAACATTCCGAGAATGGGAGGAATACAAAGGGCGTATCGATAAACCTAAACGAATTACTTTTGATCAGTTCATTGAATTTATGCGTAATCGAGCTAATTTAATAGAAACACTGGAAAAGTCACGTCATTCTACAACTAATTTAAAACAGAACACTAAAATAAAAGCCTTTGTTACGACAAAAATCACGAGTAGTTCTTCATCAAATAGTTGTCCAAAATGTAAAAGCGATCACAACCTCAATTCATGTCCACAGTTTCTATCATTAAGCGTCAACGATAGAATGTTTTTTTTACCTAGCTTTAAGGTACGTTATAATTGTTTACGTCACGGTCACTATCCCAATAATTGCAAGAAACCAGGCTGTAAAATATGTAAACGCAAACACCACACGCTTATTCATAACACAGATTTTAAATCAAACCCTGGTTCAAGCAGATCAGCTGACGGTACGACCGACAAGGCTAAGGTCATCCTCCACTACCGACGCAAATAATAGTCACGTAACGCTCGCAGCTAATATCTCTGCGCATTCGTATACGACTCATACGAGCAGCACAGGCGACATCCTGTTGTCAACTGCGTTAGTTAGGTGCTACGATGTCAATAATAAAGAACACATCGCTCGAGCTCTTCTCGATTCTGGTAGTTCGTCGTGTTTAATGACACAGAATTTATTTAATAAGCTAAATCTGCCCCATTTAAACACAGACAAAACTATACAAGGCATAAATAAGTCTATGTCGCATGTGCTGAAAATGTGTCGTGTGCACATTCAATCGTTGCATGAATCTTACGCTAATGATTTCATATGTTTTGTGTTGCCCACAATAACTGATAACGTTCCCGCTAGACAGGTACATGTGAATATACCCTCAAATATTCACTTAGCTGATCCGTATTTCCACATACCGGCTTCTATCGATATTATTATAGGAGCAGACGTATTTTGGAGTTTATTAGGATCTAATAAGATTTTACTAGGTGATGGGAAACCAACACTTTATCAAACTAGACTTGGTTGGCTAGTTTGCGGCCCAATTAACGGCGGCTGTACTAATAATAATTCATCTCAATTTTCATCAATTCAATGTAACTTTACTAATGTTAACGATTATTATGAAAGTTCTTCCAGTTCGATTGAGTTAGATGACATCCGAAACCAATTGTCGCGTTTCTGGCAGCTCGAGGAAGTTTGTCATGAGTCATCGACTTATTCAGCTGAGGAGAAGATGTGCGAAGAGCACTTTATAAAAAACACAACGCGCTTGGCAGATGGCCGCTTTAGCGTTAAGATACCGTTGAAGGAATCAACGAATAGTTTAGGCGATTCATATCATCGTGCAAAACGATGTTTTCTGTCATTGGAGCGCAGAAATCTCAGCCAACCCTCACTCGATAAAATGTACAAAGATTTCATGACTGAGTACATTTCTTTAGGTCACATGTTCGAGTGTAATATTCAAGAAGATCAGCTGTCATATTTCATTCCTCATCACGGAGTACTGCGCGAGAGTAGTAGTACAACCAAATTACGGGTAGTTTTTAATGCTAGTGCACCCACCTCATCTGGTCTTTCTTTTAATACAATACAGATGGTGGGGCCTACCGTCCAGGATGATCTGACTGCAATCCTTCTTAGATTTAGAATGCATAAGTATGTCCTCTCTGCTGACGTAGAGAAAATGTACATGCAGGTGTCTGTACATCCTTCAGATAGGCACCTACAGCAAATTATTTGGCGTGATGATGCTTCTAGTCCTCTTAAAGCCTACCAATTGCATACAGTAACTTACGGTACAGCTAGTGCACCGTTTCTCGCTACTAGGTGCCTCAAACAGGTTGGTCTTGTATGTCAGGATCAAAAGGTCGCAGAAGTTATCCTTCATGATTTTTACGTAGATGACCTTCTAACCGGTGCAGACGTGTTTGAGGAGGCTCGAATGTTGCGTCATGAAGTGACTAATGCTCTTGCTTCTGCTTGCATGCCTTTAAGGAAGTGGAAATCTAACGAACCCAGTTTAATTTCTGAACCATCTGTTGATTCTCATTTTGATTTCCACAAGGAAAGTGATGCCGTCAATAAAACGCTTGGTCTTAGTTGGCAAACTAACACAGATGATCTGTGTTTTCCTATCAATGTTCCTGAATGCTTCGAAAATACTAAGCGCGGCATGTTGGCAGTAATCGCGCGAATATTTGATCCTCTAGGGTTGTTAGCACCGTGTGTCGTGAGCATGAAGATGTTGCTTCAGAAACTTTGGCTGGATGGGTTAAAATGGGATGACCCGATATCACCTGAGGTTGGAACAACATTGGTGAAAATAATTAAAGCCTTACCTTGCCTTCATAACTTACGTGTTTCACGTCGTGTGGTCTGTGACTTATACAAACAGGTTGAGTTTCATATTTTTACTGACGCTTCGGAGCGAGCTTACGGCGCTTGTTTGTATATTCGCAGTATCAATGAGCAGGGTGACGTCGACGTGCGATTATTAATAGCTAAAAGTCGCGTAACTCCTATCAAACCATTAACAATACCGCGACTTGAGCTCTGTGCTGCTGTACTCGGTGCACGTTTGTATCAAAAGGTTGCTAATTCCCTTCGCATTAAACCATTTAGTGTAGTTTTTTGGACTGACTCCATGATAGTGCTGGGTTGGTTAAAAATGTTACCTATTAAATTGAATACTTTTGTTCGCAACCGTGTTGCCGAAATATTAGAATTATCCGGTGCAAGCACCTGGAGACATGTGTCGACACGCGACAATCCAGCTGATTTAATAACCCGCGGAGCGGAACCTACCGCTATGCAATCACTGGATTTGTGGTGGTTCGGTCCATGTTACTTAAAGAATGACAGTACTACATGGCCATCTCCTGCTATGAATCCAGGAATATTACCAGAAATCAAATCTAGTATTTTAATTAATTTGGCCCAAGATCATGCTAACGAAGATATATTTAAAGCATTCATCGAGTTTAATCGTTTTTCAAATTTTATTAGATTACAGCGTTCTATTTTTTACGTTTTTCGTTTTGTTAATGCATGTAAAAAGCGTTCATCAAATACGTCATATTTAAATGCTCAAGAATTACAAAATTCGTTAAACTTTATTATTATTCAGACTCAAATGGAGTCTTTTCCGGAATACAACCTAATATTAAGTAATAATAAATGGGTGCTAATTAAGGCAGCTTCTTTAAAATGTCATTCTCGTCTTCAAATATATTTAGTTGTCTAAATAATTAATAGGTAAGCGACAAACTTTTAGCGTCTAATAAATGGTTTTCAAGCGAATATATATTGTAAAACGAGGTACTGTTAATATGACGCAGCATGGTGATAATTCTTAAGCAACTTTATGGACCAAGTAATAAATAGGGGCATTATTCATAATGCCCGCGCATTATGAATAATGACAAGCGTAGTCGACGGAGCCCCGCTTCGCGGGGCTCCTACTTCTGGGTGGTTTAAAAAAATAACCACGAAGGGGATGGCGGGGTCTTTTAGACCCCGCCATTCCCTTCTAATCTAACCTGTCCGAGTCGGGGTGCCCTAATTCCCGAGCTCGCTTAGTAGCTTACTTACAACATTAGTCACTTGAGTTATCAATTCAGAAGTAAATATATTTATCGGTAGCTCTGAGTCATATTAATTTACGCTCGTAAATTGACGCTGGTTTTTTGATATTCTGTTGGAATAGTAAAGATGATGAATTAATATAATTGAAGCTGTTCTATTAACTCGTCGCCTACATATAAAAAAAGACGCTAGGTTGCAGGTGCTAAAGAAAACTTTTGTTGCCGCACATATAATTTCCCATAATAAATTACCACATAAAAACCGATTATTAAGCTTAAATGTGTTTCTAGATGAAAATAAAATTATTCGTATAAGTGGTAGATTACACAATTCCGAATATTCATTTGAAAAGAAACACCCAATCTTATTACAATCCACTCATCATTTCGTTAAACTTTTATTTAGATTAAAATTGAATCATGTCTACAAAGCCTGAAACAAAGGGCGAAAGTTCCAGTAGCTCTAAGATGATCGAAATCGAAGAAAAAATTGAACTCGGTATTCTATTTAAATTCGTTAAGCCATTCGATGGCTCCAGGGAACAATTAAATCCCTTCATTTCTAATTGCCAGAGCGCTTTCAATGCAGCTACAAAAACCCAGAAACCTATTTTATTCAAATTCATTCTAAGTCAATTAATAGATAAAGCTGAAACTACATGCAATGTCAAAGAGTTCGAATCCTTTGAACAGTTCATCGAGTTCTTGAAACAACAATTCGGGGAAAGGAAGCATTACGCTCACCTACTGTATTATATGTGATGTATGTTTCTTGATGTGTGCGGGACGCAGTGGGTTCTTTCCAATGAGAGATGATCGACTTGAAATTAGTTAAATAGGTACTCAGATGTAGTAACAAGTTAATTATAATAAAAAATATATGTATAAGGAACGACGCTAACGAGCGACCGTCCAAAGGCTCCCAAGTGCAAGTGAGGTTGGCGGAAGCGGATGTTCAAAGCGACGCGGTGGTGCGCACAGACACCATGCGGAGCGCGCGTCATTCAAAACTTCAACCCTGCTGTCCGCTGCGGCGCACAGATGGCGCCAGCAGTTGCTTCTTAACATGTCGGCCGCCTTGGAAGAACCATTCCAACACGGAGAACACGATCATTGTGTAGGTAGCGGTCAGATCTTTGAGAAGGCCCGCCGGATGATGCCAGTGGCTGTACGGATGTCAGCGACACGTGAAATTCCGTCCTTCCCAGGGAATATTTGCATGACTCGTCCCAGTTTCCATTTGAAGGGCGGAAGTCTTTCCTCTTTAATAAGAACGAGGCTGTCTTGAGCGATGTCTTCACTGTTGATCTTCCATTTGGTACGTTGCTGGAGTTCGGATACGTACTCCTTGGACCAGCGTTGCCAAAAGTGTTGCCTTAGCAGCTCCACTCGATCATAGCGCCCCAGTTGTGTAGGCGTGTTGGTCGTCAGGTCTCCGCAGGCTGGCGCAGTCAGCGGTCGGCCGATCAGGAAGTGAGCTGGAGTCAGAGGGAGATAATCGGTTGGGTCGGAGGAGAGAGGGGACAAAGGACGGGAGTTGAGGACGGATTCAATTTGTGTTAAAACAGTTTCAAACTCCTCGCGTGTCAGCCGCGCGTCACCCAGTACACGCCGCAGGTGGTACTTGCAGGACTTGACTCCCGCCTCCCACAGCCCACCAAAATGAGGACTATAAGGAGGTATGAACGTAAGACGAATTTCATTTTGATTAATGAAATCTGAGATATCATTCGAATTTTCAAAAATGACTGCTAATTCTTTTTCAGCGCCTACAAAATTCTTCCCATTGTCTAAAAAGATTTGATAAGGCTTACCGCGACGTGATATGAAGCGTTTCAAAGCCAAGATATAATCCTGTGTGGATAGGCTACCAACTAACTCCAAATGTATGGCTCGAGTGGTAAAGCAAATGACCAAACAAATGTATGCCTTTATTAACTTGGCACCTCTGCCTTTGCGGTCCAATATGAGCAATGGCCCTGCATAGTCGACGCCACATTGCATGAAGGGAAAGCTTGGTTCCAATCTTTCGGATGGTAAATTACCCATGATCGGGTTCAATGTCCTGCCTTTCATGCGTGTACATGTAACGCAGTTATGTACTACTTGCCTAGCCAAGTTTCGAGCTCCCAGTACCCACCACCGTTCACGCATGGAATATACTAGAAGCTGAGCCTGCGTGAAGTAATTTTTATGTTCATATTCACACAGCAACCTGGTAAAATGATGTTTACCATTTAACAATATCGGGTGTTTCTTATCATAACTAAAGTCAACCGCGTTGTTCAACCTATCACCTACATGAATAATATTTAATTTATCTAAAAATATATTCAAACCAGCTATCTTATTAAACGATTTGTTTTTATATTTTACCGGTATACTATTTTTAAGATTATAGTATTCGTCATTAAACGACTGTTGTTGAACTAACTGAGTCAACACGGTAATTGACTGTTGTAGTTCATTTACTGATAACGAACCGGTTATATAGCTTCGACTGTCATCGGGAGTGTGCGCACGCGCGTTGTTTATAAATCGCAACACAAATGCACAAGCCCGTTGTAAACGGATAAACGATGAAAAGCGGTCAAGGTCAATTACCTGAATGGACTGATTACAACTTAAATTTATGGTTTGAGATTTAACTTCCGGTAATTCGGTGACTATTAATTCTTCATTCCTATTCGAGAAAATAAATGTGCTAGATTCACGTAAGAATGTTGGACCGGTCCACCATAAGTGATTGCTATTATATTTTAACGACTCTAAGCTAGCTCCTCTTGTTATGAGGTCAGCAGGGTTCTCGGTACCCCTAACGTGCCGCCAAACGATATCGTCAGTAAGATCGTTGATTTGTACTACACGGTTTTGTACAAACGTTTTGAGTGAGTGCGGAGACATACTTAGCCATCCTTGCACAATGGTTGAATCCGTCCAAAAATAAACCTTATCGTAAGTTAAACGTAGGGAACCTTTAATTTTATTATACAACTTTGCACCTACTAGTGCGCCGCATAATTCGAGCCTAGGTATGCTTACGGTTTTTATTGGTGCTAATTTGCTTTTTGCACATAATAAATGCACAGAGATAGGTATAGAATGCTCACAATTATCACAACAAGATCTAATATACGCGCATGCACCGTACGCATGTTGAGATGCGTCTGTAAATATGTGAAGTTCTTTATATCGCCAATCTGTTGTTGTTATGTAACGAGGTATTTTAATATTACGTAAATATTGCAGACTAGAAACGAAATTATGCCACGTATTTGCAATTTTAACGGGAACTTCCTCGTCCCAATCTAGTTTTTGAAGCCACAAGTTTTGTAACAACGACTTTGCTGTGATAACTGCCGGGGCTAGCAGAACTAACGGATCATACACCTGTGAAATGATTGATAACATTACACGCTTAGTAACTATTGAATCACTTTTAGTGAATTCAGTAGTAAAATGCAATTCATCACTTTCTGTGGACCAGCCCAATCCTAAAAGATAAATTTTAGATAAATGGTTGTTACCTATATTCAGATCTTTAGTACTGTCAGGACAGACTTTGTGGCTAAATGTCCATTTATGCAACGGAAAACAACCCTTACGCAACACTACAGCCGTTTTATTACACAAATCAACTAGTGAGTTAAGGTCATCGTGACCTGTAATTAAGTCGTCGACGTAGAAATCGTCATAGATTGTCCTAGCGACCAAATCATTATCACATTCCTGTGCCAATTGTTGTAAGCATCGCATGCTAAGAAAAGGCGCTGATGCCGTGCCATAAGTTACAGTTAACAAAGTATATAATTGTAACGGTAAATCAGGGTTTTCTCTCCATAGAATTAACTGTAAGTTATGCTGACTAGAATCAATCAAAATCTGCCTATACATTTTTTCAACGTCAGCACAAGCAACGTATTTATATTGCCTAAACCTAAGTAAAATTGAAAAAATGTCATTCTGTAATGGCGGACCTATGTATTGTATATCATTCAAAGATTTATTAGTCGACGTAGTCGCGCTCGCGTCAAATACAAAGCGTAATTTTGTCGTGAGACTATGTTCACGATAAACACCGTGATGCGGTAAAATGAAATGTGGTTTATTTAATAAATCGTTAACATTAGACACCGGGGACATGAGACCAAGTGCCTCATATTCCCGCATAAATTCACAATATAATTGATTATATTGAGGTGAACGTATTCATTTTCTTTCAAGAGATAAAAAACGACTCTTTGCCATGGTGTATGAGTCACCTAACGTGTCGACCGATTCCTTTAATGGGATGCGCACAGTGAACCTACCGTGTGTATCACGCTGTGTGGTTTCTGTAAACAATTTTTCACCATGACGATCATCTTTTGACAACACAAGAGGTAACTCGGTTAGTTCTTCTAATTCCCAAAACTTACGTAATTGAGAATCAATGTGAACAAGATTACACTGTACTTGGTCTATTTTAAACGAATGTTTGCTACGAATAGGGCCAGATATGATCCATCCTATTTTCGAGTCATATAACGTAGGACCCGAAGCAAGCTTTATTTTCTTATTTTTTAGTAAGTCCCAAAATATGTCCGCGCCTAAGAGTACATCTATATCAGAGGGGACACTAAACTTGGGATCTGCGAGCAACATATGTTTAGGTATACGTATGCACTCGCAATTAACGTTCAACGAAACTAAACATTGGATTTCTGTATTGAAATCACTAACTTTAGATTGTATATTTATTTTACAGGTGTGGGAACTTTTAGAAACGCTTTGTCCTACACCCGAGATGTGAACAGTGGACTGTATAATTGGCAACTTTAAACGAAATTTCAATTATTTTTTCTAGCTAAATAATCTCGTTTTATTAATTTTATCTAAATAATACTGTTAATTTACTAAACCGATGGTTGGAGTTACAGTACGTTCAGATAATTTTGATCATTTAGGTTTTTTATAATTTCGGTAATGGTCGTGTTCACTATCGTGTTTTCGTTGCCACCATACCACACCATAGACAAGTTTATAGGTATGTTTTTTGTGATATTTAGGCAATTACTTACTTTTACGTTTGTTTTAGGTATTCTGCTGTAACTCTCCCAAAGAGATTGCTGTGTCGTCACAAAAAGATTTTTAATTGCATGTCTATAGCAATGACCGACGTTAAGCAATTTTTTGTCAATTTTTATGCAGAACCCAATAAATTGAAGCAGGATGCTTTTATCTTAAAGCATTGCCAACCAAAAAAAGTAATGCGTCACCGCCGTTCTGCTAATTCAAAATATTCGATGCAAAAATTTCAAACCAAATATTACATTTACTGTAAATCTGCAAAGAAGAAAGTACAAGTATGGCAAAAATTTTTTTTGACAGTTTTACAAATCACTAAATATAGAGTGCAAAGTATTATGAAGACATACTTTGAAACCGGACAACTTTTAACAGAAAAAAGAGGAGGTGACCGTATTTCTAATAAATATCTACACAAACGCGAAGCTATTAAAAGATTTATTAATAAAATTCCATGCCAAGAACCTCATTACTGCAGAGGAAATACCAAGAGGTATTATTTGTCATCGGAATTGTCCATTAATAAATTATGGAAGCAATACAATATAGAAACTAGTCATGATTTAAAAGTAAAAAAATCCTACTTTCGACACATATTCAATAGTAACTACAATCTCGGCTTTGGTACTCCAAGAACAGACGTTTGTGCCACTTGTTTGAGATTTTCATCAGAAATCGGTCACCAAAATGATTCTCAAGCACGAAACGAACTAATGATCTCTCAAAGATTACACAAATTGAGAGCTAAAGCATTTTTTGAAAAAGTCAGAGAAGAAAACCCAAACCTAAAGACGTTTTCATTTGATTGTGAAAAAAATTTAAATTTGCTTAAACTTCCTGACCAAGTCGCATACTACCTGAGAAATATTTATTTGTTTAACTTCACAATAGTGGAGGGCTCTTCAAAAAGCAAGTTAACTCCTACAAACATGTTTGCCTACTGTTGGACAGAAAATGTTTTTCCCAAAGCTGCTAACGAAATTGCGTCAGCCTTGTATCACCGACTGAAAAACACAGACTTCTCTTCTTGTCAAATAGTTCGACTTGTCGCTGATGGCTGTGCAGGCCAGAACAAAAATACTATTATGCTGGCTATGTTAGCTAAATGGATGACAGAAGCTCCTCAAAATGTTAAACAAATTGAACTAGTGTTTCCAGTAGTTGGACATTCTTACATACCACCTGACAGGGTATTCGCTAAGATCGAAAAGGAAGTCCGGCTCCACGAAGAAATAAATAGCCCCCAAAAATACTTGGACATTATTTCAAACTTTAGTACTGTCACTACCTTGGGAGCTACTGATTGCGAAGTCCTTGACTGGAAAACAGCTTCACAGGAAGTTTTTAAACCTGTGAGCAACTGCCATTTCAAATTTAAACAGTGTAAACGTTTCATTTTAAAACGTTCGAAGAGACTCGGAAATATTTTGATTCAAGGGCATTTACATTATAAATCCGATGATGGAGTTTGCAAAAATGTTTGTAAACCAGGAAAAAAAAGCGCTATGATAAATCCAGAAAAAATACGTCCTTCCAACAAATTAACTGCCGCAAAAAAAAAGATACACTAACCTTGCTAAGAAGCCATTGGGGTAACGATTGGCACCTAAACGAAAATTTGAAATTTTTCAAAGAGTTACTATAAGAATATAATGATGACCAAACTGAGGATAGTAACCAACAGGGTGAAGACGGTGACAATAACGAAGAATTGTGTGAGCCAAATGAAGAAATTGATGACATGCATGTGTGAATAATAAGAAATAAGTAAACTGAAACTTATATAAGAATAATACCTATTAAATAATTGATGATTAGAACAATAAACAGTGTACGATAAAAAAAGTTTAAATTTTATTTATTACCATAATATAAAAATAAAACCTAAGTATTAAAATTCATAATCATAGCGTTACATCTTTTTATTTCTAATAAATTCGCTTAATAATATTTCCTAGTAAAAAGGAATATCTGAAGATTTTTGAAAAAAATAAGTACCTAAGTATCAAGATTATTACAGTAAAACATCAACAAAAACAGTCATTACAAATGCAGCAATATCCATGATTGACTGGTGCAAAACCAGCAACATCCAATTAAGAATGGCGCAAAAGCAGCATTATCCACACATTGGATGCAAAAACAGCAACATCCTAAATGTATTACTTTATTTTGGTAAATGTAGTGTTTCTTAGGGAATTCTGTTTTACAATATCTGATTCTATCATCATTAGTTATCTATTCTTGTAACATAATGTAACTAAAAATTGGTACATGCAACGTAAACAAAAAAAGATGTCTACTGCCTTTTCAGTAAAAGTGAATGTTGCTGCTTTTGCTTCTATATGACTCAAGTGTTAAAAGACGATTTCGAGACGCGATTGAACTGTGTCGTGACGGATTGTTATTAGAATCGCAGTGGACTAGTTTAGTGTATCGTAGTTTAAAATGTCTACGAACTATCTAGTCAACGTTCCCAAGTTAACGGGACGCGAAAATTACAGCGAATGGTGTTCCGCGGCCGAAAATTTCCTAATCCTGGAGGGCATGAAGCGTTGCGTGAAACCAGAAGCCGGAAAATAAATAAAAACTGCTGACGACGAAAAAAACCAAAGCGAAATTGATAATGACGATCGACTCGTCTTTATACGTACACGTGAAGAATGTTAGATCTTCAAAAGAATTATGGGATAAGATAAAACAGTTATTCAACGAAAATGGATTTTCACGAAGGATAAGTCTACTGCGGAATTTGATTTCGATTCGCCGAGAGAATTGCAGTTCGATGACGTATTATGTGACGCAGATTATCGATACAGCACAGAAACTCAGTGGAACAGGGTTCGAAATTAATGATCAGTGGACAGGATCATTGCTGTTGGCGGGATTGCCTGATCGTTTCTCCCCTATGATCATGGCAATCGAGCATTCTGGGATTCCTATAACGGCAGATTCCATCAAAACAAAATTGCTGGACATGTATTTGCCAAGTCACGACGAGAGTGAAGTTAGCGGTGCTTTTACCATTTGTTCAAAGTTCAAGGGAAAACAAATTACTAATTTGTCTATGGCCCGAAAAAAATATTATGTTGGTAACACTGGTTCATCAAAGACAAACGTCAAGCAGGTAAAGTGTTATCGATGTAAACAAATAGGCCATTACAAAAATCTGTGTAGAAATAACGAAAAAAACTCGTCAAATCAGAAAAATAAGGAAAGAATGCAGTCTAATGCATTTAGCGCCGTGTTCCTGAGTGGAAACTTTAGTAAAAATGAATAGTATAATTATCGACTCGGGCGCAAGTGTACACCTTACAGCAAATGAAAGCTGGGTTATTAATGCACAGTATGAACAAGACAAAGAAATTGTTGTTGCTAACAGTGAAAAGGTGTCAGCTCTGGCGAAGTAAATATCACGACTACAACAGATAACTGCGAATATGACAACATAGTGAAAAACGTGTTTTGTATACCAACCCTAACCACAAACTTATTATCTTTTAGCCAATTGATTTTGAAAGGCAACTGTCTCTTTCACGGAAGACGGTTGTTCAGTTTATTATCAGAAGAATGAGTTAGTTGCTAAGGCAGTGTTGGTCAATGGAGTATATTGACACTTTAACAACTGAAAATAATCAGCTAAAACAAACAACGATTGAACAAGAGAGGAAAATAGTACAGTTTGAAGAAGTTTACCATGGATCTCCATCTTACAAAAACTCCGCTCGAAAAAGTAAATCCAAAAGCAGCTGTAATGAGATTTTATTGGATGAGACCATCGCTGCAAGTGCCGACAACAACGACCAGGAGGATATTACCTCTCAACCGACAGATGTCGTTACTGGTACATTGCAACAGCAAACCGCGGAAAAGAAAAATGAATCACAGCCCAACTGTAGTAATGAAGACAAGGCTGAATCATTGAATGTTACCAATAAACATAATATATACATCTTCGGAGATCAACAAGCCCATGGTCTCAATAAAACCTTGACGAACACTAGGTCCAACAAGTGAAACGATACTCATAACATAAGATCCTTTATCAAGCCAACGGCTACGGGTGCACAAATACTAAATAGTTGCAATGACGACTTCATAAATATATTAACCCCGGACGATATTATAATTTTAGTCTTAGGATCTAACGATAAAAACCCTTATTCATTTATAACTGAACTATGTAACGTTTTGTATAAACTGCGCAAACAAACTGTATTCATCACTAATGTGCAATATAACCCGTACCTAAACGAAGATACAATTAATTATAATTTAGAATTGATTATACAAAACTACAAGAACTGTAAATACCTAAAAATACACAAGTCGGCAATGAAACATAACAATAATGCTTGTCATAGGAAAAGTTACCAACAGGAATATCTGGAGTATTTGTGTTTTGGATATTCTGTTGTGGGGAAATGCCGCCGATATCCAGACAATTTTTGTTTTAGAAAAAAGGGCAATTCGTTCAATCTATAAATTAAGTCCCAGACACTCCCTCAGAGATAAATTTAAAGAGATTAATATAATTACTGTGCCTTCTCAGTACATTTATGAAAATCTTCTGTATGCACATAAAAATATTAATCTGTTTAAAAAATACAGTGATATCCACAATATAAATACTAGAAACAAACACAAATTTATTGTTCCTGCAACCAGGCTCAAGAAAATAGGTGGCTCGTTTAGATGCCAATGTATACGTTTTTATAATAAACTTCCTAGCCACATTCAAGATCTAAGCTTTAATAAATTCAAATCTTTTATAAAACGGAAACTATGCCAGAAAGCCTATTTTACTGTGAAAGACTATAATTATTGAGGACAAAAAGGCTTGGGATTGAGCTGCTCCAATAAATTTACACGGTGAATGTTGATTTTAATTTGCTAGCTATTTTAGACATGAATATTTACTGTAAAAAGTATTATATTATTTTCATTATTGAGAATATGAGGACTATGTGGGTCATTGTTTCAGTTATATTCTTGATCTGGCAGTTTAAGTAGTTTATGCGGCCTACCCAAATGTCCTTTCTTTGGTATTGTTCGTCGAATCGTTGAGCTCCTTAAGATCTGAGTTGAGCTGCACGGTTACTGACAAATGCGTGCACTGACTGGACAGGTCCACTTAATCTGTGTGGTTCTTTCCTCAAAAGACCATTTCAGACACCAATCTACATGGTTCTCAAACATTATGTCCGATTTTCTATATACACATTGACATTTTTGAATTTTATATACACAATAACATGAGTATTTACTTGTAAAGTATTATGTTATTTTAATTATTGTGAATGTGAGGATTATGTGGGTCATTGCTTTTTTTCTCAGTTAATTTTAATCATGATCTGGCAGATTGAGTAATTTATGTGGCCTACCCAAATGTCCTTTCTTTGGTATTGTTCTTCGAATCGTTGAGCTCCTTAAGTCCTGACTTCCTGAGTTGAGCTGCACGATTACTGACAAATGCGTGCACTGACTGGACAGGTCCACTCAATCTGTGTGGTTCTTTCCTCAAAAGACCATTTCAGATACCAATCTACATGGTCTTCACATGATCTGACCAAGATTATGTCTGGACTTTAAAAGTGACTGTGACCTCTGAGTTTGTTTCGGCCTTTCTTCTCAGAGTAGTCAGATAGGAAACGCCGACCTCATCTAGTTTAAAAATATGATTGACGTGTAAAAGTGTTTGTACAAACCTACTTACAGAAATAAAATCATTTATCAAATACGAGAATCGATTATAAGAAATACCAAACAGAGTTCCTCAATAAATATAAGAATAAACAAGTGGGAACAAAACCAACGTACACCACACATGCACAACACCTTGAATCTAACACACATACAATACCCCTAAAAACATCACAAACAAAAATTACAACCTATTTTGAAAGAATTACAAACAAGACAAACACGTATAATACGTTTTTTCGTAGATAAAAATAAAACCACGACAATTACGTTAATTCACCAAAATATTGCCGGAGTACTAAATAACCAAGAATTAATAGAACTAGCTCTAACAGACTTACAACATGAACTGGGTTCCATTGACATGGTATGTCTCACAGACACCTTTCTAAAGTGGTTCTGAATCAAACCTTAGAATTGACAATTATAAAATGGCATAATTTTTCTCTCGGTCAAACCAGCGCCGAGGTGGTTCATGTATCCTAATAAAAAATAATATATAGTGCAAAGAAATCGTTAAAACTACCCCCCCCCCCCCCCGGTTCCCCTCCAATTCGAATACTGTGCCATTGAAATTCCTAAACATAACCTTATAGTAGTATGCATTTATAGAACACCTACACAAAATGCGACGACATTTCTGAATAGTTTGGAAATCCTTACTAATAAACTATGTGAAAAGGTGAAGAAAAAAGTCATCATATGCGGTGACTGGAATATAGACGTCCTAAAAAGAAATAAAATATCCACTGACTTAAATTCCATACTTAATAATAACAACCTGAAAAACCATATTACAGTACCGACGCGGAAAATCTCTTGTTTAGACTTAATTGTGAGCAATATAGACGACGCTAAGCCTGAACTGCACTATTTAGCACTATCAGACCACGAAACAGCACAATCTCTAACAGTTGACTTAGAAACTGATAATAAAGTTAAGACATTCACAGTCTCTGGTTTAAAACTGTAAGGGAGCTCAATGACGAAAACATAACTAAATTTAGAGACTGTTTATCAAGCTTATCTTTCTCTGAGGTATACGAATGCCACCCAACAAAAAACGCCTTCAATTGCCTGCAAGATACAATCATTCTTTTTTACAATTTGCGCTTCCCCATTTATTAAAGTTAAGAATAGTAACAAGCAAGTGAAAAGCCGATGCCTAACAAAAAACATAAAACGATGTTGTATTACAAAACGGACATTATACCTAAAATATAACCTTTTTAGAGCTAACAAAAACAAAACAAAAAAAAATATGACAACTATACTCGAATACTAAAAAGATGTATACAAAATGCGCAACAAATTAATAGTTCACAGTACATCAAAAAAGCAAAAAATGCAAGTAAAGCAGCGTGGAACTTAATTAAAACAGATGTTAATAATACGACAAGTTACTCTGACATTGACTCAATACAAATCAATACTGACATTTATGACAACCCTAACCATATTTGTGACCTTTTCAATGACTATTACATATCCCTAACCAATACGACCCAAAAACCTCGAGAAAATAATCAGAGTACCAATATTACAATTTCTCAGAACCCTAAAAGCATTTTCCTAACACCAATAGATGAAACAGATGTGTATAAAATAATTAATAGTTTAAAAAATACGAACTCGACTGGTTATGACGACTTAAGTACCAAAGTGTTAAAAATATGTGCATCGACTATAATCTCGCCTTTAAGCTACATAATAAATTTATCCCTAAGTGAAGGAGTCTTCCCAAAACGACTGAAAATGTCTATTGTCAAACCTCTATACAAGAAAGGCTCAAAGTCGGATATGAGTAATACCAACCAATCACTTTAATCCCCATACTATCAAAAATATTTGAGAAGGTTATGTGTAATAAAATAGAGAACTTTTTGACATCATGTAACATCCTTAAAAAGAAGCTGATGACACAACATTGATTATTAAAAGCGACGATAACAAAGACTTGGAAAAACGAATTGTTAAAGCAATAGACAAGGCAATCAAATGGCTAGAAAATAATATCTATAAGGGATTTATCTCGGTGGATTTTGAAATGAACTACACACGGACTTAGTAAAACAGTTTATATTGGTAACGGCACAATTATTACACGATCAATAATTAGTCAAACACAAAAGATGGCGTCCGTCGCACGATCGCAGCGTGCGCGGTCTTAGGTACGTAGCGGGGGATCGACTGACCACGCGTGCGAGCGCTGGCGACGGGAAGCGAGCAAAGTATCTTTGTAGCGGTGAGTACTGCGTGAACTAACTTTGACGCGGCGACGCGGACGCAACACAATGCTACATAACTTAACAACTTCCCTGTCCCCATACAACTCATTTTGATAATGCCCTACGTCCACAGGTTTTTCTTATCGTTACGCTCATTAGCTTTTTTGAGTCACATGTGACTCATGAACGTAGGGCGTTAATTTGTCTTTACCACGTTCAATGAGTCATATGTGAACACACACACACACACAAATGCATTTATTGAGTGACACTAACAATACATCATCCGTCAAATGTCAATCAACTGTCATAACTACAATTAGATTAGAAAGTTGAATGTTCATTTGAGGTTATAATTGATATTTTATTGGAAAAAGGTCTGTTTTGTGGTTATAAATTGATATTTCGTTGGATCACTATTACAAGGTTCTATGTTACAATTTTAGCACTTATTGAGATAAGAATGCTACAAGGTTCTATGTGTCATTAGCCACACTTTTCAAAAAACAAACCACTAGATGGCAGCACTATTACTACAAAATATAAATTTTCCATAGTCCTATGTTGTATTTTTACTACGCAAAGAAATAACGAAGTTCCATGTTAAACATAGAACCTTCCAATTTTGATTTTATTCATATTTACGATAACACGGTTCTATGTTAAAGATAGGACTTTGCTTAGAGAAAAAACATCAACGTGTCTATGACCAAAGTTCTATGTCAGCTGTCAGTGTCAAAGTCATCTCAATTTCGCGGTTAATGCTACGGGTTTATTGTGTCATTATAACGGTTATCCCTTCAATTTTGTGTAAAATGGATGAGCGGCGTATAATTATGGACTATTCGAGTGATGACTCAGTGGCAGATAAAGATTTCGTGCCTCCATCACCTCCTTGTCGTATATCCTCAAGTTCTATGAGTTCCACAGATTCTGAAGAAGATAGGAGGTGAGTTCATTTCAATTTCATACTAAACAGTTCAAGAAGTTTTTCAATTGATAATTTTCATGAACTAGTTCTTTTATTTTCAGATCTGTACACAATCAATCCAACGTTGATGAAGAAAATGTTGTGTGTGAAGCACAACCTAAAAAACGATCACGTAAGCGACAGAGAAATGAACAAGAATGGAAGGTTAATAAACGAAAAGATGCAAGAAATAAGGGGTTAGAATACGTGTCTAGTCGAAAGAAGCTAATGCCGGCAAAGGAGATAAGAAAAAGCAAGGATTGTCTAAATAAATGTGTGTTTAAATGTAGCCAAAAGATTACTGATGATGAAAGAAGATCAATTTTTACTAATTATTATAAATTATCTTCAGAAGAAAAACGAATGTTTTTGTTGAATAATACGAATTGTTTACAACCTGACAGGAGACGCAAAGGAAAGAATGATGAAAATTCAAAGAAAAAAGTCAGCTATCAGTTTTTTTTCACTGTGAATTCTGCGAAGATAAAAGTGTGTAAGAATTTCTTCTGTGATACTTTAGTGATTAGCCAGAAACCAATATATAATATACACAAAACAAAGAATAATATCTCAAATACTCCTGTACCCAGTAACCAAGGAAAACATACAAAAAGAGCCACAGCTGAAGAAGATAGACTGCTTGTTAAGGAACACATTAATTCATTTCCCCGGGTTCCATCACATTTTTGCAGGAAAGACTCTTCTAGAGAGTATTTAGAACGCTTTTTGACCATCAAAAAAATGTATTCTCTGTATATTGCCTGGATTGCAGAAAAGAACAAGCTTCCAGTTAAGCAAGAAGTATACGACGTATATTCTGTAATGATTTCAATATCTACTTTCAAAAACCTAAAAAAGACAGATGTGATTTATGTGAGGAGGTTGATATAAATTACAAAGAAGGACATACATTAACATTAGATTTACAAGAGAAGATAAACAGGCACAAAACAGAAAAGATGGCTGCTAGATCAAACCGTGATAAAGACAGAAAAGGTACAATTCCAGTATTGTGCTTTGATCTAGAGAATGTTTTATCTTGTCCCAAGACAGAAGTAAGCAATTTTTTTTACAAAAGTAAATTTTCTACTTACAACATGACAGGCCATCTTTCTACTAATAAAAAAGTGTACTGTGCCATTTGGAGTGAGAACACTGCTGGAAGAAGTGGAAATGATATAGCAAGTGCAGTATACAAAATTTTGACACAGGTTCTGCTTGACAACCCCCATTTCACATCAATTATATTATGGAGTGATAGTTGTGTTCCACAGAACCGCAACAGCATCATGAGCTTTGCTTTAAGACAGCTTATTGATAAATTTTCTACATTGGAACAAATTACCTTAAAATTTTCAACACCTGGATATTCTTGCATTCAAGAAATTGACAATGTGCATAGCTGTATTGATAGAGTCCTCCTAAAAGCTGAATATTATTCACCTGTATCTCTCATGAGATTATTATTGCAGGTAAATTCAGCTAAACCCTATTCTATCATGCAAATGAGTGGCAAAGATTTCTTTAATTTTCAAGAAGCCTGTTCAAGGCTAAAATATTCACTAGTTCCTTTTTCCAAAGTGACAGAGCTTCGATTTACGAAGTCACAACTAGAAGTGAGTTTTAAATGTTCACACACTGCAGAATTATATACTGTAGCTAATCTGAGACCCCAGAATACCCGAAGGAATGTAAACACAATTTTTTTTACCGAACCAAAACAGTTAAAAATACCTGTGTTGTGCAAGACTAAAACGGATAATATACGGTCTATGTATCGGTGGATGCCTACATTGGACAAGGAGTACTATGAGGCAAAATTCAGAAAATAAAATGTGACTCATAACTTTTTAATATTGTCTAAATTTAACTTTTAGTGACTTATTTTGTCTAAATAAGCATACTTTTTTATGATAAATAAAGATATTTAATGGTATAATGTTTTGTAATGCTACTGTGACATGAAAAAAAGAGAGGCCTATACTATAGGTACCCAGCAGTGGGTGATTCTGGGCTGAAATGATGATTTCTTTCACTTATTTCAGAGGAACAGAACCTAAGTTCTGGTTTAAAATAAATAAATAAATATTTTTTCAATCACAAAGTTCTATGTTATTTTAATTTCGTTAATATTTCAGAGTATAAAAGTCGATATCCAATTTTTTGTTCCTAGAAAGCATTATGTAGTCCTAAATTAAGATATTAAAATGTCACTTAGGCATTAGGGCTACATGTATACATTTTACTAAAGTCAAAAATTTAAAAGTAAAATTACTCAACTTCATTAAAGTTAACTTAGAACCTTGTAATAGTGAGCCAACGATTTATCTAGAAAATGGCTTATAGAAGATATACAAATGAAGAATTGTTGCGGTATTTAGAAAATTCAGATGAAGAACCATTTAGTAGCGGAAGTGACGAAGAATATCAGCCCAACAATGAAGATGAAGAAAGCGAGGATACCGAGGTAATTGCAGATTTTATAGCAAATAGTGCAGGCAGAGGTACTGAGATTCCGTCACCCACTCCAGCAAGTTCATCGTCATCCGATCCATCTGATGCCCAATGGAAAAGAGATGTTTTGCCTTTAGGGAGAGAAACGTTTATAGCCAATCACGGTGTACAAAATATCGACGCAATTACTGAAGATGGGCGAGTTAGTTTGATCAAAATTTATGCCTATTTTGTACCTGATGATTTAATTGATGAAATGGTAATTCATACCAATAATTACGCTCAGTTGTTGAAAGAATTACGAACTGCACGATTTAGTCGAATGACAAGATGGAAAGACGTCACTAGAGAGGAATTGAAAACATTTTTTGGAGTAATAATCTACATGGGTCTCAATCCTAAGCCGTCAATCGAATACTACTGGAAATTAGACGTGCTTTACTATAATCCTCTTATGCACAGAATAAATATGTCGTATAACAGGTTCAGCTCCATTCTAAGATGCTGGCACTTTACAGAAATCCAAATAGGTGTCGTTGGAGAGCAAAGAACTCATAAAATAGACCCACTCATACATAAAATGGTAAACAATTTTCGTAGTCTTTATCTACCTTCCGATATTGTTGTCGTTGATGAGTCAATGGTCAAATTTCATGGAAGGTTGCTAATAAGAACTTATAACCCAGCCAAAACAGATCGCTATGGTATGAAAATATATAAGGCCTGCACAATAAATAGCTACACATGGTCCTACCAACTTTATAACGGGATTTCGCATCAATTAGAGGGTCTTGATAAACCTGGTTCAACAGTGGTACAGCTCACAGAGCCGCTTTTAGATGCAGGTCGTATTATCATCGCTGACAACTATTATACCAGTTTGCCTTTGGCCGAGTATCTAAAAGGTCGCAATACTGATTTATGCGGCACTTTACGTAAAAATAAAAGAAATTTGCCAAAAGAAGTAGTAAAGGCGAAGTTAAGAAAAGGAGAACAAATAGCTAGACAAAAGGACAACCTCTATACTGTACTAAAATGGCATGATAAACGCGACGTCCTTATGATCTCAACCTGCCATGGAGACGGTATGTCTAACGTCACTACTTACCGCGGCGACATTATGAAACCTGATGCAATCATCGATTACAATGATGCCAAAAAAGGCATCGATATTTCAGACCAACTTGCTTCCTTTCATTCGCCGTTACGTAAAAGTTTATCGTGGTACAAAAAGATAGCAATAGATTTGCTATTTCAAGTCGCCATTATCAATGCCAGATGCATCTACGAGGGCGGCACTGAAAATTTCGGGAATCAAGGAAGTGACACAACATTACTATTTAAAAATGTATTTATTGCTTTTCGAAGTATTCTCCGCGAATTTTGACACATTTTTTTCATACGATGGAACCAATCATTGAAGCAACCATTCCATTCGGAAGTTGGGGTCTCCAAAATGGCCGTTTTGTAGGCGTCCACAGCTTCTTCAGGTGATGAAAATCTCTGTCCACGCAATTTATTCTTTATTTTAGGGAAAGTATAGAAATCATTAGGGCTTAGGTCGGGGCTGTACGGCGGATGGTCTAATTATTCTATGTTTTCTTGCTCTAAAAACTCTTTTGTTCTGTGCGCGGTGTGAGAACTCGCATTGTCGTGATGGAGGATGATGCGGCGGTTGCAGTTCTCTTTACGGAGTTCAGAAACGACCAGTGGCAAACAAATGCTAGCATACCACTCTGCATTAACCGTTCTTTGTCCCTCAAGAGGAATAGTCGTAACATGGCCGGTTTTGGAGACAAACGTGGCCACCATTTTTTTTGCAACACTCCGTGAACGAACAATTTTTGTTGGCTTTAACTCATTTTCGAACACACAAACTCGTGACTGGTTTTTTGTTTCGGGTTCGTACGCGTATATCCAGTATTCGTCACCTGATACGATGTTGTATACAGCATTTGAGGATCCTGCGTGGAATCTTTCGAGAGTTCTGACGCACCAAGTAACGCGAGCCGCTTTTTGCTCTTCACAGAGAGAATGCGGTATCCATCGGGAAAGCAACGTTTTTTACACCTAATTGTTCATGCAAGATTATTTGTATTTGACTCATGCCAATGTCTAAGGTTGCCTGAATTTCGCGGTATGTCACATGTCGATCTTCGTCAATCAGCTTACGCACAGCATCAACGTTTTCTTGGGTGACTGCAGTTTTTGGACGACCTTGACGGGGATCATCACTGAGCTTGACACGTCCACGTTGAAATTCAGCAAACCAGCGATAAATTGTGGTTTTGGATGGGGCTTCATCACCAAATGCAGAAATCATCCGGTCAACACACTGTTTTTGGGTTAAACCACTTCGAAAGTCATAATAAATCATCGCTCTTAAATTTTCTCGAGTCAATTCCATTTTCTCAACGACTAAACAAGTTTAACAAAACCTTGTAACAAGGCCGAGAATCTTTTTTTAAATAAATAAATGGTATTCGATTTTTAAAACCAACGAGTTTTCAATTAAAAAGATTTTAATATGACAGGAACAGTGGAAATATTCCATTCCCGATACTTTTAGTGCAGCCCTCGTACAACGAGTTGGCAGACGGCCCTAAGTTGTCAGTTTTACTAGTCCAAGAACATCTAGTCCGACATTTCCTTGGACCTGCAGCATTAACCACAGAAAGTAACCAACCTAAAAGATCTTCAATCTCCTGTAACTCTCCAAGACCTTCAATAGCCTCTTCAAGTCATTCTGGACATTCTCTACAAGAAATACCTCGAAATGCAAACAATAAACTCGTCCGAAAAAGATGCACTGGGTGCTATGTCAAATTGAAAAACGAAGGATTATTGGCAAGAAAAGCTAAGCAAGTACACACTGAGTGCAAAAGGTGTGAAAAAGCATTCTGTTTAGAATGTTATAATGAGAAACATGCTTGATTTTATAATATTTTCTTGTAATAAAATCCTTACGTTGCAGTACCTATTAGAGTTTTATTTATGGCAAATTTCTATAGTGATTAAATGATAAATATAAAAAAATCGCGAAATTTTCTTTTATCATTGTAAACATTAGGCTTTTTGCTATACGTCCACGTACGATTTAAATAAATATCATGTCACGTTCATACCGAAAAATGTGCCTCAAATTGTATAGAGAAATGAGTCACCTGTGTGTGACTCATGAACTTATTCTAGTAGGGTAGGGTGGGGCTGAAAGGTCCATTTTGCGTATATCGCCTTGTAACTATTTACGTATAAGGTTCATAGAAATAAATTTTGTAGCAATGGATACCGCTATCCTTCATTTACAAGAATGAAAAAGTGAACATAAGTAATGTTTATCTATAACCCAGATATTTGCATTTTAGAATATCGAGTCGAATGGTCCCTTTTGCCCCAAGGGTGGGGTAAGAAGGACCAGTGTTGGGGTAAAAAGAACCAGCGTAATTAAATAGCTTCTTAAGGTTAATTAAAGCAAGTTGTTTACGCATCAAGCTTCATGTGCGAGGGGCGAGGGAGGGGGCGAGCCGAGCGCGCCGCCGCCGCCGCCGCGCGCCGCTAGCGGCTCCGCGCCCGACGGCCGTCGTGTTGCTACTTGACCGACAGAACCCAACGCAGGCGCATGTACTCGTTCGCTGTGCGCATCAATCACTCTTAGTAAAATATTGTTAAGTAATATAAAATCATTAAAAAAAACTTACATCATCAATAAGCAATTATTGAAGAAGTCCTGACCTCCACACATACCTACATCGGCTAAAATAAAAACATAGTGGTCCTTTCGAGTCGAAACATCCAAAGGTCTGCTTAAAGAAGACGAAGATCAGCGCAAGTCAGAGGTCAGTCAGTTGCTCAGTTACCATTTCCTTACCCATTCCTTGCGATTAGTGCTAATACGTGTGTTGTTTGTGTAATTTACGTGTAAATTCAACAGTTATTCTTCGAAACCGTAAGTAATTACTTTCCCTTGTCTGTCATGGCTACCGACGCGACGAAAACAGTTTTAGTTAAAAAGCGAGGCATAGTTAAAAGTAAATTGACTTTGTTTGCAAAATTTATTACGTCGTTAGAAATATTAGAATGTACTGCATTAAGTAACGCGCAGAAAACAGAATTACAAGTTCGTTTGCAAATGACCGAAGCTTTGTTGAAAGATTTCTCGGAAATTCAGGATGAAATAGATCTTTTATTGCCTGATAGTCAGTTATCAGGCGAAATAGAGGAAAGAGAGACTTTTGAGAATAAGTATTATTCCATTATAGCCAATGCCAAATGTTTGCTTAATTCAAATGATCCCGTCGTACTGAACCCACAGGGAATGGCTTTCAAACCTTTATCCTCCATTAAATTACCTACAATTAAGCTGCCAACCTTTGATGGCACGTATGATCAGTGGTTGGAGTTTAAAGACACGTACTTGTCTCTTATTCATCACTCAAAAGACATAGATGACATACAAAAGTTCCACTACTTACGTTCTGCTCTCACTGGTAACGCCTTACAAGTAATTAAATCGTTAGAATTTTCTGCTGAGAATTATTCTATTGCCTGGGATCTACTTGAAAATCGCTATAATAACGATCGTTTGCTACTAAATAATCACCTAAAAGCCTTATTTGTTATGCAGTCAATGAACAAAGAGTCTGCGGCTCAAATTAGAAAATTTATTGACAATATCTTGAGAAATCTTCGTTCGTTAAAAATGTTAGGGGAACCTACTGAGTCGTGGGATTCCATAGTAATTTTTACTACAGTGTCAAAGTTAGATACAAATACAGAAAGGGAATGGGAAAATTATGCAGGGAATTTAATAAATAACGTACTGCAGGGAAATTGCTCTTCAGGCTCTAAGATGACCCAACCAAAAATTAAAATAGATGACTTTATAAAATTTCTTAAAAATAAAGCAGATGTGCTTGAGATGGTCAAAGTTTCTTATAACAATAAAGTAGGCGACAACAATAATACAAAAAAGCCGCACTCGAGTCAAGTCAATAATAATACTCATAGTTATGTTGCTACACAAGCTTATAACAATAACTTAAAAAATAATAATAACAAATCCGCTAGAACTACAAAGCGTTCGCGAGTTTGCAATTTGTGTGATGGTAATCATGCTCTTTATTCATGTGACAAGTTTTTAACTTTGTCATTTAATGATAAGTCTAAATTTATCGAAGACAAGAAACTTTGTTGCAATTGTTTGCGAGTCGGCCATACTGAGGCACACTGTTGGTTTGGACCCTGCAAACAATGCAATTTAAAACATAATTCTTTACTTCAATGTGTCACTAAAATGTCAAATGACTCGGCACAAGTGAAACCGCAGGCTGAGCCCGTTGCAGGCCCATCACAAACTGCGGTGATGCATTCAGCTACTCAAGTGATCAATAACAAGCAAGACAACAGCTGTTTATCTTTAACATTACAGCCTGTCTTGCTGTCCACAGCATTAGTGGAGATCGCTGACAGCCAAAATAAATATCACACTATTCGAGCATTACTCGATAATGGTAGTCAACAATGTTTTATTGCTGAACCTTTATGTAAACAATTAAATACTAAAATGCTACAGTCCACTGTCCAAGTCACAGGCGTAGGGCACTGCATTACACAGTCCACGCAATCATGTGAAATTAAATTAAGATCTAAAACTGGCAATTATAATAAAAACTTAAAATGCTTAGTTTTACCTAATATTACTGCTCAATTACCATCGCTTAACATAGATTATATTAATTTTAACATACCTGATCATGTAACATTAGCAGATCCAAACTTTTATTTGCCTCATGAAATTCAGCTGCTTATTGGTGCAGATCTATTTTGGGAATTGTTAAATGACGGGTTAATTAGATTACCTACAGGACCTTGTCTCCAGAACACAAAGCTTGGATGGATTATATCAGGTCCGATTAAAACAAAGAATTTTAAAATTAAACAGATTACTTGTAATTTTACCCAAACACTTGATGTTCAACTTAAAAAGTTTTGGGAGTTGGAAGAAGTTATAACTCCTAGTGACACTTACTCGAAAGATGAACGTGCATGCGAAAATTTATTTTCTAGTACCACATTACGCGACGATAAAGGTCGATTTTCCGTGCGCATACCGTTAAAGGAATCAGCTGATTCGTTAGGTGACACTTTTTCGTTAGCGGAGAAACGGTTCTTATCACTCGAAAGAAAACTAGCGCACAATCCAGATTACAAAATAATGTACAGTGCATTCTTACAGGAATATTTAAACTTAGGGCATATGAGTCGCATTACATCATACCCATTTCCTACTTATTTTTTACCGCATCACGGAGTCCTTAGGGAAAATAGTAGTACTACTAAATTAAGAGTAGTTTTCGACGCAAGTGCTAAATCAACTAGTGGTAAATCTCTAAATGATATTCAGTTAACAGGTCCTATTTTGCAAAATGACATATTTTCAATTTTATTACGATTTCGCAAACATAGGTATATAGCTTGTGCTGATGTCGAGAAAATGTTTAGGCAGGTACTTATACAGCCAGACCAGCGTAGTTTACAGTGTATTTTATGGCGCGAAAATACTTCCGATCCGCTTGATGTGTATCAGCTGAACACGGTGACGTACGGTACCGCGTCCGCGCCGTACCTTAGCATGAGATGCATTCGACAACTTGCTATCGAATGTAATGATGCCGTCGTTTCGCATGTAATAAAGGAAGATATCTACGTAGATGATCTCATAACCGGTCATGATGATAAAAGGATATTAACTAAAATATGTAATAGTATTTCTAAGGTGTTGAGTTCGGGATGCTTTATATTACGTAAATGGGTTTATAATTATGACACGTCAGAATCGGATACGAATACAATAACAAATAATAATACTTCATCAAAAGAAATGTCTCTAGGAGAGAATTGTCAAAACAGAACATTAGGTTTAGGTTGGTTTTACGCGAGCGATGAACTTCATTTCTTAACAGAACTTAAGAACGAAAATGCTCCGATGGTTACCAAAAGAATTATTTTATCGATCGTTTCGCAAATTTATGATCCACTAGGCCTATTGTCACCGACAATTATAATTGCAAAGATTATTTTGCAGAAATTATGGTTATGCAAAATTGGATGGGACGATCCTATTCCACAGAACATTGAATTAAATTGGAATAACTTCATCCAAACGTTAAATTGTTTACACACTATACGGATCCCTCGACATGTTATAGGTGATTTATGTAACGATAATATACAAGTTGAACTGCATATTTTTTGCGACGCCTCGCAGAGCGCGTACGGCGCCTGTGCCTATGTCCGCGCGTTTAGTGATAATAATAATAGTAATTCAATCGATGCGATATCAGTTCGTTTATTGTGTGCAAAAGGTAAAGTGGCTCCAGTAAAACCGGTCAGTATTCCGCGTCTCGAGCTATGCGCTGCATTGTTGGGTGCGAGATTGTATAGTAAAATAATTAAAGTAATTAAGATTAAATTTCAAAATGTTTATTTATGGTCCGACTCAACGACAGTATTAGGATGGTTAAATATAACACCGAGTTCTTTGAAGCCGTTTGTTCAAAATAGGGTTGTAGAGATCAATGAGCTTACTGAAGGATGTTCCTGGTTACATATAAAGGGTAAGCAGAATCCAGCTGATTTAGTCTCGCGCGGCGTTATCATAGATGCGCTTCAAAGTTCTGATTTATGGTGGCACGGTCCGAGTTGTTTACATGAACCTAACTCAAGTTGGAAAAAAGGTCTCACGTCTGTCTGTCACAATATCAATTTTGATCAATTACCGGAGCTTAAGTTAAATACCGTTGCAATGGAATGTCAAGTAGGTACAGACCTAAACCTATTTAATAGATTTTCTTCTTTAAATCGTTTAAAGCACACAATGGCTTATATTTTGCGTTTTATTTCTAACACGAGAATTAAAGTTAAATCAAGCCGGGCTTACGGTGCCTTATCAGTTCAGGAGCTCAATAACTCGATGGTTATTTTGTCTCGATTGTCACAAAGGGAATCTTTTCCGGTTGAATATGAATGTTTAAAAAATAAGTTGCCAATAAAATCCAATCGTAATTTATCTGGTCTTAACATGTTCTTAGATGAATATGGACTCATGCGAGTTGGGGGGAGGATAAAAAATTCTCCTGAATTTTCATTTGATAAAAAACACCCAGTGGTGTTGTTCAGTGGACATAATTTCACGATACTTTTATTTAAATACGAGCATCATCGTTTATTGCACGCTGGGCCTCAACTACTTTTGTCCACTTTACGGGAAAATTGGTGGCCAGTAGGTGGTAGAAATTTATCCAAGAAAACCACTCGTACTTGTGTTGTTTGTACTCGGATAAAAGGAAAAACAATAAAGGCTCAAATGGGCAACTTACCAGTTGAGAGATTAGAATCAGAATTTCCGTTTTATCGTTGCGGCGTAGATTACGCCGGACCACTGTTCATACTGAGTCGTAAGGGAAGAGGGGCTAAGCTAGAAAAATGTTACATCTGTTTATTTATATGTTTCTCAACAAAGGCTATCCATTTGGAATTAGTTACCAGTCTCAGTACCGAAGCCTACATACTCGCTCTAAAAAGATTCATATCCAGACGAGGTAAACCTGCGGAGATATTTTCCGATAACGGGAAAAATTTCGTCGGAGCTTCAAAAGAATTTAAATCGTTCTTAGATGATAAAAATAATATTAATTCTATAATAAATTATACAGCTAATGAAAATATAAGGTTCTCATTCATTCCGCCGTACTCTCCTCACTTCGGTGGTCTATGGGAGGCAGGGGTTAAGTCTTCAAAATACCATCTCCGTCGAGTTGTCGGTAATGCGCATTTAACCTACGAAGAGCTAAGTACAGTGTTAGCATTAATCGAGTCTATTTTGAACTCACGTCCTATATCCCCATTATCCTCTGATCCCACTGACGTACTGCCACTAACGCCGGCGCACTTCCTCATCGGTCGTCCACTTACCGCAGCAGCTTGTGATGACATCACGACTACGCCAACCCTACGGCTGTCGCGCTACGCAAGAGTAGAACAATTGAGACAACACTTCTGGCAGAGATGGACGAGAGAATATATTACAGAGTTGCAAAAGAGAACAAAATGGAAGAACAAGGACCAAGACATTAAACCTGATACACTTGTTCTTATAAAAGAGGATAATTTGCCACCATTAAGATGGCGACTCGGTAGAGTCACCAAGACTTTTACCGGAAACGACGGCATTTCCAGAGTCGCTGACATAACAACGGCGACTGGAGTAATTAGACGGGCTTACACAAAATTATGCCCTTTATTCCTCGACGGTGAAGATGGTTCCGGAGCTGGTTTGTGATACCTCTGCACTTCATTGGAAGCGGGTCCTTCCAAGGCGGGGGCTATGTTTACGCATCAAGCTTCATGTGCGAGGGGCGAGGGAGGGGGCGAGCCGAGCGCGCCGCCGCCGCCGCCGCGCGCCGCTAGCGGCTCCGCGCCCGACGGCCGTCGTGTTGCTACTTGACCGACAGAACCCAACGCAGGCGCATGTACTCGTTCGCTGTGCGCATCAATCACTCTTAGTAAAATATTGTTAAGTAATATAAAATCATTAAAAAAAACTTACATCATCAATAAGCAATTATTGAAGAAGTCCTGACCTCCACACATACCTACATCGGCTAAAACAAAAACACAAGTAAATAAACGAAAACTATTTTAAATCAACCAGTCTTTATTTTAATTTAAAAAAACTAAACAACGTTACTTATCTTAAACTTATGGCACAGCATTTCAGTCTTAATTAATCTATATCTTTAAGTTTTAGGTCCAAAACCTATAATGTAACATTAAAACAACATATCTTTTAACAATTACTCGTCATCTGAATCGCAATTAATACACATATATGTCAAAGATGACAGAGAAGGATTAACACACTTCTCGTGAGACCAACCTTTGCAATTAGAACATTGCATCCAGCCTTCTCCAGGAATGCTTTCCAGGTATGATTCACAGCACACCAAGCAAAAACATTCCTCTTCTGAACTAGAACTGTCCTTCTTTTTATCAGTTAAAATTACTTTCTTCACTTGCTTATTTTTCTGATTAACAGCTTTTTTTCGAGAAATTACTTTTTTTTTCTTATTTTGTTGCTCTAATAGCAGTGCATCCTTTTCCGGCGTGTCTGTTAAAATAGCTGTCTTGCGTCGCTTTCTCCACCCTGTTCCCTTACGAGCTCCAGCCTTAGGGTAAGGTCTTATAGATTCGGGAGAAAACACGTTACTCGTAGATGTTGATGGCTGAGGCTCATTGCAAAAGGATAGAACAGCATGGGAAGTTGATGGTTGTGGCTCTATCACACAAACAGTGCTATCAGACAGTAATGGATCACTTGATGACAATAAGAGCGAAGCTGCAGATGAATTAGCTGCTCCTGGGTCGCTAGGTATTAACAAACTTGGTGATGTGGATGAAATAGGTGGATAACTTTCTATAGCTGCGGGTAACTCAGAATTTGTGATCACATACGGCTCAGTAGACGCAGAAGATGGTGCCTGTTGATTATGAGGGTTTGGTCGATCCGTCACGTAGCTTGGAGCGAAGTCGAAATCATTAAACACTTCTCGATTGAATGGATACGCGCCCGTTTTTTGGAACCCATTTGAAATATTGTTGGGAGTTAGCGCCAGTGGTAATGCAGTTCTAACTATTCCTGGGAGGTCGTAAATTGTCATTGTTTTGCCAGGATTATTACGCATCCATGCATCTTGTGCTGATGACAAATACTTTTTAAGTGGACCGAATACTGACACATCTAAAGGCTGTAGCTTGTGTGAACAGTGGGGTGGATACGAAAGCATCACTACCCCATTATCTTTGGCTAGATCTAATACAAGCAAGGAGAGATGAGAACAGTGATTATCCACCAGAAGCAATACAGGAGAATCTTTAGTTGGTTTTACATAGCTAATGAAATGTTTCATAAATTGCAAGAACTCCACATCGGTCATCCAGCCGCTTGCATTTCCTGCACCTATGCATTCTGCAGGGCCATCTCGCACAAAATGATCTTGATATTTCTTTCTTGGAAACACAAACAACGGTGGCACGGAACCACCAGTTGCTGAAACGGCAACCAGTAATGTAACGTTGGTTCCTCTTTCAGCTGATGTGACTGATCCAACGTTTCGTTTCCCTTTAGCCGCTATAATTTTGGAGGGTTTGGAGACAGTTGACACGTCTGTTTCATCGGCATTCCATACTTGAGACCCTCTAAATTTATGACGATCCATGACCTGTGCCAATTTATCAAAATATTCAGCAACATTCGTTCGGTTAAAGGAAGTTGCCCTACTCAAACTGGTAGCTTCCGGTTTCCGTATGGAGAGACGGTCGTTTCTTGACAAGAAACCTGATAACCAATCTTTGCCAGCCATTTTATTTGCATGCCATGTATTTGGCATCTGAAGATTATATTTAGTGGCACAGTCATATGCTAAGCGACGAACATCTTTGGGTCCTAAACCATGAAAGATTTGCGCAAGTGTAAGCAGATACTCACTGAGAGAAGATTCCTGTTCTGTGTTAAATACTAGTCTGGGAGTCCCGTAACCAAATCGTGGTGATTCTGGATTTTCTTTTAGGCGTGCGATAAATCTTATTAGAGAAGTTTTACTAATTTCGTAGTCACGACAAACTTGACGTAGGGATTTATTTTCGTTTGTGACTAGCTCAGCCGCACGTTGCATGATCTCGACAGACTTTTTACCTCTCTCGGTGGTTCTCTTGTAATTCCGCATTCTGAAAAGAATACCGTATCATTATATATTTTGTATAGGGTTAAAAGGTCCACCGTGGGGCATAAAGGTCCAGAGTGGACCTTTATACCCCAATTGTATGTTGATTGACGTTTGAGGTTATATAGAAAAATCTAAACAGACGATTCAATAAACAAAGGCTCTACGTTAAACTTTATACCACTTACTGCACCTTTAATAAAAGTTCAGTTTTGTAACTTTATAAACACAACAGTCAGACTAAAAATAAGTGATATGAAAAATTTTACTTACGTGAATTTTTTGCACCGCGACCGCGTACACACTCATCGGCGCTCACAAGCTCACTGCGCGGGGTTGCGTGGGTACCCCTCCCGTGTCCCCTTCATACGCCTGTCATTCGTTTCGCTCGCGCACTTTTTATTTCGGAGATAGGCATGGTGGACCTTTTTACCCGCGGACCTTTAAGCCCCACCCTACCCTACGTTCCAATGAGTCATATATGACTCATTGGACAGGGAAGTTGTTAATAATAAACATGATAAAAACAAATATAATACAATTTCAAGCACTTAACACTAACACAGTCTAGACATCCAGTTTAACAATTCCCCCTTAAACACTGATAATGAATGTGTATTCTTAGGTATAACCGTGGACCAACATTGTAGTTGGAAACCACACATAGATAAAAAAATAAAATAAAATAGATCGCTTTGTGTATGTCCTAAAAAGAATAAGACAATCGGTTAATCTAAATACCGCAATGGTTTACCATGCTTATGTAGCATCTGTATTCAGATATGGTCTTATAATTTGGGGAAACTCAGTAGACTTGCAAAGAGCTTTTAAAGGACAAAAAAAAATGTATCCGGGCAATGTGTGGAGCCCACTATTTAGATAGCTGTAAACCTTTATTTCGAAAGCTTAAAATACTGTCTTTACCATGTCTTTATATTTTTGAAATAAGTATCTATGTAAAAAAAAAAAAAAGCTGCTACAAAATAAATAGCAGAACATAGGACAAAGACAATTTGAAATTACCCCAAATAAAACTAATGCTATTTAAAAGAAATACCTAACTGCATGGCAATTATTATACAGGGTGGAATTTTGTAATGCCACCTGGAGGGAAAGTACTCTTAATACTGCAGATACAAAGTTTTACTCAAAGGAAACATTCCTTTATTTTTGAATAGAAAGCAAACTGCATTCAAAGATTTTCGAAAATTCTCTTCTCCCACACCCGGGAATCGAACCGGCTAAAATCTGAAAAAATTATACCCTGTACTTTTATTGCATCGATCTATTATAACCCTTATTACAAGGTAATAGAGCCTAAGTCAGCTTTTACTTATAAACAGTGTACTTTTCCTTTACTAAAGTACTGATGTTGCATTTTTACTTATTGTACAGAAATAATATGTATAATTCAGTTAGATTCTGGACGCTGTCGCGTAATCTAGTGTGCTTAGATCAAGGAAGCAATTAAGAGGGACATTGCCAAAAATATAAGTATTGAAGAACTTGTGTGTTTGTGTTTTGTAGTATGGTGAATTAAAGTGGTTCCAGTAGGATTATTGTCTTTTATTTCTTTTTAAAAAGACAAACGGGGTCGGCTTAGTAACAAATTGGTGTCAGAAGTGGGATACCAGAGACGAAGTCTTACGACGTTGAGTCAAACAGACACTGGTATCCCGAACCTACAGCCCCTGTTCAATTGATCGACAGTGAGACTTGACCCAAGGTCAAGCCTGCGTCACTACTTGGACGACGGTCAGCCTCAGCCCTTCAGCTTGAGCCCGCTCCAGCCACATCGACGCTTGGACGACAGCCAGCCTCTACTGTATAGTGTGAGGCCCCGTCCAGACGGCATCAACTTCACCAGCAGCCCCAGGTCTAACTCACCAACCTTCAAACTCAAGAAATTCCACAGTCAACCAACCGTGTGAAAGTTCAACTCTAATACGTCACAGCGCAACGTGACTCCGGACTGCGAGTTGCCACTGCGCACCCGATAATGCAGGTGTCAACAATTATCGTGTTACTGTGAGTGTTTCTTGTGAACTACCATTTTTCTAATTCAAAGTGTCTCTGAATTCATGTCTCTGTATTTGATGTACACATAATTTTAAATAGTTTAACTCTATACTGCTTTCCTACCTTTACTGACTTTAGTTATTTTGTCTTTTCTATTTCTTATTATCGTAACATTGTTACTTAACTGTTAACTTAATTCTGTCCAACACATCATAATCTTGTATGTCTGTTAAACAAGAGTTACCTAAATCAAAGGAAATGTCCGACAAAATTACACTATCTTTTCTAACCAAATTTATAAAACCTTATAATGGTGACAGGGAAACCCTCCCTGCATTTCTTACAAATTGTGAGAATGCCATGTCCTTGGCTTCTCTAGACCAACAAACTGTGCTATGTAAATATGTCATTTCACAGCTAGAAGGTAAAGCACAGGTTGCATGCAGCCTTAAGTCATTTTCATTGTGGTCGGAGCTAAAGACCTTCCTGAAGGCTACTTTCGGGGAGAAAAAGCACGCCACACATTTATTATCAGATCTGCAACACTGTAAACAATTATCCAATGAGGATGTCACTGTTTATTCTTTAAGGGTCGAGTCAATATTGACTCGTATACAGTCAGATATACATTATAGTTGCAAAAATGACAAGGAACTGCCTCGCAGAATAGCAGCCATGGAGGACCTTGCCCTAAACACCTTTATGTTAGGATTAAACCCGTCCATATCGACTATTGTCCGTTGCAAAAATCCCTCTAATCTCAATGAAGCTATGCAGTATGCTATTGATGAAGAAAAATTATATAACTTATCTAGATCCAATCTAAAATCTCCCAAACAGTGTTCTACTTGCAACAAGCCGGGTCATTCATCAGAATGTTTTAAGAATAAAAGACATGATCGAGAATCTAAGATTTTCAATAATTCTCCGCCTACTAATTCTAATACTACTCTCGAAGGTAACCCTAAAACTTGCAATTATTGTAAAAATGTTGGTCACGTGATCAAAGAATGTCGCAAGCTTCAATATAATATGAAGCAACGGCAAGCCGCTGACAATGCACAACGTGACCGTAACTCGGCACCTACTAACTCTAATGACGCACCTACACACACGTGTGAAAGTACGGCTAAAATGAATGACGATACTTTAAACTAAGCGAGATTTTGGTACCGTGTCTGCCAAAATCAAACAGAGTTCTAAATGACACGACTCATGCTAATTCCTATACTAGTTCTACTAAATTCGCATCTCATCCAAAAGAGATGAGTTCTACTAAATTCGCGTCTCATCCAAAAGAGATGAGTTCTACTAAATTCGCATCTCATCCAAAAGAGATGAGTTCTACTAAATTCGCACCTCATCCAATAGAGATGAGTTCTACTAAATTCGCATCTCATCCAAAAGAGATGAGTTCTACTAAATTCGCATCTCATCCAAAAGAGATGAGTTCTACTAAATTCGCATCTCACCCAAAAGAGATGAGTCCTACCAAATCTTCATCTCAGTCAATTGAACTGAGTTCTACTACGCTTATTGATAAAACAAAATGTCATTTAAGTACCGAAAAATTACAAACATCTTATACTAATTCTAAACCTTTATACGAAATTAATGACTACTGTAAAAAGGTAGCTTTACCTCATACTTATCTACATACTATTCACGCTCGCGAACAGTTATGTTTCCTTATTGATACAGGATCAACTATTAGTATTGTTAAAGAGTCCTGTTTACAAAAACTTCCAAGCTTATCTACTGAAACTGTCAAATTAAGGGGTATTAACAGCTCAGAAACTCCAGTTGAAACTCTAGGTACCTTCCAAATGGAGTTCAACTTATCGGGTAATATACATAAGTACAAGTTTCATGTCACTAAAGATGACATCAATCTTATTAATTATGATGGAATAATCGGTAGCGATTTTTGCAGTTATTTTAAAACAAACATCGATTACTCTTTAAAATCAATTTCCATATTAAAACATTCCATTCCTATTATTTATAATCAACCTTCATACAATATTCCAGCTCGATCTGAAGTAGTTATCGAGTGTACTGTATCAAATTACTCTCCCGAACTTTATCACAACAATGAAGCTCTCATACTAGATCATATCTTAAGCGAAGGCGTTTATGTCGCTAATTGTATTGTCTCAATTAAACCGAATGGGAAAACAAACGTGACCATTTTAAACACTACAGAGTGTGACATTGCAATAAAAGATTATCACGTAACAGCGACGCCCCTTGAAATTGACTGTTCATTAATTAATTCTTATATATATATTAATGCTATTTCTTGTTCGAAAACTGATCGCGTAAATAAAGTACTAAATCTTATCCGATGCTCTCATCTAAATGATGAAGAGAAAAAGACTCTTGGAATGTTGCTCCCACTATACAGATATTTTTCATGTCGAAGGTGAACCCTTAACCTTCACAAATGCTATTGAGCATACTATTAATACAGGTGATGCCCCACCTATTAATGTCAAATCATATCGTTTCCCTGAATGCCATAAGGAGGAAGTCGATTCCCAAATTCGTAAAATGCTAGACCAAAATATTATTCGACATTCAACTTCGCCTTGGAGCGCCCCAGTTTGGGTAGTCCCGAAAAAAATGGACGCTTCCGGCAAACAAAAGTGGAGGATAGTCATTGACTATCGCCGTCTTAATGACGTCACTGTTTCCGAATCTTATCCACTGCCTCTTATCACTGATATTTTAGACCAATTAGGTCACTCTAAATATTTCAGCACGTTAGACCTCACAAGTGGTTTCCACCAACTGAAAACTAGTCCCAAGGACGCGCCTAAAACAGGTTTCACAGTTAGCACAAATTCAGACATGTCTGGTCACTACGAATTTACCAGAATGCCTTTCGGGCTGAAAAATGCCCCCGCCACGTTTCAGCGCCTTATGAACACTGTGTTATCAGGCTTACAAGGCCTTCATTGCTATATCTATCTTGACGATTGTATAGTTTACAGTCAAAATCTACAAGATCATATACTAAAATTACAACTAGTATTCGAAAAATTTCGTGAATACAATTTAAAACTCCAACCGGACAAATGTGAGTTCCTAAGGCATGAGGTAACTTACCTTGGCCATATTATCACCGATAAAGGTGTATCTCCGAATCCTGAAAAGGTCGGCGCCGTATCGCAATTTCCAGTTCCTAAAAATCCTAAAAATATTAAGTCGTTTCTAGGCCTAATAGGCTATTATCGCCGATTCATTGAAAACTTCTCGAAGTTAACTAAACCACTTACGTCTCTATTAAAAAAGGATGTGGTGTTCCACTGGGACACAGAACAACAACATACATTCGATATTCTAAAAGAAAAATTAATTACTGCTCCTCTTCTACAGTACCCTGACTTCTCACAGCCTTTTAATGTTACTACTGATGCAAGTAACTTTGCCGTTGGCGCCATACTGTCTCAGGGTCCCGTCGGCAAGGATAAGCCGATCGCTTACGCGTCGCGCACTCTAAATAAGCCTGAAGGTAATTACTCAACCACGGAAAAAGAGTTATTAGCTATTATATTCGCCGTTAAAACTTTTCGACCATATTTATATGGTAATAGATTCAAAATAATAACAGATCATAGGCCCCTCGTATGGCTATTTAATGTAAAAGATCCGGGTAGTAGACTCATTCGCTGGCGCCTCAAACTTGAAGAATACGATTATGAAATCGTTTATAAACAAGGTCGTCTCAATTCTAACGCCGATGCGCTATCCCGTTGCCCTATCAATGCTATTGACGTAAATAATTTAAATAATTTTTCTTACGAACTTTTATCTTACGAATTTTTCTTTCAAGGCTCAATTTACGAATCAACTCCCAGTCCCGAATACCATCATCGAAGAGTGTATTCAAGGACTACACTTATCTAAGTTAAATACAATTGCTTGTCCAGTCTCTTTAGACTTTGACTACTCTATGCCTCATTGCGAGGAAATATTATCGCAGCTCGATAATTCTGCTGATCTACTAAATTCCGAACGCGAGCCACTTACAATACAATGTGTTAATGACAAAAATAAAACCTACTATTTTCTATTTACAAAAATACATCACTATGAAGAAACTAATTATAAAGATGTTTATATCTTACTAATTAAGCTTAGAAACTCACTAATTGATTGCCAAAATATTACCAACCTTGCATTACCAGATTTCACAGACCCATTTTCAAAGCTTACGTATACTAAAATCTATAATATGATTTCCTATATCTTCCACGATACCAATATAAAAGTTCACATCTATAAAAATCAGTTAATCTATCCTACTCCAGTAGAAGTCCCTAAAATATTAAAAGAAAACCACGACTCTGTTATAGCTGGTCACCCAGGGTCACAACGAATGTATTCGCGTATTAAAGCTGCCTACTATTGGAAAGGCATGCGGTCTGACATCGAACAATACGTAAAGAAATGCAAGCTTTGCCAAATTAATAAACCTTTAAGGAAATCAAATAAAGCTCCGATGGAGCTAACTTCTACATCTACTAGGCCGTTTGAAAGATTGGCCCTTGACGTCGTAGGTCCCTTACCCGATGCAGGCTATCAAAACTTTAGATTCCTCTTAACCTTACAAGATGACTTAACTAAATTTACTAGCGCTTATCCAATGGTTACGGCTACTAGTGAAGAAATAGCCAGAAACCTTGTCCATTTTATGTCTCTTTTCGGTTTTCCCAAAACCATTCTAACGGATTTAGGTACATGTTTTACATCCGAATTATTCAAACAATTGACCGAAATACTAAAGGTCAAGGCGCTTTTTACTACTCCCTATCATCCACAAACCAATGGAGCTCTTGAACGCTCACATGCTACTTTAAAAGAATACCTAAAATCCTTTGTTAACGAGAATCAGAACGACTGGCATTGCTACTTATTTACTGCAATTCTAGCTTATAATACTACACCTCATAGTACGACTAACTTCACTCCTCACGAGTTATTATATGGTTATAAACCATCCATTCCAAACTCGTTACATGAAAGCTCTGGTAATACATACAACGAATATATTCGAGCTTTATAATATATAATGCGCTTTAGTCGCGAGAAAGCCATTCAAAACATTATAAACAGTAAAGAAAAATCAAAACAATACTATGATGCAAACTCCCGTGACGTTACCTATAAGGTAGGAGATATGGTTTATCTCAAACAACATCATAGGCTCCGTAAGGCCTTATCGCCTATATGGAAAGGCCCATATAAAATTATCAAGGTTCATAACAAACACAATGTAACCCTACAAGTAGGTCGCAAGGCTAGTAAATACCATACCAATGAAATTAAGCCTGCTACTTCTTAACCTATGTACTATATTTCTTTTCAGAATAACATGCTGCTATGGCACCTTATGCCTCAGCCGCACCGAATCAAGCATCATCCCAATCTATCATAGCCCCGGGATTTATTTTGAACCTACTACTAATATTAATTTTTATACCGATCATTGGAAAGTGATCACCCACGTAGATTTAGTTTCTTTAGAACCTTATCTTAATAAAATCAAATCTTTGTTACACGATACTCTAAATTTGTGCAACAAAATTCAACCACATGAGATAAGTACATGCAAAGACATGTCTAGCCCTATCGAAGTTTTAATCGAGTCTAGTTCTATCAAATTGCAATCATTATCGCATATCGTCTCTAATCAATTGACAAGTAAAGTAAAACGATCTTTAGAATTCGGAGGTGAAATCTTAAAGTTCTTTTTCGGCACATTAGATGCAGATGACGCCCGAAAATATGATGCTGCAATTGAATCATGCAAAAAGAGCGAAACAGAAATGTTTCATTTAATGAGAGATAACATTCACATTGTCAAGTCTACTATAAATAATTTTAATACTACTATTTACAAACTTAATCAAAATGAGATGAAATTAAACGCCCAAATTAATCAGATGAATGAAATATTTTCCCAAATTACGAAGACCGATAACCTATTACTATACACTTCAAAGTTAAACAACCTTCTTAACATTATCGAAGGCTCTTTACTTGCTATAACAAATTTACTAGATACTACATTAAATTCTATTTTATTTTCTAAGGTTAATGTACTACATCCTAGTTTTATAAGTCCCTTAAATCTTTATTTAGAATTAACTAAGCATAGTTGTTGATCGAGCGTTCGACTTCCGCTAAGAACAGTCGCGTCGCACACGCTCTTGCGCTAGTTAGTGTTCGGGTAAAGCGCTGACGCAGCAGCATACCGGTCGTTACCTCTAGCCATGCGCGGTCGCCGCGATGACCCAGTTACCGAATGTATTTCGCAACTATTTGTGTAAACAAAGTGTTAAGGTGAAGTAGTAATTTTTTTTTCACAATAATTATGGATTGCTCATCGTCAATCAAAATAAAAACCGAAACGGAACATCTTTTGTATAAATATTATACAGAAGAAAAATTAGAAAGAGAAAAACTGCAAAGTTTGGTAAATGACCTTAAAAGTCAATTAGAAGAACTTCAGCACCAGCTGAAAAAAGTCCAGGAGCAAAAAACTGCTGATCTGGAAAATAAAAAAGTCACTACCGAGAAGCCAATGCCAATCGAGTATGAGACAGACGAAGAGGAACTAGCAAAGGAAACGGAGTGGGTCCGACAGAAGAGCAGAAAAAAAAGGAAATTGAACTCATCACCACTGTCCTCACCACCTCAACAAGGAGCTGAATCCAGCGGAAAGCCTAAACAGAATGTGAAACCGAAGAAACAACCTACACCGCCGCCTATAGTAGTGGAAAATATTAAGAACTATCAACAGTTCTACGATCTTCTTTCGATTAATATCACGAAAGACACGTTTATAATGAAAATGATGAATGGAGAAAAAGTAAAAATTAACGCCTATAACGATGATTCATGCAGATCTATTACCAAGTTATTGTTGCAAAATAACTGCCTTTGGTACTCGTATGAAAATAAACAAGATAGGCCAATCAGGGTAATGGCAAAAAACCTGCATTTTTCCTGCCTGCCAAACAGAATAGTTGAGGACTTGACTGCTAAAGGATATAAAATAGAGGAGGCGGTTAACAAACTGAGCTGGAAGAGCAAAGAGCCTCTCAGTATGTTTATGCTGTCATTCCAAAAAGATGAGGACATTAAGAAGATATACGGAATTAAATCCATACTGGGTTGTAAAGTAGACATACAGCCACTAAGAACTTCAAAACTAATTCCTCAGTGCAAAAGGTGTCAAGCATATGGCCACACACATAAATACTGTTCCAAAGAACCCCGGTGTGTGAAGTGTACAGGTAAGCACCTAACTAGAGACTGCAATAAACCAGCAGAAGCAAAGCCCAAATGTGTTCACTGTGGTGAGCCCCACCCGGCTAATTATAGAGGATGCATAGTAGCTAAAGAGCTACAGAATATTAAAGACAAAAACATCAGAAATAATGTGTCGGTACCAAACTCTCAGGGTCCAAGCGCAAACAAAGACAAGAGACCTGTTGCCAACAAACACGTTAATAAAAATGTGTCTTATGCACAAATGACAAAAGGGGCCCAACCTCCGACCCAGTCACAAGTTAAACCAACGAGCCCTAACATGGATGAAAAGATAAATAAAATTATTAATCTTTTAACAACTTTCGACGAAAGGCTGAAAAAACTTGAAAGTAGCACTAAAGCAGCTACAAAACTAAAACAAAATATTTAAATGGCTAATTTATTAAAAATTATGGCATGGAATGCGAATGGACTGCTGAAACATCAGAATGAACTTACGGCAGTCCTAAACATGGAAAGTATTGATGTGTGTCTTATATCAGAGTCACACTTCACTAAAGAATCTCACATAAAAATTAACGGTTATAAAGTATATCATGCATTGCATCCTGACAACACATCAAGAGGTGGTAGTGCTGTCATTATAAAAGAGAATATCTATCATTATGAAGAACATAAATCTGAAGAACAAGAAATACAAGCAGTAGCAGTCTGTGTGAAAACGAAACATTGTCCTGTCACCATATCAGCTATATACTGTCCACCTAGGTATTCGCTAAAAGTAGATCAATACAGGACCTTTTTAAAAGGTCTTGGAAATAGATTTATACTGGGAGGCGATTTTAATGCTAAAAATACGCATTGGGGATCCAGACTGACCACAACCAAAGGAAAAGAGCTACTATGCGCAATTAGAGAAACTCAGTGCAAAACTCTATCAACAGGTAAACCCACTTATTGGCCTACTGATCAAAACAAGATTCCAGATCTTACAGACTTTTTTATATATAGAAATATATCACCAAATCTTCTCCGCATTGAAGAAGGTTATGATATGAGCTCAGACCACTCACCTATAGTACTAACTCTAAGTGAAACTTTAATACCGAAAGAAAACTACCCCACATTAGTAAATAAGAACACTGATTGGGAGAGCTTTAAAATAGACTTGGACTCTGTAATAGACCTAAAAGTTCCACTAAAAAATCCGGAAGACGTAGATCGGGATATTCGTCAGTTTATTACACAAATACAACAATGCGCTTGGAAAAACACGCCTACATTCAAGACAAAAAACAGAGTTACCTACTATCCAGCACATATTACAAAACTCATAGCCGAAAAGAGGCAAAAGAGACGAATATGGCAACATACAAGGTTTCCAGAAGATAAAAGGATTCTGAACAACCTTACAAAACAACTAAGAAGGGCAATTCAGAAGTTCAAAGACGAAGCAATGAACAATTATCTAAGCCAACTAACTAGCGACCGCACGACAGATTATTCCCTGTGGAAATCAACAAAAAATTTAAAAAAGCCTATTATGCATATCCCACCTATCAAAGATACAAACGGGAGGTGGGCAATAAGCAACGAGCAAAAAGCTGTTAGGTTTGCACAACATCTGGAGCAAATTTTTAAGCCTAATGAAGATGATGAAGACTGCACCTTGCCGGATGAAACATCAAATAATGATGAGCTAAAAATAAAATTCGTAACACCCAGAGAAGTGTTCAACGAAATCAAGCGTTTTAGTCTAAAGAAATCACCTGGCTACGATCTCATCACTGGAGAACTTCTTAAAAACCTCCCCCGTAAAGCCATAGTTAAACTTACCACTCTGGTCAATGCTACGTTTAGGCTTACATATGTACCTGATCTGTGGAAAATTGCCGAAGTTATAATGATACCAAAGCCTGGTAAACCACCTCACGAAACAACATCATACAGGCCTATCTCTTTGCTGCCAATCATGTCAAAATTATTTGAAAAGCTTCTCTTGAAACGGTTAAAACCCATCATAGAAGAAAGAAATTTAATCCCTGACTACCAATTTGGATTTAGGGAAAAACATTCGACAATAGACCAAGTACACAGGATTACCAACATTATTGAAAAGGCATTAGAAGAAAACAAAGTTTGCACAACAATCTTCTTGGACGTAGCGCAAGCATTCGATAAGGTGTGGCACAAAGGGCTCATTAACAAACTGAGAAATATGCTCCCAAAACAATTTGCTGACATCTTAGAGTCTTACCTATCACAGCGCATGTTTAGAGTAAGACAAGATGATGCATACTCAGAACTCAAACCGATAAAAGCTGGGGTACCGCAAGGAAGTGTCCTAGGTCCCATTTTGTACTTATTGTACACTTGCGATATTCCTGAGCTAGAAAACAACACCATTGCGACATTTGCGGATGACACAGCTATAATGGCCACAGGTGTCACTCAAGAAGAAGTAGTGGAAAAAGTTCAAACAGCCGTCAATACCATCTTTGACTGGACAAAGAAATGGCGTGTGAAACTCAATGAAACGAAATCCGTTCACATAGACTTCACAAATAAAAACCCAAATTATCATCCGGTACACATAAACGGCCACGTCATACCGTACGAAAATACAGCCAAATACCTAGGCATGACATTGGATACAAAGCTTCGCTGGAAAGCTCATGTCAAAAAGAAACGCGACGAGCTAGAGCTTCGCTACAAGACGATGTACTGGCTAATAGGAAAACACTCTTCACTGTCAGTACACAACAAAATACTTTTGTACAAACAAGTCCTCATGCCTGTATGGACTTATGGTATCCAGCTTTGGGGCTGTACCAAACAAAGTAATATTAAAATCATACAACGTTTTCAAAACAAAGTACTCAGAGGAATCGTCAATGCGCCCTGGTACATTCGAAATGACGACCTTCATCGGGACCTGAAAGTAGACCTCGTCATGAACATTATTAAAAAACATGCAGAAGCTCACGAACGAAGGCTTCATCATCATGTGAACGTCGAGGCTATCCAGCTCCTCGACAACACGGACATAGTGAGAAGACTAACCTGACCTTTTGAGTTAATTTAGTGAAGTGTCAGTGTAGTGTAGTAAAGTGAGTGCTACCCATAAAGAACACAAGAACAAAGTGTCTTCCCCTTAATAGAGACAATAAGAAAAGTGTTAATGGACACATTCTTAGGCTTACTCTACCTAGTAAATTAAGTTAGAACTGTATTACTCATTAGCTTTAGTAATTAAGCTAGATCGTAGTTATTTATGATGTTACCTTATTGGGCCCATCATACAAAAAAAAAAAAAAAAACTAAGCATAGTAGTCAAGTAAGCAAAAGGTTAGATTTTCCAGTTCCCTTAACCATTCAAAATATTCATTCTATTATTGATGTTTCCGAATTTAGTTCCTATTATTACAATAATAAGATAATTTTTATATTACAGATCCCTTTGATCACTCCTGATAAGTTCATGACCTATAAAAACATACCATTACCTACACCTCACGATGACTCACATAATACATTTGCTTTAATTCAACCTTCTAGTTCTTATACTGCATTAAGTGATGACAGAATGCATTATGCTATGTTGGACACTCTTGATAAATGTAAAATAATAAGTAGTAACTTCTCTATCTGTGAATTAAATACTATATACTCATGTATAAGTAACCCTAATTGTGAATCTAAAATCTTAACTGAGATAACATTGTCATTACCTACAGAATGCAATGCTAAAATATTATATGGTCAGATTGATATTTGGCAAAAACTAAGAAATAACAAATGGATATATGTTCAATCAAATACAAATAAATTGACTATTAAATGTGATGAAAACATAAATGACCATTTAGTTACAGGTACAGGAATTGTAAAACTATCGCCTAATTGTATTGGGTATTCTAAAACTGTTCAGTTGATACCGACTAGTTCTTTTTCTTTATTTGGTAAGTCTTCTTTAGATATAAGCTTCGATATAACAGCAGATGACTGCTGTAAGAAGGACATATTTAATAAAAGTTTACCACATTTGTCGCCAATCTCTTTGAGTAAAATTAACTTAGATTCTCTCAAATATGCAACTCACCAAATGGATAGTTTAGAGCAAGAATTGAATAATATGGAAAAGGAATCTCATTTTATCAAATATGGCCCTTACTATTCTACTTTTACTTGTATTCTAATTCATTCCTCCCTAGAGGGCGCGTACGCGAACATTAGCTCCGTATCTTTTTGTGTCAATAAATCAAAGTTGCAATATTTTGAAGTGAAAAACCGCAAATTTTATCATAAGTCAACAAGGAAACGGTGCTTGTGTGGGCTAAAGCTAATTCGTGAAGTGGAACATATAAATTTAACTTTATCTAAACAGTGCCTAAACAAGTGTCTATTTGGATCAAAACACTGCATCTAAAGTATAATGCAGCAAAAATCCACAGGAAAGGTGTTTTAAATAATTAAATAAATAAATAATACTTTAATCAATTACACAGGCCTGCAAAATGAAGGTCATAACTTCCTCTCTGGAATTTGATAGCTGATTCTGGAGTATTTTGATGCGCTGATTACGAATATGTACTTAGTTTTTCTCCATCACCTCCTGATTTTTCAAAAAAGCTACAGATAGAAAATTGAGAAAAAAGACAAGTTTTCACTTAAAAAATTATATATTTAAAAAAGTACTTAATTTTTAACTTAAAAAACTATTAACACGTAATAACAACTTATTGCTGGGTTAAAATACACTTAAATTTTATTTGTGGAACCTGGTCCTTTTTTCCTGGAAGCTTCTGTTGTGCGATTTTCGCTTATATTTCCGGTTTGGATCATCACGCTTCAACAACCAACAATAGTCCGCCATCATGCTGACATTCCATCTTCCTTGATACCGGACTTCAAGCTCTTTTAAATCTTGGTGAAATCTTTCACCTTGTTCTTCGCTAACGGCTCCTAGATTTTCTGGGAAGTAATCAATGTGCGAATTCAGAAAATGAAGTTTAACGCTCATATTACAACCCATTACACCAAAATTCGTTATCATTTTGGCTACTATTTCTTTATAGTCCGAGCTTTTATTGTTCCCCAAAAAGTTTTTTACCACTTCCTTAAATGATTTCCACGCTTGTAACTCGACATCATTGAGTTTTTGATCAAATTTTTCCTCCGACATCAATTTTCTTATATCAGGGCCGACAAAAATTCCTTCTTTTAACTTAGCATCTGATAAAGATGGAAAAACTGAATGCAGATATTTGAAACCTTCCCCATCTTTATTTAAAGCCTTCACAAACTGCTTCATTATACCCAATTTGATGTGTAAAGGCGGCAGTAAAATTTTAAAGTTTAGGTTGCAAGATGCGCACTTCGACTGTTAGTTTTCTAATTCAGAGTAGGTACTTATACAAAAAAAAACCTTTTGTTTTCTTCATTATACCCTTTTTGAACAACATTAACAACAATTAGGCAATATCACCTAAACATCGTGTATTAATGAGCTCATTACTAAATGAAGCCAAAATGACCCGTTTTCGAAATGGTTAATGCGAATTACTTACACTTATTATGTAGTAATTAACAAATTACTGATTTGCATTCATTTCTATGTCGTCTTAAACTAATTAAATGCAATAAAAATTAAGCTGAAGTAATTAAGTGACGTTTTATAGATTTTAAAATGTATGCGCTCAGACATTTTTAGTTAAAATCTTAAATATTCAATATCAAAGAATCCTGACGTGATAGAATTTTTTTATTATTTTTCTCGTAATCAGCACATCAGAAACTATAGAAAACGTTAATCAGATCTCAGAGAGGAAAACCATTGCAGACCTGTGTTATCTATTGAACAGTGAACAGTATCAAAAATAAAAGTGTTTTTTAAACTGACAAAACACGTGGAGTGATAGAACAAAGAACTGACCTTTGGACCTTCCGCACACACAATGACGTGCGCTGCTTAGCAAGTGTACCATTATTTCACATCAATTAGTTAACTGCCAGCTAGTCCAGTTATAAATACTGTGACTGCGACGCAGTGTTGCGGTGGTTCGAGCCTGGGCTTCTGCGTCACTTTTTGTGAATCTTTAAATTGTTGATTCTGGTTTTCTATCTGTACCTACTCAAATGCATCGTACACCTCCAAACTTTGTGGAATTAAATATGGCGCAATCATACTCTGATTCGGCATTAAATATTCCTGATAACGTGGAAGAACAGGTAAATGTCACTAGAAGATACAAACGAAGACTTGATGACGAACATTCGGAATGTCTTGAGAACTTCACGTCACAAATGAAGTTAATGTTTTCAACGTTTCAAGACCAACAAAACCAGAAATTTGACGTTCTGAATCAGTCATTAAACGTAATAAAAGAATTGCACTCAGATTTAAAGAAGTCGGTTGAATTTGTGACTGCGAAATATGATGAATCATTATCGAAAATTGAGCAACTCCAACAAGAGAACAAAACCTCTAAAAAACAAATCTTTTCCCTTGAACAAAAATTAGAATATTATGAAAAAACTAATAAAGCCTCGACCCTTGAAATACGCAATATTCCTAAGACTGAACATGAGACAAAGCAACAACTCATAGGAATGGTTATGGAATTGGGATCGGCGATTCAACTTGATCTAAATGTAAACACAACAGAAATACGCGATATTTACAGAACAAAGTCTAAAACTGAGGCCGTTGTAGTTGACTTTACAACTGTAGCTAGAAAAACTGAAGTTATTGGTTCGGTGATCAGATACAATAAATCACAGAAAGTGAAAAAAGGACTGCCATTAAACACCAACGACATTAAGATTAAAGGAGCTCCCCGAAATATTTATGTATCTGATTCTCTGACAGTGAAGACACAACAACTATTCTACTTGTCCAGACAACTTGCTAAAAGAGGGGGTTTTCATGGCTGCTGGATTTCTTTTGGAAAAATATATATACGGAAAAATGAGGGTGACTCACCCATTCACATTAAAAGTACTGAAGATTTAGATAATATTATATGACTGTTCATACCTTCAGTTAAACTGCTTGCTATTATTTTTATAATATGTCTAGGAACTTATGTTAACACACTATACTCGTACATCATACATATCACCTATTATTTCCTATTTTCACCAATTAAAATTATATATACAAATGTAAACAAACAACACACACTCACTCACCTTTTCTTACATAAAATCACGTTTTGGTTCCGTGGTGTTAAGCAAATAGTACAAATGGTCACTTGCATTGTTCCCTGTGCACTAGTTTGGTTGAATCTTTGTACATGTTTACCAAATAGGTGCACTAGTTCCGAGCTTTGTAAAACTTACATCTTAGTCTTAATAATCAACAAAATGGAAAATAGTCTTAAACATTCTTTTTCCTTCTCAAATTATCCTGCGAGATTGTTATATGTAAACATTCGCTATGGTAAATGATTTATTTAATAAATTAGATCAATTTAATGCTTCTGTCTCTTTAAGTTGTGACCCAGAAAATTGCTCCAAATACATACCAACTGCTACCAACTACCTAAAAATTTTACAACAAAATATACGTAGTATCAATTGCAATTTCAATGAACTTTCAGTGCTTTTGTCTAGACTAAGCTTCAAATGCGACGTTATAGTGTTGTCAGAGTGCTGGCTCCGTCAGGTATCAGATCTTCCTATTGTAAATGGATTTAACGCTTATAAAACGAACCGAACATTTAATCAAAATGATGGAGTGGTAGTCATGGTCAGTAACGAACATTATTATACAATAGAAGAACCAATTCTTTATGAATGCAACTGTATGCTAATTAAATTTGGGACTAACATAGTTATTGTCGCAATCTACAGGTCGCCGTCTTTTAAAAGTTTGGATACCTTTCTGCAATCACTCCACAACATTCTTGAACAATTACAATCATTTCAAAATATCATAATTGTGGGTGACATTAATGTAAATATACTGAATGTTGATTCTAATGTTTCGTCATACCTAGATATTACTTCATTTCACGGTTTACTTCCGGCACATAACCTATCTACTAGAGGAAATAGTTGCCTGGATCATGTTTTAGTTAAGAGCAAGTTACAGGCTTATAAATTTAACCTTAACACCTCAATAACTGATCATGATGCTATTCTATTTTGTCTCAAGCACAAGGGTTCAAAAAAACCCTTATATAGTAGAGAAATCCGGAAGCTGAACTGGACCGAGATCATCTCTGATTGCTCAAAATTGGATTTTAGTCAGGTTTATGCTGAAAGCGACTTAAATCTGGCAACTAGTGAGTTTATCGAATTATTGTCTAATCTAACATTAAAGCATATGACTATCGTGAGAATGCCACGAAATAAAACTACCCTAAAACCCTGGATAACGCCAGGACTTCTAAGATGCATTAGAAATAGGGACAATATGCATATTAAAACTAAAAAAGAACCAAATAACGATATATTAAGTATAACTTATAAACGATATAGGAACTATTGCAACAATCTTCTTAAAAAAATAAAGCGACAGTATGAACAAAACCAACTAAATATGGCTAAAGGTAACTCCAAATTATTATGGGATTCTATTAAAACTATAACAAATTATAATAAAAATCGTGAATCTCCTGAAGAACTACTATATACAGATCAAAGCCCTCAATCATCTATTAATAATGTAAATACCTTTTTTTCTACCATTGGAAAAGTACTAGCTCAACGCATACCGTTGAATATTCCACCTTTCAATAATACCGCTATAATCAGGGACACCTCCCCTAGCAACTCATTCGTACTACTCAATGTGGATATTATGGAAGTTAAAACTGCTATACTAAATTTAAAGAGTGAATGCTCACCTGGGTGGGACACCATCTCATCTAAGCTATTGCAAAGTGTTGTGGATGTGGTGGCTCCCGTTATTACTGATCTCATAAATCGTTGCTTTGCTACAGGTGTCTTTCCTAAAGCACAAAAAAAATCAATTGTTATCCCCATATATAAGGCAGGGGGTACAGGCTGTGTCAACAACTATAGGCCCATCTCTATCCTTTCTTCACTATCGAAAGTGTTCGAGCGTACTATTAATTATAGACTAATAAAATTCTTAGAGTCAAATAAAATTCTTGCTGAAACACAATATGGATTTCGAGCCTGCAAATCCACGGATGAGGCTGTTCACAGTTTTTCTGATTTTGTGGTAAGAAATATAGACGGAAAAAAGAAATGCCTAACCATCTTTCTCGATCTTGCCAAAGCTTTTGACACAGTCTCTATCCCCACCCTAATTCGTAAATTAACTAATATGGGAATACGGGGTAATGAACTTTTATTAATAGCCGACTATTTATCCAATCGAACGCAACGTGTAAGGATCGGGAACCACTTGAGTGATGAACTTGCTATTGAGCACGGGGTTCCCCAGGGAAGCGTTCTTGGCCCCACTTTGTTTTTGTGTTATATAAATGAGCTATGTCAACTAAATCTTGAAAACTGCAAAATAATATCTTACGCAGATGACACAACTCTTACTTTCTGGGGCGATTCTTGGGAAGAAGTATATTCCTTAGCTCAAGCAGGTCTGAACACGGTCTGCCACTGGCTCGCTGCAAACTCGCTCACTCTTAACGCAGATAAAACAAAATACATTCCTTTTGCAATCAGGAGCGTAGAAACCTTCTTTCAGGATAAGCCTCTCATATATGTTCATCAGTGTTCATTTCCTCCTTTGGATCAATGTAGCTGCTCAACTATACAGCCTACACAAAGTATTCGTTATTTGGGTGTAACTATTGATAAAAGGTTGTCCTTTGATGAACACATTCACAACTTATGTAAAAGAGTACGGAAATTGACTTATATTTTTAAACAGCTTAGACAGGTTGCAAATGGTGAAACACTTAAAATGGTATATTTTGCCCTTGTTCAATCTATACTGACATATTGTGTAACAACTTGGGGAGGTGCCGGTAAAACTAAAATGTTGGAAATAGAAAGAGCCCAAAGGTTAGATTCTGAAAGTTGGCCTTTCAAAACCACGACTCTATCCTACTGAAGCACTGTATCAGGAAGCTGAGGTGTTAACTGTTAGGCAAATTTACATCCTTTTTACTATTCTGCGGCAACATTCAGATCCATCCTCTTTCGATCTTCCTAAATTAACAACAAGGAGGCAGTATGCAATATGTAGCACCTTCAAATCTAAAACAGGATTTGCCCAAAAATTTTATACTTTCCGAGGACCTGAACTGTACAATAAGTTAAATAAAGAATTAGGTATTTTTAATAACAATAAATCTAAATGTAAAATTATATTGACTAACTGGCTACTAAAATTGAACTACACAAAAACAGAGGAGCTACTAGTCATAAAAACATAATAGGAACCATTCGTCTAGTTGGATATGAACCCACTCACATACCCTCTCAACACTACACACACACACACACACACACACATACAGCCAAACACAAAATACATCACACCCTCTCCTTCATCCCACATCACCTTGAACTCCACTACACTTCATACAAATTTAACATTTTTATTATTATTATTTATTTTTATTATTTTTGTTGTTTTCTTCTCCAACAAATAGTTGGTTATAACATGAAAATGTAATAATTGCTTCAGTAATGTTTTTTTTAATGGTATTTTTACCTGTAGGGGGGAGTCCCTGGTGTCCTGAAATACAAGTCACGGCTTAGTTTAGGCACCAGTCTCCCACAAATGAACATTGTCCTGCACGATAATTTTAATTTTTTCCATTTTTAAGTTTTAGTTTAGGTGTTATTTGTGGAAGAAAAAATAAACATTTTTATTATTATTATTATTATTATTATTAATTGTGTGTTTATTTTTATACCTAGTTTATAAATTATATAAGTATTTTAAGAACAAAAATTCTTCTAATGCTGGATGCTGCGTGTGTTAGAAAGTGGATGAAACACTACATTTATAGGTATTGGCATCCACTTAATTAGTAAGCTTTGAGTGTCAGAATGGCTAGTTATATAATATGTAAGAAAGTATCTATGATTATGGTGTGTTGGGAAGGGATTTTATGAAGAAAAGCACAGAAAGACAAGACCAGGCATTTATTTCAATTAGGCTTGTCGTTAATGAGAAAGCTATTATCCGTTCCAAAACTAGGTCTTCATGGAGAAGAAGGATAAGAAACTCCATGGCAGCTTGTTTTAGTCTTTTGTCAACACATTATCACATTAGTATATTACTATTGTTAACACAAGGTCCGTTTCTCAAAGTTAGCAACTTTGTCAATGTAAAGAAAGAACATGAATATTCCTTAATTCGATTTAACACAGTTAAGCAATATTAGCCATATGTATAACACATACATAACAACATAGATCAGCAATACTAATCAATATTAGAATATCAATTATTTATACTTAACTTACATGAACATTGTGGTCAGTCGATCTTTCACTAGAAGTGATGATATGATGATCATAATTCAATCCATTTTACAATATAGGAAGAACTTCGCTATGCAGCGTGATTTCCTTAAGTACATTGGCTTTTAACAAATTAATATTATGGACATTGGACACCACTCAGGATCTGTGAGTCTGTCCTCTCTCGTCAAACCATCCGATCCAAGATCCCCTTCGAAATTGGCGGTAACTTATTAAAATCCCTCCATATTACCAGTCAGTACCACAAACATTGCCGCCCATTCTGCCGCCATTTTAGACCAATCAGAGATGGTTGTACATAATTGCTAAATATCTTATAATATAGGTATTAATTAACAAATCTAGTATAGTGGAACTATTTTAAAACTTCATAACATTATTTAGCAATTTAGTGTGTATTTATTTGTAATCTTTAAGTAAAATCTTATATTATATTAACATCATCTTTAAGATCGGAGAATCGTCTAAAACGATTTGTTTATTTTAAATTGCAATATTAAATCATGAGAAATATTACTAGTATCATATTAATTATTATTTAATCATTTAATGTAATACTAAGATAATATACATTTGTTCTGACTATGTAAAACCACCAAACATGACTTGTTTGAAAACTCTAGAATCGTTGTTTGTGAAGCGGCCTTTTAAGTCAGAATAAATACCATTTACATTAAATACTTCTGTCTATGAAATATCAATTAAATAAATGCTAATAACATATATTTTAAATTAAGATCTTTCTATTTATAAAATAATAATTTACGTTTAATAAAATATAGTTGAAATGGAACGTTTCCATACGTCAATGTCTTTGTCATCTGACAGCTGACGTTCATATTGTGATTCTAGATTACAGATCATTAGACAACATCAATATTTGTGATCAATAATCAATCAGTTATTCGCCTCTAAATATGAATACTCTCACACGTGCAAATATTTAATCAATGTTATAATCAAAATACCAAACGCAAATCCAAAATTTCAAATAGTATTGAGATGACGGAAGTATCTTCAACTTCTGAAGAAGACAATAAGTCAGTTCAGTCTTTGCCTATTCATTACCCAAATTATAAATCCACTAGTAAGGTTAATAAAGTCAAATTTCCGTCAAATAGAAACCTAAACTACTAATGTAAAATTACTTACTAATTTACTATATTGTCAATTTTCAATCAAAATTATGTTACTTTTATATTTAAGGTAATAAAAGCTGTAAAGTGTCTCTCTTAATAACTACATCTTCAATCTCACTTCGCTTCATCTTGATGAGATAAAGCTTCGTTTAAAAGGGGGAGCTGTTATAACCCTTATTACAAGGTAATAGAGCCTAAGTCAGCTTTTACTTATAAACAGTGTACTTTTCCTTTACTAAAGTACTGATGTTGCATTTTTACTTATTGTACAGAAATAATATGTATAATTCAGTTAGATTCTGGACGCTGTCGCGTAATCTAGTGTGCTTAGATCAAGGAAGCAATTAAGAGGGACATTGCCAAAAATATAAGTATTGAAGAACTTGTGTGTTTGTGTTTTGTAGTATGGTGAATTAAAGTGGTTCCAGTAGGATTATTGTCTTTTATTTCTTTTTAAAAAGACAAACGGGGTCGGCTTAGTAACAGATCGTTAGGGTCAATTATAAGGATGAAATCTCTCTAACAAACATGATAAATTAAATGAAAACCAGGAAATCTTAAATTAATTTAATTATTTACAAAAAATGGTAAACTACCTAATTAGTTGCTCGAAATGGGCTCCATTCTCTTGGATACACAAATGTATTCTTTTAACGAATTCATTTCTAGTAACCTTTAATAAAGTGTTGTGGTGAATATTATAAATCGTATTCTGAACTTCAACTCTCAACTCGTTGTCATTCGCATAAGATTTCATGTAAATTTGATTTTTTACATATCCCCACAAAAAAAAAATTAATGGGGTGAGATCTGGCGATCTCGCAGGCCATCTGATTGTGCCGTTTGTACCAATCCAGGTATTAAAATGGTTATTAATGTAGGCAGTAGTGATTCTGCTGTTATGTGCTGGAGCACCATCTTGCTGTAGAATTATTTGGTTTCGCTCTTCCTCGGGGAAACCATTTAACTCGTTTCTTAAGAGATCCAGTATTTCAATATACTTGACAGTGTTTAAATGACCTTCGTACACGTGGACTAACACTACATTATTTCTCATAATTCCGCACCAAACGTTGAAAGAAAATCTTACTTGATTGTTAGTTTCATGAACACGAACAGGATTCACTCGAGACCAATAATGGTTATTGCGGCGATTGTACTATCGGCCAAACTTCTGCATGCTCACCTCTAAGGCGATAATCTCATAGCACGGCTCACGACTCGATCGCACAATGCACGAGTTTTGACCAATAGGATGCACAAAGCGTATTTTAGTGGTGTTCGTATTAGTATAATCATGTATAGAATGTGTGACACTCACACTAGGAGAGTACTATGCTCACTTGTTTCTGCTAAGAGACGAGTTTTTAATGGGCACGGCCAGCGCGGCGCGGCGGCGGCGTGAGCTCTTTGTTATTGAATTGAATTGTTTTTTTATTATGGACAAGAATTAATTTTAGTACTCATATCTTCTGTTTGTTTGGTTTAGAAAATGTATTATTGATATTGCAGTATTTACAAAAATAATTTGTAATAACTAATAAACTACAATTTATATGTATTAATCCACTTTAATATTTTCCTCTCTCTATCGGGTCTATAGATATAGGTTATTTATGAACACTTTCACTGCCTCTCCAATTTTCACCATATCCTATGTGATGCCGCATGCCGCAGCAACCGCACCATATTCCCTTCACAATAAGATGAGACATTGAAACGAACCGTTTTATTACAGTCCGTTCCACCGATTTTGACTTCTATTCCGTAGGCTTATGGATGGCATTAAAGGCAAAAAAGTGGTTACAATACCAACTGTTTACTGCAGCTGCCATTTGTCATGCCACCAACACAATAGCATTCAAAATCGATTGAACGGACATTTATGGTTTGTTTACCTTTTATCTCACGGCTCCCTGAATACGTTAGGTATAGGTGCGTTGACCGGCACTGCATGAAGGTATCAAATGTTTATATTGAAATTTTTTGTGTTTAATCGACTTTATTAAAAGTAAATAACTATCTAAATTTCTATGTGTTTGTTTATACTTGGGCAATTTGGGAATACTTGAAAATTACAGTAATATTTGAACCAATACTCTGCGCAGTTCATACAATGTTATCAGAGCTTTTTGTTTGTAGCTAACGCAAGGCCGCAAGCCGCACAACTCTTGCAACTGAAATAAAAATAAGTTCATTATCTAAGACCCATTGTTATTTAGTGGGAATGTCTGGAAATTCGGTTAAACAATAGAGGACGGCTTAATACAAGGGCCATACGTTTTTTTATTACCTTAGGATTATCTCAAATGTTTTGCAGTTGTTCCTTGTATTTGGTTTAATACTTTTAACAGTAGGTAATTGTAATATTACCTTTTATTCATTAAAATAATACAGGGTGAAATTGAATTCATGGGCATCCTTTTAAGGGGTCATTGTACTCATCATTATGAACAACTTCAACTATGAGACCATACCTGAAATCGCGAAAAAAAAATCAGCTGTTCCCTACATTTATGTTTGCATAACTCGACAAAATGTAGGGAACAGCAATTTTTTTTTCTCGATTTCATTTGTTCCCATTGTCAAAGTTGTTCATAATGACTAGTACAATGACCCCTTAAGAGGATACCCATGAATTAAATTTCAGCCTGTATAACGAACAAGGTATCGTTGCAATTAAAATGCCCAGGCATGCCGTGCAGGATGAGCACTTTAAGACTGGATTATAATCAAACCAACACTTTACTCTTTTATAATTCATGCTCTAGTCAAAGTTTGACAATTCATGATTTTAAGCGAAATCAACGCTACAGGCGCGTTACCGGCATTGCATGTTAAGTTTTTTTTTGACAAATCTAACAATGATTCAGTTCCTATGCCACTTTAAAATTCAGAAGCTTATCAAGTAATTAAACTAAACTATAATTTGTGCCTTGGCAGCAGTGAGAGTGAAAGGATTGAAATAAAATGTTGGGTACTAGTGAAATATATATTTTTAGTTTGTGTTCATTTAACATTATGCAGGATTAAAGATTTATTTAGGTTGATATTTAAATCTTATCTGTATAATAAAAGATGTATAGTAAGTGCTTTTTGTATGAAACTATCGGCTGTAATCTCAGTGTGAAAAAATAAACAGTTAGTTAAAATCTACTTGAGAACAATTTTAAGGATTTGCTGTTGTAGAAAAAAAAACAATATAAGTAACTTAATTTATTTTTAATAGACTTTTTCAAAACATTAAAGATTCATCCAGAAATTAACATATTATAACAAAAAATTACACAGAAATTATCATCAAAATGCAAAATATTATAAGTGAAAAGATTCTTACTCATAATATCATTTATAAACTGTATTTATCTACACTTATATCGTAAAGTTCAAAATATGAAATCAACACAACAATGACAAACAGACAACACAACAACAACAGGCAAAAAGCCTGTCAGTAAATAAGATTAGGAGAATATTGCTCGTGCAGTTCTAATGAAATTGAAAAGTTTAAAGATTAGTAAAATTTAAGAATCATAATAATTTTTATAATTTGCAATAATTACATTACACTACAGACTAGGTTTATCAAGCAAATGAGATCAATTATTTATGAGGTGGACGGATATGATGACACTACTGAATATGTAAAATAACAAACTAACGAGATCGGGGCTTACGACAACATTGATTGTAAATAAAACAACAAATCCACCAATAAAGGCAACATGACACTAAATTGACATCAATAATTTTACAAGAAGACTTCAAAATCGTTGGCAATATTTTAAACTATGATTACGGTCTACAGTCTACCCTGTGACATTAATCAACGAAGTAATATAATACAAATTGGAATAATAAAAATAAACCTAATAAAAATAGCTATACAGGGTTATTTGCAAGCCGCCGGAGTCGCGGGTTGTTCGAAAGAGATACCATGGCCCTGGCACAGGCAACTGAAGGAACACGGGTGGGTTTTAGTCAGTAAAAGTATGACACGACCTTCCGCTCCGCCCAGAGCGGGAGAAGTCATTTGATGATAAAACACTAATAAGCTCGTAGGACTACAATACTAACATCATAAATAACAACTTTTGTTGTATGACTTTTAATAATTCATAAAAAAATAATTTCATAATACAATTAAAAATATTTATTTTGATCGCTCTAAATTTGAACAACTCTACGCGGTACCAAAATATGTAAGTAGTTAAATAAACAAACAGTGCGTTGCGAATGCAGGGTCGCAGCGGTACTTACTACAAAATACAGATCTAAAAAGTGTTATTACAAATATTACAACAAAAACTTGAAAGTTTACTTTTGGTATTCTAAAAAGTCATAGATCAAAAGTGGTTGTACTAATATAGTCCTACCAGGTGTTAGAAAAATAACCCTGTATAATGTAATTATACAGTATGTTAATTAACGAAAGGCGTTCCCGTTAACCCGCAATAGTATAGCGTCCACATGCTACCAAAATATGACCATTCGAAAATTCACGAAAAAAAATCTGCTGTTCATTACATTTATGTTCGCATACCTAGCTTAACAAAATGTAGGGAGCAGCTGATTTTTTTTCGCGAATTTTTAAATGGTAATATTAATTGTAGCATGTTTGGACTATTGCGGGTTAACGGGAACGCCTTTCGTTAATTAACATAGTGCATGTTAAAAATTATATTAACTTAATATTTCGTCGCTGCTCCTCCCGCATCTATCACAGCATCGCAACGGCTACGCATGGACCTAGCCAGGACTTCGCACAAATTCGAACCTCTGAATGTGTCCCAAACTTGTTCGCAATGTGTGACAAGTGCTTCCTTCGTTCTTTCTGCTCTACTATCCCATCTCTGGACCATTAAACCCCACAAATTTTCAATGGGGTTTAAGTCTGGCGATCGGGAGGGCCATGGCACTGTTTTAATTTGTGGTTGCCCTCGCAACCACTCTTGAACAACCCGCGCACGGTGTATCGGGCAATTGTCCTGGAAAAAATAAAATTCTGGCACGTCCAGTTGTGGATACACCGTGCGCACTGTGGGTACCATGATGGTTTGTAGCACCTCTAAATACGTTTGGCCGTTTGCCCTCCCTGGTATAAAAGCGAGCTCGCCTGGTCCAGCAGCACTCATCCAGCCCCACATGTTCACTACAATTCTTCCCGATTCTGCATTTGGGTTCACATTTCGAGGTTCGTATCTTGTGTTATCTACACGCCATAAATTCCGACGACCTTGTTGGCTAGACCTAAAGCACTTTTCATCAGAAAATATGGCGTAAGAGAAATCGAAGTCCCTGTAGTCACGAGCGAATCGCACGCGAGCAGCTTTCTGCTCCTGCGTCAAAATATTTTTTTTTGCGGGACGTCTGTGATGGACTCCAGCTTGATGCAACTCGTTTCTAATAGTTTGCATCGAAACTTCGTATTCTTGTGCGAAACTGCGAGTGGGTGTGAACGGGTTCTCTTCATACGTGGCTATCATATTATTTAACTCGTTTTCGTTTATAGCCCGGGGTCGAGGTGCACGAACGCGTTCTGTAATTTCTCCTTCTTCATATCTTCGCACCCAGCGGCGCACCGTTGTTCTCTAACGAAAAAAAAAAAAAAAAAACAATCAGCATCGATTTTTTACATAATATAGGAACTAAGTATAATAATACGAGTACACTACAAAAGTCTTATTCAAAGGGCACAACTAGTACACTATAAATAAAAATTATAAGTATTGAAATACTTAAGGTGTGCATTTTGGTTGACTTCATGATAAATAAACTCTTAACTTTTCTATAACTAATTTAAGTAGTTATAACATTCATAACTATATTTTAAAATACAAGTTGTAAATACAATAACTGAAAATCTCTTAAGGGGTCATTACTCATCATTATAAACAACTTTTACTATGAGAACCAAACCTGAAATCGCGATAAAAAAGCAGCTGGTCCATACATTTTGACGAGTTACGCGAACATAAATGTAGGGAACAGCTGTTTTTTTTTTCGCGATTTCAGGTTTGGTCCCGTAGTAAAAGTTGTTCATAATGATTAGTACAATGACCCCTTAAGAGGTTTTCAGATATTGCAATTTACACCTCGTATACCTATGAGTAAGAAAAATGCCATAGCGTAAATTCCAACATTGTATGAAACTGTCCCAAGCAAATTTGTGCTTTATCTCTACTATTTAAAAGTGTTTATCCCGTGCGGGCTGGCAACGTGGCATTTCTAAAGGTTTTTCGTGGTTAAATACCAACGATCTAGTGCTTGGCCGAAAAAATAGTAAGTACTTGCTATTTTATCGGCCAGCCAAGCACTAAATCGTTAGTATTTAAAACTATGTGTGCAATGTTTTTTAAGTTTTTTTGGTAAGTATTTACGAGCACTACTAACAAAAATTTACATTATTGTCAATTACTTTCCATCTGCAGTATTATGATAAAATAAATGTTAAAAATAATTATAAAAAACAATTATCTTGTACTTGGGCGAAAAAAAATTGTAGTTTGAAATATAATGATCAAGCCTCTAGAAATGCGACGAATGCGCTCTGGTTTTTCTAATTAAAATGCGGCAACGACGCTGTGAGATAAGGCACCATTGTTTAGGTTGTTTTGGTTTAGGATTTATTATCGGGTCATAAAAGGCTCCAACAACGTCTTTGAAAGCAAAAATAAATAAAAAGAACAATCTTATTTGAATGCATTACTATAAGTAGGTAATATCTTATGAGAATTTAAAAAGATACCATCTGAAAGTTATAATAATGTTATTATTTTTATATATAAATCTGCCTAGCCTTTTCCCAACTATGTTGGGGCCGGCTTCCAGTCTAACCGGATGCAGCTGAATACCAATATTTTTCATGGAATTTGTTTTTAAATTGCAATATAAGGAAAAATGCAAACTATGAAATAATAATATTACTATCACTTTATTTATTTCTATATCTCTCCCTCTATCTGAATACAAAAACATAACTTACTTGCATGTTCAACTCCACTGCTATTTGGGATATATTTAACCCTTGTCTATGCAAAACAATAATTTGATTCCTTTCTTCCTGAATCAGGTTTCGGGTCGTCATGGTTGCACCACGTTAGTCACAGCCCACACACAATACACACACAGTCCAGGATACAAGCTAGGGTCAAGAAGAGGCTTTCGATCACAGTCCGGTATACAAGCAGAGGTCACAGTTAGGCAGGCAATCAGTCCGATAGAAATAAACAGGTCGTAAAATGAAATGGCGATAGGAATTTAAGGGAAGCGTCAAAAATTAGCGAGAGCAAATTGGCACTGCCGCGCTCTAGCTAATGTTTGTTATTTTATGTTACTCGCTCATTACTCACACAAATGCATATTGTCTCTAATTGGGGGAAACTAGGAAGGGGTGTGGTTTGTCACTAGCTGCGCTCTCGCAGGAATATTTTCTTAAGTGAGCATGCTTAACTTGGGCCGATAGTACATGCCATTATTGCTGAAGTTGGTTTCGTCAGACCATACAATGTTACTCAAAAAATTAGGGTTTCGGTCAATTTCTCCAAGCATGTTTTCACAAAATTGTAATCGTCTGTCACGATCCCCAATATGCAATTTTTGCATCAACCGACCTTCACGATAGCATTTATACTTATACTTTTTCAGCACTTTAAGTACGCGAGTGTGGGTTGTTCCTAATTCATTGACAGCATCTCTACTTGAAGCCTTTGGAAATGATTCAAAGTATGTTAAAACATCTAGTTCAAAATCGAAATAGTTTTGCTGAATAGTTTGCCGTCTCTTCTTGAAACCACCCGTATTCTTTAAATTTTCTACCATTCTTTTCAATACGAACCGAGTTGGTGCCTGTCGGTCTTGATATCTCTCTCCATACCACCGCAGAGCTAGATTCACGTTTTTGTTATTTAAAAAATAAGCTTCCATTAAATCAAACTGTTCTTGATAAGCCATTTTCACCGTGAGACAAAATGTGAAATGAGTTGTAAAAACAATCAAATGTGAATAACAACTATGACAATCTAATTTTCAAATTTTAATCTAACATTCCATATTTAAATTACCTCATACACGCAGCTACGAGTATGTCGCAAAGGAGTCTGCATTACAAAAGATGGATGTTAGTTAAAGAGTTTAACTTGACTCATTGAATTTGTAACTTCAGATTTCCTGGTTTTCCTTTCATTTAATTTATCATGTTTGTTAGAGAGATTTCATCCTTATAATTGACCCTAACGATCGATGCAATAAAAGTACAGGGTATAATTTTTTCAGATTTTAGCCGGTTCGATTCCCGGGTGTGGGAGAAGAGAATTTTCGAAAATATTTGAATGCAGTTTGCTTTCTATTCAAAAATAAAGGAATGTTTCCTTTGAGTAAAATTTTCTATCTGCAGTATTAAGAGTACTTTCCCTCCAGGTGGCATTACAAAATTCCACCCTGTATATAACCATTTGCCAACTAGTACTCAAGATTGGCCATGGCCGCTGTTCAAAAGGGTATTGTTCAGACTTTTACTAGAAAAAAATTATTACAGTGTTCAAGAATACCTAGAGGATAAATCGTTATAATATAATAAAGTTATAAAAATAGCCTTTAATCCATCACATGCAAAAACTACATACCCGCTGGGACGCTTTTGGTATGAAAAGCATACCAGACGTTTCTAACACTAAATTGTACTCACGCGCTTAGGTATTCCCACTACATTGTACACGTCATATGACGCGTCGGCTCGCGCGTCGAGTGTTTGTAAACAAACCCGATAAGCGGCGTCATTTCTTGGTATTCTGCGACCGTTGTATTTTTTTATGAATGCTAGTGAGTAGGGCTATATTAAAGTGTGCGTTGTATTTGAATATACGATGTTTCCGTTTGTAGACGACTGTTTAAGATGAACAAAGACACTTTTTTCACAGATTCCAACAAGATTTTTTCTAATAAGAAAAACAGGGGTTGTCCTATATGTTTTATGGTTTAAAAAACATGGTGTGTTAGTTTTTCATACGAAACATGAATAAAACCACTTACCACAGTACGATATTAATTATTTAAAAGCATCCAAAGTTGAGACTCACGACGGGTCGCTCGTTCAATGACAGCGAAAATGATATTTTTTAATGTCATAGACTAATTCCTTCTAGGGTTGTCATATCTCAAACGGTTCGGAAACAGATAACGTATGAAACTAAATCCATGGAATTGGAAAGTACTGCTTAATAGTGGTGATACAAGGATAAACAAGGATGAAAATAAAACCAAAAAAAATTGGTATGACTTTCATACCATGGGCGCAAAACTCTGAACACGTTTTGGTAGGAAATTCATACCATGGGCGCATTGCGGTGACCTCACAAACTGATCAAAAGCGTTCCAGCGGATACATCGTTATTATTAATTATTATTATTACTACAGTACAATCTCAATCGGTATTAATTAACTATTATTATTCATAATTTATTCTCAAATTCATTATTACTCATAATTATTAATGGGTTAGTAATATAGGCTTTGTGTTTGTAGAAAAATATTTGTACGCCATACTATAGCAGGGTATGCTGGAATCAACATTGTAAAATCTATTGTACATCAATAAATCAATCGCCAGTACATCAAGTTACCACAAACTGTCAGATTTCTCATTCGATTTTGAACTTAGTAATCAACATCTTAAGGTTTAAAATCGTTTGGAGAAGTTTGTCAGTTTCGTGTAGCTTGACCTGCTGGCGACTGTACCATATCCTCACAAATAAATATTTTTGATTTGATTTGATTTGATTTATGCAAAGTGAATCTGGCAAAACAAGAATGTTTAGCAGCATCGGTTGTGTCAGGACTAACATGGCATCGCAGACTAGGACACATAAATAAAGACTATTTGAATCACATGAAGAATGCAGTGCAGGGTATGTCACTTGATGAAAAAGTTGATATAAGCAAGTCCTCATGTATAACATGCTGTGAAGGGAAGCGGTGGCCGTTTTACAGTACTGGCCAGCGAAGCAGTAATGTTCTAGATATTGTGCATACAGACATCTGTGGACCAATGGAGACTGTGTCTATAGGTGGTTCGAGATACTTCTTGTTGTTTGTTGATGATCATAGTAGGATAACAAATGTCTATTGTTTAAAACACAAAAATGAGACTTTGAAGTATTTCAAAATTTACAAAGCTCAGGTGGAAAATCAAACCAAGAGAACAATCAAAGTATTAAGAAGTGATAGTGAAAGCTCAAAATAACCCCTATATTAATACCTCCCAAAATAAATCCAAAGCTGCCTGGGAAATTATTAATAATTCAAAAATATGTTTGCCGCAAGAACAAATTATGTGTATAAATAGAGACAATTTATCTTTCACTAACCCTAATGACATTGCTAATGAATTAAATAACTATTTTATTGACATAATTGAAAATAAACCACAAACTGACAAACATCAATCGGGGAAGACTCACTCCGTCCCTTCATAACGGAGTTGACGTCTGATAAAGTGTCGCTCGCCGACAACGGCTGGCTGAACTAGTCTAGTTGGAGCAGTTGCGAAGACAGTGCGCAGGCGGCGCATCGTGGTGCCCCTGAAGCGGCGCGAACTACGAAGCGACCTGCTGCAGAGCGCGCACGTGCGGGGCGGAGCCACCACTGCGTACCTAGGATTCCCCGCACCGCTTCTTCCTCAATGAGAGGCTCAACAAAACAAACAAGCATTTTTTTTACCGTGTGCGTGAAGCTGGCAGCAAGTCTACCAACTGCATCCGCTCAGAGGAAGACCTTGCGCGTGTTTTTGGTTGTGAGATGTAAGCGGCAAAGGATGTCTGATTACATGTAATACTGTGTGTAACAATGTCACTCTAAAACTTTACCTTTTTTACTTGTTTTGTTTTCACTTTGGTATTTAAGTTTGTCTAGTGCGAGGTTAGTTATTTTCCTGTCTCAGTATACGTTGGTTTCTTCTGGTGGCCCAGCTGTCCGACCGATGACTACCTTATCTACATTTTATTTGTGTCACACTGCCCTCACTTTTGTCACATCTTCATTATTTATTACGATATATTTATTTATACGCACACAGCAACACCACTCTTGGATATAGACGGTAACGTTCTTGAAGCTAGATACCAGGGCATGGGAACCCTGCTTATCCTACTAGATTTTTCGCGTGCTTTCGACTCTATTCATCGCTTTTTCTCTCCAAGTTGTCTTACTCTATTCATCGCTTTTTCTCTCCAAGTTGTCTTACTATAGGTGTGATATCGAAACAGTTAAATGGTTTGAGCGGAACCACAGTAATCAATCACAGTTTATCCAGATGACTTGCGACAGTAACGGAGATACCATGTCATCTGGTACGAAACGCTTGGAACGGGGGCATACCACAGGGATCGATCCTAGGCCCGCTTTTCTTCATCCTTTACAGTGTAGACATCGCCAAATGTCTGATCAATACCAAGTTCAACCTTTACGCCGACGATCTGCAGTTATACCTCCCTTTTCGCTCCCAGAATAATGCTGAAACTGTAAAAAGAATAAATGAGGATTTGGAAAAGGATCTCTGCTTGGTCTTGAACCCAAGTAAATCCAAGTATATTATAGTGTACATATACACACATCAACAGAATCTAGGGATATTTTATATTTCATCAAATATCTATAAATCTATGAAGAATTTTCTGATATAGTATGTGGAAGAATGATAGGTTATTTTAAGGTCTTTAATAAAAAATAAAAAATATTTTGAGATTTTTTGTTTTAAATAAAAATGTTAATTTTTATAATCGCCGTAGAAAATTTGTATGGTGAAAAAACTTCATTTCTTCATAAAACTATAAATTTTAATTAAAATTTAAAAAATCTTATAAAATCTAATTATTAATAATCAGTGTTGCCACCTCTTACATTAATTACACATCGACATCGATTGTTCATACTTAAAATTAAATTGTCAATGTCTTGCTGCGGTATGAGATCCCATGTTCTTTGCAACTGTTCGTAAAGTAGTTGTTCCATCGTCAAATTTGGCGGGAAATCTCTCAAAGCTTTTCGTTGTAACATGTCCCAGGCATGCTCGATAGGATTTAAGTCGGGCGACTGTGCAGCCAATCCAAAACTTGAATATCGTGGCCGAGACCACGATATTCAAGTTTTGAATTGGCTGCACAGCGGCCGACACCAGCCGCGCCGTATGGGAAGGAGCATTATCGTGCATGAGTAGAAATTCCTGGCCCGTTTGGATTCTGTGTGGGACAATAACAGGCTCTACCACCTCCTCGTGATATTTCTGTGCAGTCATGTTGCCTTCCAGTCATGATCCTTCCTGGATCCAAACGAGGTGGGTTCGTCCGCCAAGACGAATTCCTGCCCACACCATGATTGTCCCGCCTTGGTATGAGTGGACCTCCTGAGGGTGCCGTAGACGGCTAACTCTCCCTGGAGTTCTCCAAACGCGTGTTCTTCGTGCCAAATCGAGACTCATCGGTGAACAGCACCAAAGACCATTGTCCGTCACTCCATGGTAAATGCTCCCGAGCCCACGAAAGCCGCCTACCGCGATTCCCACGTCGCAATGCTGAAACACGTAGCGGTCTTCGAGCATGAATACCAACTTCATGCAACCTCCTCCGCACGGTTTGGTCGCTTACCAGCAGCTGGTGGTCCTCCTGGAGCCTTTGTACTAGTTGCATCGCTGTGATATTGAGTTGTCTTCTGGCGGTCATTTGGAGAAATCGATCCTGTCTCTGCGTAGTAACACGATATCTACCAGTGTGCCGTTCAGCCACATCCCCAGTACTGCGATAACGTGACCACAACCTTGATATCATGTTTTGGCTGGTGTACAGGGCCTCAGCAACGACGCTTTGAATAGCACCATTTTCTAACATGCCCACGGCTCGTAACATTTCATCTCGACCCAAATGACGACGTGACATGACTCTTAAAGCTCACACGGCACGTTAAATTAAAAAAGAAAAACAATCTAATCCCTTTTAAATAATTAATACTAATAAAACAATTTTAATTTTCCTTACCGTAACAAATTACTAACAATTTTGCCGCCGTATTTTGTTGTTTCTTTTGTATTTATTATTTTCATTTTTAAATTTTGAATATAGAATAAAAGAGGTTTCAATCTGTATATAAACTTTTTATGGAAACTAAAAAGATTTTAAACTATAAATTCGTAAATAATTTAGGATTAACGTATCCCTAGATTCTGTTGATGTGTGTATACAACGTGCCGCTACAATGGCGACATTAATTTAACACACATATACGGTTACGCGTATTCGTTTTATGGGTGTATTTTAATTTCATTATCCGTTATTATTTATTGAGTTATTTACAATTTTCTAAAATAGCATTTCGGAGCAACCTGTACTTAAACAACTGTAGCGCATAGGTCATTTGCCGGGGTCACGGATCATAACATCGCATCAATGAAATTTGCAAAAAGTAGGCTAATTGAAGGAAAGAGAGAGCCCTATGTGGGCAAGCGGCGCAGGCGACGCGCGCGCTCCCCGCACCCGCCCCCGCCCCGCGCTTTTTCTAACTCTAAATTCTTATTTCTACTTCTAGTGCTAGCCGTGGTCGTGTCCTTGACATACGTTTTTCGTTTCACAATCGTGCGCAAAAAATATCGCCGTGTGTGTTTTTGTGAATTTTTTCGCGAAAAAGACGCTTACCTATTGTTTTATTTATTTATTTTAGTGTAATTAGTCAAATTAAGATCCTGCGATAAAGACGCTTTGATTTGTTTTCGTTTCTTTTCTACCTAATAGGTACATTGCGATAAGGACGCTTTTATTTGTGTTATTAGTGCTTTTAAACAGTTGATCGTGATGTCAAATGCACATCCGAATTACACAGCAGCCGAATACGCGGACATGAATTTATTTTCAAAAGTGCGGGATAACATGAAACGCCGTTTAGCCCTGTGTATTCGCCAACGCGGTGGTCATATCGAAAATCTTAAAATTTAAAATAAAGGCATTTAAACCAAAGTAGTGATTGATTAGTGATGAATAGTGATGATAGTGGTAATAACTAATAAGCAGAGAATGATAAGTGATTGATTACGCATCTCCGCGCTGCACTCGCACCGCGGTGCCGATGTAGGTACTTGTGCCGCGCGATTTCTTAGAAATTACGCCGTCAAAGGATCGGACCGATCGTAAAAGGCGCTTTGCGTGGTTGCCAGCGCGCGCGACGTCGCCGCTGCGAGTAGAACGTAAGCCAGCAGAAGTAAGTAGCTTCATGAATGAATCTTTTACACAGACTGATCCCCATTTTGGGTATTATTTTATTCTTTAGTTTGTTTGAAAATTTTAATTTTTCAATTAACGAATTATTTTATTTTGTTATATTTTTTATGATTACTGAGCACTAGCACTACCCGTGTGTTAAATTAATGTCGCCATTGTAGCGGCACGTTGTATACATAGTGCATATAGTGCATATCTACATAGTGCTAAAAAGTCAGATGCATCAATAATGCAAGATACATAAATAATAAATAACGAAGACCATCCATTTCATTGGCAGTTCAGGCTAGATGATATTTTCATTTTGGATAGAAGTTTCAGAGACATCGTTCCAGACCTGGAAGTGTTAGCTTATGATTGGTGGCTTAGGTGTATAATATGCCACATACCGTTTATAGTGGGGAAACCAAATTAATCCAGAAAAGTCACGCTCATTCGATGGGTCGTTGAAGTAGTTATCGGCTGTTTTAAACGAGACTCAGCTGTCCAGACCTGGAAGTGTTAGGTTATGATCAGAGATCGGAATAGGTAGAGTTTAATTACCTAATCTTCGAGGAAGGAAGTAACATAGAGTGGATAATACCTCCTCTAAAATCCCGGAATAATTATAATGACGTTTAAATCCCGGGAATTAAAAGCCACGAATTATTTATTGGACTTTATTTATAGTTTTTACCATTTTTATCGCAATATAATACACAACACAATAACGAGCCAACTTTTCAAGAATTTATTTTCCTAAACAAAGCTCTTTAATTTAATAGTTTTAGTACGGAACCCTAAAAAATGTTATATGATTTTGCAAATCAATAATTTGTAACTATAAATAAAGTCCAATAAATAATTCATGGTTTTTAAATCCCGGGATTTAAACGTCATTAAAATTATTCCGGCATTTTAGAGAAGGTATTATCCACTCTATGTTAGTTCCTCCCTCGAAATTTAGGTAAATATACTCTACCTATTCCGATCTCTGGTTATGATTGATGGCTTAGGTGTATATGCCACATACCGTTCATAGTGGGGAGAACAAATTATTCCAGAAAAGTCCCGCTCATTCGATGGGTCTTTGAAGTAGTTATCGGCTGTTTTAAACGAGACTTTCAGCTGTTTCGCCAAGAATATTTCCACAGTGCAATGCCACACATGTTCCATTCCAATACTTTTGAATTGGTACTGCAATAACAAATTGTGCCTGCCATGTGTCTGTCATCGATATTGAGTATGCGGTGCAGATAATAGAAAAAATAATGAACGACAAGACATGCAAAACATCTTAGGTGAATTCGTCACAAGACGCCACATGAACAGACGAGTACCCTTCCAAGAAATTAGCACCGAATTCCCTGGCTTGGAAACATTTCCTTCGCTCACCCAAAGAGAACTGATTATTTTTGCCCTGGGTATCAACTTTATTAGGTTGCCAAAAAGTTATTATAGTGAGCATATTCGGGGCGACGGGCACTTCAATATATCGATTTACCGAGAACCCGAACAACTCGTTGCCGAGCTCAATTCGCTAGCATTGAAGGAATAAACCTGTGGCTTTTGAGAGCAAAGATACATACTAGATACACGATGTCGAAGTTTTATTACACATATGTGTTAATAAACGATTATGAGAGTGGATTGAATGCACTGAAACATTATTATTGCTCATGCAAAACAGGAAACCGTACTTTGGGTTGCTTTGCCCATTTAATGGTTATAATGTGGTTTTTGAGCCAGGCAAGATATAAAGAGAATATATCCACAGACCGGCTGTCTTCTTGGACTGAATAATAATAGATCATGATAATAATTTAACACTACCTATTTAATTGTTTTGTTTTTAGCAGAGCCTGTCCGGATTACAGCAGGCAGAAGACAATTAAACCAATTATGGGTAAGAAAGTAATTTCCTATTCAGAAGCAAGTAAAACTGTTCCAACTTCTACTCGTTACTGTGCAGACATTGCTAAATCACAGACTCAGACATCACACAAAACCGTATATCTTAACCTCCCCTTTTCTGCCTCCTACGATAAAACAGCTCATCAGCAGCTCACTAGCAATCCCCAATCTTCTCAGTCTAATGGCTGTGCTCCTAATAATCAACTACTAGAATCTCCTGAAAACTTTTGTTCAATAAAGGAGACTGTTTAAATTTGTATGGGAAGTGGTCTATGAACCAATAAATACTGTAGTGGTATTTCTGTGGGAATACCTTAACTATATCCTTGGGCAAAGGGGCATCAAAATCTAACCCGTCAGTTTAGAGAAAAATAATACCTTAGAATTCACATTTCTTGCTACAATTTTTATTTTAGAAATTTTTAACGGGTATTTCTGACTTTTTAATACTTAAGTAATATGTTTTCCTGCTAGACAAAGTCACTTGCCACCTCGACAGTACAGAATTTCAGGTGTTTTTTTTTCGTTTTTAACCACTTCAAAAAGAGGAGGTTCTCAGTTAATCGGAATATTTTTTTATATACAACATGTCCCAAAATTCAACGATAAGCCAACACCGGAGGATAGACCTGCCCATGACTACTCGGGAAAAAAAGAAAAAAATATATATCAAAATTTATTTTTAAGTTATAAAAAAAAACTTCAAAAATTGAGACCTTTTATGACATTTTTCACTACCATGACTACATTTTTTTAAATATTTCGTATTTTTTTTGCAACCTGAATAGCACTGCTATCTACCACAATTCTTAAAAAAATCAGAATACCTCTAGTTTTTTCACAAAAAAATATTAAACTTATTCTATTCCCTTAATTTTTTGAAGATTTTTGCTTTTAACCAACTTTAACTTATCGTGGTGTAAAAAAAAAGTATGAACACTAGTATGGCAAGTGTTTTTTTATAAATTGACGCAACTAATCAAGATTCCAAAATGGTATAATACTCTAGGACAACAAGTTACAAAAAAAATGTGCCTATTATTTCTAAAAAGGGGCCAAATGACGGTCGGGTAATAAAAAGTATTACGATGGTCATACGTTGACAACTCGTAACCCACATTTTTTCTCAAAATGAGTTATGTACATCAAAAATTTTTAAATTAAGCGCCGAATCTTCCCATTGATAACTCGTAATGCACAAAAAATGTCACTCGAACAATTTATGCCACAGTTGACAACTCACAATTAACAGGTATCAACTTGACTTCACTAGTGCGCGAGTTACGAGGTGTCAACGCAAATACAGTTCGCAATATTCACTGACACAGTAACATTACGGCGCGAGTTTAAATTGTTTAATAATATTTTTATATGTAATTACAACTTTTAATACGTCTATTTATTTCCGAAACGTATTCCTGAAGGTGTATTGGTAAGTTTTTTTTTTATTTGACGTAAATCGCTCAATAAAAGCTCACTATTTAAATTTTAAGCCATCCTATCATCCATACCTTAATGTAATACTAATTAATGAGAACTATTATTCAATAATATTTAAGGTAATAATGATAATAAAACCTTAAGCTATTTGTACTCATTAATACTCACTGATTTAACTAAGTAGTATTCATTGGTATAGGATTTGTTTTGGTCGACGCTTATTTTTAGATACCTTGACTATTATTCTTTATCAACTATGATCCATGGGGCAGGCATTAGGGTAATTAGGTACTTAAATAGTTATTTTGTTTTTAGTGTTATCATGGAGAAAAACAGTGAAGAAGAGCTTTTTAATGAGGTTGTAACTGGCTTGAAGGACCAAGGACTTGCGATTAACATTTCTTGTAATAAGAGGAGTGAGTTTGTCTATGAAAGTCAATCACAAGAATCATTTCGAAAGTCACCGAGCTCTTGCGAGTTACAGTTGTACACCTACGAGGTAAATAGAAACGGAGAAATGTTACTTTTGACAAAAACTAATTCATCAGATCAACTTGAGAATATTCCCCTGGAAGTTCTTAACGACGAACAGAGCTGGCAAGATAATGGCGGGACAAATACTTTGACAGGTTCACTTACTGTCTTAAACGAATGTACTACTTCATCATTTTTAAGCCAGCCTCAGCCTTCTTCCAGCCCACATCATAACTCAGAAATTATTATCGAGAGTATTTTAGAAGTCATACCTGGTGCAGAATCTCCTACAATTTTGAATCAATACGATTTTGATTTTGGTACTTCTCATATTGTCGAAGAGGAGACACGAAGTAATACAGACTCTCCTACTATTTTCAATTCATATAATTTTGAATTTGAAACTTCTCATGTTGTTGAGGAGACACGACGTGATACAGACTCTCCTACTATTTTGAACTCATATGATTTTAACTTAGATCCTAGGTTATCAACTTCTCATGTAGTACCCACGCGTGATGATCGTAACTATGATCCGGATCAGACGTCCTGTTCTTCTGAAGATGATGATAGTTGTATAAATGAAGGAAATAGTACTGGAAGGAAGACTAAGAAAAGAAAAGGTTTAGCTGAATCAGAAATTTGGAAAGCCCGTATGAATAAAAAGTTACGAGAACAAGGGAAAGACTACATAGGGTGGAGAAGAAATGAAAGTTCATGTAATACGCATAACACACCACGAGCAGCACGAACATTGAAAGAGACTTGCAGTTCAGCATTTTGTCGCTCCTCCAAAGAACGCCACTGCCACGAATTTACATCAGAATGTAAACAGCGATTGTTTGATTTATTTTGGAGTTTAAGTTGGGATCAAAAGAAAATGTTTGTGATTAACACTACTGACAAAATAAAAACTTTAAGACCCAATGGAAGTACCAGAAGAGGAGCGTCACTTCAATATTACTTGAAACAAGGGGATAAAAAAATGAGAGTTTGTAAGAAAATGTACTTAAATACTTTATGTATTGGAGAGTGGTCGGTCAGGAGCTGGGTTAATAAATCCGATAATGGTACCTATGTTTGCAAGAGAAAGTGCTGAGCAAATAGAGAAAAAAAAGAGGGGAGAGAAGAAAAGACTGTCACGTGAATTTTTAGTCGAGTTTATAGAAAACTTACCAAAGCTCCCATCACACTACTGCCGCAAAGACACCAGTAAGGCATACTTAGAACCCATTCCCGGAGGCATGAAGGAAGTGTATAGGACCTACACTGAAGCGAGCACAATAAAAAATCTGGTACCGTTATGTCGAACTATGTTTGATAAGATTATAAAAGAAAAAAATATTGGCTTCCAGCAGCCGAAAAAAGATTTGTGTGATACGTGTCTAAGCTACCACACTAAACAAATATCGGAACAGCAATATAAAGATCGTCAGCTAAGAAAACAAAATGCAAGAGAAGAAAAAGAAAAGGATTTAAAGGAGGCAGGTGAAGGAAAATGTATTGTCTTAGAACAGGATGTTCAAGCTGTGAAAGTATGTCCATACATAAGAGCCAGCAGCGCATATTACCGAAGAAAGTTAATCAACCACAATTTTACAGTTTACGAATATCCATCCAAAAAAGTAAGATGTTATTGGTTTTCAGAAGTGAACGCTGATACTCAGGCATCAGTTTTTGTTAGTTGTATATTAGACTACCTACATAATATGATTTTAAACTTTGAAGGTGAATTTGTAGCAAAGCCTATAATTACTTGGAGTGACGGTTGCACCTATCAAAATAGGAATGCAGTATTAGCAAATGCTCTATCCAACTTTGCTGCTGTGAATAATGTGGTTATTTACCACAAATATCTAGAACCTGGACATACGCAGATGGAAGTGGATAGCGTTCATGCTGCCATCGAACGTGGCATCCAAAAATATGACGCTATTTATGTTCCATCGCAATATGCAGACATAACTAGGAAATCACGCAAAGATCCATACGACGTCAAGATGTTAAAATTTGACTTTTTCAAAAAGTTTGATGATCCAAAAGTCATGCGTTATGAAAGTATCAGGCCTGGAAAGAAAAAAGGAGATCCTGTTGTCACAGATCTTAAAGTTTTATTGTATAAACCAGATGGCAAAATTTACTTTAAAATTAATATTTGCGACGGAAACTATTCTTTGTTGCCAAGTAGGCCAAGAAATATAAATTTTCCCATAACAACCTACGAGCAACTTTTTAAGGACTCGCCTAAACTTACTTCATGCAAATTTAATGACTTGCAAGCTCTTAAAACTGTAATACCTTCAGATTATCACTCTTTTTATGATAATTTGCCGCACATGTAATTGTTTCAATCTAATAAAATTGTGTTTTTTTTTAAATTGACAACTCGTAAGTAATCATTGACTGCTCGTAACACGTTAGTAGTGAGGTTTTTTGAATATTGTTTACTCGTAACTGATGTGTATTGATTATTTAATGAAAAACCTATGTGGGCATTTTATTGTTTTAAATTATATCAATAAATAATTCGATTACCTACCAACTACTTTTTTTTTTTTTTTTTTAATTTATTTTCGAAATTATACAGTTTTTTCCCTCTCCCGTAAAATTTGACACATTGCAGTTACGTGTTGTCAACCTTTGACCATCGTTAGTTCTTGAAAAATGTTTAATATTTCAAAACACATGGTACAAACAATTTCACGTGTAATTTATTACGTTGTTAACATTATAGCAAATGTACGAATTGTTTGCCACCAGCATTAATACATGCACGACATCGCCTTAAAAATGATCGTTTTATTTGTCTTGCATATCTTCTGCTATTGATGTAATCCACAGCCTGAGTGATATTTCCACGAAGCTCGTCCAATGTCGCAATGGGTTTTGAATAGACCTTGTCTTTAAGACAACCCCAATAGAAGAAGTCCAGGGGGTTAAAATCGGGTGAACGGGGTGGCCATAAGATAGGACCAAGTCGCCCGATCCAACACCCTGGATACTCTTGATTTAAATATTCTCGCACAGGACGGGCATAGTTTGCTGGGCAACCATCATTTTGGAACCACGTGTTTAGGAGATCGCTTAAGGGCACGTCGTCTAGCAATTCTGGCAAGTCATTTAGTAAAAAGTTTACATAACTATTGCCATATAAGTTTCCTTGTAACTCAAAGGGCCCAATTACATTTCCGTTAAATATGCCGCCGGTCCATAGGTTAACCTTGATTTTCATTGCTCCAACTATGTAGGTTGTGAAGATTTAAATACCCATCTTTCTTGCATGTTGTTTCATCCGGCCATAGAATTTTGTCTAGGAATTCGGGATCTTCCCTGTGCTTTTGCAGCATCACACGGCAAAATGTGACTCGTAGTGGAAAGTCCCGCGGTAATAACGTCTGCACACGCCTGTAGTGATATGGGTGAAACCTGTGACGTTTTAAAATTCGATGTGCAGAACTTTTCGGGATTCCTGTAGCTTCTTCTACTATGGCACGTACCGAAGTAGTCAAATCATTTTCTATCTCATTGAGAACTTCCTCATCACGATCCAATCTAGGTCTTCCAGCGTTTCTCCTACTGGATGGCATACGACCCTCCGAAAACGCTTGATGCACATTAAGAAACACTCGATAATCAGGATATCTTTGAGCATTTGGGTATCTTTCTCGATACAGTCTGCTAGCAGCGTTAGTATTGCATCGGCATTCTCCATAAATGAGGTGCATATTAGCGTATTCCTGTGGTGTGTATGGTTGCGGCATGTTAAACGCTAAACAGTCCAAAATGCGCCAGAACTCCAAATCACAAAACACACAATCGTAGTCCAAGATAATGCCAGGTCAGTTCAGTTTGCAGATTACTTCCAGTCCAAAAAGCCAAGCCAAAAGTCGTTAGTACGTACGAGAGCCACGTCAGTTGAATACGGAACGGTGCGCAGTAAACAAAGGAGCAGAGCGTACTGAACTGAACTGACTTGCTGAGAATAATAACAGCTTCTCTACCTGCCCTATTGTTGTCTCTTTTTAACGTAAATATCTATCTATATAACTCTCTCTAATTTCTAAGGTATGTACGAGTATGCCCCATTTATGCCTAGAAGTTGTTACAAGAACCCATTTTGGGCACGTGCTAAAAGTGATTACTGTCAACTACAATCTATGGAAATTGGTTCTTGTTATGAACTAGTATGGATATAATTTTTTTGTGGCTGGTTTTAATAGAGTATTATACCATTTTGGAATCTTGACTAGTTGCGTCAATTTCTAAAAAAACTTGCCATACTAGTGTTCATACTTTTTTTTTACACCACGATAAGTTAAAGTTGGTTAATAGTAAAAATCTTCAAAAAATTAAGGGAATAAAATAAGTTTAATTATTTTTTGTGAAAAAACTAGAGGTATTCTGGAGATTTTAAGAATTGTGGTAGACAGCAGTGCTATTCAGGTTGCCTATAAAAAAAAAAAAACAGAAATATTTAAAAAAATGTGGTCATGGTAGTGAAAAATGTCATTAAAGGTCTCAATTTTTGACGTTTTTTTTTTTTTTGTAATTTAAAAAAAGATGTAGTTTTTTTTATTTCTTTTTCCCTGAGTAGTCATGGGCAGGTCTATCCTCCGGTGTTGGCTTATCGTTGAATTTTGGGATATGTTGTATATGTTCACCGATTACTCGAAGACGACTGGACTGATTTAGAAAATTCTTTTTGTCTTAGAAAGATTATACTTACCAAGTGTTCCCATTAAATGATAAATGATAAATGATTTTATTTCTGTAAATAGGATTGTACAAACACTATTACACGTCAATGATATTTTAAAACTAGATGAGGTCGGCGTTTCCTATCTGACTACTCTGAGAAGAAAGGCCGAAACAAACTCAGAGCTCACAGTCTTTTAAAGTCCAGACATAATCTTGGTCAGATCATGTGAAGACCATGTAGATTTGTCTGAAATGGTATTTTGAAGAAAAACCACACAGATTGAGTGGACCTGTCCAGTCAGTGCACGCATTTGTCAGTAATCGTGCAGCTCAACTCAGAACTTAAGGAGCTCAACGATTCAACGAACAATACCAAAGAAAGGACATTTGGGTAGGCCACAAAAATTACTCAAACTGCCAGACTAAGATAAAACTACCTGAAAGGAAAAAAAAAAGCAACAATGACCCACATAGTCTTCACATTCACAATATTAAAATGAATATCATGTATTTAATCTAGCCTGCATGCTACTCACATTCACAGACAGGTTTCTCTTTAAATGTCATCAAAAAATCTTAATATGTTATGTCATGTAATTCAATAAAAATGACATTATTAATTCCAAAACACATAATCACAGTATAAAATGGATTGTTGCTTGGGGGTACATTGAAGTAGCTTAATTAATCCCAAGCCTTTTTGTCATCCAAGTAATCTTTAACTTTATAGAAACCTTTTTGACAGAGTTTCTGTTTAATAAATGATTTAAATTTATTGAGGCTCAGTTCTTTAACAAGACTTGGGAGTTTGTTGTAAAAACGTATACTTTGGCACTTAAATGAATTACTAATTTTTTGGAGCCTAGTCGAGGGCACAATAAGTAAATCTTTGTATCTAGTATTTATGTTATGAATGTCGCTGTGTTTAGAATAATAGATTAATATTCTTTTTTACATAAATAAGGTTTTCATATACATATTGAGATGCGACAGTCATTATGTTTATTTCCTTAAATTTATCCCTCAGTGAATGCCTACAACTAAGGTTATAAATTGCTCGAATGGCTCGTTTCTGCAGCACAAAAATAACCTGAATGTCGGCTGCATTTCCCCACAGCAAAATGCCGTACGACATTACACTATGGAAATAACTAAAATATACTAATCGGGCTGTTTCGACATCAGTCAAATGACGGATTTTATAGACCGCGTAGGCTGCAGAGCTTAGCCGCTTCGACAATTTGGTTATATGTGGGCCCCATTGTAGCTTCGAGTCCAAAGTAACACCTAAGAACACAGTGGTGTCCACAAGATCCAATTCCGTCCCATTTACTAGTACATTGGTTTTCACCTGTTTAACGTTAGGTGTCAGAAATCTAATACATTTAGTCTTTTTCTCGTTTAAAAGTAAATTATTAACACTAAACCAATGCACTATTTTAGCGATAGCCTCAAAAATATGTGCAAGAAGCTCAACGCCAGCATCGGTAGTAGAGCGACCCCTTGTGAAACCGAATTGTTTACTGTTTAATAATTTATGTTTATTAAAATGTTTTTGCAATTGATCTAGCATCAATTTTTCAAATATTTTACTGAAGGTGGGAAGCACAGAAATTGGCCTAAAGTTCGTGGGGTCTGATGTGCTTCCCGATTTAAACAAAGGTATTATTTTACTACTCTTCATTAAGTCAGGAATTACTCCATAGTCAATACATTTACTAAAAATAATTGCCAATTCGGGCGCTACAGTGTTGATTATACATTTTGCAACCTCTACGGAATTTCCCCATAGATCAGCAGTTTTTTTAACATTAAGTGTATTGAAAGTTTTAATAATATCTCGAGCACTAACATAGTCGAAATTAAATACATGGTTACAAATATCAACATTTTCTTTCAATAGGGACTCGGCAACAGTGGGTGCAGAATTTAAAGTTTTTGTGGTTGAGACTGGAATATCGGCAAAGAAATTTTCAAAAACTGTGGCAACTTCTAAATCTTTTTTAATAACTTTATTGTTAATATTAAGGCTGTAGTCACTACTACGCTTTCTGTCTCTTCCAGTCTCATTGTTTATAATTTCCCAAGTGGTTTTTATTTTATTTTGACTATTTTTAATCTTGGAGCTTAAATAGCGACACTTAGCTTCGCTACAAACTTGTTTAAATAATTTGGAATAGTTCTTAACATATTGATAAAATTCTTTACTTTTATTATAATTTCTTTCTTCGTAAAGTTCAAAAAGTTTGATTCTACTATTAAATATGCCTTTAGTAGCCCATTCACCGAAGGTTGCAGAACCATTAACTGAGATCTGCTTGGGTATAAATGTTGAGTTAAATTCTGTACAATACATGGCAAAAAAAGAATTGTACAGTTCATTGGGATCATCACTGTAAGGCAAGTAGGGTAATTTACTACTAAGTTTATTTTTAAAGTTCTCCAAGCGACCTGCAGTTTTTGGCACTACAGTGATATCTTTCTTAGCCACTTTTTTATTTTGCATACTAAATGTAATCAGTTGTCCGCTGTGGTCAGAATCCAGTTGGCTTATAATTTTTGAATTAATAGGTAAAATGTCAGTAAATATATTATCTAAACATGTAGCTGAGGTAGCAGTAATTCTAGTAGGCTCCAAAAATAAATAATTCTGTTATATGACTGAAATATTTTTTTAATTTTTAGGTACATCGAGTCCTCTAATAAATTGACATTAAAATCACCGCATACAATTATATTTTTTCCTAATTTACCAAGTTTTTGTAAAACATCATCCATGATGCTCTCAAAGCAATCATAAATCGATGACGGAGGCCGGTACACGCTCAATACAATAAGCCGCTCCAACTCCACACAGGCTATTTCTATAGTCCGCTCAACAGAAAGGTTTACAATATCCTTACGTTCTTTGAATTTAAGTTGTCTATTTAACAGTATCAATGAGCCACCATGTATTGCATTTTCTCTGCTGAACGAACTACTACTGGTGATTACTGAAATTAAACATAAACTGATGGCTTTTTAACCAATGTTCTGTAATACATAAAATATCAATGTTATTACAGTTCATGAATAATTCAATTTCAAGGTCTTTTCTCAACATACCTTGAATATTTTGGTGCACCAGGTTAACTGTGTTAGAATTTATTCTGACATTTTGATGATTTGGACTAGTATTTAAATTTGAATTATCTCCATTAATAATGCAAGAGGTTTTCTCTATTGTCTCAATTTCTAATTTAAATTAATGTCAGCTTGTGTAGCCAAGTTATTGGCTGAATCAATGAAAATGTCAGGTAATTGCTCAATAGAAGCAACAGTTTTATTAGCCAATTTCTTGGCTGGTACATCAAGTAAAAAAAAGTATAGCGATAAAGCTATTTGTCTTTTTAAACATTTAGGCAAATACAATTTGTATTTTGTCACATATAAATATTTACTAACATACTTGTTAGAGTCAATGACATGAAATTTATTATTGTTTAATGTCATATTATTTAACATTATATTTAATTTGTGCATAAAATTATTTTCTTTCTGTGGCAAACTGTTACTGTAAGGAAATGTAAACATAACAATCTGTCCTATGTCTAGCTCACATAGTTTGTTAATGTAATGAAGCAGACTGTCCTGATTCACATTTCCTCTGTTACTAATTAATATTATCAAAATTGTATCCTGGTGGAATTTTAAACTAATAATCTTTCTCATTATATCTACATAAGTTAAGCCAGGCATACAATAATTGGTAACTGACTGTCCCTTGCAAATATTTGATAATAACTGGCCCATGTCTTTCCCAATTTCATCACTAAATATCACAATATCACTATTTATTTGGGTTTTTACACAGTTATGAGATTTTACATTAACTTTAGCTGTTTTAGGGGAATTATCAGAGATATAACCTTGTTGCAATGAAGTATCACATGCTGGCGTCAAACAAGCCGGTGAGGACTGACTATGGGACAAGCTGTTGTTGGTCAACAATTGTGATCGCTCACACGAACATGAACTAGCACTCACTATTAACTCATTCATCGCCAGCATGTATTCCCTCATTTGCAGTTCAGAGATTTTGTATTTATTGGTCATGGATATTAATTTTTGGTTAAGATTTTCTATTTCACAATTTAAATTTTGTGTGTCATTTTCATATTTTAAAGTATTGTTTTTACATTTTTGAGAATAAAAATCTAATTTATCCAATAATGAAAGGCGTTCCCTATTTAATTTAACATTTTTTATGAAGAATTTCTGTCTATGAACTAGTTTTTGAGTTTTTTCTGATAAACTTATTGATTCTAACATACTTTTTCAATTTATTTCTGCTACATTTGACCACCCTTGTTGAGTTATTAGACTTAATGTTATCTTCGCAGGTCAAATCTATAGTCACTGTGGGTTGAATGTCAATTGCAGCAGAAACCATTCTTGGGGAAATGACCACCAGCTCATCGAACAGACTTTGGTTTAACGAGGCAGTGATGTTATGTTGAGTGCATTCTAATTGTGAAACTTTATTGTTTGCCTCATTAAGCTGTTTTTCTAAAGTCTGTATACGGTTAAGAGCAAGCTCATACTCAGAACTGCACTGGTCAAACCTATCTACAATGAGCTGCAGCTTGTCCCGGGCAGCAATGGCTTCAGTTTGTTGTATATGTTACTGAGCCATTTCTGATTTCATGTTTTGGTTCCTTGCTAACAAGTTCATTACTTCGCTATCATTGTCATCAGCTTCCCTTGTCAATCGGTCACACAACTCTTTAGAAGCCTTGAGTTCGCTCAAAGCCTGGCTGAGTTTAACCTCTTCCTGGCGAGCATAGGCTTTACGGAAAAAAATCATGATTAGAAAAGGAGAGAAAACAGAGATGGAAAGAGAAAAATTATAGCTAGAATATAGGATGAACGATTAACAGCGATAGTGTTGATTTGTCAAAGAAGTTGTGTCACCTTTGAATAAGGTTATGTTTACATTTCTAAAAGTAAATCTAATGATGACTTGAACTTGTTCAAATATGTTTAAACCAGTAACAAGTGGGATAATTGAAGGAAAACGTTCTATATTAAACAATTTCAATAGTTTTGTACCTGTTTACAAGATGACAATGCAAGTTTCACTTAAGCCGGTAACTGTCACCGAATCACATTAGCTAGTTACACTTTAAAATGCCACAAAAACGTTGTATTTGTAAGTAATAAACTTAGTTACACTTTCTATTTAGTGATTAATTGGAATTAGGGCTTAAATATACTAATAATCGAATTATAAAAATAAAAAATTACGGGACCAAATTTAAATCAGCTGTTAGCTTTAGTGTCGCCACAAAAAAAAAAAAAAAATTGTCACCAGGTCAGGTTTGAATGGGTATTTCTGACTTTATTAATGTGTTTCTCTGCTAGGCAGTCAATTGTCACCTGAACAGTTTGTTTTTAGTATCGATTTTTAAGTATTTTTTTAATATTTATGTAGAAAGGTTACATCTTAATTCAAAAAATTACGAAAAATAATAAAGCATTTTATTAGTAGCAGCAGAAAAAAGGCTGTATCAGTATAATAAAACCACTTTTTATACACATAATATATTTTTATTTTAAAATTCATCAATGATAATAGAATCTAAAAATTCAGCTGGACGTAATATCGTTTCTTCATACCTAGCCCAAAACAGAAACCACACAATTATCATAATATGACCGCTATATCCCAGAGTACGGGCTCGCCACAACTGCGGTGGTAAGCCCCTCTTTGAGGAGTGGATTGAGAGGCGCCACGGCGTCCTCACCTTCCGCTTGACGCAGGTCTTCACCGGACATGGTTGTTTCGGGAGGTTCCTGTTCCGGATCAGGTGGGAGGAAACGCCCGGGTGTTATTATTGTGTGGATCGCCCGGAGGACACGGTGGGGCATACGGTGGAGGTCTGCCCGGCTTGGGCGGAGCACCACCTATACTCGCGGAGGCAGCGATCTCTTGCGTCCGGCCCTGGTCCAGGCCATAGTACGGAGCGAGAGGGCATGGGAAGCCGTCACATCCTTCTGCGAAACAGTAATGCTCGCTAAGGAGGAGAGATGCGTGAGGGAGAGTCAATCTTTGCGCCCTCACGCACCTAGTCACCGTAGAAGACGCCCTGGGCGTCGGGAATCAATAGCCGATTCCCAGCCACCGTAGGCGCGGGCTTGTGGATGGCGAGCAATGGGCAGCTCGCCGTCCGGTAAGGACCAGGCCCAGGTCGACGGCGCGTTGTGTTCCACGCGCGCCTCAAAGAGATGTCAGCACACATTGACGTGATCCGTTAGGGTCGATGACTGCCGGGGTCGCGGGTTTGTCCGAAAGGGTTACCGTGGCCCTGGCACACAGGCAACTGAAGAAACACGGGTGGGTGTTAGTCAGTAAAAGTCTGACAGGCCGTCTCGCTCTGCCCAGAGCGGGAGAAGTTATTAGATGATTTCCCACCCAAAATGAAAAAACAATCCTTAGTGCGCATGCCAGATTTGTATGTACAATAATATTGCTTTATAGAATCTAACCACGTCCGCTTTCGTCTACCAAATATTATATTTATTATTATTTATACTAAGTATTTTGCAGTACTTTTTAATGAGTTGTTTCAGTGGTCATCTGTGGTCTTCATCATCAGAACCACTTCACCAAATGGCGTTTTCCGAGAGCAAGTGCACGAGTTACTATAAAAAATACCCAAATTGTTATAGGTGTGTGTGGTGTTATATTTGAAGATTTCTCCAGGATCCCATCATCAGATCCTGACCTGGTGACTATGGAAACATTTAGGAAGTATACACTTTAAAAAAAAACTAATGTGGTCCACCCGTCTTCGAGTAATCGGTGAACATAAATATTAATAAAATGTAAAAAAGATTCCGACGAACTGAGAACCTCCTCCTTTTTGAAGTCGGTTTAAAACGAAAAACATGTGACTTTGTCCAGCAGGTAACACATACATTAATTTTATTATTATAAAGTCAGAAATACCCGTTAAAACGTTTTTAAAATAAAAATGTAGCATAAAAATATGTATCCTAAAATATTATATTTCTCAAAACTCAGATCAGATTTTGATGCCACTTTGCACAAGGGTATAGTTGAGGTATCCCCACAGAAATATCACAACAGTATCACTATTGGTTCATAGGCCACTTTTGATGTCTCCTTTGAACTTCTTAGTAAACTCCCGTTAACTTTAATGTCTTCATCAGATATCTTCGCAAATACATATGCGTACATAACTCATACGAGTATTATACACTCATATCGGCTTCTCTAAGCTATGTTTCTAATATAAATATCGTATACAATGTTAAAAATCTCATCAACAGTGATAATTATAAATTTTTCTCCATCATAATACTGGTTATTGAAGATCGAGCAAAATACGTTTACGTAAACAATATGGAATTAAAACTCATATTGTTAATTTACCTATATTATGGCTAGCACACATACAATAATGCAAGAAATAGACGACATAGTAATAGCGCAATCTAAAGAATATAAATTTGATGATTTTTCAAAACAATGTTATGTACATAAATCGGATCTTACATTAATATCCCAAAATAACAGAAGTATATATAGTAATTTAGATGATTTACTAATTACTTTAACACAATTTAAGTTTAGTGTTGACCTTTTGATCTCAAATGAATGTAGACTAGACGTAAATAAACCTACCCCTGAAATTAAAAACTATTACACTTTTGCCACAAGGAACCATATAAACCAGTGCGATGGCGTGGCAGTATATATCAAGTGTGATCGCAAGGTTAATGTTAAGGAAATAATATTAACTCACGCATCAGCATCATGCTTACAAATAAAAATGCCTAATCTTGTTGTCCTTGCTATTTATCGATCCCCTTCAAATAATAATGCAGACAGTTTTGTAGACTCGCTAAATAATCACTTAGACTTACTTAAATCATATCGCACGCTTAATCCAATACTGTCACTATCCAAAATTTTTACAAATCGACTTTTTAATGCCATCTGTTGGGAAACGTGGAACTATACGTCATCGCGCTTACACTGGTCTAAAAGGAACAGAAATAATCGCTAGATGGCAGTGGTCCGCTTCGTCACTAAACAAAATATTTCCCTCCCCTCAGAGCAACACTGACCTTCAACGAAAAAATACGTGTCGTCAAAGACAAAATTGACGATTTTTGAGTGCAATAGTGTCACTTTAGTGATTAATCCGGTTTACTAGTCATATTGTTGGTAAGTTATACATTATTTTAATTGAAATAGTGACATTTTGCGTTTAGGTTCACATTTGCACTAAGTTTTTCTCATATTTAGATCATTAGCTTGACGCCATAATGGCATTTTTCGCTTAGTGTCACGGTTGCATTAAAGTTATCTCAATATTAGTTCAAAAATTTGACGCCATAATGACACTTTTACTTTAGTGTCAGTTTGGCTTTAAAATCACAAGATAATTATTATTTGTTTGTTAGAGCATAATCGACACATTGCTTTTAATGTCATTTTTGCTGTCATTATTTTCATGTATACTGTTGGTAAAATGGTTTATTTAATAAAGTGACATTGTGCTGTCAGCGTTATGGCAATAATTAACGAAAAGTGTATTTTTAAAGTTCCTTACAAGGTCATACCATGACACTTTTACCGACGGCTAACATCTAAAATTGTTTATTTACGTTAGGGATTAGTGTACTGGAGTGAGATTTCAAAATATATTGTCGAACGATTTCAATATTTAGACTTTAGGTATTAATTTGCTCTGTTTTAAAGAGCATTACACAAACATTGATTTATGGCTTTTATATTTTAAGGTGTGCAAAACAATGCAGCGGCGTGATAAGTTACTGAAGCTTGCACTTGAAAATAAAGAAAATGACTGTAGTGATGAAAAAACGAACTCATATCAACCAGTATTTCATACTCTTACTCGTGTAGAGCCTCTACAGATTTCGGTTGAAAACAGTAAAGAGCCACGAAGTTTAAGCAGCAGTAGTTCATCTTCTTCGAGCAGCTCCTCCTCTTCGAGTAGCTCATCTTCATCTAGCATTGGTTCTCATATATCAGGTTCAATTAAGTCTAAAGAGTTCAACTTTAGTACGCACCATTTGACGAAAGCAGTTGAGAATCTACCGAGTACATCTAATTTGCAAAGTAGTATGATTCAAGAAACACTTCCTCTTCAATTACCTAGAGCAAGATCATTATGTTCTTGTTCATCCAGATCTAGATCTTCTACAGCATCGTCAAGAGCAGGTGATTTTTCCCCGGATGATGATGACGCTGATTATGTTCCGTCACCTAACCGAGCCTCATACTGGGAAAGCTCTAGCAGTGAGCGACCTGATAACGTTCCAGTCCCTGTGATTTCTCCCACCAAAAAGAAGCGTAAGGGTGTGGTAAATAATAAGAAAAAAATCGCTAAAGAGTTGCGTAATTTAGGAAAACAATACGTTTCACTATCCAAAACTAAGAGAGTTATTTCCGAAAGGCAAATGGGTCCTCCTTGTACAGAACGATGTCGTTTAAGATGTTCAGAGAAAATTGACGAAGATCAGCGAAATTCTATCTTCAAACTATATTGGGAAATGGGCTGTATAACTCGACAGAGGGATTTTATATGTAAACATTTGACTATTGTTAGACCAAAGTACAGTTACAAAAGAGAGAATAACAATCGTAAACCAAAGCATGGTTTCCACTTGACAGTGAGAGAAAACAAAGTACGTGTGTGTAAAATATTTTTTTAAAATACTCTAGGGATAAATGATAGACCGATTAGAACAGTATTAGAGAAGATGTGTGATAGTGGTATTGTAGAACTAGAGAAGAGGGGGAAACATGGAAACCAACGTAAGGTTCTTGATGAAGTGGTACAGAGTATCAAAAGTCATATTGATTCCATACCGCGTATCGAGAGTCACTACTTAAGGCAACAGACAAGTCGGGAGTTTATTGACGGTGGTAAAAATTTAATGGATTTGTATAGGGATTACAAAGAAATGTGTGAAATAGAAGGAAAGCCAGCCGGTGAGCAACACACTTATCGAAAAATATTTAAACAAGATTATAATATAAGCTTTTTCATACCAAAAAAAGACATGTGTGAGTTTTGTGCTGCATTTGAAAATATGGATGTACTTAAAAAGGAAGAAAATGAGCTAAAATATTTAGAACATCATACAGAAAAAGAATTCAGTCGCGTTGAAAAACATGAAGATAAGCTAAAGGTTCAAGAAAATTACATAGTTGCTTGCTATGATTTACAAGCAGTGTTACCTCTTCCAATGTGTAAGACTTCTGCTTTTTATTACAAATCAAAAGTAAACGTTTGTAACTTCACTATCTGTGAACTAAATAAAGACAAATGTAATTGTTACGTTTGGAGTGAAGTGGATAGCTTAAGAGGAGCTAATGAAATCGGTTCCTGTGTCTTAGATTTTATAAAGGAAAAAGCGCAAACTGTCAATGACTCTAATTTAGAAATAGTTTTCTATTCAGACAATTGTTGTGGTCAACAGAAAAACCAATTTATGTTTTCTATGTACATGTATGCGCTGGCTAATTTCAAGATTAAAAGTATCACACATAAATTTTTAATATCAGGCCATACACAAAACGAGAACGACAACGTACACTCTGTAATAGAAAAACAGGTTAGGAAGTTTTTAAAATCATCACCAATTTATGTTCCTGAGCAGTATATAACTTTAATAAAATCAGCCAAAAAACGAGGCAATCCTTATAATGTTAAAGGAATGCTGTATTCCGACTTTTTAGATTTAAAAAATTTAGCTTATGAGTGTGGCACCCAATTTACCAAAGATACTGCTGGAGACACGGTGAGACTTTCTGAAATTAAAGTGATACAATTTATTAAGCAAAATCATGGAGAAATTAAGATATTTTTCAAAAACTCCTTTACTGAAAACCAGTGGTTTGAAATAGAACAAAATCGACGATCTCGCTCTAGACGCAATGCAAACCGTATGGGTTTTCCATTAAAACAACTTAATAATTCAAAATTAGAGTTATCCACCAGAAAAAAAAATGACTTGAAGTCCTTAATCGACAGCAATTTAATCCCACGTTATTATGCAGAATTATTTTACAATGGTATTTTGTAATTTTTAATTAAAATTTTCGATCCCATTAACATGATTTTTGTTGTTATTTTTATAATTTCTTACGGTACTAAAGAATCAAAGATTCGTTTATGTGATTTACTTATTTAAGTGGTTTTAATTTTGGTTGATGAATCTAATTCTAGTCGACAGATACAAGTCTGACTTAAGATTTTAATTATTTTAAGTATTAAGAAAAAAATTGTCTTGTTAATGCCATACTAGGCTTATTTGTTAGAAGATGATAATAATACTGGAGATTAGGTACATAGATTATGGAGATGTTAATTTTTTAAATACTTTTGTTTGCGTTAGTTAATGTAAACTAACAGATTTTTTTTTAAACGATTTATAATACTGGAAATTTAAATCTGATTATTTTACATTACATAGATTATGGAGAAGATGTTGATGATTTGAATACTTTTTGTTTGCGTTGGTTACTGTAAACTAACAGAATAATTTTTTTATGTTAGATGAAAGGATTTTTTAGGTTTATTTTAATAAATTTCTATCTGAACAAAATGTTTCTTATTTTTACCTTGTGGTCATAATTATTATTATGTAATTATGAAATATTTAATTTGTAGTAAGTATTTTTTTTATCACTGTTAAGTTAAATAAAACAGTTTTTGGTAATTAAACAATGGTTTTAAAGTTTTTATTATTTCATTTTTTGATTAAAAAGTAAGTCTACAATGCCACTAAGACGAAATAAAATAAAATAATGAAAGTAAAAGTGACACTTTATATAAATAACGATAAAATGTAAATATATATAAGTAAATTAAATATTTTTTTGTTCTCAAATTTGTGATACAACCGTTACCGATTATTTCTATATCAAAGAATAACTAAATTGTGTGTAGATTCTTACATATCACTCATATTCATACCACAAAAAACGTATTTTGGCTCTCCTGAAAAGTTAACTTTTTTGGATAGTGACAGTTTTGGTTTAAGCGTGCGATATAATAATATTATTATTACAGGCGATATAGACATTAACATATATATAAACCTACTGAACAAACGAATGAGCGCACAAACAGATTAAACTACCTAAATATGCTTGCAATGCATGGCTGGTTACCGGGACATTCCTTACCCAGAGGCGAAAACTGTTTGGACCACTTTATTTTGAAACTAGACAAGATTAAAAAGGCTGCTTCTAGTGCTGTATTGGATACCACCAAAACGGATCACTTCATGATTTTCTTTAAATTATCAAATATAGTAAAATCTTACAAATGTTCGAAAACTAAAAAGAATGTGGACTTTGATAAAACAATAACAACCTTAAAACTAAGTAATATTTCTGAACTTAATTTAATAAATGATAAAAACTTAATTTCCAGTCACGTTATCTGTACAATTGATAGACAAAGTCCAAACTTGCCTTCAGCAAAACACTATTACTACTTTAGTTCCGAGAAATAATCGCATTATTAAACCATGGATAACTTTAGGAATTTTGCGATGTATTCAAAACAGAAATAATATGCAAAAAAGCTACGATCTGATCCACAAAAAAATATATTACAAATTACTTACAGAAGATATCGCAACTATTGCAATTGTTTACTTAAAAAGCTTAGAAGAAATTATGATAGGGAACTAAAGCCAAACAAGAATACGAAACATATGGAACTTAATTAACAATATAACTCATCGCAAACCTAAAAAAAAAAACTTAACTCAGCACTATTAGAGATAAAGACCGCCCCTCATGCTTCAGTAGACCCCATAAACGATTACTTTTGTAACATTGGGAAAACCCAGGCAGACGACATTAGCGCCCTGCACACGTACAGTTCGGACCGCGGGAAACACCACGCGCCGTTCCATCCCTCGCTCCGAACTGTACGTGTAGATGTGCGGATCTAACATTCCGATCTGGCAGCTCGACGCGAGTGCATGTCTCACAGTTTTACGCGCGCATCACGTATAAACGTAAATTACAAAAATGGCGGTTTGGAGCGTCGAAGCTATCACAGAGTTCATTCGTTTGTACCGTGAACATCCGTGTCTCTGGAAGATAAAAAGTAAGGAGTATAGTAACAGGAATATGAGAAACAAAGCATATGACGAGCTCGTTGATTTTTGCAAGTCAGTAGGTTTTGTTTCAGCTGATCGCGATTTCGTCAGCAAAAAAATACAGAATATAAGAGGTGCATTTCGCAAAGAATTGAAGAAAGTAACGGAGACACGGAACAAAAGTGGAAGCTCCCAAGAAGATGTTTATAAACCGACTCTTTGGTACTTTGACTTACTTTTATTCACAAAAGACCAAGAACTACCAACCCCAAGCGTGTCTAACATGCCGACGGACGAGTCTACAGCTGAAACTTTAGACTATTTTGCAAACCACACACCATCCCCACAACATTATACCAACGACGACATACCAACATCTCAGCAGCCTACGAATATAACGTCACTGCCAAACTCTGACCACACAATTGTAGAGGTAAGTGGTAAATAAAAACACAATATATTGTAATTTTTTTACTGTACAGATAAAAAAAAATATGTATAGGTAGCGGCAACTTTATTGGTCACTGCGCGCAATTGTTTCTGCCTCTTTAATCAGCGCTCAACTTACGTCCATAAACCTATAGGTACACTGAATAAAGTTATGCTCTACCAGCGTTAATCATAATTTCTTGCCAAGGGACACGACCTATTGAATTAAAATATGTTTTGTATTCATCTCTGCTCTGTTTAGCCAAAGTTGAGACATTCCTGACTGAAGGTCTGTCCAATCTAGTTAGGTCGAAGTTGTCTCTTCGCCAGTCTCCTTCACTAACGCGTCCAGATTCAATACTTTCTCTGTCTACTGTCGTTGCCGACAGGTACATATTACTTCTCTTTCTTAGAAAATTGTGGATGCTACATATTGCTAGTACTATGTAACATATGTTTTCGGGTTTCATGTTAATGGGTGTACGTAATATCTGGAATCTAGAGGCTATTATACCGAATGCATTTTCGACAACATTGCGAGCGCGTGAGAGTCTATAATTATAAATCCGTCTGTCATGATCAAGTTCTCTTTGTGCATAGGGCGTTAAGAGATTTTCTTTGAGAGCAAAACCTTCATCACCAATGAAAACATAGTTTAAATTGTTAACGTTCTCACTTTTGTCGGGTAGTTCTAATTGATTTCTTATCATTTTTTTGTAAAATTCCGTGTGTTCGAGGACACCTCCATCGGACATTCTGCCGTTTTTACCAATATCTACAAAAATGAACTCATAATTTGAATTGACCAAAGCTAATAAAACCATGCTGTAAAAGTTTTTGTAATTATAATATTTTGCACCAGAATTTGCAGGTGGTACAATTCGAATATGCTTTCCGTCGAGAGCTCCACCACAATTAATGAAATTCCACTGATTTTGAAAGCCTTTAGCAATTTCCAACCATTCTTCTTTGCTCGTAGGAAACTGAAAAATAAAACCAATAAAATTATGTTTCGTCAACTTTTATTATAAATTGTATTGTTTCAGGAATCATCTTCATCTTTAGGATCAGCCTCAAGAGGTATGAAGAGGAAAACGAAACCAAGTGTGATAGATACTCAGATTAAATTCATGACTGTATGTACAGAAGCATTAAAAAAAAAGGAAGTGACAGAATATGATGCTTTGGCCATAACCATTTCCAAAAAATTGGAGAAAATGAATAGTATTCAAGCCTTACATGCTGAAACAATTATACATTCAGTTTTACGCAGGGGTATACTAAATCAATTAACTGATTCAACTGATATTTGTGATAAGCAGTGCAATAAAACTGTTATTTTATCTTCACCATCATCATCTACTTCTGTACACACGGACGCTGCTCAACATTCGTCTCTTCAACCTACATTGGAAACCCTAAACACTGATGTAATACTTCTAGATGAATCTCAGTGTGTATTACGAGAATACTATAAGAATTTTAACTAATTATTATAACTAATTATTAATTTTAACTGATTGTACCTACTGTGATTGTTGTGACTGATAAACATTATTTATCCCAAAACACTGATGTAACTCTCGTAGATGAATCTCAGTGTTTATTAAGAGATTACTATAAGAATTTTAACTAATTATAATAACTAATTATTCATTTTAACTGATTGTACTGTGATTGTTTTGACTGATAAAAATTATATAAGTATATAACTGATTTACAAAATGTTTTACTTACCCTCATATAATCTTCCCGAAGCGTTTCATAAATTACTCTACACGTTTCCGGTATTAATTTACTTAACGCCGATGTAGACACGCCTGTACTAAATTTAAGATCTTCATAGGACCGTCCGGTCGCTAAAAACCTTAACGTGGCAACCAATCGTTCTTCTGCTGTTATACATTTTCTCGTAACTGTATCTTGCTTAGTTAATTTGGGACGTATCAGTGCTAATAAACAATCAAAATCGTCACTGTCCATTCTTAGGTAATTTTTAAAATCTTCCGGATGACACTGTCGTAATTCCCTTAACATCGGTAAATGTCCATATCTTTGTCTGTATTCCTTTACCCACACTCGTCGTTTTTTTCGGCTGTTTAAGCTAACTACAAATCCAGCTAACGCGATGACCAACCGATCGTCCATTTTTCTTACTACTGTGTAAAAAACTTTTAAAAGCTATAACGTTCCACGCGCCAGTCCAAACTGCAGTCCAAACTCTTGAAAATCAATTTACACGCACAGTTCGGAACGTTTGTCTAGATTATGTAAGTTTCGTCGGCAATCCAAACCGTGAATGCATTTTTAATCGTAATTAGCACAACAGTTTGATCCGCAGTCCAAACCGTACAGATCTAACTGCTGTTTGGAACGCAGTCCAAGATGCGCGGTCCGAACTGTACGTGTGCAGGGCGCTATTGTCTCCGTAAACCGATCACAATTTCAACACGATTCTGATCATAAAATAAACTCACAGGCTTCCTCCTTCGTGCTTCTTGAAACGGATCCTAGAGAAGTCTACAACGTGCTAATGGGCCTTAAATCTGACAGCACTCCAGGCTGGGATAATGTTACAACAACATTTTTAAAAACTGCCCATGAATTAGTCATACCCATAATTTCGCATCTTGCTAATTTGTGTTTTAGCCAAGGGAAATTTCCACCAGCAAGCCATAATTACTCCTGTGCATAAGGGTGGAGACAAAGACGACGTTAACAACTATAGACCTGTCTCTGCCTTGCCTGCAATATCTAAAATTATACTCAGCTTTGTCCTCGAGATTAGCAGAGAGATTACATGTAGGAGACATACGGTGTCGCCATCTGCACTGTATTTGAGTTGTTTTTTTTTTTTAAGACTACTACCTGAAAACCAGTACTTCAGTTTTTGCCGCCGTCTGAAGAAATTGTGTAATGCCGGCTTAGATAAATAATCTAAGTACCTAATGCGCGAGAAAAGACGCTATTTTGTTTTGTGTGTTCCTATCAAATTGAACAGGATGCCACACCGCTGCGCATTTGGGTGCAAAAACACCGATACTGGTAAGTAACAAGACATACTAATTTTACTCTAACTTTTAGGTTATATGGTGGCTTTTAATTTCATGAATGCAGCCATGCAAACCAGTATTTAATGCTATTGAATATTTAATACAAAATTACTGTTAACTCGACGTACTCCTAGCAACTCGTTATTTTTTAAATTCATTAGTTAAACCGTGTCATACGTCTACTCATCATCTACGTATTATACATACAATAATAATATTATTATCATAAATGTGAAAGAAGTTGTCTGTTGTCGCCTTTTCACAAATAAACCGCTTGACTGATCTTGATGAAATTTGATACAAAGTAATATGTAATAACAGCCTCGTTGGTCTAGTGGTTGCAAGTGCGACTGCGGAGCATCTGGTATTGGGTTCGATCCCAAGAGTGTTACTGGATTTTTCCACAAGGAAATTTTCAGTAGCAACCCGTAGTCTGGATTTGTGCCCGGCAGATGGCAGTTGGCTCACCCCCTATAACATGGGACTTAAACTGTATACCTCTACCTAACCTTTTGGGGAATGCAGGCGTGATGTTATGTAGTTTAAATTTTGTGACTCACAGAGACTGAAGTAAAACATAAAAGTAAACATTTATAATAGTACTAATGTTAGTATAATTTGTACTTGTTTTCAGGTGTTGTGTGGCATGTAATGCCAAATCCAGCCAAATTTCTTGAGCGTTTTCAAGCTTGGGTTAGTCTACTTGGAGGGAAGTTGGAAACCCCATCAGATTATGAACTCTACAAGAAAAAGAGAGTTTGTGACATTCATTTTTCTGATGAATACAGGAACTGTTATAAACGTCTCAATGCACTGGCGGTACCAACTTTAAATCTGCCTGGTAAGTTTAAAATAACTCCTGTACCTATTTAAATAGAACACTTGCCAGAACTGCCACCTTTTGTTTGAAAAAAAAAAACAATACTTATACCAGATTTTGGATAATGAATCTAAAGTAATAACAACATGAACAGTGTTCCTAAAGAATTATTTGCTGTGGGTTAGCATTATGCATAATTAATGTTTGCATATGACGTTATTACCAGTGACTATCAAATATTTATTTTCAAGTACATTTGGTTTTTAAATCCTGCAGTATTGCAAAAATTAAGGAGAAATTTTATTTAATAATTGTATGGTTTTCAGGTAGCAGTATCCCAATATTCCCTGCTCCAGTTCAGTCTACCACGGCACATGAACCTACAATTCCTGCTGCTACTCCTCAAGTTTCTACTGCTTCTACTTCAAGTAACATTTGATACTTCCTATAAGCTTTCAACTAATATATAAAAAAGAGAACAAATTTTCATTTTATAATACTGCGGAAGTAAATCGCATCAGTTTTGTACACATATTGGCCATATGCAGGTTATAGAATTATTATCACTTGCCCCCATTAAAACCCAGCTGTATTGCAATTAATGAGAAAGTATTTCTAGGTGTGTGCTCCCCGCTGGTGGTAATATGTGATACTGATACTGAACTTATTATATTGCACAATGTAATTCATTTTAATTCTTGATAATACTTACAAAATATTTGTTTTTATTTTTACAGGTGCAGGATTCAAAAGGATTAAACATATGCAAAGGAAAATAAAATACCTCCGTAATGAGATATGTCGTTTGCGTAAAAGAGCGCACTCATTTAAAGAAAGATTGGCTAATGCTGCAAAGTTGTCAAATGATATTTCATTTCAACGTGTCATCAAAAATATGACAAAGTCAGCACAACTTTTTGTCCACATGCAGCTGCAATCCACCAAGAAACCCAAGGGGCGGCGATTCACATTAAACGAGAACATTTTGGCATCATCCCTTTTTAAAAAAACCCAAAGTGCTACAGACCTTTGTGTAAATACTTTAACACTCCCGTCGTCAAAGACCATGAGACGACTTTTGAGCCGAATAAAACTGAGCCCAGGTCCCACGCGCGCCTCAAAGAGATGTTAGCACTAATTGACGGGGTCCGAAAGGGCCGATGCCTGCCAGGGTCGCGGATTATTCGAAAGAGTTACCGTGGCCCTGGCGCACAGGCAATTGAAGGAACACGGGTGGGTTTTAGTCAGTAAGAGTCTGACACGCCCTTCCGCTCCGCCCAGAGCGGGAGAGGTCATTTGATGATTTCCCACCCAAAATAAAGGTATTAATAATATAATTTTTGCCAAAATTAAAAATACTGTACAATATAAAGATTTCTGTGATCGACTGTGCACTGTCATATTCGATGAAATGTCGCTAACTCTCCAAGTTACATACAATGCGCATAAAGATGCATTTGAAGGTTTTGCGTGGAATGCAGAAAATTCATTTGCTGACCATGTCTTGGTATTCATGGTTAAAGGCATAAAATGCAATTTTAAGCAACAATTAGCGTACTATTTTACCAATAGCCTAACTAAAATTCATTTGAAAGTAACAATTAAAAGTGTTATCAAACATAACCGGGGCAGGTTTGATTGTCGTCAGTACTGTGTGCGATCAAAGTCCCGTTAATGTTGGAGCAATAGATGAATTGATTAATGACACCAAAGCCTTATATTTAAGGTTAAATAAACAATGGCATCATGATATGTTTCGTGTCAATAAACAGAATATCATTCTTTTATATGACACTCCACATCTAATTAAAGAACTTCGAAATAATTTAATAACTAAGGATTTAAGTTATACTATTGACAAACAGCCAAAAATTGTAAAATGGGATTATTACCAAATGGTATATGCCGCAGACAAATCTTATGGTCAGTTGCGACTTTTAGACAACTTGACAGAGGCACATGTCAATCCAGAGAAGATTAATAAAATGCGGGTCAAGACAGCCACCCAACTGTTCAGTCACAGTGTTGCTGTTGTGACTGAACACCTTACAGCTAGAGGAGACTTGCCCAACGATTGCCGACATTTAATTGATTTCACATTAATTATTGATAATTTGTTCCACAGCTTGAATGTTAACTGCCTATCTGGTAATGGTAAAATTTATAAAGGGCCTGTTAAGCCTCACTATCAAGGAAATGTTAAAATCTACGAAATATATAAAGAAAGTAAAAGTTGGAGATAGAATCCGATTGACTGAAACAACTGCACCGTCTATAACAAATTTTATTAAAACTATAGAAGGCATGGAATCTATTTGGAATATATTGTCTAATAAGTATGGTTTAGATGCTATGTTGACAAGAAACTTAAACGAAGACCCGGTTGAAAACTTTTTTGGGAGCATCAGGAGCTATGGCGTACGAAATATTGCTCCAAACACGTTGGCGTTTGAAGGGGCGTTCAAAGCTTTAAGCAATAATTGTAATTCGCCACACTCAATTAGAGTAAACTGTGAGGAAGACCAAAATCCAGACCTTCAAGAAGGCCTTCAGAGTTTTGAATTCTTCCTCACAGAAACTACTCCTGATGTTCCTGAAGAAAATGACACTATTCATTTTAATAATGAAATTTTATCTGACCAACCCAACGAAAAGGATGCTGGTCAGGGAAGCTATGTTTGCGGTTGGGTCATAAAAAAATGCCTGAAACAAATTGTAAAAAGTTGTCAACACTGCAGTCTTAATTTATTAGACAATAAAGACCCTAAAAATAATAGTAAATTTATTAGAGCCAAAGAATACCAAAATAAAAATTGGTTGTGTTACCCATCTGATGAAGTAGCAACATATTTCAAAGAAATTCAAAATGTAGTCACATGGTTTTTAAAGAGAAACGTGCCAAAAAAGAAAATTAAAGCCAATATATTAATCTTTTTAGATATTTTAACCGATGCACAGACTGGTAAAACGACTCAAAACCTGGCCATTAATCAAATTTCTCGAAATGTTCTACTAGACTTCCAACTTAATCCCATAAAAGGTAGATAATCCACGCGTCACTAGGTAAAATCTCTACCTGCTTCCGAGTCCCCGTCCGCTACACGGACAGTCGGAACTTAGCGCTTGTTGACAACACTCGTCTCTGTTCGCGGCAACTCTAAAAAATCATTATTTCTCCGTGCCATAGTTTATGTGCAAAGTGATTCAAGATACAAAAAGTGCTATGGATTCTATCAATCAAGGTATGTACTACATTCTATGATCCGTTTTATTTATTATGAGAGCTTATTCATGATCTACTTTGCAGTATATCAACATGCCTAAAAATATTGAATTTTTCCTTAATATTTTGATAAATTCGTGTTTTTAAATATGTGCAACTCATCGCCACTGCATCGTAGTAATATTTCAATAAACTAGAGGATATGTGCAATTATACTAGGTAGCAAAAACATTCACATATATTCACATAAAAGATAATTTTAACTCTGAAAACTGTCTCTTTACCCGCGATTTTTTAACAATTATTTTGATTGTTTCAGACTCTCTACATTGTGTCATATCTATGACTAGGAAAGAGCTTCATGAATTAGTTAGAGCTAGTCCGCAGCGATTGCTTGACGGAAAGCTCCAAGATTTGGACAAGAAGTTAGTGGAAGTGACAAAGTGCCCTGCTGAAAAAAATGACGAACTTTTCAAAACAATCAAGTCATTTAAAATGGTATATAAACGTAAGTGGTTAGCGTGCAACAGTACGGAGACCCGTTTCCTGGAAAAAAACGAGGAATGGCTTAACGAAGACGTCACTTTACCTGCCGGGCCGATTCCAGGAAGTTCCAAGGGTCGTCCATCTAAAGAATTCGGAGAATTAAGTGATCGGTCAAAGCGCCGTAAAACAATATCACTTAGACAAAACGTGTCAGTGGAGCAACTCACTTACGCGGCACAAATGAGCCAAAGAGCTGCAGGTAACGCCGATGTTGCCTCTGTGATTCAAGAAGTGACAAAAAGCCCTACCCGAGCAACAAAGTTCCGCAAGGCAGCTGCTATTGGTAGTAAAACTACTACTACCAAAAAGCATACGCCAGAAGATGCCCTAATGATTTTCGTGGAAGCCGACATGACCTTAAGTCAATACGAGGTGATACATCAGGCAAATAAAGACGTATACCCTTGTTATACTTATGTCCAGAGGGCAAAACAGGATTGTTATCCACCGAAAAACGTGAATGAGACGGTTGCAGAGGTGATACTACAAGATCTGCTTGATCACACAGCTTCGCGGCTGTGCAAATATTTAGAACCAGTTCTCGAACGACTGGAGCCAAACGCTGAGTTTGTACTGATTTATAAATGGGGATGCGATGGGTCTACCCAAAATCAATACAAGCAAAAATTCGAGGAAGATGGTAATAGTGACGCAAACATATTTATGAGTTCTATGGTACCACTTCGGCTCACATACGGTACTAAAATCATATGGCAGAATCCCCAACCATCTTCACCAAGATTCTGCCGGCCCGTGAGGTTTCGGTATGTAAAAGAAGATAAAGACGTCACTAACGAAGAAATCGATCATATTGAGAACCAAATAAAGTCTCTTCAGCCTACAGTTGTTAATGAAAATATTCGAATTAAGCATGTGTTACTCCCAACAATGATCGACGGAAAAGTGTGTAACGCGGCCACTAACACGAGTTCAACATTGCGCTGCTATGTATGTGGTAAAACGTCTAAAGGTTTCAACGATTTGGGAACATCATCGCAACAACCGGAAAATCCAGAAACTTTTAAATTCGGATTGTCTATTTTACACGCGCGAATCCGTTTTTTCGAATTTTTATTACATTTGTCTTATAAAATAAGAGCGGGTGTAAATAAGGGACGGATATCTGGAAAAGAAGATAAAGATAAAATCAAAACCGCCAAGTCAGCGATACAAGAAGAATTCCGGGAAAAAATGGGTTTACTAGTAGACATTCCCAAGGCTGGGTACGGAAACACGAATGACGGGAATACCTCTCGCAAATTCTTTTCCGACCCAGAAACAGCAGCATCCATCACAGGTATTGACGAAGACCTTATTAAAAAATTTAGAACAATTTTAGAAGTCATATCGTCAGGATATAAAATAGATTTAAAAAAAATGTCTGCCTACACTATGGATGTAGCGCATTACTACATTAACTTGTACAGCTGGCAACCAATGAGTCCTACTGTACATAAAATATTGGTACACTCTTCAAGTATAATATCTCACGCGCTTCTGCCTATTGGTCAATTGTCAGAAGAGGCTGCGGAGGCCCGCAACAAGCACTTCCGACTATATAGGGAAAGCTTCTCTAGGAAGTTTTCTAGAAAAGCCTGCAATGAAGATGTGCTGAACCGGCTTCTTCTGACATCTGACCCTTTCATAAGTAGCCGACAAAGTGAGAAAAAGAGGAATAAAAATAAACAGGCTTTCACTAAAGAAGCAGCAGGTTTCTTTATACCTGAAGATTAGACAATAAGTGATAATGTACCTAATTTTTTTTTTTTTAATTTAAGTTTTTTTTTGTTTATTCTTGTTAATCTAGAATTGAAGAAGTCATAGTTTCGCTGTATTTCAACGTATATTTTATTCTTTGTTACTACAATAAAAAAATCCCTATTTAATTATATTTTTTTATTTTTCTCCTCCAAATATATTCAAAATTATATTTTTTTATGAAAAATATCATTTCTCGTCATGGGCCACCTATCTAATAAAGAAAAAGAAACAAAATATTTTTGGCCAAGTTTTTGGTCGTTTTACCAGTCTGTGCGACGGTCAAACCCGTGCAAGCTTAAGGTTGTAGACTTAAAGTTCAAAGTCGAATTGCATGAACAATTAATTGGGATAATCGCAAAATTTTCTGGAATTTGAGCTAGTGAGCGCGACGCGTGGATATTATTCCATAATTTATTATTTATTTTGTTTACATTTTTGGGCCGGTCAGTTAGTTTTTATTGAGCACGCGCAAAGAGAGCTTTAGTAATTGTTTTTTTTTATATTTGTCGTTTTGTTTAAAAATAGTTGTAAATTGTAAATAGTTCTGAAAATATTTAAGTGTTGTGTTGAAGTGTGTGTAGTATAAATATTGTACATAATTTTAATAACGTTAATAAAACCCGATCGTGATGTCGGGCGGCGCGAAAAAATACTAGTGTTTTATGGTCACACTTTGATAAAGACAATGAAAATAAAAAAGCTAAATGTCATTTATGCCACGAAAAATTAAACTATAAATCAACAACAGTAAATTTGACGAACCATCTAAAAAGGAAACACATTGGAACTTTTACTTCGCTAATGGAGGAAGAAAACCAGCAAATTCCCAGGATTCAAGAGTCTGTTTTACCTATAGCAAGTTTTGCAAGTTTACCTTCTACTTCCAGAGCTTTTGGAACTCATGTTCCACCACCAAAGCGTACTGTTAGTCAAAAAGTAATGGATTTACTGGATTTATGCGTGGATGGTTTTCATCCGTTTTCTATAGTGGAAGAAAGAAGGTTGAAGAAATATAGCCGTTGGATACCCGGTTACAAATTGCCAACAAGAAAAACGTTGTCCAATTCTTTACTCGACGAAACTTATAATAGAGTAGAACAACAGATAAAGACTGAAGTAGCTAATGAAGCTGAATCTATCTGTTTAACAACAGACTTATGGACTTCTCGAGTAACAGAGAGCTACATCGCCGTTACGGGACATTACCTTAATAATAACATAGAATTTAAAACAGTTTTATTGGAATGTTGCAATTTCTCTGGCAATCACTCAGCAGCTAATAAAGCATCTGAATCGAGTGCTCTTGTGGATCAATGCAGATTGACAGGTAAAGTTAATATTGTTGCTAGCGACAATGCAGCTAATGTTGTGAAGGGTGTAAAAGAGTACCAAGGGTTTAAGCATTTTGGATGCTTTGCCCACACTCTAAACTTGATCGTCGAAGGTGCAATAAGACCTTGCAAAGAGCAAATCGACAAAGTGAAAAGAGTAGTGGGATATTATAAAAAGCACCGTTTCAGCAGAGCGCTTGACTAAGTACCAGTTGCAACAAAATACGCAATCCAAACGCCTAAATCAAGACGTGGAAACTAGGTGGAATTCCACTTTTTATATGTTGAGCAGATTTTTGGAACTGAAAGAAGCAGTCCGTTCTACAATGGCCCTGGTGGATCGAGACTTGCTGCAAATAAGTGTTGAAGATTGGAACATATTGTCTCAATTAATAACAGTCATACTACCTTTTGAAGAACTGACCAAAGCCATGAGTAGCGAAAAGTATTTGACCGCAAGTTCGGTCATCGTTATGACAAGATGTCTAAAACAGGCATTTAATGTTACAACAGAAAAGACTGATCAAGAAACCGTCATGGATGTTGTTGTTTTATTAAAAGCCGGATTAAATGAACGACCAAAGGGCATCGAATAAAGTGGTACATTTTCACTATGCACATTCATGGACCCGAAGTTCAAGATGCAGGCATTTGCGGATCAGAACGAGGCAGTCAAAACAAAAGACCGCATGAGGGCTCTCGTGGCTGAGATTATTGGCAAAGAAGCAAACGACGAAATACCCTTACGGAATCATGAACCGCAGCCCCATGACGACATAAGCCCTTGGGCAATTTTTGATAAGTTGCCTGGGCAACCTACTGGGCAAGGTACGCCGCTATCCCGAGCCATCAAGACGGTCGATATGTACTTGTCCGACGAGAGGTTACCTAGGAAGAACTCGGCTGGGGACTGGAATTGTCCATTAGAGTGGTGGAGGAAAACCACAGCGCAGTCTACCCACATATGGCCAAGCTATCCAACACTGCAACATTGTGGCAACATCCGTTCCCTGCGAACGGATGTTTTCTAAATCTGGTCTAATAATAATTAGTCAACGTAGAACACGGCTGGCCACCAGTAAGGTTGAGAAAATTATGTTTTTAAACGTAAACATGCCCGAGGAACGTTTCGCCGGGTACATGTAAAAAAAGTAAATAGATGAAAAAAAAACAAAACAAAAAAAAAATATAACCTAAATAATTAAAGTATGTATATAAATGAACTTTTAAATACGCCTGGTAAAAAGATAAAAGTCTGTCCCAGCCAGTCCTAAGCCTGGAAAAGTATGAAGGGAAGCTCATTTCATCGTAGGTATAGTAAAGTCGATCGATAAAACGAATTATGTATTTAGTTATTCATTCCATACATTTCAAATCGTTGATAGTTGTAAGAACTAAGAAACTGTAACTAGTTTTTTCGACGAAAACCTTGAAAACGCAATTCTATTCCATATTGGATAAGTTTCTTCCTATAAGCCGTCTTCAAACCAGTTGCAACGACGAACGTTTTATGCAACCGTTTTCGTCGTCAGGAAAACGGTTGCGTTTCGTCCTTCAAAAATTCGACAACGACCCACCACTAAGTGCCTATGATATCGCCGTGCCGCCCCCGTTTCCTATTGTGTTGACTCCTTTGCTGTCTCCGTACGCTCGACCGACCGCTACTGCTCTTGAACGACTTCAACGAAGATCCATATGAAGACGATCGTCAAATGATGATCATCTCAGACTTTTACGAGTATCTTCGATACTCTGCGACGTATTGGGTCATGATCAAAGTGAACTTTTTTTCCAGTCGTGTGTCTGTATGCAACGTGTGAGCTGCGCGTTGCGATATATTTTTATATTCATATCGTACATATTATTATAACGATTTTGTTCTCCCAACTCACTACAAATATTGTGCCACTATGGTATATTGTGCCACTATGGTACGCTGTTATTAGTACAAAGTCAACTGAAGCTTATACCGCTTTATTTTCTGTAGTAAAATCACAAATTCCGGAATGGGAACCACATAATTTTCAAACGGATTATGAGGCAGCGGCTATGAGTGCCTTTAAAAAAGTTTTTGAATCAGCATCAATCAAAAGATGCTTTTTTCACTTTAGTAAAGCGATTTGGTAAAGGGGTGGTGAGTTAGAGTTGACAAAATCAAAATGTTTGCGAAAACAACTAGCAGTTAGTGCAGTTTTACCCATAAGGGTAAAAATACCAGAAGAAAAGATAACTGAAAATTGGTTTTACATAGCCGTACAGAGTCCAGATGATGAACAGAGTAAAAAAATTGAAAATATATGCTGCAAAATTGGCTCAAGACGGTTTTCCAAAAGTGTGGTGTGTATTTGGTGCAAAACATCATACAACCGATACCATACAGTCAAACACATGATGCTATTTCCGACATGTGGAAGACTGCTGCCGAAGTGACAATGTTGGATGCCGCCAAACAGGAAATTGAAGCAGCGAAATCACGTGGCGATATTAGCAATTCCGGTATAGCAATGATACCAGTCGAAGCAGATGCTTGTTGGGTCAAACTCTCTTTCAAAAATAATTATTCTGCACTCTCTGGTGTTGCGGCCATAATCGGTGAACATAGTGGTAAAGTGCTACACATTGGCGTTCGCAACAAATATTGCGTCATTTGCGCCCGAGCTAACAAAAAAGGCCAGCCAGCAAAAGCCCACAAAAGCACAAAAAATCATTCGGTATCGTCTACCATCATGGACCAAACCATATTAGTTGAAGGTTTTAAAAATTCCATTAGGGAAAGAAATCTAATTTGTTGTAACTTCAATGATAACACTGTACCTGGCAGCTTTTCTTTTAGTTCTAAGTTAAAATATTGTTTAGTATATGTCACACCTTGTGACATACTACTGTCAAAAGAAAGTTATTTTTCTGCATGTTTGTCTCTTAACATAATGTAATCTAATCTATTATCTGAGGGGCTTTTAATCTTCCCCAAGTGCCAAGCTATACATACTCTCTATCATTGGTTATGGGCCCAGAGTATTTCTGAAGAAAAACGATATGGACTCTAAAAGCAACTTGTCAGAGACGACTACTGCGAGGGGGCCATCCTCTCCTGTGCTGCCTGGAGCACAAGGATCATTAGGCTGTGTTATTCCATGTGGAGTGCCCCCTATTCCTAAATTGGAAGAGAGATCAAATTTTGCTTCCTGGAGCTTCGGTATGAAGATGTTCCTTATAGACCTTGGTATTTGGAACTGCATCGGGTCTCCGGATGAATTTGCGAAAGAAAGGTCAGATTTTCAAAGATTAGATGAACAAGCACGTGCAAAGATATGTCTAAGCGTATCACCTCGTATTTACCCAACTGTCAAGTCTGGTAAATCTGCGAAAGACACATGGACAAAGCTACAGATACAATATGCTGATGGAGGTCTAGATAGAAGGCTAAGCCTGCTAAAGCAGCTCTTATTGAAGAGCTGCTTCATTCATCCCACTAAGTTATACATGGCTGTATCTGATGTAAGATTAAGTTATGCATTATTAGATAGTCTAAGTGAATGTAAGAATATTAATTATGATTATGTAATATGTCCATTACCCTCTATGTTATCCACTATTAATAATCCTTCTTGTGGAATTAAGCTTTTAACTAAAGTAGTAACACATGCAAACCCTGAAGAGTGTGGATTAAAAATTATTTATGGTAATATAAACTTGTGGCAAAAACTTAATGATGGAAGATACATTTATATTCAATCAAACCCTAACAAATTAACTATTAAATGTATTAATACTAATGAAATCAAAGACTATACCTTAAAAGGTACTGGAATTTTGTCGTTAGAAAAAGATTGTGTTGCATTTTTCCAAACTTTGCAATTTAATCCAAGTCACGTTTATAAAACCACTTTGCCAAGCCAATTAAAAATCGACTTCAATATTATTGACGATAATTGTTGTAAATTTAAAATTTTAAATAGTAGTGCTCATATGATTTCTCCAATAACATTAACTGACGTTGACTTAGAGTCCTTAAAATTAGCGTCACATAAACTAGATAATTTAGAAAACAAAATTCATGAAGCTGAAAATCAGTCTCACATTGTCAAATAAGGACACTACTACTCAACACTCACTATTATTGTAATTGTTCTTATTTCTTGCTATATTATATTTCATATTGATGAAGCTATCCGGCGACATGGAGACCTATGTAAATAATATTCGGGATATACAGCAGAAATTGATGGAAACAAATGCAGAGTTAGAAGATGAGATCATGCTAGCCGGATTACCTGACGATTACAAACCGCTTATTATGGCATTGGAACATTCGGGTACAAAGATTACGTCGGACGCTGTAGCTACGCTGTTGCTGAAAGAAGACAATAAGCTCAACAACGCTAGCAATTCCTCGTCTAACGCTTTTATTACTCGAAAGTCAAAATTTCAATGCAAGTTTTGTAACAAATTCGGCCAAGTTATTTCAAATTGTAGAAAAAGGAAACAAAATTCTAAATTAAATGGAAATGTATTTCAAAATTCTACAAATATAATCACTGATTTAACGCTTTCATCTTCGTCATTATTTCATGCTCATTCCTCAGGTTCCCACTCTAACAAGGACTCTTGGTTGCTGGACTCTGGAGCAACCTCTCACATGTGCAACAATAGAAGCTGTTTTGAGGAAATCACTCCGATGTCCAAACCGATTTATGTTGCCAGCAATGACGACATTCCTTGTGAAGGTACTGGTACGGTAAGCTTCTCTCAAACAAACGACCTCAGAACTCTCACTGATGTACTATATGTTCCAGCTTTAGCCACAAACTTGGTATCTGTCAGCAGCCTGGCAAATAATGGTTTTGTCACTGTATTCTCTAGAAACGGTGCGACGCTTTTACGTCGTGAAAATTGTAAGATTTCGGGCATATTGTCACAACGGCATCTAATTACAATAATTTGTATCAAACTCAAACTCAAACTCAAAGAATTTATTTCAAACAAACCAATTACAGGCACTTTTGAATTGTCAAGGGGTCGGTCAGCCAGAAAGATGAAGCTAGTTACCCATTCCAAAGCGTAGTAGGTACTTATGGAGAAGAACGGGCAAGAAACTCCATGGACACTCTTTTAAATCAAAAAATGGTTACAAAATATTGATTACATCGTTCATGTTGAAATTATGGATGTGAGAACGATGCAGAACGTTAAAAGCGTCCGTAATAAAAAGACAAAAGCAATTCAAATATTAAATTAAATTAAAATAAGCCGTGGCAGCTAAGAAATGACCAGTCCCCACTGACGGCGCCCGTTCACGTTCGTTTCCCGTATAAACTGGATGTCGAATCCCGAGCCAATTTTACAAATAATAAGCCATCTGTGTTGCTTTGGCATCGACGTCTTAGACATTTAAACGTCAAGTCACTCAATATTCTGAAAAATAAAAGAGTAGGCATAGAGTTTTCAGATAAATTGAATAAAACCTGCATACCTTGTCTGCAAGGAAAATGGACAAAGAGGCCCTTTCCAAACTCAACGACTAAATCAAAAGCGCTACTAGAGCTTATCCATTCCGACTTGTGTGGACCAATGAGTACACACTCATGGGGCGGAGCTCTTTATTTACTTACTTTTACAGACGATTTTAGTCGCAAATCTTTTGGATATCTTTTAAAACAAAAGACTGAAGTTTAGGAGAAGTTTATTGAGTTTAAGCATTTGGTAGAAAAAAACGGGTCTTAAAATAAAAGTTCTCCGCACGGACAACAGCCGCGAATATGTAAATCGCGGCATGGCCAACTTTCTCAAGGACTGCGGAATTATTCATCAAACGACTGTTCCGTACACTCCTGAGCAGAACGGCGTATCTGAGCGTGCGAATAGAACTATAATTGAAAAGGCAAGATCAATGCTCGAGGATTCAAAATTGCCTAAAGCCTATTGGGGCGAAGCGGTAAATACGGCTATATATTTAAAAACCCGTACGCCTACACATGCTCTGAAGGATAGGATACCCGAAGAAGTGTGGATAGGGAGCAAGATCAATCTGTCACACTTACGAGTTTTCGGTTGCGAAGCTCACATTCTTATTCCTAGAGAAAAAAGAACAAAACTGGAGTCAAAAACTCAGACATACTTTTTCGTAGGATATTCTACTGAAAGTAAAGGCTACCGACTTATCGATCCCGCAAATCCTCGAAAGATTATGATAGCAAGAGATGTTATCTTTATGGAGGACAAAACTTGTGTACAACCTCCTGTCAGCAATGATGTTCCATCCTCACCACCACCACAGCAACAAATCTTTGTACCTTTTTTTAATTCTGTCCAACCTGTCCAACCCACTCAGCCTATTGAGGTTCAACCGCAAGTTTCAGCTTGTGAACAGTCTGCCACCGAGCCTCAAGTTTCTACTTCTGTACAGTTTCCAAACATTAATCAACCTGAACCAATTCAAACAGTTCCTGAAGATTTTTATGACACCATTGAGTCTGAACCAACTGTGGAGCCACCATCTGAAAGAAGATACCCTGCTCGAGATAGGCGTCCACCACAGAGATTCAACAATACTTATCTCACTTCAGATTTTGAGCCAGAAACTTTCAAGAAAGTTCAGAATCATCCTAAAAAGAATGAATGGTTATAAGCTATGGACGCTGAGTACAACTCATTAATGAAATTAGGGACATGGGTTTTAGTTGATAGACCCTCGGACAGAAAGACCACTAAATGTAAATGGGTATTTAAATTAAAAAAGGATACGAGTGGCCAAATAGTCAAGTACAAGGCGAGACTGGTTGCCAAAGGTTACACCCAAGTAGCTGGAGTGGACTATGGCGAAACCTTTTCTCCCTTCGCCCGACTATCGTCAATAAGACTCTTATTGGAATTTGCTGTTCAGAACAACCTTCTAGTAGACCACCTAGATGTGGAAACTGCTTTTTTGAATGGTGACCTAAATGAGGAAATTTATATGGAACAGCCAGACGGATTTGCAAAAGAGGACAAAGGCTGCTTATTAAAAAAATCTATTTATGGACTTAAACAAGCTCCAAGACAATGGAACATAAAGCTTCATGAGGCTATGGAAAAACTGTCTTTGAAAGAAGCAGTTAGTGAACATTGCATCTACTATCAACGTAACGGCATTGACTATCTCGTAACTGTATTTGTTGACGATTTTTGTTATATGTACAAATGATGCCATGAAAACTCATTTTAAGTCTGAACTCAAGAAGATATTTACCATCAAAGACTTAGGTTCCCTTAAGGACTGTCTAGGAATGGGAGTTCAACAGACTTCAGGCGTCATTACTCTCGATCAGACCAAATACATCGAGAAATTAATTCAAAAGTTCAGTATGTCAGATGCTTTATCGGTCACTACACCTTTGGAACCCGGCCTGAAGCTTGCCTTGCCAGAACCTCAAGACGAAGTCACAGATGTTCCTTACCAAGAACTTATCGGCTCATTAATGTACATTGCAATAGGTACTAGATCTGATATTTCTCATGCAGTGTCATACCTTTCCCAATTCAATGCACATTACGGGGGAGTACATTGGAAAGCCGCTAAGCGAGTCCTAATGTACCTCAAAGGATCTAAAGATTTGAAGCTTCAATACAAAAATAATGGCCAAAATATCCAACAGCCTATGTAGACGCCGATTACAGCAACAACCTTATAGATCGAAGATCTTACACAGGATTCGTCTTCATGATGAGTGGATCCCCAATATCATGGGAAGCACGCAAGCAGCGCACAGTCGCGCTATCAGCTACAGAGGCCGAATACATGGCTCTAGCAGAAGCTTGCAAGGAGGCAATTTACCTCAAAACTCTCATCAAGGAAGTATTCGCCATCACGCATCCCATCATCATACATACTGACAATCAAAGCTCATTAAAACTGGCACACAACAACACTTATCATGCTCGCACAAAACATATTGACATAAAACACCATTTCATACGCGACTCACTTACACTACACAATATCCTCCTGAAATACATTTCCACTAACGACATGATGTACATTTTGAATGTTTTAATTTTAGTAAAGGTTTGGTCAAAATGTCCGCTCATTTTGACCAAACCTTAACTAAAATTAAAACATTCAAAATGTACATATTTACTAGGTGTAGGTTAGATATGTAAAGTGGAAATATTATACGAGAGTGTGTACATATAGTGATAATTTGGTGTATGTTATTCGTTTAGTGTTTTATACGATTTTAGTTTTTTGAGTACAGTTTAGGCTTTGATACTATCTGTTGGGTATTTCAATGGATAGTATCGCAACACCAACATTAAAATGTAAACCATTATGTGATCTGTAGCAACACTTCCCTTCCAACTGTGACACTGGTACAATACACACGTGAAATTTAATTGTCAGCCGTTTTATTTCTTCTTCCTCGGCACCAACGCTACCAGCACCTCATAACACCCCGCTGCACATTGGTCCTTCGCGGAGAACAGCGCTGCTGCGGAAGAAGCAAGCTAGAGGTTTGGACTTATTTTTTCTGCCGTGTCACAGCCATTTTGGTTGGCAACGCATCACAAGCGGGCTCTGCATCGCTCTTAGCTTGGTTGTCGCAAATAAATCGCACTACGATTCGACAACTCTAGCAGCAATCTTCAAGAGAAGAAGCCCAGCAGCAATCAGTAATTATCATTCATTCCATCGATCGCCATTGTCGTCGTCGCCGGAGTCACCTCTGCAGGTGTGAAGAGTACAGCTGACAGCAATAAAGGTATTCCGCAAGAAGGAGCGAGACGGCACGCATCGCAATATTCAAAATTACTAAAGTCTATGCGCCTGAAACGCGCAATCCACGCACGCCGTGCAATAGTGTATCTAATTAAGCGCGAGCGCAAGAGGGACAGCAAGATACGCCATCAAGTCGTTCAAGCGGAGGCACGAAACGAACTTCCGTAGTCCGGAGCCGCCATTTTGTGCAATCGATCGACTCGTCGTCAAGATCAGTCCACGCGCAACAAATCGAAATAATAATTAAGACAAAAGTGTATAGTTGTGGTACATAAAGTGGTTTAATATTAAGTTGTGTTAAGAAACAAGACGACCCAAGTGCGGTAGTAGTTAGAAATGGAGGACGAACTAAAACGTAAAATCGCCTCACGAGGCTATATTAAAGGTACGATCACAAGATTACTTAATTTCGTTGAAGTTTCTGATCTATGTAAAATAAGTTGTGATGAGCTGGTCAACAAACGTGATCGACTCATAGCTGCTTTTCAAGAATATGAGTCTTTATGTAAGGATATTCTTTATCTCGATAGTGCCGAAGAGGAAAATGTCGAGCAAATAGAAAACAATTATTACAATATCTTTACAACATTGAGCGAGCAAATAAAGTCCCGAGAAAATATAGGCCCCTCCGGCCCCTCCATGCATTCTGATGCAACCACACATAAAACAAAGTTACCACCAATTTGTATAAAAACATTTGATGGTAAGTTTACAGAGTATGTACCATTTATTAATCTGTTCGACTCATTAGCGCCCTGCACACGTACAGTTCGGACCGCGGGAAACACCACGCGCCGTTCCATCCCTCGCTCCGAACTGTACGTGTAGATGTGCGGATCTAACAGTCCGATCTGGCAGCTCGACGCGAGTGCATGTCTCACAGTTTTACGCGCGCATCACGTATAAACGTAAATTACAAAAATGGCGGTTTGGAGCGTCGAAGCTATCACAGAGTTCATTCGTTTGTACCGTGAACATCCGTGTCTCTGGAAGATAAAAAGTAAGGAGTATAGTAACAGGAATATGAGAAACAAAGCATATGACGAGCTCGTTGATTTTTGCAAGTCAGTAGGTTTTGTTTCAGCTGATCGCGATTTCGTCAGCAAAAAAATACAGAATATAAGAGGTGCATTTCGCAAAGAATTGAAGAAAGTAACGGAGACACGGAACAAAAGTGGAAGCTCCCAAGAAGATGTTTATAAACCGACTCTTTGGTACTTTGACTTACTTTTATTCACAAAAGACCAAGAACTACCAACCCCAAGCGTGTCTAACATGCCGACGGACGAGTCTACAGCTGAAACTTTAGACTATTTTGCAAACCACACACCATCCCCACAACATTATACCAACGACGACATACCAACATCTCAGCAGCCTACGAATATAACGTCACTGCCAAACTCTGACCACACAATTGTAGAGGTAAGTGGTAAATAAAAACACAATATATTGTAATTTTTTTACTGTACAGATAAAAAAAAATATGTATAGGTAGCGGCAACTTTATTGGTCACTGCGCGCAATTGTTTCTGCCTCTTTAATCAGCGCTCAACTTACGTCCATAAACCTATAGGTACACTGAATAAAGTTATGCTCTACCAGCGTTAATCATAATTTCTTGCCAAGGGACACGACCTATTGAATTAAAATATGTTTTGTATTCATCTCTGCTCTGTTTAGCCAAAGTTGAGACATTCCTGACTGAAGGTCTGTCCAATCTAGTTAGGTCGAAGTTGTCTCTTCGCCAGTCTCCTTCACTAACGCGTCCAGATTCAATACTTTCTCTGTCTACTGTCGTTGCCGACAGGTACATATTACTTCTCTTTCTTAGAAAATTGTGGATGCTACATATTGCTAGTACTATGTAACATATGTTTTCGGGTTTCATGTTAATGGGTGTACGTAATATATGGAATCTAGAGGCTATTATACCGAATGCATTTTCGACAACATTGCGAGCGCGTGAGAGTCTATAATTATAAATCCGTCTGTCATGATCAAGTTCTCTTTGTGCATAGGGCGTTAAGAGATTTTCTTTGAGAGCAAAACCTTCATCACCAATGAAAACATAGTTTAAATTGTTAACGTTCTCACTTTTGTCGGGTAGTTCTAATTGATTTCTTATCATTTTTTTGTAAAATTCCGTGTGTTCGAGGACACCTCCATCGGACATTCTGCCGTTTTTACCAATATCTACAAAAATGAACTCATAATTTGAATTGACCAAAGCTAATAAAACCATGCTGTAAAAGTTTTTGTAATTATAATATTTTGCACCAGAATTTGCAGGTGGTACAATTCGAATATGCTTTCCGTCGAGAGCTCCACCACAATTAATGAAATTCCACTGATTTTGAAAGCCTTTAGCAATTTCCAACCATTCTTCTTTGCTCGTAGGAAACTGAAAAATAAAACCAATAAAATTATGTTTCGTCAACTTTTATTATAAATTGTATTGTTTCAGGAATCATCTTCATCTTTAGGATCAGCCTCAAGAGGTATGAAGAGGAAAACGAAACCAAGTGTGATAGATACTCAGATTAAATTCATGACTGTATGTACAGAAGCATTAAAAAAAAAGGAAGTGACAGAATATGATGCTTTGGCCATAACCATTTCCAAAAAATTGGAGAAAATGAATAGTATTCAAGCCTTACATGCTGAAACAATTATACATTCAGTTTTACGCAGGGGTATACTAAATCAATTAACTGATTCAACTGATATTTGTGATAAGCAGTGCAATAAAACTGTTATTTTATCTTCACCATCATCATCTACTTCTGTACACACGGACGCTGCTCAACATTCGTCTCTTCAACCTACATTGGAAACCCTAAACACTGATGTAATACTTCTAGATGAATCTCAGTGTGTATTACGAGAATACTATAAGAATTTTAACTAATTATTATAACTAATTATTAATTTTAACTGATTGTACCTACTGTGATTGTTGTGACTGATAAACATTATTTATCCCAAAACACTGATGTAACTCTCGTAGATGAATCTCAGTGTTTATTAAGAGATTACTATAAGAATTTTAACTAATTATAATAACTAATTATTCATTTTAACTGATTGTACTGTGATTGTTTTGACTGATAAAAATTATATAAGTATATAACTGATTTACAAAATGTTTTACTTACCCTCATATAATCTTCCCGAAGCGTTTCATAAATTACTCTACACGTTTCCGGTATTAATTTACTTAACGCCGATGTAGACACGCCTGTACTAAATTTAAGATCTTCATAGGACCGTCCGGTCGCTAAAAACCTTAACGTGGCAACCAATCGTTCTTCTGCTGTTATACATTTTCTCGTAACTGTATCTTGCTTAGTTAATTTGGGACGTATCAGTGCTAATAAACAATCAAAATCGTCACTGTCCATTCTTAGGTAATTTTTAAAATCTTCCGGATGACACTGTCGTAATTCCCTTAACATCGGTAAATGTCCATATCTTTGTCTGTATTCCTTTACCCACACTCGTCGTTTTTTTCGGCTGTTTAAGCTAACTACAAATCCAGCTAACGCGATGACCAACCGATCGTCCATTTTTCTTACTACTGTGTAAAAAACTTTTAAAAGCTATAACGTTCCACGCGCCAGTCCAAACTGCAGTCCAAACTCTTGAAAATCAATTTACACGCACAGTTCGGAACGTTTGTCTAGATTATGTAAGTTTCGTCGGCAATCCAAACCGTGAATGCATTTTTAATCGTAATTAGCACAACAGTTTGATCCGCAGTCCAAACCGTACAGATCTAACTGCTGTTTGGAACGCAGTCCAAGATGCGCGGTCCGAGCTGTACGTGTGCAGGGCGCTATTGATTCACAATGACATTAGTCTTGACCATATCCAAAAGTTTTATTATTTGAGAACGTTTTTAAAGGACGAACCGTATAATTTGATAAAAAACTTAAGTTTAACTCCAGAAAGTTATAATGAAGCTCGCAAACTGTTGAAAGATCGCTACAATAATAAATATAAGATTATAAATGATCATATATGTAACATTTTAGATTTAAGTAACATTGTTAAGTCAACAGTTGGTAGTTTAAGGGACTTTGTATCATTTATTAGGCAACAATTAGCTGCAATTAAAAACCTTGACTCAAATGTCATATACTGAGATGCAATTCTGTTATGTGTTCTTTCTCGAAAATTAGATAGAATTACTGCACGAGCTTATCAGTTTGGCCGAGATCCCAGTGTACAACCTAACCTCGAAGATTTCCTGCAATATATTAAAAAGCGAGCTTTGGCACTGGAATTCCGGACAGGGTCTTCACTTGCAGCAACAGTCAACCAAGGTAACAGCAGTCGCCACTGCAGGAGCAGCATGCATCTTCTGTAAGTTAAATGACCATAAATTATACAATTGTAAAAAATATCAACTATTGCCAGCACAGAATAGACTGACGTTTGCCAAAGAACAAAAACTGTGTGTGATTTGTTTAGGTATGCATGGTGGCAAATGTAGGCTCCACTTCCGGTGCTCAGAGTGCAAGAAGCCTCATAACTCCCTGCTGCACTGCAATTCAGGTGAAACCGCACCAGCCGTCACCTTGTCAAGCAATGTTAATAATAATGTGCTTCTACCTACAGCTAGAATCAAAGTCGTAGCAAGGAATGGCACTGAATACATTATCAAGGCGTTACTGGACAGCGGATCTCAGGTTTCTTTTATAACTGCAAAAGTTGTTCAGCTATTAGGTTTAACACCCTTGCAAAGTAATACTTGTATTGTTGGAATCACTAATGAAAAAAGTAATGTAAAATATAACATTCCCATTGAAATCCATTCATTAAAATCGCCATTCAAGACAACTGTAACTTGTCATGTGGTGAAAGAAGTAACATGCAAATTGCCTCAGAATAAATTTGATGTCTCTAGGGTCATAAGACCGCCCAACATTATATTGGCAGATGACCAATTCAATGTGCCTAGTGAAATACATATGTTATTAGGAGCTGATGCGTTTTTCCAGACCCTGTTACCGAACGAGCAGTGCACAAGCATCAACCTACCAAGGCAAAGCGAGCAGTCATCAGCACTGCCCCGGAATGCTGCTTATCCATTGCAGCAGCCTAGTAACACACAACTACACATCTTTAACACATACTTCGGGCACATTATAGGAGGAAATCTGCCACCCAAGGTTTGCAACAGACATGTAATAGACTAGTATTAAAATGTGAGTTAGGTCTCAATGAGACACTTACCCAATTTTGGACCAATGAGAAAGTTCCAGAAATATTTACTGAGCAGACATCTGAGCAAGAGCTTTGTGAGCATATTTTTCAAGGTTTAGTTAAATTAATTAATAATCAGTTTGAGGTTCCTCTGCCTTTAAAATTACCTTTAATGGATGTAAACGATACTCTTGGTGAGTCATTTCACTTAGCTTTAAAAAGGTTTTTAAATTTAGAAAAAAGATTGCATGCTGATCCTGATTTATTCATGCAATATAAAAAATTTATTCATGAATACCTAGCTCTTGGTCATGGTCATTATATTGATATAGAATTGTATGATTTAAATAAACATGCAGTGTATTTTTTTGCCACATCATGCAGTTATTAATAATAACAGCAAAACCACAAAGCTTCGAACAGTCTTTGATGGTTCAATGAAAACAATCAAGAAGGTTTCTCTAAATGATTTGCAACTCAATGGACCTGTGGTTCAAAAAGATTTATTTGATATAATTTTATTATTCCGCTTAGGTAGATATACATTTACTGCGGATATCAAGCGAATGTTTAGAAATATTAAAATAAATCCTCAATACACTACCCTTCAAAATATTTTGTGGAGGGACAATCCTGACGAGCCAGTCAAGTGTATTAAGTTAGATACAGTGACATATGGCTTGAAAAGTTCAAGTTATTTAGCAACTCGCTGTATAGATGAGCTAGCAAATAGATATGAAAAATTATACCCACTAGCGTCATATATTATCAATAATTATCTATATGTTGATGATATTATCTATTGTAATAATAATTTAGAAACTACTATCGCTGCCAGAGACCAACTTCGTGGTTTGCTTAAGTTGGGTAGTTTCCATACTCATAAATGGTCATCAAATGATGAAAATGTGTTGAACAATATACCATTAAACGAAAGACACTTTGATAGTTTAGAATTACAAAGAGATAATTATAACATGAAAGCCTTAGGACTTCAAATTAATGTAAAGGATGATCAATTTATTATCTCTACTCCAGAACCGTTCAATAATAATAAGGTTACAAAAAGGAGCATACTTAGTTATATAGGTAGATTCTATGACCCAATGGGATTCGTGAGCCCAATCGTAGTCACAGCAAAGGCCATAATGCAAAAATTATGGCTACTGGACGTAGGTTGGAATGATAGACCGCCTGCAAATGTTCAGCAAGAATGGTTTCAATTTACCAATAATTTAGCTGCAATGCAGCCAATCCTATTAGATAGGAACATTAGAATTTCAGAAGCAGACTCGGCAGATTTAATAGGCTTTGCAGATGCTTCGAGTAAGACAGCCTATGGATGCTGTGTGTACCTACGACTCACAAACCAATCAGGTACAACAAAATTGCATCTACTCTGTTCCAAATTGCGAATCAACCCTATCCAAAAGAAAGGCATGACCGTGCCAAGGCTTGAATTGAATGCAGCACTATTGCTATCAAAATTAATTTGGAAGACATATAATACACTCACTGCTAAAATTAATATAAAGCATGTTTGTTTATTCAGCGACTCACAAATTGTCCTTGCATGACTAAATTCTGAGCTAACAAAACTTCAAGCTTACGTAGCGAACAGAGTAGGTGTAATTCGTCAAAACACAGCTGGATGTAGTTGGCATTATGTCAATACAAATGACAATCCTGCTGATCTCATTAGCCGAGCTGAGTAGCTGCGATATTTGGTGGAATGGCCCAAAGTTTCTGCAAAACAGTGAGTACAACTTTCCTGCTTACAACTCTCCCATTGATTCGTTCGCAGTGGAACCCTGCTTGGCTCTTTCCAGCAACTTGGTATGCCAAAATCCAAATCCGCTTGATTATGTGTTCAAGCGCTTATATAATTGCTCTAATATAAATAAAATAGTAAGGCTATTTTCATACATATTGCGATTTTTAAACAATGTTAATAAAAATAAGGTTAAAATAAATACAAGCTTTTTGCAAAGTTCTGAGCTAGATCGGTCATTAATGTTAATAATTAAACATGAACAAAGTATATATTTTAAATCTGAAATCGAAGCCTTAAGCAATAATAACAATTTGAAAGGAAATCTATCTGAATTGCATCACTTTGTCGACAACCAAGGTCTTTTGCGCGTTGGCGGTAGACTACATTATGCTGATATCGCTTATTCACAAAAACATCCTGTCATACTGCCCAAAGGCTCTTCAGTTACTAGCTTGCTTATAAGGTGTGAACATGAAAGGTTACTGCACGCAGGGCCTAAGCTTTTACTCTCGCATCTAAACCAAAGGTTTTGGATTGTTAACGGGTTATTAGAAGTTAAGAAAATAACTCACAAATGCATTGTGTGTTTCAGACAAAAGGCCTCAGTGGCCAAGCAACTAATGGGCTCCTTGCCGGCTGCACGTGTAACAGCTACCAGCCGCCCATTTGAGAAGGTTGGCGTGGATTTCGCTGGGCCAATTAATGTAAAACTCTCTCGCGTAAGACGATCATTAATAGGTAAAGGTTATATATGTGTATACGTATGTTTCGCGACAAAAGCCGTTCACTTAGAACTTGCGTCAGGCTTGACCACGGAAACTTTTCTAGCGTGCTTGAGGAGATTTATCTCTAGACGAGGGTTGCCCACCGAAACTCACTGCGACAATGCAAATACCTTTAAATGTGCGAGGAGTCAATTAGTCGACCTTTACAAATTGCAAGCTTCTCAGAATCACCAAATGCAGGTTCAAAGATTTACCGCCGAGCGTGGGATACAATTTCACTTTATACCATGTTACTCGCCTACATTTGGGGGGCTCTGGGAGGCGGCAGTAAAGAGCACCAAGTTTCACTTAAAAAGAATATTGCAAAAAACTGTTTTAACCTACGAACAACTTAATACGGTATTAATTGAAATTGAAGCAGTGCTTAATTCTCGACCACTCTTACCTTTATCTTCAAGCACTGATGACTATTGTTATCTAACACCTGTTCACTTTATTATAGGTAGTGCAATGTCAATGTATCCTGAAAATAATTTATGTAACATTCCACAAAATAGGCTTGAGTTTTGGAAATTGTGTACTTCTCTAAAACAGTCCTTTTGGAAAGTGTGGTATCAATATTATTTAAACTTGTTACAAAATAGACCTAAGTGGCGTGATAATATGTCAACCTAGGCAATTTAGTCATTTTAAAAGAGGATAAGACTCCTCCGATGTCGTGGCCCATGGCACGAATTATTAATTTGTTTCCAGGACATGATGGAAAGATTATGGCAGTGGAGGTTAGGACCCCAAATGGAAAAACTCATTCCCGGGCCATCAATAAAATCTGTCTATTACCAATAGAATACGATGATAGTTCTTAGATATTTATCTAACTGTTAAATTTACTGTTTTAGTAATAAGCCAAGTAAAGCAAATGTAAGCTAGTTTATATAATTTAATGTTATAAAGTGATTTCATTTCTATTTCTGTGAGGCCGCAGCATGTTGGGTATTTCAATGGATAGTATCGCAACACCAACATTAAAATGTAAACCATTATGTGATCTGTAGCAACACTTCCCTTCCAACTGTGACACTGGTACAATACACACGTGAAATTTAATTGTCAGCCGTTTTATTTCTTCTTCCTCGGCACCAACGCTACCAGCACCTCATAACTAACCACTGCACACTATCTTATACAAGGTGCAGTTTTGAACCTGCAAAACATTTCAGGAGGTTGTTATGAGACTCGTAAATAATCGTATAACAATACGATACCAAGTCAGTAATCAATAATACTTTTTATTTTCGATTTTTCAATTTTATTGTTTTTCAGAATAAGTCTCTTTACTAACCCTCTTCAAAAAAACAGAATCACCCATTGCGATGTATCGCGCGTCATTTCATTGTGTGCGTGAATGCGGTCGTTGCTATGGTTACGCCCGCCCCTGCGAGCTCGTCATACCGCACGCGCACTTCGATTGAGACTCGAAAATCACAATGTAGGTACCTACATTATTGTTTTAAATTTCACAAAATAATAACTAATTTTTAGGCATCATTACAATGCGAAAATGTTCATCATCTGCCGAGCCTGTTCCCAACTATGTTAGGGTCGGCTTTCAGTCTAACTGTATGCATCTCATTACATGGAGTGCCAGTGAATCACGTAGGGCGACTACGTATCAGACCTCATCAAACCAATTGATAACACGATACCCATATGTTAGAGTAATTGTCAGACTTTCAGGCTTTTGACTACCCGTACCAACGACCATATGGCAGGGCTGTAAGGTCGTTGACCCGTACCGACCCGTGTGGTACCTAACGACTGTCCGAGAGCTACAAATCAATTGGAACCAAAGGCTTTAATTAAGTGCTTACCGAAACACGGGGTTTCAATGATGTCCTAGATAAATTAAAAAAGTACTTACATCATTATGAATAAAAAAAATAACACAGTGGTACTTGCTCAGTTGCGAACTCGCAACCTCATGCATGAGAGGAGAACGCCTTAACAACTGGGCTATTACTATAAATAATAATAGTAGGAAGTAGATACAACTGCGCCAAAAAAAAGTTCACGTTGGCGTCGTTAGTTACCTATCAGCTAATGAATAAAATGATAGGCGGAGATAAATAAACCTTACATAGCACGTAAGCAGTTCCTGTTACACAATTGTGTAACTATGATCGAAGCGCGTGCGCGGTATTTAGGTAGGCACCTAATAATAATAATAAGGCATGTAGGTACCCGGCGCAGTCGGTGCGCTCTGTAGGTAAATTCAGCGTTTTTATTTGTAGATTATTTTTCCTTCCTACTTTTTAACGGGCTGAGGACTGACAAAAATACCTTATGTTAATTCGTGCTAGTTAAGTAGGTAGGTACCCATGTGTTAGGGATTTTAAGTGATTCATTTTGTGTGATATGTATTTTTGGCGTAGGTAGTTAAATTTTTGAAATCAACTTATTTACACTAATCAAGTAGATTTAGCTAACATCGTATTTACAAATTATTGTCTATGTAAAAATAAATAAATGACCTACTTATGTTAACTGGAGGTATTGTTCAAAGTTTCCACCGTCACACTCCAGGCACAGTCTAGCACGATGTTGCTGATTTTCCTTCACCTTACGTAACACAAACACATTCGTTTTTATGTGTCGAAAGCACTGATCACTTTTGCACGTAGTTGGGTAACACTGGTGATTTCGTCTGTGTACACCAGTCTAACTAAAAAGTAACTCGCGCGGCGTTATCAAGTTGGTGGAGATCATGTACCATGCGGTAATGACAAGATGCTGCATTTCTTTTGTGCAGTAGCCGCCACACTGTAGAGTGTTGCACTCCAAACCGTCGACCAGCCTCCCGCGTGCTTGCCCGTGGCTCTCGCCGGAAGAAATCCAGGATATCTTCCTGCAAGGCGACAGGCAGGCCTTCGTTGCCGCGATCTTCAGCATGCTCGGGAACTTCGAACTCTCGATGATCGCGCAGTCTCTGCGTAGCAGCCAACATTACCCTGTGTGAGGGACGTTGCCGATTGGGGTATAACTCCGCGAACATTTCGATGGCTCGAGATACATTATCTCCACAGATAGCATACAAGCGAACGATCTCCACCAACTCTACATTGGAGTATTGGTCCGTCATCTTTACAACTAGTTAGTAGGTACCTATCGCGACGTTAATCGAAGGCGCACTTGAGGGGCGGAATTTGCAAGCGTATGCACACGCCGGCGTCATCAATTACACTAATAAATAGACCCGATTTATGTGCTTGCGAGTTGCGATGGCCGCGGGGGCGTGGCTAGTGGGAGAGGGAGCGGGCGCTGGTTGGTGCTTTGGATCTATGAAAGAAATGTCGGTTGCGTTTGTTTGTGTGTGTGGGTGTGTGTGTGAAAGCGCAGTTTAAGGACACGTACAGATTGGCCGCGTTTTTAAAAAGGGGACTTCACACTTACCGATTTCCATAAATAAGAATAAAATGAAAAAAAAAATACCTGCCCATTTTATTGTTGATTCGGGTCGAGAATCACTAACATAATTACCCCCTAAAATGTTTTGCAGGTCCAAAACTGCACCTTGTATACAGGATGTTCCCATTGCGGGGGAGTGTTGTAACTTTAAAGCCCCGTATTCATGGTAAACATTTGTTTAGCAACAAAGTTGAATCAACGTGTTGCGGAGTTGCTGTCAAGATGTTGCTGGCAACACTGCGTGTTGCAGAGTTGATAGCGTCATGTTGACAAGCTCTCGCCCGACAAGCGTAAACATCAGTTTTGCGAAAATTGTTGACGTGTGTGAACGTGTTTGCAACAGTTTATAAACATGGCAGTAGTGTGGAGTAATGATAAAATAATGCAACTAATAGAATTATTTCAATCAAAACGATTATTATGGGATTCTTCTATAAAAGAATACAAGGATAGAAACAAAAAGAACGATGCATTCGAAGAAATTTCTCAAGCCCTAAATATACCCAAAAAAGATGTGGAAACTAAAATACATGTACTGCGTACTCAATTTACTAGAGAGAAAAAAAAGTTGTCGGCAAAAAAAACTACAGGCAGCGGCGCAATAGAAAAATGTAAATGGATTTATTACGAGCCATTGGAATTTTTGTTATTTGGTGCAACTACTTCTGGTGAAACGGATACTATGAATAAAACAGTAAGTTGTTTTTGTATATAATTTTTATTGTACTAGTCTGTAAAATTATTACAATTACGCTACATTATTTTGCCATGGAACACTTCCCTCTGGAGTTATAAAGTAATCGGCAAACTGTTCTCTAATACAAAAAGCTGATTGTGATGCAGGCCTGCCCCGTCTTTGCAAATCAATCATAGGAAACGAACCTAGTTCCCTTCGCCATGAACCTTCTAATAGGTTACCTTCAGAGTCTTCAAAATCAAAAGTTTGTGGAGGTGTATATATGGATCTGGAAACTGTGTTACGTCTTAAGAAGTTATGTAAATATACACAAGCAATTACTACGAGTTCACAATTGGCTGGTTTTAACGGAATAGGTTTAGTGAATACACGGAACACCACACATAAAATGCCAAAAACATTTTCTATAATCCTCCTAGCTCTTGATAGTCTGTAATTGAATATACGCTTTTTGTTCCCACGTTCATGAATGCCAGGATATGGTTTCATGATGTTCTCCGTTAGCGCGAAAGCACTGTCACCTACAATAACATATGGAATTTCTGGTCCACCTTGTGTTATTGGTTCAGGACGTGGCAGTTTAAGTGAGTTTTCTAACAATGCATTATAAAACGGTGTTTCCTGAAATATTCCACTGTCGGACGACCGTCCCTTAGCTCCATAATTTGCGTATATAAAGTTATAATTGCCATCTGCAATTGCCAGAAGTACCATGCTGAACTGATTTTTGTAATTGTAGTATTCACTTCCAGAATTATTTGGCGCCACAATCAAAACGTGTTTCCCATCAATGGCTCCAATGCAATGTGGAAAATTTCATCGTATTTCGAATTCACGACTTATTTGTGTCCATTCCTGCTCCGAACTTGGAACCTACAAATATAAAAAATAATAATAAGATGATAATTTACAGGTAGATGAAAACAATGCACTTGAAAGTGGTATGGAGTTAGAGCCATCTCAATCACCAAGTCTTACATCGAATGCTACAACGTCTACATCTTTAAGGAAAAGAAATAAGACAGATGAATCAAGTGAAATATTAGAGGTTTTGAAAAGTGCGAAAAAGAAGATGGATACAAAATATACAAAACTTTTTTACAAAAAAACAACCGACTTCCAAAAAAAACACTAAAAGACGTGAAAAATAACTTTCATTTCGGAAGTCGGTGCCTTTGGTTTTGTATTTTCGTGTTTGGCCACCGACTTCCGAAATGAAAGTTATTTTTCACGTCTTTTAGTGTTTTTTTTGGAAGTCGGTTGTTTTTTTGTAAAAAAGTTTTTATTTTTCACTTTTTAGTTGCGGTACCTACCCCACACAAATTCGTATACCACTACTTGGTGTGTAAATAACAGTGACAGGAAATTATTAACACATCATCCATATAAACTAAGTGGAAAAAATCTGCAGTATTAAGGATAACTCAAAAACTACTGATCAGACCTTGATCAAATTTAAATGGGACCACATGTGAAGCACCACCTATCAAATAAAAAAAGAATCATCCAAATCGGTTCACCCAGAAAAAAGTTATGAGCTAACACACATAAAAAAAAAAAAAAAAAAAAAAAAAAAAAAAAAACATACAGACGAATTGAGAACCTCCTCCTTTTTGTGAAGTCGGTTAAAAATACAAAATGTTTATTTCTGTACCAACTAGTATACATTAGTTTATGATTGGAGCCTCCTTTTAAGCATGATGACGCCTGTGTTAGGAGACTCCGCCCTTCCATAGCTTTGGCTGTTTGTACTACTTACAGAATTATTTTTACTATTTTCCTAAAAATACATTAATGTGGGTGTGTTGGGTGTGCGGAGTGTGTGGTGTGTGAGAGGTGTGTGCGGTGTGTAGAGCGAGTGTGGTGTGTGATATGTTTGAGGTATGTAAGGTGCGAGAGTTGTGTGGTTGGTGTGTTTGTGTGTATGAGGGATGATGTGCGTGTGGGAGTGGCGGTACCAGTATTAACTAATTTCCACTTATTATAACAAAAATTCAATATCTGCATAAGTGCGCGATTTTAACCATTCTATTAACATTTTCTTAACTTTATGAAGATATTCAGTGTAAATGTATATGTCCTTATTTATTTTATTATATAACCGTGATGATTGATTATTATATTGCGTAGCAGCAAAATTGGTTTTAGTTTGTGTGACTTGAGCAATAATATCCTTTCTCCTTTTTAATGTTATGTTTTTATCATATGTAAGTGTCTTATGTTTTTTTAAGATCACGGCACAGATATATAGGATGAAAAGGAGAAGAAGGATCCATTTGATATTTATGGTGAATATATTGCTGCTGAATTAAGAAGTGTTAAAGATGACCAAGCCGTGACACAGGCAAAGTACCATATTAATAATATACTGTATGAATTAAAAATGGGACGATATAATACATATGGATATCAAACGGCATCTTCTCATCCATCATCAACACCAAATTATGTTCAGGAAACAGAAATAGGGGAAATTGAGAGACAGGAAACAAACAGATTAGATGCAATACAAGACGAAACAGAAGATTCGGCTATACTAAACTTAGTTAACTATCTCAGTGATGAATCAACACAATAGCATATACTGTTTTTTTGTTTTTTTTTTTATTATTAAAATACTTGATTACACAAATAGTGTTCTTGTACCTACCTTGACATATCCTGATAGTGAGTTAATAAGTTCTTGATACATCTGGTATGATTTTACTAATCAATTGTTTTGATACTCTGAATGTGTATGAAAGAGAACTGTATGAATCTCCAGTTGCAAGATACCGTAATGTAATAGCCAGCCTCGTTTGAGGTGAAACTGGTTGACGAATATTTGTTTCCCTTTTGGCTATTGATGGACCAATCATTTCCAGAAGATGTTCGAAATCACTTTTCAACATTCTCGTAAAGTTACCAAATGATCCATCTCCCATTCTGAGGTCACTCATCAAATTTCCTCTTTGCAAAAGATAGTTTCGAATCCACCATCTTTTTCTCTTTTTTTTATTAGAAATCCTATACATCAGATACAGAGAACACAACAACGCTACCTCCTCGGGCAACATTTTAACGCAGACTGGCGTGTGGACAACCTGTATTGATTTAAACATAGTTGCTAGCAACATTCTCGCCGCTCACCAACAATGTTGATCAACTGTTCCTAAACAAATGTTTACCATGAATACGGGGCTTAATGATAACACTGTACCTGGCAGCTTTTCTTTTAGTTCTAAGTTTAAATATTGTTTAGTATATGACACACCATGTGACATACTACTGTCAGAATAAAGTTTTTTTTCTGCATGTTTGTCTCTTTACATAATATAATCTAATCTATTATCTGAAGGGCTTTTAATCTTCCCCAAGTGCCAAGCTATACATACTCAAGCTATACATACTCTCTAACATAATTTATAAAACATTAATCGCAGATGGCGATTCTAGTACATATAAAAGTATATTAGAGAGTCGACCTTACCCGGATATACCCATACAAAAAATTGAATGCACAAATCATTTATTGAGGAATTACAATGAAAAGAACATATTACTTCATAAATATACAGCTATACCTCTAAACGAACGTAAACTTTTAAATAAGGACCGACTGAAAAGGCGATGTACTGCTGTTCGTGCTGCTATTAGATATAGACAACAGGACGATGGTTCAGATTCAAATAAAAAAGAAAGTTTTCAAAAAGACATTATTAACATCCACGACACATTTTTGGGGACCATTTAGAATGTGACAGTTATTACTGTACAGATGAGAGAAAAAAAGAGCCCAATCTAGTCCCACTGATACTAACTCTACTTTTAAAACTGAAAAAGAACGCATCTCGACTCGCCTACAATTCCCGGAGTCTTTTACATTGCTACACCAATAATCGCGCTGAGCAATTTAATAGCATCGTGGCTAAGATGGTAGGTCGGAAACGTGTCAACTTTTCGTTGAAAGACTCCTGCACTACGCGATGCTATGCAGCAGTGGTATCGTTTATTACCGGCAAGCCACAATATACTTTTTATAAGTCAATTTGTCACGCTAGTCCAGAAAAATCGTTAAAATCGTTGGAAGCCAGGGGATATGCCAAAAATGCTCGAGAAGTAATGGTTCGAAACGGTAGCGCTCGCAAAAAAATCTGTTACAATCCTGTAATGAGTATCTCATTACGGAAAGGAATGTGAAAGACCGGATATGGACGCCGCAGATTATGAACAAGGAAAAAAACTTTTCTTGAACAATTTAAAAGAACAGGCATCAAATCGACATGAAATAGAGAGGGCTACTATATTACAAGCCGAAAGCTCATTGTGGCTTGAACTTAGAAGGTGCATACTCACCGCGTCCTCCTTTGGGAAGGTTTGCAAAAGGCGTTCGAACCAAAACTCTGCTCCTCTGGTGAAATCCATTCTGTACTCAGACAACTTGGACCATATCACTTCTATAAAACATGGTAGGGGCAACGAACTAAAGGCTTTAGCACAACTCAGGGTACAAGAAGATACAATAATAGAAAAATCTGGTCTTTTTATAGACGAGGAATTTTGTAATTTAGGTGCGACACCGGATGGATTGTGCAGTGAAGGATTAGTGGAAGTGAAATGTCCTAGCTCACTTTTCGGAATCGATCCTGATACCACTGTACAAGCAAAAAAACTTAAATGTTTCAAATTGAACTGTCAATCTGTAGTCGAAATTAATAAAAATCATGACTGGTACTATCAGGTACAGGACCACTAACACATTGCGAATAAAAACGAATGCTTATTTGCTGTATGAAAAGATGACGTTTTTTGGGAGGAAAAAATGCTTCCGAGGTTGACTCGGTTTTACCAAGATTGCGTATTGGCAGAAATCATAGACCCTAGAAAGGCAAGATCAATGCCTTTACGACAAATATTCATTTGATATAAATGATAGTCATTATTATTTGTTCTGTTCATTTTTATTAAATACTTTACATAACATATTTTTGTGTTTTTTTATTAGTTTAGAAACCTTTATTAGACTGAATAAATAAAATAACTTTTTTCATAAATCTCTAACCATGATGCATTACGATTATAATGGCTTAAGATTGTTTAGTCCGTCTTGACACTCGCGCTAAACTGCTTGCATTGTGTATGTGTGGATAGCTACGCACACATACAAAATGCTGCTGTCTTTTACCTAAATTCGAGCGTCATTATTTTGTGAAATGGCTCTTAACACAGATGCAACAAGACCATGATAGGCTGTGAGTAGTGCATCCGTGTTAACGGTTGGTGCAAGTTTATATAGGGCATAGGATGAGCAACTTATTTTCTTACATAATGTTTCGATATGCTCCTTCCAGTTAAGCTGTCTATCTATTATAAGACCTAGGAATTTAGCACTGTCCACGTCATTAATTAAATTGTTTTGAAATTTTACGTTCATTTTTGTACTAGATTTTCTATGGCCAAAGTGCATAATTTGAGTTTTACCTAGATTAATTTTTAAGTTGTTATTGTTAAGCCAAGATATTATCGAGATTAACGCATCATTTACATCAGCTTCGTACTGGTCAGGATTATTACCAGCTACTGTTACCGTGCTATCATCAGCAAATAGGGATATGGGGTGATTTATGGCTTTGGGCAGGTCATTAATTTAGATTAAAAAGTAAGGGACCCACAACACTGCCCTGTGGTATGCCAAAGTAAACAGTACGTTCTTTGGATAGGTATGCAACTTCTTCTTTCGTCTTTAAATTTAAGTCTGTTATAGCAGTTTTTTACTTTCTATTTGCGAGATAAGTGATTAATAAATCCAGAATGTTACCTCTTATATCATAGGAGTATAGTTTGTCTTTTAAGATATTATGATTAACATAGTCGAAAGCTTGTGTCATGTCACAGTACATAGCCCAAACAGGTGTCTTTTTATCAATATTAGTCATAATTGTATTCAAGAAGTCATAAATTGCCATATTAATTGTTTTATTTTCCGGAAACCTTTTTGCTCATTGCAGAGAATCGTATGTTTTTCTAAATATGCATATAGCTCATTATAATTAAACTTCTCATATATTTTTGAGAAAGTTGGCAAAAGCGCGATATGTCTAGTTTTCTATTTGCTGTTTTTCCCCTTTTTCGAAAACGGGTTTTACAATAGAGACCTTAAGACGGTCAGGAAAAATATCGTGACTTATGCACAAATTAAGTATATGACCCAGATGGAGTGAAATTAGATCGGCAACATATTTAATGATCTTTGTTGAAAGAGACTGAAACGATTACATACAATCTTGGGCCTGGATGTAAAAAGATGAAAGTGATGTCAATTAATAGCATAAATATTATCAACCTTTCACTGAAAATTCTGCGGATTTTGTCAATCTAAGAACAGCGATATAAGAGATTAAGTAAAAGTGAGGTTATGTTACGTCACAATAACTCAAAACGCATCGGAAAACACAAAACGAGTGAGCAAACATGAGCAGTCGGCAACTGTCTAGTATCAATTTCAGTCAGCTGTCATGCCAGTGACATAGACTAAAAATAGAAGACTGATTTTAATCGATATAAAATCGATAATCATTAATATTGGTTTTTCAGTAATTGGGTTTTCAGTAATTAATTGATATTTTATTTATTAATATGACTGTAATTATATGCACTATATTGCATAAAAATATATATAGTGCATTTAATTACTTTGAGTTAATTATTTAGTGCAAAGGTTTTATTTTCGTAACTGTGTAATCGATTACTCAATCGATAATCTCTCGAAAACTATCTTTCACATATTTCTCCGCTTCCAGATTGATAATTGAGGTGATTTTTCATAATTATTCTAAGATAAAAAAAATATGACAATTTTTTTAGATCATATCTCAACTTATTAAATTTGGGCCCACCGTTTTCCGTCTCCTTTCGTCATAACCTACGCTATTAGTGTTTTTAAAACTTTTTATAACATTCAATATTTGCATTGGTTGACATGGTGCCATGAACATGGATTGATAATAAGTGTTTTGATCAAAAAACACTGCAATCATATTCATATTCTATCATTTTTGTCGTGCAGCCTCTCCTAATAACTTAGTACCTCTTAACTTAGAATGACCCTGGTATTGAAAGATGAAGATGAAAAGGGTATAGTGTGGACATAGCTATCAGGTTACAAAGACAAACAAACAATGCAATTCGACCGACAAAGCGAAACCAAGACACCTTCGAGACATAATGACAAGCCGATAAAACAATGGTTACAAGCAAGGTGTTCGTGGCGATGGCGGCGATCAGCGGTAGCCATCTCTCGCGTCCGGCCCTGGTTCAGGCCATGGTACGGAGCGAGAGAGAATGGGAAGCAATCACCTCCTTCTGCGAAGCAGTAATGCTCGCGAATAAGGAAGCGGAGCGCGTGAAGGAGAGACAATCATTCCGCCCTCACGCCCCTAGTCGCCGCAGGAGGAGACACCCTGGGCGTCGGGAGTCGATAGCCGACTCCCGGCCACCGTAGGCGCGGGCCTGCGGACGGCGAGCAATGGACAGCTCGCCGTCCGGTAAGGACCAGGCCCGGGTCGACGGCGCGTTGTGTTCCACGCGCGCCTTAAAGATCCGATAGGGCCGATGCCTGCCGGGGTCGCGGATTGTTCGATAGAGTTACCAGGGCTGGTGCACAGCCAACTGAAGGAACACGGGTGGGTTTTAGTCAGTAAGAGTCTGACACGCCCTTCCGCCCCGCCCAGAGCGTCATTCGACGATTTCCCACCCAAAAAAAAAAAGGTGTTCGTTGCGATGCGATGTCACCAAATAGTTGAATAGTGTGTATAACCCCTGACTCTCCTGATCCCTTTGATTTACACTCCGGTGTTAACCGTTATCCCCAACGGCAATATGCAATTAGATATTTTGGTCTCCGAATCTGCAAACAGGAAAAGATTTACCGGTACTTTAACCAACCCTCCTAAACTAGCTAAAAACACAATCAGTAGCCAGATTTATACGATGAGAGATTACCCCCCGTATATAGTACACGAAATTTTAAGTTACTCTTCTGCCTTGACACAAAATAATTTCAGCAACATACTCCTAGGCAGTATCAAACGCTTAGGAAGAAACCGGGTTTCAGTCGAATTCAAGTCTCACCAGGATGCTAACAGCTTTTTAATCAGTCCCATTTTAGATATAAACAATTTCGTTGCCTCAATCCCACAATTTAACGTCACCCGCTTAGGTCTTATCAGAGATGTTCCCATTGAATGGACTGAGGAAGGAGTTATAGAGAACATCAAGGTTCCCACTGGATGCGGCCCTGTAATAAATGCTAGAATGAGCCGTAAGGTCACTTTTCTGGGTATTACCGAATGGAAACCCACTCAAACGGTTGTTCTAACGTTAGACGGTCAAATTTTACCTAAGCGTGTTTTTGTTTTTACTCTGCTCTTTCGGTTGAGAGATACATATACCCAACTACCCAATGCTTCAATTGTTGTCGGTATAGTCACACACAAACAATATGTCGCTCGAACCCCGCTGCTTTAAATATGGTCAAGACGACCCCCCGGAGTTACATGCCAAGTTTCCTTGATTGTGCCTTTTGTATTTCTGGCTCTGGCAATCATTATGCTAATGATAAGGCTTGTACTGAATTGGGTCGACAGAAGGGCATAAAAGCTCTTAAGGCAGAGAAGTCAGTCTCATATGCGGAGGCAAGTCAGGTCCTTCCTCCAGTTTCAAGACCATTATGTTGGATTGTCGAGATTATCTCAAAAGACTAAAGCATCAGCATCTCATTCCCCCAGTCCACATCCCCAAAATCCAAAAATCTTACCGTAAAATGGTCTTCCTTAAGAGTCCCTATCAATTTCGCGGTCTAAAAACAGAAAATTCAATTTTATTCACTGCAAATTTCTCAATAACCTTGCAATATCTGTTTTTTTTTATGCACAGTTATTCAACACCTATTTATCTAGTAAGTAAACAAATTTAAATTTTGATAGCTACTCAATATAAATTACTAAAAATAAAAATCTAACACACGTTTTTACGTAAGCACGAAACACCAAATTTTTCAATTGCTTTTTTAGCTTACTGGTAGCATCTTACATACATACGGCGATCTATCTATCAATCTTTTGAGTGTAGGTTTTATGGTTCAGGAGATAACATCTGAACCATAAAACCTATACTCAAAAGGTTTAGGTACTTAACTAAATGTAAATGTCACAGTCAAGACTCTTAATCGGTCAAAAGTACTTTTAACTGAAATCAGGCAAAAGTAATTTTGACTAAACACGTTGGTCAAAAGTAGTTTTGTCTGAAAATCTGTAGTTATTAGTGATTTTAACTGACAAAATGCGGTTAACAGTAGTTTTGACTGACGCACTTAGTCAAAACTACTTTTAACGACTAGAGCATATGTCAAAATCACTTTTAACCAGTTGCTAGTATGTAATAAAAGATTTTATATGTTGTAAATTCGTTTAATAAGAAGGTTTAAAAATAATGTTTCACACTATAAAATGTTTAACTTTAAAATTAATTGAACGAACTAACAATAATGGTTTCCACTATAAGAGTGAGCGAAGCGAGCTCGGGACTTGGGGCACCCTGACTCGGACAGGTTTGGTTATTTTTTTTTAAACAACCCGGAAGTAGGAGCCCTGTGAAACGGGGCTCCTACTTCAGTGATAGTGATAGTGCAAACCATTGTTTTTGTAGGTGTAGGTGTAATTATGTTGTTTATAAAATTATTACTTTATAGTGTTTAATTATCTGATAGAACCAATCAAAACTACTTTTAACGAAATTAGTTAGTCGAAACTACTTTTAACCAGGTCCATTGGGCAAAACTAGTTTTGACTATAATTTCAGTCAAAAGTACTATTGTCGAGAGCTTATAGTCAAAAGTAATATTGACTGATTTTGCTAGTTAAAAGTACTTTTGACTGGTTATGAGTTTTGCCTGCAACATAAACATGAATGTCAGTGTTTTATCTAAATATACAGTTTATTTATTTATCTGGAACACCAGTAGTTATTACAATGAAACATAAAACATTTAAATGATGATAACATGAATTCCACTATTACTTACAGCTCAAGAACGAGAAAGAGCACCTGAAAACCTTCCATCAACATCTGCATCGCCTGGCTCAACTAATAATGCAACAACAAGGGACCTCGGAAAATCTCCCACTAAACATGGATGTAGACCTACCATTGAAACAACATGGAATACGGGAAAATCATCCTTCAACTTCTCCGTACAATCCAATCTTATAAGCGTTGACCCAGTCCCAGTAACCAGACCTCGGTTACATCAAATTAGCATGGGTAAGATCCTGCATAATACTTGTTTGTATAGTATATGGGACTGGTAATTAGTGTCCGATCCTTACACACATGATTACAACTTTTTTTCCACGATTTTCTAAAATAGCGAGTTTTATTTTTGTATGGACTAATTAAAATATAATTAATGGTGCCGATTCTCTTGTACAGTCCGACATAAAAGTGTAGAAATTAAATATTTGGGAACTAAAATGTTTCCATTTTCTAGCAACACCTAAAATGAGTACTTGAGCTGTCAATTCTTCTCGATTGGTTTCGTTTTGCGTTATAATTTTGGTTTTTGTGTGTTATTTGTGAGCGAGGACAGGAAAACAGTGAGAGATCGTGAATAAGGTCATTCGTGGTGGTGCCCGAGAAATAATTTATAAAGTTTTCATGAGGTGTATGACTGAATTTCAAGCTGGAAAGCTGTTATCTAACTTCGAAAATATTTACAAACGTACAGCAGATTTCACTGGTAAGTAACTATTGAAAGTTGGACCAAACGTTAATTACAAACGATTAATACATTCAGGGAGCAAAATCTTCGAACTAAATACTAATTACAAATCATTTGTCTACTATTTTTGAGGTTATGCTATGATAAACAAATACCATTGTAGTTATAGCGCGACTAAACAACATTGATCGTAAGGCAATTTTTCAAAATGTAATTTAATGCATATTACGAAACACATTTTTGATATAGGTACCTACCATATTCGTCGAAGCAACCGACTAAATGTAAAAAACAGAATTATAAAATATTTTCACGGTAACATATTTTCCGCGGGATATCTTTCGTCAGACTGACAGTGGTTATAACATTAAAAGAAATAGAATAGGATATGGTAAAAGCACTCACTTAACGTTGTATCTATATTTTATGTTAATACAATGTTTTTTGTTTTAGGAGTTTTTATAAGCACAGTGCGCAGAATCGTGCAACACAGCATGGAAAACGGTGGGAAATTCTCGACACCAGCTAAACATGACTTCGGTACTTGTGCAATTCGCCAGTTTTTTTTTTTTATCAATATAAAAAAAATGCTGGCAGTCGATTGAAACTGAAGGATTCACTACGGACATCTCAAAAGGAAAGCGATGGATTATAGTTCATGCCGGAAATGAAAAAGGCTTTGTGCCTAATGCTCTTCTACTCCTTAACGGTGTGAACAAACAAGAAGATCATCATTCCGAAATGAACCAACATAATTTTACTAAATGGGTTACAGAAAAACTTATTCCCAACATCACAGAGCCCTCAATCATCGTGATGGACAATGCACCCTATCACTCTGTGTACAACGACCCAAAAATATCTCGCCGAGAAATAAACCAAGGGTGTCGAGAGTAAGACAATTTATTATATAAGTACTGCGGTGGTCATGTTTTGCCGGAGAATCCTAACACCGCGATTCACAAAAGTGACGTTACGGCACAACGCCATCTGTTATCCAATAGCGGTACCAAGCTAATGACAAATATTGACTGATGTATTACTTACTATTTAAACAGATTAGACACTCGGTCATAAAGAATAAAGCTCCAACATCAGCTAATAAGGTTAATGAAATAATAATATGGTTACAACAAAACAACGTGCCTTTTGAACCAGATTTGAGAAAACCCTCGCCTCTGGCGCTGGTAAAAAACATAAGCCTGAACCAGAATACGAAATTAATGAGGTTATAGGGTATTACGGGCACACAGTGGTAAGGCTGCCACCATACCACTGTGATCTCAACCCCATAGAGTTAATTTGGGCACTGGCAAACCGAAAGGTTGCTTCAGAGAATGTGTGTGCAAAAAACATTAAGGAGCTAACTGAAGAGGCATTCAATTTGATAACAGCCCAGGATTGGAAGAATTGCTGTGAGCATGTTAAGAAAATTGAGAAGGAATATTATGATCGTGGAAGAACATTGTACAATGACGTAGACCGTTTAGTTATTCAGGTTGGTGCAGACAGCAGTGACGGTGAGTTTGGTTTAGAAAGCAGTGACGAATCAGTGTCAGAGGAGAAAGTAGGTGACGCGAACTTGAGTGATCCCATGGAAGGAGTAGAATATTTAGATTTTAATTTATTAGATTAGTGTACTTTTTTAATTATAGTTTATATTTGAGTGGAGTTGTTGTTTTATTACTACTACATTTCAAATCTATTATCTTTCTATGTGGAACTTATTGAAAGCAATTGATTAATAAACATACGGAGTTATTTATTAAATGAATAATACTATTCAAGTATCAATATCAGCTTGGTCGTACTAACTGGGTTGCTACCTGAGCGATAATGGCGCGCTCATTTATTTTCTACTCTTTTATGTCGCACTGTACACCGAACTAAACTAACTAAACTATCACTAAAATTCCTTACTTTTGGCTATGAGAATCTTAAACCTATTCTGCAAAAAACAATCTCTAAATTTAAAAATAGTTTTGACGCAACTAAATTTAATTTGACAACCGCGACTCGACGTGGTACTTGTTTGCCCTACCCCGTGTTTTTTTTTTAGAGCAGGTTGCACGCATGGGGGGCAACCTCGACGTGTTTATTATGGATTTTTTCACTTTTTGTATGGAAAATATGAAAAAAATATTACCTACATGTAGAGTTTTAGGGGTTTAGGGTTTCCTTAAAGGGGGTCGAAATTTTCATTATTTTTGCGATAGGACACACCGTTTTCGAGATATAAGCAAAATAAAATAAAAAAAGATACAGTACTGTTTTTGCACCTGAAGTCGAGTCGAAATCAAATTTTTGTCTAGTTTAGAGAATTTTGTGTCAAGAGAATCGGCAACATTTTTTTTTTCATAAAGATAAAAAATTAAACTCGTTATTTTAAAAAGTCCTAGAACCAACATTGTTTGGGATGGTTAGTTTACTGTCAAACATAATCCTTCATATAAAATGTTTGTTTTTACTTATTGTTGTACTACATTTTCACAGGCACACACAAGCGAAAAATCGATAAAAGCTGGCATAAACTAAAAAAAAAAAAAATGTCATAAAACCTTTTCTAATTGTTGTATCTTACGACTCAATGAACAAACCTAGCTACCTGCGCCTGCGCCGGCCGGCTATGAGTCACCGAACGGACGCCATCTTAGTCCAAAGTTTGACTTGTTAAGCGGCGGATGTGTTTTAAGCAATTTTTGTGACATTTCAATCTAAAATATTGTAAGTTATAGTGAATTTATTGGTGTTTCCCCTTCCAGGAGGTAATAATTGTTTATTTTTATAGTGATCCAAATTTATAAGTCAGATCTTTCATTTGTTATGATTGTTTTACGAAATCAGTATTTTTTTTTTCAAACAGAGATTTCTCATAGAGTAAAAGTTTAATTTCCTGCCATTTCATTCCTTAAAATAACCTTCACTGCACTCTTTATTTACTGTTTAATTAATAAAAGTAACTTTTAAAGGCAACCAATTTAGACGCTTTAACAAAATATGCGTTTGAATGAGAATTAATATTGAGTCTCCTGTGTAACTCAACTAAGTATTAACTACACGTCTCGGCTTAGCACGGGTTTGTCTTTGTAGATATACATAGTGTGAAAGTTTTTTTTTTAGATTTAATAGAAAGGAATAATTATTCAATACATCACTTCCATGTAACTAGAACGATTTTAACAATGCACATCTAGTAAGCGTTCCAGGGGGGATTTTGATTCATCTGGGTCGAGAGGCAGCGTGATACCTGAGCTAATTTATACAAAAGATATATAAATTGTATACCAAAATCTTCCTAATGAATTAGCCTACCTATTAGTGAAAACTACTTTTTTTTAATTTTACTTATTCTTTCTAGGATCCAACAATGCAGAACTTTGTATTAACAGAATAACTCTTGTGAGTTACTACCGAGAGAGTCAGTCTAAGAGGGATGTTGATAGAATGCATTATTTGTGTAACAAAGTTGCAAATGCCCTAAGAGTGCCGGAATTGTCAAGTGACATAAAAAGTGTCTTAAGTAAACTGGTTTACACATACAAACAAAAGCTAGAAACATCACATAAAAACTTTGAGCGATGTAAAAAGTCTAATAAAAATTGGTTTGAAACGTATGTTACTTTTCCTGTACCGAGCAGAGGACAAAAAAGAAGTAATGGTTCGGGTGGTCGTCCTGTTAAAGACTTTGAAGACTGTTCTGAACGTACGAAACGCAAAAAGACCGAAGACGTTAGGAAGAATTTGACACCTGCTGAAGTAGCTTTTGCTGCACAAATGGAATACCGCGCAGCAGGAGAAGTTAATAAATCTAAATTGATAAAAGATATTTCTGCAGGTACAACTTTAAAATCAGTTGATAAACCACATGCACGCTATACGCCAGACAAAGCTTTGTCTTTAGTTATTGAAAGCCACCTAACAAAACACCAATACAATTTATTGCGTAAATGTGCATTAGAGTTAAATTGCAATCTTTACCCTAATTACGAGTCTGTAACAGAAGCTAAAAAGAAGTGTTACCCCGAGGGTATTTATTATGTGTACTGAAATAAAAGCTGAAGTATCTCTCCAAAATCTTTTAAACCACACTGCTGAAAGACTATTGCTTTCTCTAAAAGAAGATATTTTGCATTTGCATCACAATCAGAGGCAAGACCTGTGCCTTATTTCAAAGTGGGGATGCGACGGATCTGGAAGCCATTCCCAATATAAACAACAGTTTCAAGACCAAGAATCATCGGACGAGCACATGATGGTTACGACAATAGTGCCAATACGTGTAATAACTACGAATAATGTACTTCTGGCAAAATCCCCCGCCTTCTTCACTACGATACTGCCGGCCTTTGAGGCTTCAGATGGCTCCTGAAACATCTGAACTCTCATGACAAGAAGCTGCAAATTTACAAATAGAGAGAGCAGACCTTTTGCCAACAAAAAATGAGGAATAGTGCACTAAAAACGACCTAAAATTAACAATGGTAGACCGAAAAATGATAAACGCTCTAACTGACACCAGCTCAGCGATGCGTTGTTACCTTTGTGGAGCCACAAGCAAGGATTTTAACAAAATAAACGTTTGTTTAAAAAAAACAGTGAAGACCGAAAATTTAGAATATGGCATTTCTTCCCTCCATGCCTGGATAAGATTAGCTGAATGCGTGTTACATCTGGCATATAAATTAAAACTTGCCAAGTGGCAAGCAAGAGGCGAAAGAGATAAACAGATTGTTGCTTCAGAAAAGAAACGAATTGAGAAAGAATTCTTAGAAAAACTTGGACTACATGTGGACAAACCGAGACAGGGAGGAGGGACGTCAACAGACGGCAATACAGCACGCATAATGTTCCAGCACGCAGAAGAAGTATCTCAAATCACTGCCATCAATTTAAATATTATTAATCGATTGCATACAATATTTAAACTTTTATCGTGTGGTTATAGAATACACACAGAAAAATTTAAACACTTTTGCCTTCAAACCGCGTCCGCATTTGTCATAAACTATCCGTGATTTAACATGCCAACTACGTTGCACAAAATATTGGTCCACGGTCATGAAATTGTTGAAAATATGGGTATCGCTATAGGACTTCTAAGTGAAGATGCGCAAGAAAGTCGCAACAAGGACATTAGAAAGTACAGAGAGCAGTTCTCAAGAAAATTTTCAAGGAAAATGGCTATGGGAGACACATACCATAGCCTCATGGTATCTTCAGACCCTTATATAACCGGATTAAGGACATTAATCTAAAAAAAATATCGTCTTTCTCTCCTTTAGACCTAAGTGTAATAGATGAAATTTTTCATAAAACGATATTCTCTTAATATCCCCCCCCCCCCTTATGATGATTTATTCTCTTATTCTTTATGTTCTCACAACGATGTTTTATTTAATACATATCCCGTTATAATTACAATCTGTTACTCTTGAACATGTTATTTCCCAGTTAAACTAATTAAATTTGGATTTATTCATGAAAATATTAACAAACCCAGCAAATTAAATGAACATTAGGTTTAAGCCAACTTTTATCGATTTTTCGCTTGTGTGAGGCAGCACCAGGAATTTAGGTAGCAGTTAGTTTTAGATTATTTTATAAGTAATTAAATTAACATAGATACATAAACTCACGCCTTCTTCACATGGGGGTAGGCAGAAATTATAGAACTCCACCTGCTACGATCCTTACATACTCCTTTTGCCTCGTTTACGTTCAAACATCTCTTCATCTGTTCTGTTCGATGTTTATTTATAATTAAATTAAATAGTTTATTATTATAATTTCAGAGGCTGTCTGGAACTTCAAAACGCAAAAAAACATTGCAAAAATCCTAAACAAATTCAGCCTTGCAACATGAGAAAGATGACCCCCAAAAGGATTACAAAGACAAAAGCTATCCAGATTGTTGCTAGCTTAAAAGATGCAAAAACTTTTTTTCTTAAGCAAGTTAAGCAAGCTGGGTAACGACATGTGAGAGGAAGAAGATTCACCACGGAGGAGAAAGTATTGACTTTATCTTTATATAAACCTTCACCTAAAGCCTATAGGATTATGCGTAAGTTTTTCATTTTACCCAGCAGAAGAACTTTGCAGAATATATTATACAGAGTCGATACGACAGAGGGGCATTAAATTACACTACGTATACTACACGTGTTTAGTATTAATTCGATACGGTATAAAAATAAAAAGCACCAAAAATGAGTTTTTTTTTTCAAACAAACTAAATAGCTTACAAATCAGAGTAAAACGCAACCACCCTTTGTAAAGAAATTTAACTGACCTTAGATACCTAGGTAACAAAGCGGCAAAGTCGGGCGGCGGCTTACGCCTCCACTCGCGCTGGCTTTTATGTTATGTAAGGTTTTGAAAAACGCGTACAACAAAAACACTTTTTTTTTTAATTCTCGTTGTCTCCACCATTCACATTAATGCACAAATTATACAGACGGAGAATATTGTTATTTATTTTTCTAATTAAATCCTTATCCGGCGCTAAGCACTTGAATTTGTAAAATGCTAAAATAATCCTATTTTTTAGTTCCACAATTGTATTTACCTCTGAGGCATACACTTCACCCTTAATGTACCCCCACAAAAAGAAATCCATGGGAGTGAGGTCTGGAGATCGTGGTGGCCACTTTAATTACGTACACCCACACACACAACCAAAGTTTAATTACGTGTCGTATCACAATGAAAGCAGTCAATCACAAAAAAAAACACTAACACAAAATAATAATAATCCCAAGTTACGTGTCCTGTCACAATAAAAAATTAAATACTGTCTTAAACGTATTTAGTGTCATATCACAATAACAAAACAAAATCACAATTGTCAGCGCGCGAGTTCGACAAAACAAAATCGGTGCAGGAGCTTCCGTGTTACGTAACATAAGTACGTTCCGAAAGGATAGCGTCGGCGCACTGAAAAAACAAGATTTTTAGAAGCCCCACTTACCGACTGCAAGGATCTAGGATGCAATAGCAACTCACTGACCTATGTCTATTTCTTTTTCGCGCGGGATGTTTTGCTATGATTGTCACTCTCGTAATGAAAGTGCAAGTGTGTGTGTATTTATTGCTTCCTTGTTTGCATTGCCATCTTTTTTGCGAAAATATTTGGTTGTACTTGTGACTTGCGTCACAGCGGCAACAACGCATCGTAGGTTATACTCAGATTTATCGTTTTAAGGTGCATGACCTAAGCGTATAGGCATAATCAGCTGTTAGGAAAGATACATCGTGTTCAAACGGGGCAAAAACTTAAAAAATCATTTGCGATTAAACTACTGTTCCTATTTAATTGATTTTTGGTACAGAGCTTCAAAATGATACCTAGTATAGGCAGTTTAAAGGAAAGCCCCTCTGTCGTATCAACTTTATATAAAGTGAAACTGGGTCCTGGTTACAATCAAAGGATTTTTAATCACTTGAAGGAGATTGTCGACAAAATGCCACAGATACAGAGATACTGTTCATTGGTGTTTGATGAAATGGCCATTGCTCCATCATGATCTTACAATAAAACGAGAGACTCTATTGAAGGCTTTGTGGATGATGGTGACCAAAAAGAAGATAAGTTTTGTGACCATGTGTTGGTGTTCATGATAAGAGGTATTATCAAGGCATACAAGCAACCTGTATATTACAGTTATTCAGCCGGTACAACTAAGCCATTGGCTTTAAAAAAACAAATTATATATGTCATCACAAAACTACAAGAAGCTGGTCTAAAAGTTGTAGCCACTATTTGTGACCAAGGTACCATACATGTTGCTACGATTAACAGTGTAGTTACAGACACCAAATCCACATATTTAAGAAAAGATACAGAGTATAGAGAAGGCTTCTTCGAAGTTAATGAAGAAAAAATGTATTCCTTGCATGATCCTCCACATCTGTTGAAGTGCATTAGGAATAATTTGCTTTGCAAAAACTTAAATTATTTTATGGACGGCAAAGCACAAACAGCAAAATGGAGCCATATCCAAAAGTTATTTGAGAGGCCACCTAACTACAAAGGCTCTAAAATACTGCCAAAATTAACATCTCAGCATGTTATGCCCAATCACATCCCAAAAATGAGGGTGAAGCACTGTGCACAAGTGTTCAGCCAATCTGTTGGGACGGTGTTAGGACTTATGATAGGTATGTATCAATATCCTTACCATAATTTTGAAAGTAAATTTTGTGAATTTCTGATTAGATAACTTTTTAGATATGATCTAAAATAAAAAAATGGATGCCTATCCACTTTCTTTTTAATTTTTAATATAATATAATAACGATTGTGAATAACAAACCATAAGTAATGATAATGCCCACAAATGGAATTATTTCTTCATTTTCAGAAATGGGAGCGATGCCAGAAGAATGCACTGAAACTGCTGATATAATATAATTTTTTGACAAATTATTTGATAGTCTGAATTCTTACGAGTTTCGAATTTGTGCCGGGAAAACCGTTTAGATCCGCTGTCAAAGGTAACTCGGCTCATCATGAGCTCTGGAATGCCAGGTCGCCTGTCTTAAAATCAATGAAATTTGATACTCCAAGGTTTGTACAAATGGAATTATTTCTTCATTTTCAGAAATGGGAGCGATGCCAGAAGAATGCACTCAAACTGCTGATATAATATAATTCTTTGACAAATTATTTGATAGTCTGAATTGTTACGAGTTACGAATTTGTGCCGGGAAAACCGTTTAGATCCGCCGTCAAAGGTAATTCGGCTCATCATGAACTCTGGAATGCCAGGTTGCCTGTCTTAAAATCAATGAAATTTGATACTCCAAGGTATGTGCGATCATTGATGGGCTGGGTAAAAACCATAGAAAATATTAGAAAATTGGTCAAATTCTTTCATGAAAAAGGCATGAAAGCCATATTGTTGCGCAAATTAAATCAAGATGCCCTCGGAAATTTCTTTGGAGCCATAAGAGCCCATGGATATGCGAATGTCATGCCAAATTGCTCGTCCTTTGAAGCCTCGTATAAAACATTATTATTAAACAATTTAACATCGAAACACTCTGTAGATGCAAATTGCGAGGCTGACAATGACTTTTGTTTAGATTCATTAAAATATTTTTTACTTGATGAGGACATGCAAATTCGCAACGAGGGCATCAATGTTGTGGAATATGCAGTGATAAATAAAAAAGATAAAGGCAATATAGAAAAATGCGCAGCAATAGGATATTGCAGTTAGGAGTGGGTGATACATACCGTACATAGATACAATATCTATGTATCGGCACAATATCCAATACCTATATATCGAACGGCACTGAATCTACATATCGACGCTGGAAAGCGATTTTGTCGTATCTCGAAAAATGCGATTTTTTTTATTGCATTTTTAAATTCAGAAAAAAATACTGCGTCGGACAGTCTGATCCATGTTTTTCTAGGAGGTTTTTTTTTTATGATACGACGTGAACTTTTTCTTAACTTTTTTAAGAAAACATACTTCAAAATGCTGTAAGTACCATAAAATCAACTATTTTACAACAACAAAATAGTAATAAGTTTTTTTTTTCCGATGTCATGATACACTGTCCTTGTTTATATACTACAAAGATCTACAGCATTATGTGTACGTCCCAAATAATAATTTATTGAGATACAGCAATTTCGCCGCCTCAGTATTTTATTCCAGCTAGAGATACTACAATTCTATCGCTCGGGTTTTGAATGTGCTTTAGACTTACTACATTTCATTCTACACATTTATGATAAATATTATCCATAAATCATTTATAATAGAGTTAAAATTTGAGTACAATTTAAATTACGCTAAAGAAACCCACCCCCGCCCCCGTGTCTTCCCCTGGATACGACGTTTCCCGATTGTATTGCAGTCGATGTGCGAGCGCATAAGCAAGAACACGAGTTCGTCGTCTACGATATTCGGGCGTGTTTTACGTGTACAACTAAAGTGAATCCTACGTAAGTAATGTTATTTAGCCATTTTATTTACTTTATCTATTTATACTTATTATGTTCGGCAGAAGGTATGTATTTTTTTATGTTTGTTCACCGATTTCTCAATCAATTGTGGCCCGATTCCGATTTATTTTTGTTTTAAAAATTATACTTCAGAATAGATTCTATAGAAATTTGGTCGTGATCTGATGATGAACTTCGAAGGAACGGAACTTCTCATAGGATTATAGCAGATCTGTCGTAACAATGTAATTGGGTCTTTAAAGTTTTTTTTTGTGTTTAATTGAAAGAACATACTTTCATTTCATAACAAACTGATTTTAGTATTTTCTTTTCGCTCTTATCAAAAAGTTATATTAATTGCAAAATCATTTTTTGAACTCCGTAACGAAAACACGCCAACAGTTTCCGTACAAAATCCGATCGCGTGTGACGTCACGGTGTCAATTTCTGCTCATCGTAGTAAACTTCTGTAGTAGTTTTGATTTTAATCTTGAATAGAATAGAATAGAATATACTTTATTATGCACACCAATAAAATACAAAATAAGAATACAGAACTTTAATACTCGTATTAGGGTGTCATCTTGTTGTTTTTGTCAAACCTGAAAGTAACCATACCCATTAATTACGTTAATCGGTATGGTAATTAATACGTCTTAATAATTATTTGTAAACTTAATAAATTCAATGGTTATAAATTCTGGTCGACCGAGCTCAGCGCGTGTGAGTAAATGAGTGTCATTGAGACCATAAAAAACGAGCGAGACTTACCGTAGTCACATAATGATGTTACATCTGACATCTCCCCTTTTTTTAGATGTTAAAATAATCAAATAAGTCCTCCCACCCTGGATGGAGCGAATGGACTGTACTGACTACAATTCAAAGTGTTCCAACAATTGTCCTTTGCGTTCCAGGGTCGCGGTTACCTGTTTAGACTGTCCCGCGACCCCGGCAGGCGTGCTACCTTCTGTCGCAGCCGTCAGATTGTTGACAGCTCTTTTTCGTGGAACACAACGCGCCCGCTAAGTCGACCCTGGGTTGGTCTGTGGTTGGACGGCGAACTACCCATTATACCCTCTTGTCCCGCAGCATGGACTCAATGAATGCCGTTCGCGAGATTTCGTAACTGAAATTTCACATTAGCTTTGACATTGAACAACCGTGAGCAACACAAACACGAAAGCCTTATGGCTTTCGTGTTTGTGTTGCTCACGGTTGTTTTCGTGTTTTATGACTTTTGTTTGCTCTTTTTTTTAAATTTTCTTATGTTATTTTAATTTTATTTTTCAGGTACTTATTAATTGAATTTATCATCGTGAAACTGAATAGTTTGTAATATATAAAGATGGCAAAACGTCGACAGTGGAAAGATGAGTTGAAACCACAGCGAGACACTTGCGAAGACGATGAAAAGAAGAAGCGTAAGATTGAAATCATCAGTGACATTACCTATAAATTTGGAAAACCAGTCCGATCGGAGAGGTACCTTAGTGAAACCGCAGGTACGAGTTTCGAATATAATTTACCAGATCAGTCTTCATTTCCGACGACTCCTCATCACTCGAAACCAGCAGCAATAGGAGATATTAAAGATCTCACACCTACTTTTCGGAAACCAAAATATTACATTTCTGAGACGAAGCGGGTAATTGAAAACATTCCTTCGACGCATTTTATAACTCATAGTAATAATAATACAACACAGTTTTCTGAAAGTGACTTGGAAAATATAGCCCAGACCGTTCAGCCTATCTTGACCCCAACCCCAAGTACAATAGCTGAGGTTGAAATGAATGACAACTTACAGAATCGTTATGAAGTTTTAGTAACTTGTGAATCTGATCATAGTTTGGAAAGTCCAGAAATGTCTCAGAATCTTAAAACACATACAGTAAAAGAGTCTAATATTACTGATTTTTGTATTTCTCATAATGACGCAGAAAATAATAAATGTGAGATTCTTCATATTAACAACCAATCCATTGAAAATCATACACGTGTAAATTCAGTACAAGTTGTACTTGAAACAAATAACAACCCCCTTGATACTCAGAAATATCTAAGTGGAGTTAATGTTACTTCTGAAGTAAATATGAACCTACTCCAAATTGACCAGAACTATCCAAACCAGAATTTTACTGATATAAATAATAAACCTATTGTTATTGCCCAGTCATCGCCTAATCTAATCAAAACACTTCCTGTAACAAATGTCAGTCCTGTTGTTGATGCACAATTATCTCCAAATAGAATCAGAGTAGTGCCTGAAACAGATCGCAGCCCTTTGCTTGATGCTGATTTGTCACCAAATCTAATCGGAGATGTTCCTGTAATATATGGCAACCCGTCTGTTGAAGTTTTAAAATCCAACTACAGTGACGAACCATCACCCCAAGATAGTAAATATAATCGGAAATGTAAAAAAAAACTAAACTTTGACAAAATCTATCTAGATTTTATAGAAGAAGAGGATGCTGATACGTTATTGTTGAACGAGGCATTTCCATCAGAAGATTCTAGTGCATCATATAGCACAGGTGAAACATCTGATGATTCGACATCGAGCAAAAAAGGAAGAAAAAGAACAAAAAAGCTAAAAAAGAACTCGAAATGTAAGAATAGTAAAAAGACTGGGAAGAAAAATAACAGTAATAACGCTGAAACAAAGGAAGAAAATACTGAACAAGTTTTAAAAACCAGACCAAAAAAAAAGCAAGAAATTAAAAATGATAACAAAATAAAACGAATTTTAGGACAATCCTTTACCAATGAAAAAGGAGAAACTGTTCCATCTAAATCTATGAAACCTAACCCTTGTAAAGATGTCATTTGTAAACGGAATTGTGAAGAAATAACCGAAGAAAGACGCCAACAGCTTTTTAGTTATTTCTGGAACCTGGGTAGCTCACAACGCCATAGAGATTGGATCTCACAATGTGCTATAAAAAAAAATGTCAAGTGTTATACGACAGATAAAGGCCAATCATCAAGAAGAAATTTCTCATACGCATATTATATAAATGAAGGCGATGGAAGGAGACAAGTGTGTCAATTTTTTTTAATAAACACGCTTGATATAACGCAAAGGCTTTTGTTATACACACTAAACAATGCAGTCGAGGGATTTGCAAAATTAGACGAAAGAAAAAAAAACGGCGGTGGTAATAAAACTAAAGAAGAAGTAATAAGTCATGTGAAACAATTTATAACATCTTTACCTCTTGTACCCTCGCATTACTGCAGAAAAGATTCGACTCGCGTTTACTTACCTGATGATTTTAAAAATGTTTCTAATTTGTATCGCATTTATTCAAAAAACTGTGCTGATAATGTTGTTAACAAAATGTCTTTCAAAGTTTTTTCAAATTGGTTAAAGACCAATTACAATATAGGATTTCATGTCCCTAAAAAAGATTAATGTATGACATGTATGATTCGGACTTATGATGTCAAAAATGAAGAGGAACTCTTGAACTTTGAAAACCACTTGAGAGAAAAAAATGAGTCCTATGAAAGATTTAAATGCCACCAGAAACTTAATGCTATGGATCCAAGTGTGATATGTGCAAGTTTTGATATGCAAAAGGTCCTAAATACACCGCACGGTGAAAATATGGCCCTGTACTACTCAAGGAAAATAGCCGTATATAATATGACAATTTATGAAAGCAATACACAGGTAGGGTACTGCAATGTGTGGACCGAGGTTGACGCTCATCGCGGAGCCAATGAAATTTCTACTTGCATCTTTAAATACCTTCAAAAGTTAGATGAACGTCAAAATGTTAAAAGAGTACTGTTGTATTCAGATTCATGTTATGGTCAGAATAAAAATAAAACGATGTTGTGTATGTTTAGATATTTTCTATCAATATCTAAAAACATAGACGTAATTCAAATGAATTACTTGATACCTGGACACACTTTTATGCCTGTAGATAGCATGCACGCCACTATTGAACGTGCTGTAAAAAAGACTACTATATGGGCACCGTCTCATTGGTCGATGGCTATCGAGATGGCGCGTAAAAATCCTGCTCCATATATAGTGTCTGTTTTGGAAGGTAAAGACTTTATGGGTTTTGAATACATTTTGAACAGCACCTTTAAGAAGTATCAAAAGTTACAGATTTCTAAATTATGTATTGCAACATTCAAAAAGTCAAACCCTGACAAAATTATTATTAAATATTCTATGCTACCAGATGCTAAAGCTACAGAGGTCATATTATGTAGTCTGAATGGTTCCAAACCAAAATATTCCCTATATTCTGCAAAACTACCAGTATCATTGCAAAAATACAACGACTTAAAAAAACTCGTCGACAAGAACGTAATACCTAGGACATACGCCAATGAATATTTATCTCTAAAACGCGACAAAAAAGTCCAAGATGCTTTAAATGAGTCTGATCAAGAGGATGAAAATCAGTGAAGGCTGCAGCAAACTGAAAATACTTGCGTTATTGGTATTGGTATTATTGGTATTTTATTAACTTTATTTTCTTTTTCGAATTGATTATTTTATTTTGTTTTTCATGTAGGTCTATGAAACTTTGCCTAAGAATTTCATAATTATGTTATTTTAATTTTTTATATTTTTTAGATATTTCGTCCAAAATATCGCTTAGGATATTTTATTTAGTTTAAAATGTCGCCCTCAGTAAACTTGATTGGTTTTTAATTTTGAGACTGATTACATTTTTATTTAAATTTGTTATAATTATTACTTGGGCAAACATTAATCCCTAAATAACATTGTTTAAATAAACATACAGCATTTAATTAAACATAATAATTTGTTTTATTTGTATTTAACACAAAATGCAAGACCTACTTCTAAAAAGAATGTGAAGTACAACGAAATACGAGGACTCACAAATTTATTTCATATTACATACATCATAATCGTTGTCTAAAATTTTAAAGCTATTTTGTTGTGCCTTACATAACAACTACCAAGATACAGCAATATTGATGATTCAAATTGAAATACCAATTGCTGTAACTCGCTAAAACTCATGTTATACCAACTTTAGAATACTATCTTTAGTGTCATCTAATAAATTTCATTATAAGAAATATGTGTTCCAAAAATTACCTCTCGGTTTCAGGTAGTTTACGAGTTATGAATTTTTTAAATAGTTTTTTGGCTCTGGTGTAAAGGTCCACTTTTCGAGATACTACAAGATTGCTTTCTAGCGTCGATATATATCAGGTATCCGCGTACCTATCGCGAATATAGCGCGGTGAGTCACAGAACAACAGACTGTATCAATACGTATCGCATGATCTTATGATATTCGGTTCAAACTGATTCGGGTACAGGGATACATACAGTAGTACGGCGGTACCGTGTCCTTGCGATAGGCGCGGGCTGGAGTGATGAAGCATATATGAACGAGCGAGAGAGTGCGATACGCTAATGTCTAATACTAATTTTAAACATTATTTACATGAGCATAGAGTTTAATACCGAATACATTATTTTCTAAACACTTGTAAACGGAAAACCATCAATAAACGTCAAAGGATTTTAAATCATATGGCATTCTCATTAAGTATAGCTTTGAATTTATTTTACGTGACCCTTGACCTTGATCGTGATTGCACTTTGCTGTTTTGGTATTTTTCGTATTCTATAATTAGTTACGGGTCGCGTTAGCTGCAGGTGACCGAATTTCTCTGCTTGCTTTCTTTACTTTGTAAAGTTAAAGTTCGTTATTGTTTAGTTTTTAACCGACTTCACAAAAAGGAGGAGGTTCTCAATTCGTCTGTATGTTTTTTTTTTTTTTTTTTTTTTTTTTTTTTTTTTTTTTATGTGTGTTAGCTCATAACTTTTTTCTGGGTGAACCGATTTGGATGATTCTTTTTTTATTTGATAGGTGGTGCTTCACATGTGGTCCCATTTAAATTTGATCAAGGTCTGACCAGTAGTTTTTGAGTTATCCTTAATACTGCATATTTTTTCCACTTAGTTTATATGGATGATGTGCTAATAATTTCCTATCACTGTTATTTACACACCAAGAAGTGGTATACGAATTTGTGTGGGGTAGGTACCGCAACTAAAAAGGGAAAAATAAAAACTTTTTTACAAAAAAACAACCGACTTCCAAAAAAAACACTAAAAGACGTGAAAAATAACTTTAATTTCGGAAGTCGGTGGCCAAACACGAAAATACAAAACCAAAGGCACCGACTTCCGAAATTAAAGTTATTTTTCACGTCTTTTAGTGTTTTTTTTGGAAGTCGGTTGTTTTTTTGTAAAAAAGTTTTTTGTGTACCTAATAATAGAGATAATATTCATGTTGTATAATAATGTGTAAATAAAATATAAATAATAGTGTAAATAGTAATTAATAGGTATATTTCTAGACCTAAATAAAACTCTTGTTAGTGAGTAGTGACTGACTAAGTTAGTGTTTAAAAATAGATAGCAAATATGTCTCGTCAAAGTACGAGCATATTATGGGACTATTTCGACAAAACTCATATTGTCGACAAAAAAGCAAAATGTCGTATTTGTTGCGAAATGTACAGCTACAAGGGCTCTACAGGAAACCTTAAGGCTCATTTTAAAAAAAAACACTTAGTTGCGTTTACGACAGTGACCAGGGCACAGCATGAATCTAGGCCGATTCAGCAAAGCCAAATTCAACAATTTTCGGTACAGGCAGCTGTGAACGATTCTTCTGCAGGTGCATCATCAGCTGTTGTGAGTGCTTCTCCCGGTCCATCAACATCCGCATCCGCTGCTAGTCTTCCCATAATGCCGACACTTAGGCAACAGACAATAGGAAGTTACGGTGCTAACAGACGAATTTCTAACGAAATGAAAAAAAAAAATGATAGAGATTTAATGGATCTTTTTACAGACAGTTATCAACCGTTCTCTTTGGTTGAAGAAAGAGCTTTTAGGAAGTTTGCTCGGTGGATCCCTGACTACCAACTGCCAAGTAGGAAAACAATTTCCACTATCATGTTGCCAGCCTAGTACGACCAAACCAAAGCGGAATTAAAAATAAAATTAGGCCCGGAATGCAATAATTCCGTATGTTTAACAACCGATTTAATTTATGGACTTCGAGATCCAACGAGTCGTACATAGCTGTTACTGGTCACTATATGACCGACGATTTAGCGCTAAAATATATTTTATTAGATTGTCGTAATTTTCTAGACTCCCATACCAGTGAAAATGTACAGGAAATGCTCATTAATATTGTGGCCGAATGGGGACTAACAAATAAAATAAATTTCGCAGTGTCAGATAACGCAGCTAACATCCAAAAGGCCATCAATAATATCGGATGGAATCATTATTGCTGTTACGGCCACTCCCTAAATTTAATAGTACAAGCTGCCCTTACTATAATTCAGCCTCTACTGGAAAAAAGTAAAAAAAAATCGTTAGGCATTACAAAACAAGTAGCACGGCATTGGAGAAATTACTAAAGGCCCAAACGGACGACAAGGCGGATTGTATCCCAAACCGTCTGATACAGGAAGTACCCACGCGATGGAACTCAAGTTTCCATATGGTTAGGCGCTTCGTAGAACTGGAGCCGTATTTGAGGGCCACAATGGCGGTTTAAAAAAAACATTTACCTCTTATCTCAAACGAGAAATGGCTGTTGCTATCTGAGTTAACAAAAAAATTACAGCCGTTTGATCAAGCCACAGAAACCATCAGTGGTGAAAAATACATGACTGGGAGCTTAGTCATAGTAATGACACGCTGCCTTTTAACAGTCTGTGATAAATTTATAGTAGAGCCATTCCATGAAGCGACAAAAGATGTCATATTTCGCCTGAGATCAGGGCTGGTGACAAGATGCGGCCTTATTGAAAGAAGCAGAACATTTTCAACATGCACGTTCCTAGATCCCAGATACAAATTATCTGTATTTGGTGATCAGAATGAGGCCAGAAATACCAAACGTCACGTGCAAGATATGTTAGTTGCGATGATTGCTGAAGAAGCAGCACAAGAACAGTCGTCGTATCTTCCGTCAGCATCGGTTGGTAGCAGCAGCAACACTGTTGATGGATGTAGGGCTATACTGGATGAAATTATAGGCCAAAAGCAACACCCAGTTGGGACTCCTTTATCGAAGGCCATTAAAGACATCGACACTTACATTAATGACGATCAGCTACCAACCTTCCACGGAGACAAATGGAGCTGTCCTCTCGAGTGGTGGCGTGTCCACAAATTTACTTACCCACATCTCGCCAAACTTGTCCAAAGATATGGAAATATCATGGCCTCATCTGTTCCCTGTGAACGAATATTTAGTAAATCGGGCCTCAACATCAGTGACCGTCGAACGCGACTAACATCACAAAAAATCAAGCAACTGACTTTCTTGAACGTCAATTTAGACCAAAATAGATTCCATCCATATAAGTAAATAAATAAGAGAGCCCATTCCCTCTCAAAGAAAGGAGGCCTGTGTCCCAGCAGTGGGAACATTATAGGCTGATTATGTTATGATTATGTAAGTAAATAAATGAAACCAGAAAGAAAACAAAAAAATGCTAAATACCACTTGTAAATATTTGTAAATAATTGACAAAATGTATATATTATGAACTTTTAAATACGCCTGCATTACCTTTATTTATTACGTAACAGTAAATTTCTTTATTCGCTTATTAGTAATGCAGTCAGTCCTAAGCCTGACAAAAGTATGAAGGAAATATCAATTCACTGATAAATACTTGACCTTTATAAATAATTGATAAAAATATAAATCTAAAAAACCGAAACGACTGTACTATTTTCAGTTCAGAGTGCCCGTATTATCAACATAAACAATACATTCACTGATTTCGAGTATACAGTTACAAATAAAATACAATCATGTACATGAATCGAACAAAACCGAAACCTAAAAATCACAGTACCACTTTTGTTTCAGAGTTCCACACAGATTCAGCCGATATATAGGTATTGAAATATATAGATGCGATATCCGATATTCTAAACCGATACTTAGATACGATTTGATATCGTGTAAAAGCGATATTACCCATGCCTAATTGCAGTGGATGGTTAGCAAGCCATGCCAAAAGCAAAGTTTACAAAAAATGTCAAACATGCCTCAAATTCCATGGATATATAAAAATAAAAGAATATGATAGCAAAAGATGGCTGTGCTATCCTACGAGGTGTTTGTTTGACTTCTTTGCACAAGTAGAAAACATAACTTTTAGCATTTTAAAATCAACACCTTTAAAAAATAACTTCGCTGAATATATAAAATTGGTGGTAACAATTAATAGGGACGTTAATTTTGTGACATGCGAGACGCATAAAGATCATTTAATCGAATATCTGATTAATAAAAGCTTTATTTTTTTATACATATTTTGTGCAAAGAAGTCAGCCACCTCCTCACTGGCAAGGCTTTAGATTATGATAAGGATGACCAATTCAAAAAACAAACCCGTGATCACTATAGAAACAATAGAGGTCGGAAACGACTAAGGCAAACTGGCATTGAAGTTATGTTTAGTTTTTATAAGCTATGTAAAGTTTTGTTTTACCCAGTAAATATGAACATCAAAAAATTATATTTGTTTTACTATCCTCGAAACTAAAAGTTTAGTGTACTAACGAATTAGTTTTACTGAATAGAATAATGTAGAATGGTTGAAAGTTCTGTTGTAATAAAACTAAACCTAAAAAAAACAAATCTACATTCTGTAATCTAGTTTATAGAATCTAGATAAGTTTTTTTTTTTTTAAATATCTAGATTTATATCTGTAATTTTTATGGTGTACATAATAAATAGTATTCTATTCTATTCTATATTTTGGGTTGATTTTACTACAACAGAATTTTCGACCAATCTACATTACTTTACCTGGTACAATACAGCTATAGAATACGTATAAACCTACTATACATTCTACTACTACATTGTCAGATGAATAGTGTATGTCCTGGTAACTAGATGGCGCTGCCTAAGAAATGCTTAAGTTGCCAGTCTATCCCTAGTATATATAGTAGTCTATGGCGGCGCCCAAGGGCTTCTCGACGACGGACCTGTGTCGCCCGTGACGTTCGCCGCTCCCGACGTAACTCGCGAAAGCACGTGATTTTATACTAGGTCTAACCAGTTTTGAGACTGAGTTTTTTTTATTTTTTTTTGGTTTATGCTTTCTGTGACACCTATTAATTATTGTGCAAACACACTGTACATTTGTAATAAATTTATAGTATTTTCATACCTATAGAATAAAACTAGGCAGTTCAGGAACATGGTCACTTTTACTAGCAAATGGGTACTGTAATGTGTCTTAGCTATATGGGTGTAGTAAAAGGACATGATGTTTTTTATAGCATACCCGGTACCCACATTATAATTTATCTCTTTCTGTACCTAGTTCTATGTAAATATATAAATTTTACGTGTTTACTACCCGAAATTGTTGTCTCCAGAAAAGCACTTTCTATGAATATCCGAAACACCTCGTAATAAACTCACGTGTAATAATAAAAAAAAACTAAAAAGAATCTTGTATTTATTTTCACGCTGGTGCTGCACCTACAAGGAAAAACATAATTATAGGAAATTATAAACATTAATTAGATTAGGATGGGCTAAAAACAAAATAATGTTTCGTTTGAGTAAAATTTGCTATCTTCAATATTTAGGTATTTTTCCTCCATGTTCCGCTCGTTTTTTCAACCTTGTATACATGTATTTTTTTTTGCTTTACAATACAAGTTGGCTCGCTATACAATACTCTCATGGTCTGTTGTCTTATAGCGAGGGAAATAAAGATAAACAGTAGTCTCGAAGCGTACCGTTAGCTACAGACCTCCCCGGGCGGCGCGCGGCGGCGGCGTTCTGCGTTCTGTAGCAGGTAAATAATACAGGAATACAATGACACGTGTAATTAGTTTCAGACGTACCTTATATATACGCTGGTCACACTTTATATTATAGTTTGCTTTTACTTTAGTGAATGCCGTACTAGGTAACGATATCTTTATAGGGTACCTAAACATAACACGTCATAATCACAATAAATTCCTTCCAGTAATTAGGAACCTAGTACTTAAGTAAAAACTATGGAGTGCTGATAATAGAGGTTACGAATCAAGATTATTTTGATCCCGCTTCACCGTACGACATCGCACACTGAGATTGTTAGCAATAGTTCAAACGCACACAGACACGCTGCGCTCCGATAGTTACCTAATCTAGTAGCGCGCCGAAATTGATAGGGACTCTTAAACCAAATTTCACACCCCACTAACACCTAGCTATGATAAGCAGGCTCATCAAGCCTTCACTCAGAACTACTCCTCTCCTTCCCAAAATGGTTGCGCTTACCCTAGGAAAGGTGTAAGCAGTCCTGACAACTCAGAAAATATTCTGAATATTATATCCAGTATGCTATTGATTGTATTAGCAAATCCGAAATAATCCCTACCTGACCACGTTGCCGGCAAACTGATATCCATTGTTAATTACATTCACAATGTACCACCCCCTGACATTCCTTCAATGGAACGTGAGGAGTGTTACTCCCAGGAAACCTGACCTACTCTTGCTAATTAATAAGTTTAAACCATTGATCTGCGGCATCGCTGAGACGTGGCTTCATTCTGAATGTAATTTCAGGATTCCATGTTTCAGTGGTGTTCGCCATGACAGATCAGATGGATATGGGGGATGTGCTTTGGTCATTAATAACAAAGTACCATTATCCCCGATTTCTCTACCCTTTGTTGGTGACAACATCAATGTTGTTGCTGTTAAGGCTGGGGACATAAATATATTTAGTTTTTTATATTGCACCCCCACAAATTGAAGATCTTGTTACCATAAAAAAAGTTTGGTAAGTAAATTACAAGGTCCATTACTAATTATGGGGGATTTTAATGGCCATCATTATAGAGGGGGTCTGAAACCTGTGACAACTTAGGTGTTTAGGTGTGTAACTTAGAATCGTTTGACTAGTAAATGTAATTAGCATCAAATAGTAAATAAGCATCGTAAATCTGTTAGATAGGCCATACAGTTTAAAAAAAAATTTTTTTTTTTGATGCGTCGAGGTACCCTAGACAGAGACCTAGCCCTGGACCTAACTTCTGTACACTTTGTCCATAAGAAAAGTCTACTTAACTGACATAACGAATTGTATAGTGCGTTGGTTAAACCAATTTTACATAATTATTTTTATGTTTTGTTTAACCAACGCACATTCAGAGGCGCTTCACACCCTTAAAGACTAGAATATAGTATTTTTAGATATTGGAATTTTGTAGGTCAACAGACCAGCCCGAGGGCTATGAATATAAATGTATAATTAGTTTTGTAACTTTCGAGCATTTTAGCTTGTAAGAGTTTTTTGTTAAAAAAGTTAGTTTTTAGTCACTTAAATTGTAATATCTCATTTGTTCATTTAGATACAGTAAATTTTATGCTTTGAATAGACAGATAATTATGTAAACGCTCGAAAAGTAGCTAAACACAACACATACAACATAACTTCATATTTCGATGTATTTAACTACAAAATGCCATGTAACCATAATAAAAATGAAGGCTAATAAAGTTATAATAAGGGAAGCAAACCCACAAAGTCAGGTTTAAAGACAATGAAGGAGTTTTTTTTTAAATTCCTGTATGTACCTAGTGATTTTAGGGGAGTAAAATAACTACTAGCTGCAAGTACTACATTTCAATATTTTGTTTGTTTTTATTTTAGGACAAAGTTGTATCTGTTCCTGAAGAGCTTGTGCATAACATTCCTTTGGACATCTCCAAATACTATGCAGCAGTATCTCAGCGTGACCTATCAGAGGTACCAATTACACCATATTACCAAGCACACAAAAATACCATGAAAAGGTAAATATAAGTCCTGTACTGTTCATTGTTTTAGTAAATTAGAGATAGATGATTGAGTTTGATTTTATCTTATTTTAACCGACTTCAAAAAAAGGAGGAGGTTCTCAATTCGTCGGAATCTTTTTAGTTAATTCCTGCTGGTAATGACCCTTCTCAAAAAAAAGTAAATGGTCCTTTATACAAGAAATGCACAAATTATTTAAAGACAAACTGCCAGCAAAAAATAAAATTAAAAAGTTGAAAGCCAAGAACACATCAAATATCCTTTGATAATGATGTAGTCCAGAAGTTCAGTGCAAGTTTAACTCCTTCATTTACTCTGATTCTGCAAGGAGAGTTAAAAAATACCAAGAGCAAATATAAAGGTAGTAAGTAGGTAGGGAGGAGGTAGGGTGGACTACTGAACAAAAAATCATAGCATTGAGAATGTATAAAAGGTCTGTGGCATGTATCGACTGCCAAGAAGCCTATGGTGTCGCCCAGCTCCAAGCACTTTGAAAAATTTACTAGGGCAACTTCGATTAGATTTTGGTCTAAATGACAAGTAAAAAACGAAAGTAAAGTAAGTAAGTAAAGTTTGAAAAACTATATAGAAAGTCATCCATAGCCATCAAGTCATGAATATATTTTAATGTTTGATGAAATAGCCATCAAAAAACACCTGTGGTTCAATAATAAAGAAGATAGAGTGAGTGAATGAATGGATACAAAGACCATGGCGAACATGGAAGGTCCTCACAAGAGGCTCATGTCCTTGTGTTTATGGTCTCGGGAATAAGAAAAAGAGTAAAACAACCAGTTGCATTTTATCTTTCCAGCTCATATGTGACTGCAGATGCAGATGTGTCTATGAACGAGAACGTCATGCGCGCATATTACGGGTCTACACAGGGGAGAACTAACCTCAGTTACAAATACATACAAACATTTACATCTCGTCTGTTTCCCACAACGGTATGCAGTGTAAATAATGCATGTACCTAGTTACATTCTCCGAACCTACCGTATCGCTGTGGTAGAGCCATAAGCTCTTACGTTGCGTCTTTGTCCTTATCAGCCAGACATGGCGTGATGTGAAGGCGCCAGTGACCACCAGCTTAGCTGAAAGTACTATGTATGTGTTAGATTAAATAGAATAAGTAGTTTTACATCAAACTCTGTATGCTTGGGTCGTTTAGTCAAATGAACTCTTAGTTAAACGAGTCCCACAGTTTTATTTGAAGTCATCGCTACGCCCCGAAATCTAACTGGCGCAGCCGGTAGGATTGCCGTAAACTCTTGCCTTCGCGGAAAGTCACGTGTGAAAAACTGTGAAAAGTGAAAAAGAACACTGAGGAACTAATTCGCGAGTGGTAACGTAGAGTCGTCGTTACTTAAAATCAGTGAGACGTTCTTGGCAATCCTCGAACCAAATAAATAAGTTTAGATAACGCGTAACGATAACGTGGGTGAGCAGAGATGATAATAATTTATAATGTGGTTGGACGGTGAGTAACCTTCTACTTCCTTCCTAATTCCTCACACTAATAATGTAGATAAACTTTTTACTATTTGTGTTATTTCATAAAATCTGGAAAATCGAGTGATAAACATTTTTCAACACAGATTTTTCATAAGATTTACTTTTGAATTTTAATTTAGTTTGTTAATTTGTGGAATTTTAATTTTATTAACTATACATTGTTACATATCTTGTGTATTTTTACGATTTTATTTAAAATTAATCACGGCCAGATTCCTGTATCCGTGACAACCGGTGGAACCCCGTCGGCTCGGATAGAAACACCATTATCTATGCAACTTGCTGAATCGTTGATACCCCTGGATGTTTTAAACTTAATTCCTGAATTTAGCGGTGATACTAATTTGCTTAGTTTATTTTTAAGAAAGTGCGAATATGTTATTGGAAAATATCAAGGGACTACGGATCGAAATGAATTTTTAATGCAGAATATTACTAGTAAATTAAAGGCAGCATTAATTAGTGAAAGCGATGATTTTGAAACCTGTAGCGAATTAAAATCTTTATTGATTCTCTCTTGATCTTGATTGATTGATTCCTTATTGATCATTTATGTGATCCCAGGAGCGAAGAATGCGTAGCTATTGAGCTGGAAACCAAACAAAAATCAAACAAAGTGAGTCATATTTACAGTTTTGCAGTCGTATTCAAGACATTCGTGCTATATTCATTTCAAAAGTGAATCAGAACAGCTCTACAACGTTAAGAGAAGCTAAGAAAATAATTTATAACAATACTTCTCTTAATGTCTCCATGTATAATTTACCAGAACATATGGTGCGGATTGTTCGACAAGTACATTCGCGTTATGAATGCAGTGAGTCATCATTATCCGTCGGCCTAGGCCCGCCCCCTAACCAATCAAATCTTTTCAAATTACAAAGTCAAGTTCACAATGACAGTTGAAGGCATTGCTTCGAACGCAACGGTTTTGTCCTGTCATTAGTGTTAACTGATTTAAATTAAAAAAAATGAATACATCTCCAATACGTAAAAATAAAAGTGGTTCGATAATTCATAGTGGGGAAACAAAAGTAATTTACAATGTTTTTAAGTATTTTAAACAGTGTGATTTAAATGTGACTGTGGACAGCATAGTACAAAAAACGGCAGCTGCATACGGTGTGTCCGAGAGAACAGTTTATACTACTCTTAGTGAAAAAAAAAAAAAACTTAACGGGATCAACTTTGAAATCAAATTGTTCTCTCAACTTCTTAACTCATATTGTTTTTTTTTCAGTAGGTACACCTGCAGGGCCAGCGCCAGAGGCAGAGCCAGCGCCAGGGCCTTCTGAGCTCCGTCCCGCAGCACCCATGCTGACCCCGGCTGAAGAGTATGTGTTCATATCTTTATTTGCATTCCATAATGTTTGAAGATCTTACAATGGGCTTAAAGCTAAGGCACAATTATGGACCCTGTAGGGCACAGCAAAAAGTATAAAATTAATGTTTTAAATAGAATTAATACTTAATTAATTATGAATTTTCTGTAGTTTCTGCCTACCCCCATGGGAAGAAGGCGTGAGTTTATTTATGTATGTATGTTTTGAAACATGTCCTTAGTATTAAATAACTAAATTATTACATTTATTATTCTTGTTTAAATTAAAACTTATTTGATAATAAAATGTACTAGAATATTTATGTATGTAGGTATGAATGTGAATGTATAGTTTTGAATGTATGGGGATTTTGTGTCCTGTAAACATTATATAATATTTACATAACATCACATAACATAACATCACGCCTGTATTCCCCGAAGGGTTAGGCAGAGGTGTACCTATAGAACACCCACATTTCGCCAGTTATGTTTAAGTCCCATGTAATAGGGGGCGAGCCTATTGCCATCAACCGGGCACAAATCCAGACTCCGGGTTGCTACCGAGAAATTCCAGATGGACAAACCCAATATCACTTTGCCCGACCTGGGAATAGAGATGTGCCGAGTCAGGCTGACTCGAGTACTGACTCGAGTACCTAGTAAGTACTCACATACTCGAGTACTCAAAATATAGGATTCAAATCCACAGTACTCGGATACAGGACTCGAGTACTTACAGTATTCGAATACCAAGTCGCGTATTTTAATCGCAATCTTGTACCTCCACGCATAAAGTCGAACTTTGCATGCTTACGATTCGCGTAGCTTACTGAGTGAAGCTAGTCACGAGTGTCGCGCGTGACTCGACGTTCACAGCAATCAAGTATGAACCTGTTTAATGTTTACGTTTCTTAACAGCTGGCCGGTATCAGAAAGTTATTAGATTGTTTTCATATTTCTACTTAGTTTATTAGTTATTGATTTGTTATTGAATTGTGCTGCATCGTTTTCCTTCCGGGACTTGTGAATAATTGTGTGTGTAAGATGGCACCGAAAAAGAAATCGGAAGTGTGGAACTTTTTCACTATTCTAGAAGATAAAAAAGTGGAGTGTAAAGAATGCAAAAAAACGTTTGTGGACTTTGGGAACACTACAAATTTATTGAAACATTTGAAAAAGATACATCCATTGATATATACAGTGTCCATAGAAAAAACCGGTAAGCAAAATGAAAATGAATGCTTAGAAGATACTTCTGATTTGGAGTCATTAGCATCGGCGTCGTCGTCTGCTAGTCGATCACAAACAAATGATGGCTATGAAATGGACCAACCTACGAGAAATCGTAAAAGACAGCTACAGATGACATTTTGTCAAAAAATGCTATTCAGGTCACCTCAAAGAGTATAGACCGGGAGCTAGTAAATATGATTTGTGTGGATTTGCAGCCTCTTTCTATAGTGGAAAATGCAGGCTTTCAGAAATATACTCAGGAACTTAATCCAAACTACTGCCTTCCTTCAAGAAAAAATCTGTCGGAAAAGTTACTGTCACAACAATATGATCTATCAAAAAGAGCACTAATTGATAAGGTACAACAAGTAGATTACACAGCATACACAACTGACATATGGACATCAGACAGCAATAAGTCTTTCTTAACTCTAACAATACATTACATATATCAAGGCACAGCAGAATCTCGAGTACTTACTACGAAGGAGATTGCCGAGTCACATACGTCGGAAAATATAGCGGCTTTAATACGCCATATACTTGAAGCAGATTGGTTTTTTTTTTTAAAGTTGTATGTATTACCACAGACAATGCTAGTAACATGAAGAAGGCTGTAGTGGAAATTTTGCAGAAGCGACATCATCCATGCGTAGCTCATACTTTGAATTTGGCAGTTACTGATTGCTTTAAGGACAATGAGAGATTATCGCTTTTAGACAGAAAAATGCCGAGATATCGTTACTTATTTCAAACGAAGTAACATTGCGTCTTACCAGCTTAAAATAATGCAAGAGCAGATGAATAAAGAAAAACTAAAGCTGCTTCAAGACGTCAAAACGCGATGGAACTCCACCTACATTATGCTCGAGAGATTAGAAACGGTTAAGGTACCACTAACGGCGGCATTGTCATCCTTGACTTCTCCTCCAGACAATTTGACTACAGAAGAATGGAATGTTTTACACGAATGCGTGATTGTTTTAAAGCCAATCGAACAAGTAACAACCATACTATCTGGCCAAGATTATCCAACATTGTCGAGTGTTATCCCACTTATTCGAGGAGTACACACATCTTTACGGAATTGTATTTTATGGAATGATACCGCGATAATATTGAAAAATAAGCTCACAGAAACAATTGACAGACGTTTGGGGTGTTATGAAATTAATAAAACTGCCGCTAAGGCAACGTTTTTAGACCCGAGGTTCAAAAAGGCTGGATTCGGAGTAGAGAGGAACGCTGATAATGCTCAGAATTGGATTGTTGAAGAATTAATATATCATGAGACTTCTCAATCTCAAACACCCTCTTCAAACCTGGGGCTATCTGTACATTCAAACAATCAGCAACCTAATGAAACACCTGTAAATAATGAATCTAACAGTTTATGGAGTTTTTTGGATAAAAAAGTACAAGAGCAGGTGAGTATGGCAACACCAAATTCTGACGCAATCATAAAAGTGAAACAATATGTTGAACTTCCTTACTTGGATCGAAATATGGATCCATGTAAGTTTTGGGAGGCCAGAAAAATTATTTATAAGGGTTTGCACAAAATGTCTCAAAAATATTTATGCATTCCTGCAACATCTGTACCATCAGAACTTGCTTTTTCGACGGCAGGACTTTTATGTAATCAGCGCAGAAATAGATTAGAATCTGAAAAAGTTGACCAAATATTATTTTTGAATAGTCATCATAGAAATAAGAAATAAGAGGCCGCAGTCTGTTCCTTTATACGCGACTGCAAGTTTTAATTCATCACACAAAATGAGAACTGAATAATAATCGTGTTTTGTGAGCTAGAAATAAATAATTAGACAGTATTGCTAGGCTCTTTAAAAATGAAAAAATTATGCCAGTTTTTGTATTTCTATAAATATTCGTTTTGTGTTCGGAATTATAGTTAAGTTACCGAAGTAGTTGAAAGTTGATGTTTACGTTTGTAAGAAGATAATATTTTTATGTTGACTTTATTTAATTACTTTTACTTCTAGTTTTATTGAAGAATAGTCCATTCATGGTGGGTTGTGAAGGTGGGATAAAGTGTTGCCATTTAGGGTATCACTTCTTTAATATAAATTATGAATCATAAAAAATGTTTTAGCAGTTTTTGTATTGTTTATAAATATTCGTTTGTGGAAATATCATTAATTATGTTACCAAAGAAGTACGATGTTTACGTTGGTAGGTAAAGATTATATTCTTGTATTGATTTTATAACAATGTTTACTTAAAATTTTATTGAAGAATACTCTATTTAATGTTTAAAGCGACATAAATAGTTGATCCTATATTTTTAAATGTTTATTATTGTTTTCCAAACAAGGATTTTTGTTGTGTTTATTTGTTGATTTCTGAGTAAAAAAATACGTTTGTTTCGCTTTAATTGTTTCTAAAAATTACAGTGTGTTCACTATTAATTCCAAATTCTTACTAAGATTGAATTTTCTTACTAAATGACTCAATAAAAGTACATAATATTTAATTAATAAATGCAAAGTTTACTGTCAGAGTACTAAATAAAAAAAGACTGATTATATTGATGACTGATTAGATTAAAAAGACTGATTATACTATAATAATGTTATTATTTACTTACTGTCCTATCGTCATATAATACTTATGAACCGAAAGCAAGCTTTCGAGAACAAATAAAAAAGTACTCGAGTCTACCAAAGTACTCGAATACTCATGCTGGTACTCGAGTACCTATCCGAGTTCCGTGACTCGAATCCTGATTCGATTGCTTTTTCAACGAGTACCAAAATACTCGAATACCAAAAATAGCCGACTCGGCACATCACTACCTGGGAATCGAACCCAGGACCTCATGCTCAGCAGTAGCGCTTGCGACCACTAGACCAACGAGGCATTTCATAATATTTAATATAAATATTGATATTTAACTTATACTTATTACAGACATAAGAAGCAGAAAAAAATATAGGTACTCCAGGTAGAAACCCGACGTGTAGCTCCTTCCCAGCTTTCGCCGTTTGTACTCTTGTTGCCAGTCTGCCGGCTGTCTGGCAACAAGTTTACGGGTTTGATTGGAGGCGCACACTTGTATTTGTCCGTGTTTATGTTAACATGCATGTAATTGTGTAGCCTCTGTTGGTGATCCAATGATAAACAAATAAATGACTACTTGTGAAATAAAAGTTATAATTAAGTTGTACATTTTTTATTTTTTATCCTTAATTATACCCCAATACACTTAATACTGGCCGATACTCGACAATTAATTGCATACATGCAATATTTAAAGTTACAATATTAAAATTACACACATTTTCAGTAAATTTCAAACAAACAAACTATACACTTATCCCTTTCTTGGTAGTCAGGTAAAAATAATAAACATCCGTGAATAGCGCGCTTTATTCTCACGCTCAAAATGGCCGCCATGACTCATTCTCGAGAGTATATTCCCGCGATGTTATTATTCTTTGTATTTCAAAACTTTGGAGAAAAATAGTAAATATTATGATGTCTTTGTGTAGTTAATGAATGGGACTTCATTTTGTGTAAAAAAAAACATAGGGTCAACGCTTTAGTTAGTGAAATAAAACAGATTTTATGATTTATTTGCGAATAAAAAAAAACTACGTCATATATAGTTCTAAAACAAAATGTATAATCAAGCCTGGTCTGTCCACTATATGAAACACTCATTAGTTTACTATCAGTTCATAGAAATATTTCGTGTAGAAGTCGTGTATAAGTGGCTAGGCGCCCGGCGCGCGCCGACAAAAAATGTTCGCGGGCATTTCGGCCTACGTCACGCGTAAGTACAAACGCGTGAGTGGGTAAGAATTCAAGCAAACTCTACCTAGAAGGCGTTGAGAGCATATCTCGGATGTATAAACTGTACTACGAATGGTTCGATGCTACCAAATATTCCTCAAAAGCAACTACGAAAAGGCAATATAGAGAAGTAGTTAATGCCAAATTCAACCTGGCACTGCACAGACCTAAAAAAGATAAATGTGATGTCTGCCACGTGTTTGAGAACAAATCGACTAGAACAGACGAAGAGAAAGCTGCGTTTGATTTACACCAACATCGCAAAAAAAGGGCACGAGATTTAAAGAAATCTGATAAGCAAGAGGCTCAAGTCAACAAAGATGTGGTCACTGCTACCTTTGATTTTCAAAAAGTTTTAGTGACCCCTTACGGAGAAATAAGCGTACTCTACTACAAGAGGCGGTTCGCTACATTAAATTTCACGATCTATGATCTAGTATCCAAGATAGGCACCTGCTACATGTGGCATGAAGCGATCGCTCGGCGTGGCTCTATCGAAGTATCTAGTTGTTTACTCAACTTTATCAAATTCCATGCTGAACGAGACGTCAAAGAATTTCGTTTTTGGTCTGATAACTGCGCGGGCCAAAATAGGAACCGGATTGTGTTTTCGCTCTACATGTTCGTAGCAAAAAAGCTCGGAGTAACTGTGACCCATCGTTTTCTAGAAAAAGGTCATACACAAAATGAGGGAGACAGTGTGCACGCGACAGTAGAGCGGTATAGTAAACACAAAACGATTTGGGTGCCAGAAGAATGGTATTGCTTAGTCCGTTGGGCTATATCTGAAGGTGACCCTTACGTCGTGAAAGAAATAAGACAAGAAGACATTTTCGATTTCAAAGCCTTGCTAGTAAACAAGAATTGGACAAAGAATACCAAAAACGAGAAGGTGTCGTGGAATTCCATAAGAGAGGTGAAAGTAAGTGCAGGACAACATGACAGAATAGAGTATAAGTACGATTTTGATGAAGAACCAAAGACAATCATTGTGTCGCGATCTGGCACCCGACACAAGAAAAGGCTGGAAAATGATCTTGAACTGAATCAGGCGTATCAAGGGCCTTTGCCCATCAGTAAAGAAAAATTCAAGGATATTACAGATCTCTGCAGAGGGGGAATGATTCCTGAGCGCTATCATGACTTTTATTTAAACCTACCTCACACGAACGCTTCTAATCTTACTCGTGAAGAAAGTAATTCAGAAGCCGATTAAGTAAAAACCGATTAGGTTTAATCTAATTTTAGAATAGTGTTTTATTAACGGTAGTACGTATATAAAAGTAAAACTTACCATGTGCCATAAAAGGTTGTGAATTTAAATTAAGCTAGGTACCTACTTATTTTTATTAATGAGAGATTTATTCCCTATTGTCTTGACTATGTTTTATATTTTTATGGTTCCTACCAAAAATATAATCGTAGATACGTGCTTTGTAATCTATCTACTGTAGCCTAATCTATGAGTGTTGTATTGGACCTAATTTGTTTGAGTAAATAGATTACAATAAAAATAAGTTTATGTAAAATGTGGCTGATCTCAAATGTAACTTACTAAGACTGTTATTTGTTTTGTTGTTAGTTGCAGGAAACTCAATTCGTGTTTTGTTGATTCATAAGTGTAGTTAGTATTTGCGTTATAAGACTCTGGATTGTTGAGTGATTGTTGAGATGCTGATTGTGAGTCAATAGAAGATACCGAAATTATACCGCAAGGACATCAAATCTTACAATGCGACCGAATGGACGGACGAAAACAAGGAGGCGCGTTTCTCGTGACCACACATGGGTTCGAGATACGTAAAGTGAAGGTACCTGGTGACGTCAATGTAGATAGATGCGCTTTTGAACTGATTTGTGCTACCGTACATACCCGTAAAAGATATTTGTTTTTGTGCTGTGTGGTTTATATTCCTCCAAGCAGTTTCGAAATTGATTATATGATTTTGTTTAGAATTATTGAACAGTTATGTGTTAAATATAGGGAAGTTGTTTTAAGAGATTTTAATTTATATTCTTGTAATAATAATGTGATCAACTGTTACGAATATATTCTTTCGTTTTGTGAATTCGTCTAGACAAATCACGTACCTAATTGCAATAGCCGTCAGTTGGATTTAGTATTGTGTTCATTGAGTGTGGGCGAAGTGCGCGTAAGAGCGGCGGACGAAGCGCTTGTGACAGCGGACCCCTACCACCCGCCCTCGAAATAAGCGTGCCCAAAGGTAAGTGCGAGCGTTCGAACAGTAAATCCACTGATCACACGTCAGCAGGCCACGCAGTGACAGAATTGAGTGACTTGTGTGGCCACAGTGGAGTTTTGCCAAAGCGGATTACGAGTCATTATACTCGTTGCTATTATCAAACGATTGGAGTCCAATGTATAACATACATGACCCAGAGGCGGCGGTTCAATATTTTTATAACACCATAAGTAACACAATTGATTGTTGCGTTCCAAGGAAGAGGAAAATATGTGTAAATTCTAGGTATAGGTACCCGGAGTGGTATACTGGTGAAATTATTCATTGTATTAGAGAAAAGGCAATATTGCATAAGAGGTTTAAAGAAAGTGGGGTAAGCAGTGATTACGAAATGTTTGCTCGGTATAGGACGGCTGTAAAGGCGATGATAGTGCGTGCCGATAACCAGCACCAGGAGTGGGTTCAAGAACATTTTACAAAAGATCCTAGATCTTTTTGGGACTATGTGAGGTCTAAAAAAGCAACAGGGAACTGTAAAAATATCATGAAGGGGCCCTATTATGAACTCTTATTTCCAGGCAGTTTACGGCGTAAACAGAACTGCCTTGCAATTTCGTATTATGAACTCGTCAAACAAGCCAGTCAGCGGTCACGTGACACGCTGGCCGACTTCTGCCCGAATATTGCCTGGCAATACCGTATTACGAACGTTCGTTTGACATTTGTTGTCATATTAAAACTGTCAAAAAGTAACCTCACAATCCATTCAATTTACCCTGCTTCAGAAGAGCTTTTATTGAATTGTTTTGGGTATATTTGGGGAAATTATTCGAGTGTTAATTAGGTAAAAAAGGAAAATATGAGTGACGAATATGAACTGTTCGGGTTCCTGGAAAGTGACTTTTCGCATCAGAATAGTCAATCAAGGAACAAAAGAAGACGACTTCGTGATCAATCTAATGCGTTCGACATGGATCATGTGCAATTCATTCAACGATATAGACTTAGCAAAGAGTTGGTACTGAATCTTTGTCAGGAGTTGAGGCCTCACAAGTCAGGGCCTACAAGAGACTAAGGTAGGTAGTTGTTTTATAAGATAACCCACCCGTAACATCATAATTATGAACTTTACTTAAAGTTTTAACTAAACATTATTCTCATTTTAGGTCTTGGTAGCATTATCACGTTATGCTACTGGCTCCTACCAACGCCCCACTGCTGATATAGGCTCTCATTCAATATCCCAGCCAACAGTTTCAACAGTAATTAAGCAAATCACTGGGATATTGAATTTGCCACAAATACAGGCAAAATATATTGAATTTCCAAGCACATCTCAAAAACGCAGAGGTAATGTCATAAGGTAAAAAGCGTTTAAAGCTTTATTCTCAGCATTATATATTATGTTTTGTCAATGCCATTGCCTAAATGCATAACTTTTTTTTTTGGTTTTTTTATAAGTTTGGTATGCCGGGAGTAGGGTTCCCAGATCAAAATATCAAAAATCCGGAGAAAATTCCTGACATTCCATGAAATTTCCGGACAATCTTGTTAATTTTTTATTAAAATCGTTACGCATCGTGCAAGTAAATAAACTAACCAAATCGATTGCCAAATCGTTCGAATTTTGACACGCGCGTGGTGAAATGGTAAGGGGTGAGGGGAAAGCGCCTCTCTGTCGCCTGCGTTCGCCCGCGCACATGATACACCCGCGCACCGCACCGTGTGCTTTTGCTTTGAGTTTGTTTTGATTTAGTCTAGCGTTTGTCTTTGCAGCGATTAGAAGTGATTTTGAAGTTCGTACGTACTCGTACGTATTGCGGATTCATAGTGTATGTGTCGAAGATTACGACAATGGCATCAGGTAGTGGTAGAAAACGACAATGTACGTTTACTGAAGTGATGAAAACCAATATTCTTTTTTGAAAGAAGGAAAAGAACCGACTGAAGCTTATTGCATGATTTGTGACTGTAGTTTATCTATAAAACATAAAGGAATAACTGATATTGAAACTCATGTCAATAGTAATAAGCACAAGACTAAACTTACGACCGTTAATACTAATAGAAAAGTCACTGACAGTTTTGCATCGTCGTCTTCATCAGGGAGTAAACAAAAACAGTCTGCTGCTGAAGGTACGCTCGCTTTTCATACTGTTAAGCACCACCAATCCTATAATTCAATGGAATGTACTGGGCGACTGATGAAAGTAATATTTCCTGACTCTAATATTGCGAGCGAGATGACTTGCTCAAGAACCAAAACTGAAGCAATCATCAATGGTGTGATAAGTCCATGGGTTGTTAAAAAACTGACTATTTCTTTGAAACATATTGACTATCTCGGAGTTTCTACAGACGCAAGCAATCATGGCTCAGAAAAGATTTTCCCAATAATGATTCAGTATTTTGATTACGAAAATGTTGGAATTCAAACAAAGTTATTGGATATTCATAGTACCCGGAATGAAGCTTCCGAAACTATTGCTGAAATTATTATGACAACATTACAAAAATATGATTTATCGGAAAAATGCATCTCATTCACTGCGGACAACGCGAATGTAAATTTTGGTGGCATAAATCGCCCGTTATCGGGAAGAAACGTGCTCACAAACCTGAGACATCAATTAAATAAAGATATTATTGGAGTTGGTTGCCCGGCTCATGTACTACACAATAGCGTGCAGCATGGAACAGAAGTACTGAAAATTGATGTTGAAGTATTGGTGATGAAACTCTTCAATTTCTTTTCTGTTTATACTGTTAGAACAGAAGCACTGAAAACCATTTGCGACTACATTGAAGTTAACTATGAGAAGTTACTGTCACACAGCAAGACTAGGTGGCTTAGCCTTTTTCCGGCAGTTGAGAGAATTCTCAAAATGTATGAGCCTCTGAAAACGTATTTTCTAACTACTCCACAAGAGCCAACTATCCTCGTAATTTTTTTTGAAAATGAATAGTGCGAATCTTATTTGTTTTTCGTGCATAGCTTAATGGCCATCTTTCAGCCAAAAATTTTAGAAATTGAAAAGGAAAAAAATTCTATCATGGACATCGCAAAGATTTTGCAAACACTTATCGACACCCTGAAAGCAAGAGAAGATGCGAAATTCGTTCCACTTAAAGTTAGAGATTTGATCTCTAATTGTAGCAGCCAGGAGAAGAAAGATGAGTTTTTGAATGACATCCAAAAATCTTATAAATGTTGTCGGGAGTATTTAAACAAATGGCGGCAGCCTTTAATGGACTTGGAAATTTTTGAATGGATGATAATAAAAAAAGACAATACTATTGATTATAACTATATTATTCCATCAATACAGTTTCTCATTGGAAAAGGGGTAAATTTGGATGATAGGAAATTGTTTGATGAAATCACAGTTTTGAATAGTATGATCAAGCAACAAAGTCAAGATTTTTTTGAGATGAATGCCAATAACCAATGGACCATTATTCTGAAGGCAGCTGGACCAGGAAAAGTTACGGAATTAAGTAAGATATGCTCTTATATATTTGCGATGCAGGCACAAAATGCCAATGTTGAAAGGGTATTTTCCTTAATGGGAACCCAATGGTCAAAGGAAAGAAACAGGCTTTCTGTAGAGTCTGTCAAGTCGATTCTCTTAACTCAATATAATTTAAAAAATATGACTTGCGAAGTGTTCTACAAAACTATTATTAAAGATTCAGAAATGTTGAACAATATTTCTGGGAGCATTAAATATCAGAAGTAATGTAGTAGATTTAGAATAAAAATAATTTTGATTTTCTTTGATTTAGAATAAAAATAATTACCTAATAAATAATTTGGTTTTTTCATTTTTTATTTCACTGTTCACTTATTTGTAGAAATTCCGGACGGTTTAAGATTCCCCCCGCATTCCGGACAAAGACCTATATTTCCGGACTTGTCCGGAAAATTCCGGACGTATGGCAACCCTAGCCGGGAGTGTTGGGCTGTATTGATTGCAGTCATATTGCCATCATACGCCCAACCGAATATGAAGAGAGATTTTGTTGTAGAAAGCAATATCACTCATTACATGTACAATTGGTAAGTCACATCTAATGGGATACATAACAACTTATGTATATCTTAAAAATTAAATATGAGCATCATGAATAAATCATGAAAATGAAAAATATTTATTTTCAATACATATTTAATCAACAAATCAATTCATGAGATCAATTATTTTAAAGTGATCATCAAAGTCAAAGTCCAATAATTTATTTCAAATAGGCACTTTTGAATGACATAATTTACAAAAAAATAGAATTGATTCTACCTGCCCCTTCCAAAAGGTAGTTTCGTATGGAGAAGAATGAGCAAGAAACTCCACCGTTACTCTTTTAAAATGTTTTACAATATTATCTATACATTAATAATGTTATTATATGTGAAGACGATGCACCTAGAATAAAATTACCATCATCATGCATAATCAGCCTATAATGTTCCCACTGCTGGGACACAGGCCTCCTCTCGGTGAGAGGGAGCGGGCTGTAATCTACCACGCGGGCCCAGTGCGGGTTGGTAGATGTCACATGTCTTCGAATTTTTGGTTCTAGGACATGCCGGTTTCCTCACGATGTTTTCCTTCACCGTTTTGAGAGCAGTGGCGATGGAATAACGAATGCACCAAGAATAAAATTACCACAATAGGTAAAAAGAATTAAATATAAAGCAATGATCTCATCTGTCATCTGTCATCATTTATCTATTATCTTCTTTTAATTACGTGAGAATAACCTGAAACAAATATTTTAGATTAGTAATGCAGACCTTGAGATAATCAGCGTGGATGCTAGCTATGGAGGGGCTACACGTGACTCATTTATTTGGCGGAACCATCCACTGAAGCATCACTTGGAGGAGCTTAGTCAAAATGGGTCCATATGGTTACTTGGTATGGAAAAAGTTTTCTGTTTATACACGTTATTTGTTGTTGGTTCATAATTAAAAGCCTAAGTCTAAAAGTCAAAGTCAAAGATTTATTTGCAAACTAAGTGTACATTTTGGTGTTATTTTATAATGCAGGTACTTACAACTTAGCGGCCTTTTCCAGGCATCGCAAATTTGAGGGTTATTTAACATTAAAAAAATTAAAATAACTATGCTATTTTCACTATTTTACATTAACAATTTCAATAATTTAGTATTACTCATCCCATCAACACATGCAGCACTAAATTTCTGCGTCGCCGGCGCCCTCGACTCCGCTGTTATCCTGGCGACCACTCGTCGTCGATGGCACCGGAAGTGGGCAGATTTTAGAGAAGGCTCGCTGCACAGAGCCCGTCGCCGTTTGGAGTTCAGCTACGCGGCTCACACCATCGGTTCCTGTGAACACCTTTACAATTCTGCCCATGCGCCATTTTAGAGGTGGTAAGTTGTCCTCCTTAATGACGGCAAGGGTGTGCAAAGCTAAGTCCTGAGTGTGAGTTTTCCACTTAGTCCTGGTCTGGAGCTCTGAAATGTAGTCGGTTGACCACCGCTTCCAGAACTGCTGCCTCATTTGTTCCACCCTCTGGAATCGCGTCAGGCGATTAGTTGGCTCTTCCGTCAGGTCTTTGCAGGCTGTTGAGAGGAGCGGCCGGCCGATCAGGAAGTGTGCCGGGCTAAGTGGAAGAAGGTCATGTGGGTCTGCGGCCATAGGAAACATTGGACGGGAATTCAGGACGGCTTCGATCTGTGCCAACACCGTGCCGAATTCCTCGTACGTTAGATTAGCGGTACCCATGACCCGCCTCAGGTGGTGTTTACAGGATTTAACTCCTGCCTCCCATAATCCCCCAAAATGAGGAGCGTACGGTGGTATAAATTTAAACTCTATATCATCATTACTTAAATTATCAATAAGTTGACGTGAATGCTCATTAAACATTAATTTAACTTCTTTCATGGCTCCAACAAAATTTGTCCCGTTATCCGAGAAAATTTGAGCCGGCTTACCGCGACGGGATATAAACCTTTTCAATGCTAATATGTACCCTTGTGCAGAAAGGGTACTGACTAATTCCAGGTGTATGGCTCGCGTTATGAAACAAACAAATAGGCATATGTACCCCTTTTCAAGTTTAGCCCCCCTACCTTTGCGGTTCAGTACAGATATGGGTCCAGCATAGTCGACCCCACATCGAATAAAAGGAAAACCCGGTTCCAACCGCTCCGTAGGCAAATTGCCCATGATTGGGGAAACGGTCCTTCCCTTAAGTCGCGTGCAGCGGACGCAATGATGAACCACCTTTCTGGCCAGATTTCTCCCCCCTAATGGCCACCAACTCTCACGCACAGTAGCAAGTAGTAGTTGGGGACCAGCATGGAGAAGTTTATCATGGAAATGCTGAAACAGTAAGAATGTGAAACGATGTTTACAGCATAATAAACTAGGGTGTTTTTTATCATACTCGAAGTTAGGCGAGTCAGATAAGCGTCCGCCTACTCTTATTATATCATGGTTGTCTAAGAATATGTTAAGACTAGAAATTGCACTGGTAGTTTGCAATGGTAAGCTACCCTTCAATTTAATAAATTCACTAGGAAAAGATTCCCGTTGTGCGAGTCGCGTTACCAGTTGCGCGCAACTCATTCACTGATAACGGCCCTATAATGCGCTCGTGTCGTTGTGTGCGTGAATTGTGGATGAAACGCAAAACATATGCACCTGTACGCCTTATGCGATTATATGAAGAAAACCGTTCAAAATTAATAACTCTATTTTGTGTGACGTCACAGACCATTGATGTAGTATGTGGTTTTAGCTCCGGTAGGTCAGTAGAGTAGTCAGATTGCGAGACTGTGCCCTGCTGCGACTCCATCAACTCATGAGACTGTAAGAATGGTGGACCGTTCCACCACAGACTACATTCACCGAGTGTGTCCAAGCTGACCCCGCGTGAGACCAAGTCCGCTGGATTATTTTTAGTACCTACATGCGACCATATAGCATTACTCGTAAGCTCATTTATTTCTACTACTCTATTTTGAACGAAGGTTTTCAACGAGTGAGGCGACATTTGAAGCCACCCAAGGACAATGGTTGAATCTGTCCAAAAGAGAGTTTTATGAAAGGTCAACCGTAACGAACTAATATTTTTTCTATATAAACGTGCGCCGATCAACGCCCCGCATAATTCTAGACGAGGTATACTAGTTGGTTTTAAAGGCGCGACCTTACTTTTGGCACAGAGTAACTTACAAGTAACAGCTGAGTTATCTGAGTATGTACGTACGTACGTGCATGCGCCGTATGCACACTGAGACGCGTCACAAAAAATATGTAATTCTATGTATTGTGAGTGCGAACTCATTACACAACGCGGAATGCGTAATGTATGTAAGCATTGTAGGGTACTAATGAATTTATCCCAAGATAATACAACATCATTAGGAACTAGGTCGTCCCAATTTATTTTACACAACCATAACTTTTGCATAACAATTTTTGCTATTATTATTGCCGATGACAACATACCTAACGGGTCGTACACCTGCGCTATCACTGACAACATGCTACGTTTAGTTAGTGGGTACGTATTATTATTATTTACTCGTGATGTGAAATGTAATTCATCATTTTTATTGAACCATCCCATACCTAAAGTTTTGTTTTGACACTGATCTCCTAATGCCAATCTTTTTGATATGTCATGAGCAGTGATGTCCAAATTGAATATCCATTTACGTAATGGAAGACACGCCGATTTTAACGTATTAGTGACCTTATCACACATGTCAAATAAACTATTTAAGTCATCATTACCTACCAAGACATCATCCACGTAAAAGTCATCCCTAATCACAGTAGCTACCTGTTCATCGTCACATTCACGCGCCAGTTGGTTCAGACACCTCATGCTCAGATAAGGCGCTGATGCCGTGCAGTACGTCACGGTGTTAAGGCGATAGATACCTATTGGGTCCGAAGGATTTTTACGCCACAGAATCAGTTAGTTGTAAGTCACGTTGATCTGGCTGTACTAAAATTTGACGGTACATTTTTTCCACGTCGGCACATGCAACGAATTTATACTGCTTAAAACGTAATAATATGGAAAAAATGTCGTTTTGTAGCGGTGGCCCAGTAAACTGTATACTGTTCAACGACTTGCCTGTAGATGTCACTGCGCTAGCAACGAACACCGTGCGCAATTTAGTGGTACTACTGTTTTCATTTATTACACCGTAGTGTGGTAAGAAATAGTGAGGTGACCCATATGTATCTACGCGACTCATGTGACCGAGACTTTCGTATTCACTCATGAAATTAATATATTTTTCCCTAAATTCGGGGAAACGAGTGAACTTCCGTTCAAGTGACAACAAACGTTTTTCAGCCGCACTGTAACTTTCTCCGAGAACTGCAGGCGATTCCTTAAAAGGAATACACACAGAGAACTTACCTGCTTGAGTACGTGTTGTCGTTTCAACGAAAATATTCTCGCATTTTTGCTCGTCGGCACTAAGGATATTCCCAGCGTTGGGAATCTCTTCCAGTTCCCAAAAATAATTTTAATTGTGTATCTAATGATTGCGAATAGTTACACTGAACCTGATTAATGCGCAGGCCATTATTATTATTATACAAAGGTCCAGACATTATCCACCCTAGCTTAGAATTTTGCAAATAAGTTCCATTTTTCAACCTAATTTTACCATTAATCAACAAATCCCAAAACTTATCTGCACCTATCAGGATATCAATATCCGACGGCGAATGAAAGGTGGGATCAGCCAGTTGAATATTGTCTGGGATACTAATATTATTTACATATTTTATAGAAAATGCCGGTAACCTATTAGTAATACACGGCAACACTAAACATTCAATATTAGTATGATAACGCTTATCTTTCGATCGTAATAATATTTTACAAGTGTGGGTAGACTTCGCGATCGAATCCGACGGATCCTGTCGGATACCCATCCTAGTGCGGGAAGTATAGGAATCAATAAAACTTTATTATTATTTTATTTTTATGTTAACATATTTCGGGACCATTGGGTCCTGGATCTTTGGAAGACGTACGAGGGGGCGAAGCAAACTCGCACAGGCCCCTTAGATTTTTTTTATTCTTATTATTTATTATTATTATTAAGAGTTTTAAGAATAAAATTACGTAATGGTGCCGATTCTCTTGTACACCGAACTAAACTAACTAAACCATCACTAAAATTCCTTACTTTTGGCTATGACAATCTTAAAGCTATTCTGCAATAAAATATCTCTAAATTTAAAAATCATTTTGACACAACTAAAATTTAATTTGACAATCGACATGTTACTTGTTTGCCCTACCCCGTGAATTTTTTTTAGAGCCGGAGGCGCGTATGGGTGGCAGCCTCGGCGGGTTTTATATGGAATTTTAAACTTTATGTAAAAAAAAATACCTACATATAGAGTTATAAAGGTTTTTTTTTAGTTATAAGGGATTCATAAAGGGGGTTCAAATTTTCATTATTTTTGCGATAGGACACACCGTTTTCGAGATATAAGCAAAATAAAAAATAAAATACAGTACTGTTTTTGCCCCTGAAGTCGAGGTGTGTCGTGGTGAATCTTAGTTCATGACAACTAATTTTATTCCACACCTTTTTAATCGCGATTAAAAATAGCCAGATTTAGTTAAGACAACCAAAATTTTAGGTGAAAAACGTCAAATTCAGAATAGCAAAATTGCCATTTTCACTAAACTAATAAATCAGTATCATCTTAGTGCTGTCAAACTAAAATATAGTTAAGTTGTGTCACTTTAGTCTATTTCAGAATGAGAAATCGTCTTTTGACAGGAATAAACGAAATTTTTGTGATTTTTAGCCTAGTTTAGAGAATTTTGTGACAAGAGAATCGGCACCATTATTAATGAAATGTATACACTTTTTACACTCTATGTTTTTTTTTTTAAACCCGGTATTTTATTAAATAAAGTCAGAGGCAAAGCTAGCTTTTACAGCCGCCATCTTGCGAATCTTGATGCTCCTTGCAAGTTTTTAGACTGAAAGTCGTCGGAAGTATTAGTTTTTATTTATTATAAATCTAACAATATTTAGTAGTATTTTTGCCATAAACATAAATTATAGGATGATATCTTTTCATAACATGATTGAAACTGGTTAAATAAGAGCATAGTGTCGTCGTAATTTTAGTTTGGAATCGCAACATTTTCTTTAAAAAAATCTACCTTTGGGCTTTTTGTCATTTATCTCCGGATTTTATAGATTTATGTTTTTTTTTTTCATATTTTTATTAAATATATTACACGGACCTTTCTCAACATAGTTATATTTTTGATGTGTAATTGTTTTAGGTTTTACAGTTTTTGTGTAAATCGGGTATGATTGCCCTTCTAGTTGTAGTGGTGAATTGTGCAACTGCGTGTAGATTCTTTTATTTTTTTATGCAGATTTTCTTCCACTATCATTATTGTTTCTTGTTAAATAGTACAAGTAAATATTCTAGTTTATAAAAATGATGAAAAACTATATACCTATCGCGCGATTTTTTTCACAATTTCACGTTATTCGACTTAAACCGGCAAAATATGCTCGACCTTAACTTTAGTCTCATTTAAAATATTATACACACAACAAACGTTACTTTGTTCCTTAACTTATCATCTACACAAAACAGTAAACAAAATTACGCTGGGCCACTCAGATCGATTGTAAATCAAGTTAAGACGAGGGCGGCCGCGTCGAGTGTATAGTGTCAAATTTTGTGAGCAAAGTTCGACGCTTTTGTTGCAATCGAAAGCAAGCGAGCGGTTAAGAAACTAATTTGAGATTTATCTTCTAATAAAAGTGATAATGAGTGAAAAAAAGGGTTTGTTTTGAGTGTTTCTGTTATTTTATGTGCAATTTATATAGAAATACCCTGGATAAATTCCCCAAAATTATGTGACATAAATTTACATCACTATGCAGTAACTTCACTTGTAATGTATGGCGAAAATGTTTTTAGTAAATGTTTATTTTGTTATTTTTGTAGGGAAACTTGAAAGACAGGGACATTGAAGCTTATTTGAGTCACTTAGAAGGCGGTTGGCTCTCGGAAGATGGCTTTGATGACGAAGATTCCGACGATGAGTACCGCGATGCAGATGAAAATATAAGAGTGTCGCAGGAGGAAAATGATGATGATGATGTGGGAGATGAAACTGCTGACATTGATCCTCCTCTTGTAGAAGAAGTCACCATAGAAGACCAAGAACCCTCTAGCTCATCATCTTCATCCAATTAGCAGTCTTCATCCAGTTTTTCATTTGATAAAAGAAAGTTAATTTGGAAAAAAAAGTATCTGGTGTTTGACGCAAATAAGATTACTTTCTTGGGGAGTTCTGCTGCTCCAGATGAAATATCACATCTGGATACCCCATATCAATGTTTCAACCATTTCATCACAAAAGATTTTATCAATAGATTAGTGGAGCAAACAAATTTATATATAATACACAGTAATCCCAATTCATCTATAACATTTACAGAATATGATTTGTATAAGTTCTTTGGTATCCTGTTACACATGTCAGTACAAAAATTTTCTAGCACAAGATCATACTGGTCACCAAAGTTGGTTATGACCCCATTTCTTCAACAATGCCACTGAACAAATTTGAGAAGATGAAGTTATCATTGCATTTCAACAACAATGAATTTACGTGTACAATGTATATACGAAGCAGCGCCGCCAAACGACGCATATTGCTTTGCTTGATCCGAAATTACTGGAAAACGAGGCAGTTCCGAAAGAGGATGTATCCTGCATCACTACCTTTCCAGGTGCGTTCATTCTCATGTAACCAAAGTTTGTCTGTATTCTGATACGTCTGGAGGACAAAACCGGTATTAATTTGTTACTGCATTACTTTTATTTGCTGTCCAAAACATTTCCCACTTACGAAAAATTATACACAAGTTTCTTGAATCAGGACACAGCTACATGGAGGTGGACGGCATTCACAGCGGTATTGAGTCGGCAAAGAAAAATTCTGAGGTTTACTGCATGCCTGATTATTTATCAATTTTCAAATGAGCAAGATCGAAAAACACAATAACTGTTGAAGGTAATTCTTTCATGAAAATGCCCTACAAAACTAAAGAATTCTATGATTAAAAAAAATTGGCTGATGAAACAGTTTTCAATCGCAAAAAAGATAATAATGGAAATCAAGTGAAATGGTTGAAAACAAAGAGAATACGATATCTTAAAGAAGAAAGTTCCAAAATTTATTTCAATAATGACATGTCTGAAACGTTCTTATACGTTGATGTCTCAATAAATACAGAACCTTCTCAACGTCTCAGTACTAGAGCTAAAAAACGAATAGAAAACACTATGCATCAGACTATTGTCTTAAAACACCTTTACCTGAACCCATAAGTTAAGCTAAAAATAAAAAGAGAGAACACCTCAGTTTATGTGCTAAAAAAATAATTACTGAGGAATACCATGGTTAGTAGTCTTCTTTACCAACCAAACCAATCAAGCAGATTGTTTACCTGAACCTTCAGTTGACGAAGAGTCATCAGAAGATCAAGATATTTAATTGAATAAAAAACCGTTTACCCAATAGGATTCTTCTTAATTAGAAAACTTTAATTGTTCTTTATTAGTGATCGAAGTTTGATTGCCATATTTACGTGATAAGGAATATCATAAATTGTTTCAATTATTATCGATTCATAGAATACTTTTGTAAAAAAATATAATTTTTTATTTAATTCATCACTTTTGGGTCAGTGGGTCTTCTTAGGGGCGGAGTTGTAGGAGTTGGAGTATACGTTTAGGGGCACTATGAGCGGCAAAGAAATAAAATAAAAACAGGTAAAAAAAAATGGAGCGATTACTTTTTTTCCGGAAATTGTTTTATTTTATTGCAGTGTCGGGTTAACCTTGACCATAAAAACCAATTAGGTTCAGAGAAGCATGGTTCTAATACGCACTGTTTCCGAGAAATAGACCTTCGAATATTTTTTTTACTTTGCCATTTAACCGTTGTTTTTTTTTTTCGTTGTTTTTTAGGCATGTCGATCCAAAATCGATTAATCGAAAAGTCGATTATTTTGAATGATATAATCGATTTTTCAGATCGCTTTTGAACCCTACATCGATTCAATGAATCGATCCATAAACCTCTCGAATCGGACCCATCAATTAATTTTTTGCTGTTATCGGACGCAAAAGCAACTGGCAGTACTTGGTCGATAATTTAAACGCATCATAGAGTACATTTTTATGAACGCTTCCAAAAAAGGTGGCGTTACTTGCGTTAACAAAACGCAACGTTAACAAAAAAAAAACATTTTATTTTTCCGGGCACGTCGCTAAACGTCAAACACTCAAGCCTAACCTAACTAACCTATTCTTGTGAGTGAGTTTATTTATCAAAAATATACTGTGGATAAATATTATTTTTACTGTAAAAATTTATAGTAATGGAATAAATAGTATCGTGATCGTGTTCATATAGCATTCATTTTTAGTAAGTGATTAGATAGAAATTGATTTATCGAGAAACGTGCGTTGCAGTTTGCATTTTTGTTAAAGCATTGTTATTTTTTTTTAGCCTAAAATGTCAACTACAATGTACATACATGATACATGGTACATGGTATCACTTTGTAAACAAGGGATCAAGTGGCGTATGCAAGTATTGTCCGAAGTCAAAACATGCGGACATACAACAAACTTACGCAACGGTTTATTACGAAGACATCCATGTATTAAGTCTGTAAGTCAACGGAAACTGGTGGTGGTGGTGGCAAGTGATGCTATTAGTGTTGGTATTAACAAAAAAGAAACTGGAGTGTCTACTGTGTGTACCTGTGTCCTGTACCTTTTCCTTACAATATAACATGCCAACTAGCAAAATCAGTACTTAAAACTATCTCAAGACTACTTTTATATTCACTTATAAGAAACTTGTATCATCCTACAAAGCTGGATTTGGGCGCAGTTATAGGAGCGTTTATTTCTATAACTATCTTATAATCAACTTTTAAAATGTTACTAAGCCCTATAATATACTTGACGAAGCGCAATAGCTTCTATAATGATATGAGACTACACAATTACAAGCACAAACGCTCTTGTTAGTATCTGATATAAGTATCTTACTAAAGCAATCTTGTTTATAATGCACTAGTAATGTGCTTAATTTATAGTTATAAGTATATTTTAATAGAAGTTATCTTTGTTGTTGCGTCGGCTGGTGGTTCCTGTTTTGTGTTAAATACAAGAAATAAAAACGTAAGTTTCTATTACTATTATTTTGTATTATTGTAGAAAATTAATTACTAATATATATTGTAAATATAGTATATGAACTCGTGGCGAAGTCATTTTTACTTGAAATGTGTACCGCAATTTAGTTAATTTCACAATCCCCTCCGAAAAATAGCTCATTAGTATATTGTTGTAAATAAAATATTTCATCAATTCTTATGAATTTCGCCATGTTTTGAAATTGCTCTTCATTAAGTAATTTGTAGAAGCAATGTAGGTAAATTAGTACTTGTAGCAGTTTCATTCTAGATTACTCGCCTCCATTTAAAAACAAATTAGGGTTCCCTTGGAATATGCCTGTTAATGCTAAATTTACATTTTTTTGGATCTAATTCACAAGATGGTTGTTTTTCTTGATGTCGACTGTTTTTTGACCAAATATTCATTGATTTTACTGACAAATATGAGATGGCCTTGGACTAATACACATTTTGTGCTATCCGAAAGCTGCAATGGGTGTGGATTTCCAGTTTCTTTAAATAATATGTATAGACCTACTCATTTCATTTGTAGTCAAGAAAACATAATAGTTTTATTGCATCAAATCTTTTTTTGGTGCCCTACTTGCTCCGAGTACAGCATATATGACCATTACATCGAAGATGAATGCACAATTTGCTACTAATTTTGTATCCCGATAATCTGTGAACACACATAATAAGTTCCATTTACTTTTTGAATAATTTTATTTCATAAATAATAGTATTATAAGGTCATACTAATATATTGCATGGTTAAAAAAAAGATGATTTTTACATTAGCAAGATGAATGTTTGAAACATTATACGTCCGAGCAATCAAATTAACAAGGAATCCTCTTCCCGTGCCGCCTGTTCGGCAAATATTTTGAAGGTATGATTACGATCGCTATAAACCTATATCAGTAGTTACTAGTTCAGTACGCAGTACGGGTGCTAGAGGTGCGGGGGGAGGCTTGCATGTCCGAACCAGTAGGCAGTAGCGCCTGAGTTGTCAGAAAGAGCGCGTGTGTTTATTGTGCAAAGGGTTTGTTACCGCTATATTTATGTAATTTCACTATATTTCCTTTGCACTTTTCTGGAATCCTTAAACCAGAGCCTGTCTTGTTGCGTCTCGCTTCCTCCTGAACCCCTAACCTTGTACATCGTACGCCAGAACAGCACGTAAGTGAAAATAAAATAGTATAACCTAGTCTCGCGTTGTATTGAAACAATCCAGCTATTAATAAGTATTTATCGCAGTATTTGGTGCCATAAATACTTGTTCATATTATAAATACAAAACTTGTTTGTACAGTCAAGCCCACGTCAAGCTGTAAACTTTTGTGGCAATGCCGACTTTATTTCGATCGCGATAAGGCTACCACTAGCTTGACGTGTGCTTGACAGTACTAAGCTAGTTATTTATGTGTGGTATTTGTTATTTATATCAAAAAATGTTCTTTACAGGTTTTAAGACTAAAAAATGCCTTTTAAAATTATTCAAACTATTGAAAAGGGCAACATTGTATTGTCATTTGTACCACATCAATGGGAGAGTAATGGTGTTTTGTATTGGCCCAGAAAACAAAAACAGTCCCACACGATTAAATTACAAAAAGATGAAGGTAGTCAGCCCGATGATACTTGGACACAAATAAACTGTGTGGTAAAAAGGCGAAATATTTTAACGTATCAAGATGCAATCAATGAAATTGATATCATGAGCAATAATTCAGAAACAGAACCTGATATACAAGACGTTTCAGCTAAAAAGCGACGCAAGGGCTATGATATTCCACAGCTGTCGTATAATATTATGGCAGAAGAAAGTCTACAGGTTCGTAACAATAGGTGCTTTTGAATTAAAGCTAATTGATATCGGATTCACTTCTGAAATTCAATTCAGTTCGTTTATTTCAATCAACAGTTGGATCATAATAGCATTGGGAAATACCTAATGTGCATGTACGCCACATAATATTTTCACAGATTGTGAATCGATTTTTCATGATTTCCGACAGATTATGCGCTCAGAGTGGTACCACACGATCGAAAGCAGTTGCTTTTAATTAAAAATGTTGTCGATATTTTTATTAATTATTTCAATAAATAATATTTTCAGAATGATAAGCATAATGCTAATTCAACAACAATGCCTGAAGGTGGAGAACAAGTAATGATGGTAAGTTACAAATACATAACTTTTATGAGGCTTTCATTGAGATCATTGACATCAGAACTTAAGTTGTCAAGCGGTTCCTCTGTGTATCTTTAACAGCTTGTCAGTTTAACTATTATACAGAGCTTATTAGATAGCAACATGGTGAAATATGCCGTTACTCCTAGTATATCAACGTTCGAAACCTATATGTAAGCCGTATTGTACTAACTAAATTTTTGCTTACATAAAAAAAAACTTTTTTATTATCCCGTTTAGCTCATTTAAAATATTTTATTGTTTAGGCTAATTACGAAATTACTACACCGTCAGAGCCAACTCCATCTGGAACACTGCTGAGCGCATTGCAAGAAAATATTGAAAAATACGTTGTTATACCCGAAAATAATCAGTCGGACACGCCTATAATATACTCGTACATTAATAAAGAAACAAGTTTATCAGAAGAACAGTGCGACTTAAAATCAATTAAAACAGATATCAACACTATTAAAAGTGACCTAAAATCCATTAATGACGATATGAAGACTATAATGGAGACCCTGAACACAACACTAAATAATCAAGGCGTAATACATGATAGACTTAAATCGATATTGTTAAAAGTGACTGAACAACAAGTTATGAATGAAGAATTCATTAAAAAATCTATTACAGAGAAACAAAATCACTCATTCGCGGTAAAACCAATTAGAGATTTAAAGGATTTAGAAGACTTCGAAAAGAATTTAATGTATTCTGATTATAGAGAAGATTTGCAAAGAAAGTTAAGTGTGATGTGCACTAAAGGCACAGGACAAGGAACCACAAGTGCATATGCTATTATTGATATTATGTTCGAAAGACAGTTTTTCAAATTGTGTTCATGGACTGGAGCCTCACGTTCCCAAAATGAACCTACAGAAAAGATCTGTTTCAAAGGTTTCTCCAAGACTATCGGTTTCTTTTTTGATTTAATTCACAAACTAGATTCGTCGTTTCATTTAACTGACTGTCATAAATTTTTTAAAACAATTTTGCGAAATGCTGATCAACGGTGCAAAATCGAACCAAAACGAGCTTCTACAAAAAAATGCAGAGGAAAAAAATGCGTCAAAAAGACTTCTTCCGAAAATTTGGTTACAAATGAAACGCCTCCTAAGCAGCCTCTTATAGAAAAACAAGCCACTGGTAACCAAATAGAAGTTGAAGATGTTACAGGGGAAATTTTTGTCTGAAATGAAAAGATTTTTGATAAGGTTTTTAAGATTTTTGATACCATTTTTTAATTAATGATTCTAGATACTCGTAAATAGGTACCTGAGTATTTAATTTTGATCTAGTTACTAAAGCTATTGTTGTTGTTATATGTTGTATACAAATGGTATCTATGTTGAAATTATGTAACTAAAACTAACAAAAATGAACTACCAAGTTCATTTTTATTAGTTTTAGTTGATTTTTAAAAGACAATGGGGTTACTTTTTTTTTCAATACTTTTTTGATTACTTTTTATTGAGAATATTTATGGTTTTTAACTTTCATTTATAGTTGAAAACAGTTACTTTACTGTAATCGTGCTAATCGTGAGACTAAAGATAATTGAGTTGAACTTTGTTGATATTTTATTGTTAAATAATTGAAGCATTTATAATAGGTTTCTAATTATCTTTATAACATAGCTAAACTGAAATATTTTGTTAACTTTAGTAATGTTTTATTTGTTATAACTTATAACGTTTATCAGTGCAAGACAGCTAAGATCATTTAGTACGAAGAAGCTTTAATAATGAAACATAATGTAGCTGATAACTTATGATTGAGACTGATTGCCAAGACTTAAAAAAATATCTAATTTTGAATAAAACATAATTTTAATGAAATATTGTTTTATTTTATGCACTTTATACAAAAAATTCACAGCGTATGTAACAATGGTAAGAAAAATATCTCTGAGTTATATGTAATACTAACAAGTTTACATTTTACATTTTGAACTTTGCAAGTTACCTCCGATTTTTCAATAGCAGCACAATCGCATTTATAAATATTCAAAAAAGATGATTTTAATGGTTTTTCGAAAGCATCGTGGATAATATCAAAACGAAATCCAGTAATTTCTATTTCTTTGTTGTCTTTCAACATGACGGATTTTAATTCTATTACATGATTTTCGTCAGTAAGAAACCACTTGTCTTCATTTTTTGATGATAAAATATATGTTTCTAGGTGCAAAACCAATAAGCCGCTTCGCTGGTTCTTTTTAATAAATGGATAGTGTACAATTTCTTCGTTAAGATGTTCTGTTTCGATTAACTGTTTTTCAATTATTCTTCTTGCAACTTGCTGTAATGGATTTTTTCCTTGTCTGATAGTTTGTTTAATAGCGTATAGTTTATTTTCAAAAGGATATGCATTAAACTTTTGCAAAATTCCAAATTTTCTTACTTCCTCAACTATATGTATTAAATTATGTATGTTACTAGTAACGTAGTCTCGCCCGTAGAAGGTCTTAAAACTTTCTGTAAAATCTTCTAACATTTTTTCAGCAATCCGCAAGAGTGGCAAATGCTTTTCATTTGAACAAATCGTTATGGCACAAAACAAGTTTAAAAAGTGATAAAATGGTTCGGGTTTGAGCACGTGTTTCAAAATTATAACACTTAGATAATAAAAAAAAGATCGGTACTCGGAACCTTTCCAGTGGGCCAAAACATCTACAGATCTCATTTTTCTGTGTATTTCTTTGGGCATTTGACAATTCAGTAAAAAACTATTGACAATATCAATATCTCGAGCACTCCATTTGGTTAGGTATTTTCCTAACTTTCCATCACGCCATCCAATCAACAACCGTTTCATCAAACCAAGGTCTATTAGGTGTAATGAGTCTGCCACAGGAAAATCCTCTATCATATCTATGTTTAATTTCAATAATGGAGAGTCATGTTTGTGGTGTTCTTCATATTTTTTTTTACGAAAGTCTTTATCGTTTCTTTTAGGACAATCGAACTTAGGAAATGTTACAGTGTTTGATTTATGTGAATATTCGCCAATCACCGTACATTTCAGACAACCATGCTTTCCATTAAAATTTACGACACCTGTAAAAAATGTATTTTAATAACAGTAGTGATAGACAAACCATAATTTTTCATCAACGCAGCCCTGTTACTGTTCAGAAAGCTATAATGAACAATCATAAAGATTATACTTAAGCAATATTAAATAACTAGCCTTCCGCTCGCGGCTTGGCCCGAGTGCACTACATTTTATATCGTGAGACCTGTGCCCTATCTACTTACCAAATTTTATCCAAATCTGTTTAGCCGTTGTGGAGTCAAAGCGGAACAAACATCCATATTTTTACATCTATATTTATCATATAAAAAAGAGTGTAAAAGAGTCCTTCAACAAAGTTTGGCAACGCACTAGCAATTCCCCCGGTCTTTCAGGTATCTATGGGTGGCGGTGATCACTTAACATCAGGTGGACCGTCGGTATGATCTTCTAGTTATAAAAAAAAAACAATTCGAAACTTGCCTTTAATCAAGGCCCTTGCTGGGGAATCACAAATGAAGGCTCTTATTTTGACTTTGATTCTAGATTCACTTGACGACAGGGCTAATCCATCTTCTTCAAGTTCCCTCATTTCTTTCACAAAAGACCCCAAATATGCATTCAGATCAGATGGCTTACCTTCACCAGAATAAATCCCTTAAAAAAAAGTTTTAGTAATATTATATATATGTATATAACTTAATTAAGCACCTACGATATTGAAATATTGTATATTTACCAATCACAAAAGGAGAAATGTGGGATATTTCAAAGATGTTACACAAAATAGGCCAGAGTTGTTGTCTTGAACTTTTGTATACTGGCAACCCATCTATGTTTATATTTAATGAAATCGTATTTGTTATACTATTCAAATCCAGTCCCTGTAGCGTATTTTTTTGGCATTTAATCAATCCGTTGTGCCAGTACTGTCCTGGATCCGAAATTGTAATATGCAACGTTTCTTTGTTGGTATGTAATAAAGACCGTGCATCTTTAGGTAAAATATTACTTAATCTTTTGTTTAAAATAGTGGATAGTTCGTTCAGGGCTAGGTGGGTTATATTAAATTTTATAGCCCAGCTTTGCATATCTTTAAGCAATTCATGATTTTTTTCATAGTCAGTGGTTTCTTCGTATTCTTCTTCCCAATTTTCATCTTCTTCACTTTCTGAGAGGTGGGCTAAGGGAGAAAAAATATTTTTGGTCGCGGAACCCTCATTTACTTCATCTGCGTTTGCGCTTGACGTGTTTGATTTACTTCCTGATCCTGTTGATATTATTCCTGAAGAACCTGGCTTCATTAATTCTTTATACCTATTTTTCACTTTTCTCCTGTAACCACCACTCCTTTTCAATCGTTTCCAATCGCTTAAATTCATGTTCAACTTATTTTCTCAGGACGAAAGGGAACACCTGAATCTCAACAAAATGGCTAACGTTTACTAATAAAGTTATTGATCTAGTAGCTTATAAGCTTTTTTGATCAAATAGCGCTCTTACTAAGTACTATTAGATTTAAAAGAATCTCGAGCAAAACTATAACGGCGCAAACTTATAGTGATCTCAGCTAAGTATGTTATAATTTCTTGTTTTCCCACAAAATGCTACTATAGGATCAAAATATTATTCTGTATTATTTAGTTTTAATGTAAACAATTGGACCGATTTATGCAAAAATGATCCAACCCACAATCTCGACAATTTCGAGTTTTTGTGACTTATGTACTCTAAATAAGGTATATTTTAACATATCAAAGACTCGGAACTCTATGTTAATAATTGACGAAAATCCGTATGGTCCAAACCACAACTGTCATAGCGAACATCATTTTTTCATAATGCATAAATGTTTCAAGCTATTAGAATCATTTTTGCATTTTCTTGGTTGCCCTGATATAGGTTTTTTGTTTTTTGCTATAATGATTCAAACTACTTGGAACAATAATGCTTTTTATACAATATGGAAAATATTATAAAAATCATTCTGCTTAAATGTTCCAATAACCTTGAATCATTTTAACTCAATTCCAAATAACATTCGACTACAGAAGTATACTGATTCAGACCACATGACTATTCTATTTAATTAAAGAAAAACGAAAAATTCAATTCTTAAAAAACGATTCACGGTTAAATATAAAATTATCATTAATATCTCGGCTAAAAAGTAAACAAAATATTATTTTTATACCGAAAACTTTAATGAAATACGTATATAACTATTTAAACCTTCTATCTTTTATTGCATTTTTTTGTACCTGCAATAAAATTGTATGTTTTGCATGAAATTTATTCTATTTTTTTAGAATAATGTGGTCATGTAGACAAACTTATTGAAGATCATTTTTGCATATTTCTAAACCAACCATTTCAAATGCGCTAAAGTTTTGCAAAAAAGATTCAAGTGAGGTGGATCGTTTTTGTAAAACTTTAAGCGCAGTGAAAAATTACTGTTAAAGTTTTACAAAAACGATCCACCTCACTTGAATCTTTTTTGCAAATAATGCTGCTGCGTGTTTTCTTCATTTAAATTTTAACACAAAATGAACTTCAGAGCTTGAAACGTTTTTGCAATTTTGAAATGAAAACTATATTATACTTTAATTGAATAAACAAAAAGGATCCACTTCGCAATTTATGGCAAATTTGTTTATTAAGTAATTGTTGAGTAAATACTATTGTGTCATTAAATATTTTTCAAAACAAAAAACTGCACTCATTGCAAACATTATTACTTTATTAGGTTGTGGGTAGGTACTTTAAATAAACTTACCTACTCGCGCCGCTGCAAACGCGTAATATGTGCGGCTGCAGCGGGCGGAGTGGGGAGCGGGCGTCGTCATTTCGTACTGATCTCGTCTATTGAAACGTTGTGTGAAATTTATTGCTGCGTAGTAAAAATAAAGAAAAGTGCATGAGTAACATCTCATTGTAATTGAATTTGTTAAATTGTGTTTTGTAAAGTTGGTGATTCGAGTTTTTATCAAAAGTTTAGTCTTAAACCTAGAAATGAATAGAAAAGATTCAATATTAAAAAGTGTACGTAAAAGAACAGATGCAGGGCAAAAAGATGATGGTAAGTAATTTTTAACCGACTTCACAAAAAGGAGGAGGTTCTCAATTCGCCTGTATGTTTTTTTTTTTTTTTTTTTTTTTTTTTTTTTTTTTATGTGTGTTAGCTCATAACTTTTTTCTGGGTGAACCGATTTGGATGAATCTTTTTTTATTTGATAGGTGGTGCTTCACATGTGGTCCCATTTAAATTTGATCAAGGTCTGACTAGTAGTTTTTGAGTTATCCTTAATACTGCAGATTTTATCCACTTAGTTTATATGGATGATGTGTTAATAATTTCCTGTCACTGTTATTTACACACCAAGTAGTGGTATACGAATTTGTGTGGGGTAGGTACCGCAACTAAAAAGTGAAAAATAAAAACTTTTTTACAAAAAAACAACCGACTTCCAAAAAAAACACTAAAAGACGTGAAAAATAACTTTAATTTCGGAAGTCGGTGGCCAAACACGAAAATACAAAACCAAAGGCACCGACTTCCGAAATTAAAGTTATTTTTCACGTCTTTTAGTGTTTTTTTTGGAAGTCGGTTGTTTTTTTGTAAAAAAGTTTTTTATTATTGTAGATAGCTACTGGTAATAATTATTAATATGTCTCGTAGATATTTTACGATCGCGTTGTGTTTATGTACCTACTCATATTCTTTTAAATTGTTTTCATTGCAGTAACTTCTGTGGTTTATGTATTTTATAATCATATTTTGTTACAATAATTACTATTACGTGCAGGTGACATTATCTACTTAATCTACGGATGAACTTTTAGGTATATTTAGCCGCTAAATAACCTTTATGCCCGGCTTGCTACCTATACATTTTACTCAGAATAAGTTGGTAGGTACCTAGAAACACAGCTATAGGTGAGCTCCAAATTATTTGGAACTAACCTACCTACTATCTAACTACAGCCGACCGTACGTACCTACTTACTTATTATTTACCTATTTGCATTTTTTTTGTTTTGCCGTAGAAGGTGGCGGTTCGCTTCTTAATTATTCACATCTCTCAAAGAAATGTAAGAGGAGTGATAACATTATAAGGATGGTTCAGAAAGACTATTGCAATAAAAACTCTCGTCAAACCGCTCAAAGTAAGCTAGGTAAGAACACATAATACTAGGTATCTACTTATTTCCACATTGTTTTTAAAGTGTTTTTTAGAAAAAAAAACAGCTGTTTTATACAAAATGTTTATACCTACTTAACCAAAATGTGTGAAACAGCTGATTTGCTTTTTCGCGCTTTGTTTGAGACCCTATATTGAACGTGGCCCGACGTAATTTTAAATAGGTGGAACGTAAAGAGTTAAAGTACTTATCAGGGATACAAAAATATACACGACGGCTCCATATTGTTTCAGATGACGAAAATCAACAATCTTGTACGTCATCGCCAATCAGAGAAATGTCTCCAGAAACGGAAAAAATTTTCAACATTTTGACAAATGAGATGCTTGAAGAACCTTGTGAAGACTCTTTTGTTGAACGGTGCTCTGAAAATCCACTTCAGGGGATTGTTAGTATTAAAGATAGTTCACATTTTAATGAAAGGCAAACATATGTAGAAGCAAGCGACAGTAATGATGAGGAAACGGTATGCCCTTTTAAGCCAAAAGATGTCATAAACTCTATGTCGGGGTCAGAATGCACAGTAGTTCAGCGCATTGACAATACTCAAAGTCGACAAGAAACATATATCGAGGCAAGTGATGACGAGGAATTAGCCTCTTGTTTACAGCGAGATTGCACGAATGAAGTACGTAACTTGAAAGATCGGGAAAGATCTTTTATTTTAGAGAATGCTATTGAAGAAACCGAAGTTAACAAATCGCCAATCAATGTTAGCCAAATGGCTTCTGGCGAAGTTTTCCAAAAACGAATATCTGAAGGTAAGGTACTATTTAATACCAGGACAGTAAAATGTTCGTTAGACTAAAGTTCAAAATACAATAATCAACATCTTAATTTTATTGCAATTAATCTTTCAGATAATGATGATGTCAGTAGTCCAACGCTACTATCCAATTTGTCAATTCCTCCGCCGTCATATTCACCTCTGACTCCACATATAACAAAGAGTGTTCCTAATGATGCGCACATTGCATTTGACCAAATAGTTGAAGAACCAACATCACCGAGATTAGAAGGTACTATTATTTACATTAAAATTCCTAAATGATGACTGTTTTATGTATGTATGTATGTATGTAAAATTATTATTATAAAAACAAAAAACCCGACTGCTTAAAAATAATGAACTGAAAAGGGAAAAACAAGTCTCACAATGTATATTCAAATTAGTTAAACTAAATACTTTAAGGCGCTGCAGGCGGGGACAAACAATACTTTGTTACCTACTGGCACAGAAGGATCTAGCAAAACTACGTTTAAAGCAATCCCGATTAATATCATATTATTGTTAAGAAAATTAAATTGGATTGTCAGAACCACTTATTTTTCATGTTTCAGATAATGATGGCGTTACTAGTCCAACGCTACTTTCCAATTTGTCAATTCCTCCGCCGTTATATTCACCTCTGACTCCTTATATAATGAAGAGTGTTCCTAATGATACGCACATTGCATTAGACCAAATAGTTGAAGAACCAACATCACTAAGATTAGAAGATAATGATAACCTAACATATAACAGTGACGATAGCGTAAGAGATCCAGATTTTATAGCACAAGATACCACAGATTCAGAAAGTGACACTGATTGTGACGAAGTAAGAATCAAAACCACACAGGCATTAATCCATTCTCCGAGTACGGCAACTGAAAAAAGAAAATCAACGGAGAGACTTAATGTTGAAGATGTTATGGAAGAAATAGAACGTGAAACAGAAAATAACACCGAAGGAAGTGAAGAAGCGGAAAAACAAATTAATTACCGACAAGAAATTGCTAACGATATCGTATGCAGTTTAGAGAATGCACCAGAAAACGAAAATGAAGGTCGTAAAAAAAGAGGAAGGAAACTCAAACAAAAATACAGTCGTCAGGAAATTAAAGAAAGGAAATACAAAAATTTACCTTACCAAACTAAAAAGAAGGAAGTATCATCTAAAAAATTCATAGATTTTAAATGTTCATGCAAAAAAGATTGTGCTAATTTAGTTTCAAAAGAAGATAGGGAACGAGAATTTCATAGATTCGTACATCTTGAATCGTACGCAGCTCAAGTTTTGTACATAACATCTAACATTACAGAAAGCAAAAAGAAACGAAGTTACGTTACATTATGCTCCCCGTCGAAGAGGAAACCTCGCGAATTTATTCGCACGTATACACTTGGCAATATACCTGTTTGTCGAGACATGTTTTGTAGAACTCTGCAAATAACACCTCAAAAAGTTACTGTCAGTCTTCGAAAAAAACGCAATGACAGAGAAATAAAAGATAAAAGAGGAGAAACAGCAGGCGGATGGAATAAAACGCCACAAAGACATATTGAGCTTATTATCGATGTTATCAAAAGGTTGCCAAAATACGAGTCACATTATCGTAGAGAAAAGAACAGCGATGCTTTATATCTGCAGCCAGGAATGACGGTACCAAAAATCTACGAATTGTTCAAAATAGAATTCGAAAAAGAATTTGGAAAAGATGAAAAATGTCCATCCTTCAATGTTGTTAGACATATTTTTGTACAAAAATTCAATTTGAGGTGCAAGAGCCTTAAGAAAGACACGTGTAACAAATGTGATCTTTATGAAATGACATTGAAAAATTCTACTACCTCAGCTGAAAGAGCAAATGCCCAAAGAGAAAAAGAAGAACACCAAAAAATTGCCGAAGATTTAAGGAAGAAGCTGAAGGAAGATTTTGAACAGGCTAAAACTTGTGAAGAAACTGAATGTCTGACTTACGATTTGGAGAAAACCTTGCCTTTACCTAGAATACCGACCAATATAGTTTTCTACAAAAGGCAGTTATGGGTATACAACTGCGGTATACACTCGGCTTCCAACGGTGTTGGGAATTGTTTTGTTTGGGCTGAAGGCGAGGCAGGCAGAGGGGCCCAAGAAGTGGGTTCATGTTTGAGGAAATATATTAAGTGCGTGCTACCTCCTACAGTAAAAAAATTGATTTTGTGGAGTGACTGTTGCGGAGGGCAAAACAGGAATATCAAAATCGTTTTGATTTTAAAGGCTTTATTAAATAGACACCCCACTCTCGAGACAATCAGCTTCCGTTACCTAGAATCAGGACACACTTTCCTACCAAATGACAACGACTTCGCTAAAATTGAGACTCGACTCAAGCAATATGAAAGGATATACTCCGTGGATGATTATATTGCCATTATGAAACAATGCAAAAACAAAAATCCTTTACAGGTCCATAAAATGGAAAGTTGTGATTTTGTTGGATCTCAAATTCTAGAAAAGAAAATAGTTAATAGAAAAATATTTAATGATAAGAGCAAAGTAAACTGGCTCAAAACAAAAGAAATTTTAATCACAAAAAAGACTCAACATTCTTTGTTCATGAGAACTTCCTTTAATGAGGACTACAAAGAACTGAATATTAAAAAGAAATTAAAAGGTGTTGATTTGGGTGTCATAGAAGAAGATTTGCAAGAATTATGGCCTTCAGGAAAACTGATTAACAAAAAGAAGTTAAACGATTTGAAATCGTTATTCCATCTCATACCAAATGATTGCATTGGTTATTATAAAAAACTGAAGGGAGACGATGCAATAATAGACGATATAGATGGTTATTGTGATGAACCCGACTTTGATTTGGATGAGGAGTAGGGTAACATTTGTGTTTTTTTAAATAAAATAAAAATAATAAACATTTTTAAGCTTTTATTTTTGTCATAGTTTGGAACATTTTTGCATTTTTCTTTCCGCAGCCTACACAGCTAATTCCATACAAAATGTATTATGTAATAATGATCCACGCGCAAGTTTTCTTGAATATCTACGAAACTATTAAAATTTATTTACTAAATACATGCATGTAAATTAGTTTAGAACACTTAGAATAACATAAAATTAAAAACATAACATTTAGAACTACAAAGCCAGAGAAATACCGAAATAAACTTTAAACTCTATTATCTCGAAATGAGGTTAGTGTGGACTGAATAATTTTTGCTTAAATCGGTCCAATTATAGGAGACTTATTCCTAAAAGTGTCCTAAAAAAAAATCTTGTAGCTAACTAGAAGACTGAGTTATAAAAGCAAATGCTCTTGAGAATATCTAAGCTTGTGAAATGCTATTACTAGTAAATGTGTCCTATAAATGTTTTAGAGGTCAGTCTTGTAGCGAACTATAAGATCGAGATATAAAAACGAATGTACTTGAGTATGTAAAGGCTTGGCTAATGCTATTACAAGTTAAATAGTCTACCGCAATACTTTATAAGAACGTTATTAGTAGTGACAGACTTATAACCTTTCTTTATAGGATTACTTTGCTAGTTGGGATATGCCTTTGCCTATTTTTTAATGCATGCTTGTTTTGAAAATGAAATGTTCTTGCATTTTTTATTATTTTATTGAATTTATTTTGTAATGTGAAATAATAATAGAATATAAAAACGTAATTCTCTTCAGACAAATGACGATATTGCTACTACGTCGACATCTCAGGAAAAAATTGGCATAAATGATGTTTTGAGTTTGACCAGTTCAAAAGAGTACTATGATTCTGACTTAGAAAGTATAGCGTCATCATCAGTATCAGTCAAAAAATCAAAACTTAATCAACTAACTATGGATTCATGTGTTAATAATATTAAAGCATTCCATGGTAAGATTTTTTGTTATCTACCTAATAAATTACCTACTTTGTTGATTATGGTCATTGTACATTTATGGGCGGTGATAATGTATCTCCAATTTTTTTTTTCAGTAAACGGACAAAAGTATGGACAACTAAGTAATGCTATCATGTCAATGATTTGCAAGGATACATTGCCATTAAATACAGTTGAAAAAGAAGGTTTCACAGACTTAATGAAAACAGCAGTGCCTTTATATAAACTTCCTTCACGGCAGACAATTACACAAATGATAGATGACAAATATGATGTTCTTTCTTTGCAATTCAGAGAAAAGCTTTTAGAAGTAGAGTCAATATGTTTAACTACGGCCATCTGGACAGATACACATAATACTAGAAGCTACATGGGTTTAACTGGACATTTTATATATGAATATGAACTAATCAGTATAAATTTTGGTGTGTCCTATTTAACTGAGCCCCATAATGCTGAGTATTTATGCCAAGTATTAATAAAAATGACTACAAAATGGGGTAGAACTTCAGAAAAAGTTGCAGCAGTTGTTACTGATAATGGTGCGAATATCGTCAAGGCCGTAACAATTGCATTTGGCAAACAGAAACACTTATGGTGTTTTGCCCACACTTTGAATTTAACAGCTCAAAAACCTTTTGAAGAAAAAGGTGGTATTGAAAGTGCCAAACAGTTACTAAATACTGTAAAAGATATAACTAGATACTGTAAGCAAAATGTAAATGTAACTGATGCTCTTCGTAAAGCGCAAAATGATATAACAGTACCACTCAAATTAATTCAGTCAGTTTGCACACGATGGAATTCAATTTACTATCAGCTAGTTCGGTTTGTAAGGTTATCGGAGCTACTTGCCCCGATATTACTCAATTATCCGAAAGCTCCACCTATGTTAACAGCCAGTCCACTAGATGGTATCAAAGATCTTGTAAATATTTTAAAACCTATGGAAGCTGTGACAAAAGAAGTATCCGTAGAGAAATTTGTAACGTCAAGCAAAATTATACCAATAGTTTCCTGTCTTTTGAAAACATATAGTACAATGAAAACAGAAACAGATGTCGGCGCTGCGACCAAAAATTTAATATCGGAAGAATTAAAGAAGAGATTTGGTACAGTGGAACAAGTACATGTGTTAGCTATCACCACACTGCTGGATCCAAGATTCAAGAAAATCCATTTTTCTGATAGAATAGCATGCTCCAGCGCTATTGATAAAATTAATAGTATGATTGTAGCTTCAAAAAAACAATTGGAGAATAAATTAAGTAATGAAGATCCAGGAAATAATTTTGAATGCCAGCTAGAGAAAGCAGACGAATCGAACATTTGGGAATTCCATAACATATTAGTAAAAAATCAGCTACAATTATTTCAAGCAGAAAGTGAAGGCAAGGTTTACAAGACGAATTGAAACATTATTTAACACAGCCTGTCGTCGACTTTAAAACGACGGCTCCTATTACATATTGGTATCACCAAAGAAATTCCTTGTGTGCTTGTGCAACAACGATTGCCAACAAATACTTCTGTATAGTTGGAACATCTGTTCCTTGTGAAAGGCTTTTTTCTACTGCGGGAAATATTGCGACTGATGAAAGGAGTCGTTTAGATCCTGAGCGATTAGATAAGTTAATTTTTTTAAAGTCACTCGACTTAAAATACTGGGAAATGTAATTGCTTGTTAAATTTGTATTTAACTTTAATAAAATATTATAAACTTAAAATTTGATTAATTTATTGACTGACTTACATAGGTGAGACTAGAAATTTAAACTGCCACATTAGTTTAGTGGTTGCAAGTACTACTGCTGCTGAGCAAAAGATTCTGGGTTCAATCCCCACCTCTACCTATTCTTTCGGAGGAATATAGGTGTGATATTATGTTTATTAATTTAATAACTTCTATCCAATTACTTGTATTTGCGATAAATGGTCATCAATAATATCCTGTATTTATATTAGGTATGTTTGAAATTGGCGCGATTAAACGAAAATCGATCTTTTAATGCTCGATTTGAACAAGAATCGATTATAGTATGCTCAAATTCGAATCGAATCGGAGATCGTTTTTTTTTAAAGAGGTTCGACCTGCCTACTAATTTTATTGCAGTATCGGGTTGACCTTTTCCATAGAAACTATTTAGGCTCTGAGAACCATGGCCCGACGACGCACCGTTTCCGAGTTAGGAACTTTTCAAATTGTTTGATTTTTTTGTAAAACGCTCTATATTTCCAAAATGGTAGCTCGGATGAAAATCTTTTTCGGAAAGAATTGTTGCTCTAGTCGAAAACCATGAGATGATGTAAGAAAATCCGGGAAAATAGTTTTTTTTTTTTTCAAACGTTTATATTGCAAAAAATATTGTTATAAGTGTATGCCCGGTTCTCGTTACGGTAAAGTTTCAGCCTACGTTAACAGTACTAAAATACTTTCGTGCGATCCAAATTGTTGTTTAGTTGCTATTAATATTTAATCCAAGTTTTTCTGTATTTCATTGTTTTTATTAATTAGTTTTATTTTATATTTGTTTATTTTTTTATTTTTCGTTGTTCATTAGTTTTTGTTTGGTAGTTTCATGTTTTTTTAATTTGTAGGTTTAATTTGTTTTATTTTTAAGCTTGTAATTTTTTTTCTCATTAGTTAAGTTGTAGTTTTTATTAGTTTTAGTTTGTAGTTTAGTTAAAAATATGGATCCGTTTGATTTAATTTTGGACAGAAATTTAAGTATCGTTGAGCTCCTTAAGTTCTGAGTTGAGCTGCACGGTTACTGACAAATGCGTGCACTGACTGGACAGGTCCACTTAATCTGTGTGGTTCTTTCCTCAAAAGACCATTTCAGACACCAATCTACATGGTTCTCAAACATTATGTCCGATTTTTTTATATACACATTGACATTGTTGAATTTTATATACACAATGACATGAGTATTTACTTGTAAAGTAGTATGTTATTTTAATTATTGTGAATGTGAGGATTATGTGGGTCATTGCTTTTTTTTTTTCGCAGTTAATTTTTATCATGATCTGGCAGATTGAGTAATTTATGTGGCCTACCCAAATGTCCTTTCTTTGGTATTGTTCGTCGAATCGTTGAGCTCCTTAAGTTCTGACTTCCTGAGTTGAGCTGCACGATTACTGACAAATGCGTGCACTGACTGGACAGGTCCACTCAATCTGTGTGGTTCTTTCCTCAAAAGACCATTTCAGATACCAATCTACATGGTCTTCACATGATCTGACCAAGATTATGTCTGGACTTTAAAAGAGACTGTGACCTCTGAGTTTGTTTCGGCCTTTCTTCTCAGAGTAGTCAGATAGGAAACGCCGACCTCATCTAGTTTAAAAATATGATTGACGTGTAAAAGTGTTTGTACAAACCTACTTACAGAAATAAAATCATTTATCATTTATCATTTATCATTTATATGGAATTATGCTGCGGCTATTTCCAACTAGGAGCCACCGTTTTGCCGCTTCAATGGCCCTTATTGAAGCGGCAAAACGGTGGCTCCTAGTTCCGTCGCAACCACCGCGCTGCCCAAGATGTAGCTGTCCGATGAATCCGGAACGCAACAGCAATTATAAGTTGGGGTTTAAATGGCGTTGCAGGAGGGCAGGCTGCAACGTCATTAGGTCTCCTTTAAAGGGGATCTTTTTTGAACGCAACAATGTGTCAATTTTAAATACGCTCAGGCTTTTGCTCCACTTCTTTTGGAGAGACAAAGTATCACAGGCCGCAAGAGACGTAGGGGTGACACGCAAAACGGCCATACAAGTGTATCACTATTTACGCGAGGTCTGCGATGTGGCCGAAGCTCATGACCGCGATATGATCAGCGGGGACAACGAAATAGTGGAGGTCGACGAATCTCATCTTTACACCAACAAATACCACAGGGGTCGATTATTGCAGCGGCAAACGTGGTCCTCTGGTTACATAAGCCGACTCACAAAAAAAAAATCACGTGGAGCTGATTCCTAATAAAAATAGTGCCACATTAGATCTAATAATCCAACAAAATGTTAGACCTGGCTCCTACATTATGTCTGACCAGCACCGGTCATACAAGGGCGTGCACTTGAGACTGGGTATTCGTGGACATTGCAGTGTCAATCACAGCCGACAATTTACGGCAGGGACTGTCAATGTCCCTGTGGATCCCAGTCTTGGAATCCCAGTACCAGGCACAAATAATGTTCGGTGCAAAGTTCGTACGAATACAATAGAGCAGCAATGCTTAAAATTAAAACGCCAATGTCGCAACTGTAGGAGTCAGCGGCGGATAGAGTGGTACATGGGCGAATACATTTACCGGAAAAATATTTTGAAAAGCCTACCCACGGACGCAGCTAGGTTCCGCCGTTTACTGAGTGATATACATAGGGTATACCTAGGACTTGGAAGGAATGGTATCCAAATTCGAAATTGCTGATGTGGGCCCACTTGTCCCCGCCGATAATGTAAGAAGGTTGGCCGACGTGGCCTGGTACTGCATATTCACATTATACCCTATAAGCGTCTAAATATTGAAGGTGCACGCCCTTATTAGAGGTGGCCCTAATCTTTGTCCTACCAACACCTCTCACCCTCACAAACGATACTCAGTCACGCTGCGACATAGCAATTAAAACTAATACTGAGGTGTAGTATGTACTTAGTAGGTAAGATCTATGTTATAAAATATATTGCATTTGTATAAGCTGAGTATGTTGTGATAAATGGTAATCGATCGGGTACAGTTGTTTCAATAATACTAGTTCCCTACATGGCGACCCTGCCACGCGCGCCTGCGCTGTCTGCGCGTGACGCGATTTTACTCTTGGTATAGTGTTACTGCTCCAAAACATGCCAAAGAAATAATTACGGTGCAACAACTATACGTTTTATTACTAAATAAAAATAATAAAAAACAGTGGACTGTCATTATGTGTCGATCAAACGTGGAAAAGGAGACAGTCTTCTTAAACCAGAATGCTGTGGGTTCGAACAATGCCCATTGATCACAACTGACACTGACACAACTGACACTGATCGTGGAACAGAAATCGTGTCTTCAGTAATGGAACAGGAATGTACACTTAGGAATAAACAAATTTACATCCACTGCCTATCACCATCAATCTGTCGGTGCCCTTGAAAATTCACATAAAAATCTCGGTACTTTTTTGCGAATACAGTGTGTTGGTAATAAAATATGACTACAGGACAAGAACTGTTCTGCTGCTTCATTAAAGTAGTTAACTATTCCTAGTACACAATAATAGCTGGGAAGAAACCAACTATTTTAGTCCAACTAGGCACTGATTTGAACAGTTTTTCAGACAAGTTCTAGGTTATTTAGTTCCTAGTATTAGCGACATTAAGAAGATGAGAAATCAGTAATGAGGTCTAGAAATAAAACAACTTGTAGGGGCATATGATTTTATTAATTTTCCACATCATCCCTTGTTAATATTCCATCCAGGAATGACGCCAGTGCTTCTATGCTCTCTTGGTACCGAGCCCAACCCAAATACCACACAATGGTCATGATGTGAGCACATCAGCCCACTGTCCGTTGTCCAGAGATACAACTACAATAATAGCTGATTATTTTATCATCCCAACTTGATTCTTCCCTTGCCAGCAATATATAGGGGCAAGTGCTGTACCTATGGACGCTTTTACCTGTGGACACCGTTAATTCTGGGGAAACGGGCAACCCTAAAATTCTAATTTGAACGCAGCCATAAGCATTTGTCTATGGTTGACAGATTTGACGTATCGCCATCTTTTTTTTTCCGTGTTGTTTTTGTTATGCCGGCGCAGAAAGTTTTTGGACTGAAAAAGTAAGTTTTTTAGCTGTATTTGATTAAGTTTTACAGTGAAGTTCTAGAACATAACTGATAGATTATACGTGTAATGTGGTCTCTGTAGTTTCTAGCTTATCTTCTTGATTTTAACTAATGCTTTAACCAACGTACCGGTGGACCTGGATCTATTATGTTTTTTTTGCGGAAATTTGTACCTATGGACAAACAACTGTGTGTCCCTGTGGACTGTCCACAGGTACAAAATTGTGTTTGTACCTATGGATAGTTCAGGTTATTTTTTTTTAATATCTTACTGATTAGTTGTATCTTGTATTTTTCAGTGCCTCGCAGTAAAACCGGTATAAAAAGAAAAGGTATATGTCTAGAAAACCTAAAGGAAGCCGTTAACGAAGCAAAACAAGGGAATTCCGAAAGAAAAGTTGCTGAAAAGAAGCTTCACGAAAACAAAGATTAAAAAAAAGAATCTTTTCAATTATTAAAAAATGACGTAAGGATGGTATTTTCTCCGGAAGAATAGGCGTTGCTGAGTAAATATTTAAGAAAGGCTGCATTTCTACATTTGGGTTTGACTGCAAAACAATGCAGAGAACTGGCATATGAATATGCAGTATCAATAGCGAATAAAAATATACCTAGTAGCTGGGAATTACAAACGATGGCTGGAATTGGATGGCTGCGAAACTTTAGACAGCGGTTTCCAGAATTATCATTGCGTAAACCCGAGGCAACCAGTATAGCAAGAGCGACGAATTTTAATAAATTTAATGTGACAGCATTTTTCAATAATTTAGAATCTGTTATGCAAAGATATAATTTTGCACCAGGCTCGATATACAGGGTGTCCAAGAACCTGGCGTCCAACTGGATTCCCACGATGCCCCAAGTTCTAACAGTACTCAGAAAACTATTTTAAAAAATCCACCCCATGTACTTACAGAATTATACTGATTTCAAAAAAAAAGGGGAAATGAGCACCCTGTGACATACTTTTGAATGCTGTGACTGCTAATGCTGATAATTTCGATATTTCTTGGAGGTTTTGTAATCTAGGGTATTGCTGTGTCTAAATAGAATGTAAAAATAAAGTACTTATTGTACCATTTTAAAATAAAATATTATTTTAACTAAAGGTGATATGGAAAACTATTGAATTTCGCAACTTTGACCGACTGTAGTGTAAAAAAAATGTACCAAAATAGCCGCAAGCGTATAGCAAGTGACGTCAAATTTTGACGCGTTTATTCCTCTTTTTAAAAAGGTATAATACTTACACATTAATTTGAAAAAAAAAAAATTGATAATATTTTTACTCAACAACCCAATTTTTACGAAGTGCCTACCTACTAACGGTAACTGTCGGACCCTTTCTTATCTTAGAAACTGTTATGTTACTACTATTATTTACTTCGGTTCCAAGAGTGAGCAAGAAGGAAATACACACAGGTAGATGGGTTCCCAGTAGAATAAAAGCAAAGAATGTTAGTTTAAAGATATTTTATTACAATAAATGTTCAAAATGTTGACCACCCGCGGCAATACAAGCTCTCACTCTCCTTAAAAAGGACCGCTTTATGTTTCGCGAGTAACTTTTTTGACGTATCACCTGCACTGCTTGTGTTATCTTCTCACGAAGGTCAGCGATGTCATTAATGGGCTTCGCATAAACGAGCTCCTTCATAGTTCCCCAGAAAAAAAAATCCAGCGGATTTAAGTCAGGTGAGCGGGCTGGCCACGGGATTGTTCCTGATCGCCCAATCCACCTGTTCGGGTATTGCTCGTCCAAAAACTCTCTAACGGATACGCGAAAATGTGCTGGACAGCCGTCGTGTTGGAACCACATATCTGGTGGGGTCTCTTCTAGTAAGTTTGGCAAATCATTTTGAAGAAAATTTAAATATGATTCGCCAGTCAAATTCTCGGGCATCTCAAATGGACCAATAATATTCCCACAGAGAATACCGGTCCACATGTTCACTTTGAACCGGTACTGGGATTTATCTTCTCGCATCAAGTGCGGATTTTCCACATGCCACTCGTGCAAGTTGTGTAGGTTCATGTAGCCATCCTTCTTAAATGTTGATTCATCTGACCACAAAATTTTGTCGATAAAGTTTTCGTCTTCTCGATGTTTTTGCAGGATTGTTTCACAAAACGCGACTCGGCTCGGATAGTCTCGAGGTAAAAGACTTTGCACTCGCTGTACGTGGTACGGATGATATTCTTCTTTTTGGAGAATACTGTGTGCTGTGCTCTTCGGTATCCCCGTATCAGCTTCTATTCCTCGCACAGAGATGCTTGGATTTGCCGACACCGCCTCTAAAACTTCATCGCGTATGAAGTCATTTACGGGTCGTCCTTCACCAGCTACTTGATTGGGGAACCGCCCGTCACATAGTGATCTGTGCACATTAATGAAAACTCGATGGTCGGGATATCGCGTAGCCCTCGGATACCTTTCTCTGTAAAGTCTCGCTGCAGCTCGTCCATTACCTCTACATTCTCCATAAATGTAGTGCATATTTGCGTATTCTTGCGGAGTGTAGGTCGCCATGGTAGCACACACAAAACACAAACTGTCCAAACACAGGCAAAGGTCGTCGTAAAGAGTTCGTTTCAAAGTCCAGAGCACAAAGAGTAATCGAGTCCAATAAACAAAGCTTTAAATCGTAGTACGTGATCAATGGTAACAATAAGAGAGAGGTGCGTAGTAACGGCAGGAGGCAGTGACGCGTACTGACCGTACTGTTATCCTAAATAGCACGATCCCAGATAGCGTCACTATCTATCTCACTCGCACCTCTAACCTTTTTCTCCCTCACTCTTACCTGAATAATGGGGTACCATAAAGAAGAACCAGCAAATCGCAAAGATAGTTTCTGTCTTGCTCCCTCCTGTTGTAATAACGAATCACTATGGTGAGATGCATGCACATACCGTCCCTTACGGTCTAACCTGTTTTTTGAGAGGCCTGTTGTTATTTTTATGAGCATACAATAGTAATTCTTTAGAGGTTAGATTCAATTCGTCGTAAATTTTTCTTTCTAAGAATTCTGTAAGACATCGTAAAAATTGGGTTGTTGAGTAAAAATATTATCAAAAATTTTTTTTTTCAAATTAATGTGTAAGTATTATACCTTTTTAAAAAGAGGAATAAACGCGTCAAAATTTGACGTCACTTGCCATACTATTTTGGTACATTTTTTTTACACTACAGTCGGTCAAAGTTGCGAAATTCAATAGTTTTCCATATCACCTTTAGTTAAAATAATATTTTATTTTAAAATGGTACAATAAGTACTTTATTTTTACATTCTATTTAGACACAGCAATACCCTAGATTACAAAACCTCCAAGAAATATCGAAATTATCAGCATTAGCAGTCACAGCATTCAAAAGTATGTCACAGGGTGCTCATTTCCCCTTTTTTTTTGAAATCAGTATAATTCTGTAAGTACATGGGGTGGATTTTTTAAAATATTTTTCTGAGTACTGTTAGAACTTGGGGCATCGTGGGAATCCAGTTGGACGCCAGGTTCTTGGACACCCTGTATAATGTAGATGAAACTGGTCTGTCCACGGTTCACAAGCCAGGCAGAGTGTTGGCCCCTAAAGAAATACGCTAGCTCGGAAAAATGACGCCAGGAGAACGAGGAATACTACAATGATTGCCTGCATCAATGCTGTTGGTAACTCCATCCCTCCAGTATTTATTTTTCCAAGGGTTTTTTTCAAAGATCACATGTTGAAAGGAGCTCCACCAGGTTCACTTGGTGTTGCTAATCAGTCTGGATGGTCAACAGAGCCAATTTTCCAAAAGTTTTAGAAAAATTGGGCTTAGGCACTATTACATCTGATAAGTTGCTCAATACTAGGTCTAAAATTCTGTAGTCAGCATTTAGAATAGAATTAAATTGGTGGAGTACATTGATTGACAGGAAGTCCACAAGGAAGTACCCCAGTGAATTTTCATAATTAGATGGCGAGAGATGCAGGCCGTCATCACTCCTGTTCCATTCGACAAAACCCAAGTTAAAATCCCCAAGAATCACAACATCGTCGACATTATTTAGCACGTTGTTAACATTATTTAAGAAGGATTGTAGAGGATCCAGTTTGACAGGCGGTGGCATATAGATAACACAAAGTGCAATTTTCTTAGTGTTATTGTTAACAGTTAACTCAACAGACAACCATAAATCTTCAAAATCACTTTCCCAGTTATTCATTCTTACAGATTTAATTTTATTACTAACAGCGACCATAACCCCACCCCCATCTTTTTTAGATGCCTTAGAACTTAATCTTTTATATCGTTTTAAATTTATAGGCGATAATCGCATGCTTTAGTGAAATCTCCTAAGTGTATTTTTTGTTGTAACAGCATTAAATTAAAATGTGGAAATACCTCCTAACTTAACCAACGTATCTATTTTATGGAATTACCACCTATCTGTTACTGGACACGTCTATACGTGTTCGTTAGTTGTTTTGACTGACTCGGTGGTGGGCCCGCGGCGGGCCCAGCGCGGCGGCGGTGAGATGATTTGCACGGGTGCAGAAGAGACGAGGGGAGGGTATTTTATAATCGAGTAGTTAGTTTGAGGCAATTCGTGTTTGCGCGTGATTGTTCTATTAGTTTACCCGTAGGTATACGAGTTAAATAATTGTGTTTATAGTGTTATTCACGGGTTGACGAGTTCTAAAGGATAGCAGGTAAGAAATGCAAGTTATTTCATGTTAGTGATGACATTCAGTTCGTTTAATGATGACAATTAAACATGAGTTTTTTTTGTTGTAGATAGGATATATTTCTTCTAGGTTTTTTAATAGTTTGATGTATAAATGTATTTAGGAGGTATTGTCTTTGATTTTTTTTGCAAAATGTTCCGAATGGCAAGGCTTTATTAGGGAGTACGAGCTGGACAGATGTTTCATATACTCATACTGAAAGGTCGCGAGGAGAATAAACAGCCTCAAGCTACTACTTCATCGAACCCAGGTAAGTTTTTGTATTACCTAGTGAGTTGTGATTTCTGTGTTAGCTAATTCTAGAACTGATTCTAGGTTCTGATATGTTTTCAGATACGCATGATCACGTGACACCCGAAATCATAACATTAAGCTGCAATAAGGATTACCAAATAACAAAGCAGAGATGTAAGATTACTAAATCGAATTCACTTTCAAACATTCTAAAGCGTAACCGTTTCATAACTCAACGACGACATTGTTCTTCGCTGCCACCTACAGTTATAGTACACTAACAAAAAAAAAAAAAACAAAAAAAAAAAAAAAACAAACAAAGAAAAAGGAAACATCTACCCCTTAAATCATAGAAACTGCAAGAAAATCCTTAAGGAAACTCTTCAAACTATGTCCTATGAAGATACAGAGAAGTTATTACTAGTGCTAAAGTAAATATTGTTTGTATTATTGTTATTTCTTTTTTTTATTTTTTATTATTATTATTTAGTTAAGTTAAGATACTATAATTTTATATACCTTTTTACATTTATGTAACAATAAGATTAATATGATACGAGTATGTGATTATTTAATCAATTAATATTACCTCCAATCGCCTGAAACACAGGATTACCTAGTTCAGGCACAAATCATGAGTGAACTTGACATAGATTTAAGGAAAGCTGTATTTAATGTTATACCTTATATTTTTGAATAAAAATTTATTATTATTATTATTATTTATTACTATGGAAAACGAAACAATATTGATATTTTCAGTGACGTTCGTTTGGTTAATAGAGGGCTTAGTTTATCAATGTCCGCTCTCACTTACGATGATACTAAAGACTACAGCAACTAACGATGAACTTCAGTTCCACCTTCATTTGTCTGTAATTACGAGTGTATTCAGATACTAGAATCTGAACCTAATAACTTAATAAGCGAAACGTGTTCCTATGATAGAGACTATTCTGGCAATGATAGTGACATAACTTACTGTCCTAGTTCTGATCATGATCAAGAGTCGAACATGCTAGTCCAGAGTTACTTTTAGATGAACCATTCACGTCATCGGGCATTTATCACGTTAATTCAAACAAAGCAAGAAAACGCCAAGCAAATCGTGACCTGCATGACTGGAAGAAATTAAAAAATAAGAGACTTCGTATGTTAGGAGAGGAATATTTGGTATACACTAAGCCAAGATAAGTAAGACCTGCTAAAAAATTAGGTGATAGGTGTAATTCGCAGTTTTGTAGGAAGAGTAAGTGCGAAATTGTGAAAAATTTGAAGATGAAAGAAGTCATGAGATACACAACCGTTTTTTGGAAAAAATATGAACTGGGACCAGCGCAAAGTGTATGTAGTCGGACTTGTAAACCGTAAGGCCCTTTTGCACATGCACACGGTCACGGCACGGTCGCCGTGCCGTGTAAAGTAGAAATGTATGAGCTACATAGACAGCTTTCACACGGCACGGTCACGGCACGGCGACCGTGTGTCACCCGTGCTATCCACTATAAGCACGGTTTTGACACGGCAACTGTCTTGCGGTCATGTATTGACTTGTATGGACTCGTTCACATGCACGGGCGCAAAACGGCACGGCGGGGAGCCCAGGGGGTCATTCGTCCGCTAACAGTACAAGAGTCTGAACCTTTCTTTTTAAAAATATGATTGACGTGTAAAAGTGTTTGTACAAACCTACTTACAGAAATAAAATCATTTATCATTTATCATTCTCGCAAAATGGACAAACATGAAATTGACGTAGAAGTGTTGATGACACTAGTAGAAGAGCGGCCTACCCTATGGGATAAGACAATCGCGGATTATAAAAACAGGAATGAGACAAAACAAGCGTGGAAAGAGGTATGTATAGGATTAAACAGCAATTTCGAAGAATTAGATGACGATGAAAAGAATAAGTTTGGTAAGTGAAATAATTATTTATAATTAATTAGTTTGATGAATATACATTACATTTTTGACATTTGCCAGGGTACCGCTCTTGTATTTGATACAAAATTGTCACTTAACATGTTTCGTATATTGTTTGGTGCAAGTCCTCTGCGTGATTGAGTTTCTCTTGGGACATCGTCAAGTCCTGTAATAAAATCGGAGTCCTCCACCTGGTAACCATCTCGTTCACGAACAAAGTTGTGTGGTACAACACAAGCTTTAACGATCTCGACGGCAAAATCAGGCTCAAGATTTATTGGTCTGTGAAATATTCTCCATTTATTAGATAAGATGCCAAAGGTGCATTCTACGTAACGTTAGATAAAAAACCTTTGCTGCAGTTAATTTATTTTATTTTATTACATGATTGCTTCCACCGTACGGACGAAGTAAATGTTTGTGAAGCGCAAAGGCTTCGTCACCGACCAGGAAGTAAGGCACTGCAGCGTTATCTATTCCGCTAATGCATTTTTCAGTAGGTAGTTCATGCTCATTGTTTATGATTGATTGCCACAGTGATGATCTCTTGAATATTGAAGCGTCACAATCTTTTCCGTAACTTCCTATGTCCACGTAAACAAAGCGTTAGTTTGCCTCTGCTACGGCCATTAAAACTACTGAAGAATAACCTTTGTAGTTATAATACATTGAGCCAAGTGGGTTAATAATTCTAATGTTTCCCATCGACTGCACCAATGCAATGCAAAAAATTGCCTTTTTTTTCGAATTCTTCGGATTTTTTTTCCACGTCTTTTTAGTGGGTATGGGCATAAAATCCGGGAGCATAACACGCCAGATATTAAAACATAATTCTTTTACTATCTTGCTTATTGTTGAAATGCCAAGTCTGTAGTTGAGATGTAGGTCTGTGAAAGTACAGCCGCTAGCCAAGTATCTGAAACAAAAAATAAATAATAAATTACATTGTCCTCAGGTAAAGAAGTACTGAAACGATGGGTAAATATACGAGACTCGTATCAAAAATCTTAAAAAAAAAAGTCTGTACAAAAAACTGGCGCCAGTGCTACTACTGTACGGAAGGACGTGTATTTCGATCAGCAAAAATTTTGAAACATTTTTTTTTGTGAACGTCCTACAGAAAATAGCTTATCTACTGATCGGGCCGAAGATAATAGTGTAGAAGGTAGTAGTGCACAAGGCAATAGTGCAGAAGGCAATAGTGCAGAAGGCAATAGAGCAGAAGACAATAGTGCAGAAGGCAATAGGGCAGAAGACAATAGTAGCAGCCAATTTAAAGCACCGCCACCGCCACCACAACAGCTGGGTTCACGAAAACGGAAGACAGATGTAGTTGACAAAAGATTGCTACAAGTATTAGAGCATTGATTTTCAAAGTGGGGGGGGGGGGGCGCGCCCTACTAGGGAGGCGCGAAGACATCTACAAGGGCGCGGGTGTGGACGGCGGTTATCACTGCGGTCGCTCGCGCGCATACGTATCGCACGCTCCTCACTCCCTGCGCCGCTCGCGCCATGCGAACACGTGTACTTTTGTTTCAAAGCGACTTGCTATTGTGTGTTAGAGAGTAGTGACAGTGAACGGTTATTTCTTTTGTTTCACCATGAGCTCGGCCAAAAAACGCAAATATTATGATGATTATAATAATACGGTTTTGTTTCTATGAATAAAAGTGGTTTCGCCCAGCCGCAGTGTGTTATATGTTATGAAGTATTGAGCAATGATGCCATGAGACCTTCGCGTCTGAAACGACATTTGTCAACAAAACACAGCGCTTTACAAGACAAGCCGAAGGAGTTTTTGCTTCAAAATCTGTAAGTTTGAAGCGCATAAAATTGGATAGTACTGGATCCTTTGCTCAATCCTCTGAGAAAGTGCTCGAAGCATAATATGAATTGTCGCTACTCATTGCAAAGGCCAAAAAAAGCCATACTATCGGAGAAACATTCGTCGAACCCTGCTTACTGAAAGCAGCTGATATCGTTCTTGGACCAGAATATAAACAAAAAAAATCACAAATACCTCTTTCTGACAACACTGTTAAACGTCGCATTGATGATATGGCTGGAGATATAAAAAATCGGGTAGTCGAGGCCGTGAAAGAATCATGTTATTCTGCAATACAGTTGGATGAGAGTACAGATGTTGTCAACTGCTAGTTTTTGTCCGATACATACAAAACGAAAAAAAGATTAGTTGATGTTTTCAACAGAGTTAACGACAACTTCCAAAGCAATTGTGAGTAGCATGCAGGCTAGATTAAATACATGATTATTATTTTAATATTGTGAATGTGAAGACTATGTGGGTCATTGTTGCTTTATTTCCCCTCTCAGCTAGTTTTAATCATAGTTTGGCAGTTTGAGTGATTTTTGTGGCCTACCCAAATGTCCTTTCTTTGGTATTGTCCGTCGAATCGTTGAGCTTCTTAAGTTCTGAGTTGAGCTGCACGATTACTGACAAATGCGTGCACTGACTAGACAGGTCCACTCAATCTATGTGGTTTTCCCTCAAAAGACCATTTTAGACACAAATCTACATGGTCTTCACATGATCTGACCAAGATCATGTCTGGACTTTAAAAGAGACTGTGACCTCGTGAGTTTGTTTCGGCCTTTCTGTTCAGAGTAGTCAGATAGGAAACGCCGACCTCATCTAGTTTTTAAAATTTGATTGACGTGTAAAAGTGATTGTACAAACCTATTTACAAATATAAAATCATTTATCATTTAATTGACATAATGACAGCAATCTCTGAATTATTTGATAAACATAAACTGTCATGGAAAAAGTTGATAGGCGTATGCACAGACGGCGCTGCGGCAATGCTTGGATCTCGTTCAGGATTCGTAGTTGATCAAAGAAAAAATCCCAATGTAATTACTATTCACTGTTTTATACACCGTCAAGCCTTGGCAGCTAAAACACTTCCAAACGAACTCTATGACGTCTTAAAATTATGCATTATTGTAAATTATATTAAAAAGAGTGCATTAAACACGCGGCTTTTTGCAGCTCTCTGTGAAGATTTGGGCACAGAACACAAGACATTGTTATTTCATACAGAAGTGCGCTGGCTTTCAAAAGGAAATATGTTGACAAGGTTGTTTGAACTGCGAAATGAAGTAATTCAATTTTAGACATTCAAAAACAAACTGAATTGTTTGTGGAATTTAAAAAACCATGGGTCAAGTAATATATCGTCACCTCCAACGTATGTTATCGTAACTATCATATCAACGATAATTATTTTTTTAGATTTACAACTAATTTATAACATAGATTATCGTTTGATCTAATAAAAAATAAAAAAAATACAATAGAACTAAAGGTACTGAGACTGCATATTATCGCATGTTCATCTTTAGCGTAGTAAAATATTGTAAAGTGCAGTTAATGCACTGTACGCGGGGCGCGCGGGGCTGCTCCACCGCGCGACCGAATAGTTAGTATTAGTACCGATTGAGTACGCGGGAGTAGTGCATGAGCGCTGTCATTTTTTTAAATTTTGTTGTGATTTATGTGATTTAATAGACTGTATAAGATAATATAGCTATCAACCATGTCATCTAGGTCGAAACGAATGATTGATGCAGTAATTCGACCGTTAAAACAATATGATACTTTTGATTCGCCTATACCGGTAAACGCTAATAATTCAAATTGTAGTGATGATTTGTGTACGTCCAACCCTTTTGTGGAAGATGCTGCAAGGATAGAAGGTAAGTGACACGTTTAACAATATTAATAACGAATAAATGAAATAATTGTTTAAATAACATGAAATGGTTTAATACCCATAGTAAAATATCGTAAGTATAACTTACGATAATATCCATCGAAATAAGATACTTCTCAAATATCGTAAGTTAATAGTTGCGATACTTTACTATTGAAAAAATATATAATTGTGTTCTGTATTTGTACTTACGATATTTTTCGTTGGAATTTCTTTCTCTTTTTAACCGACTTCCGAAAAGGAGGAGGTTATATGTTCGACTATATGTATGTTTTTTATTTTATTTTTTTATTTATGTTCACCGATTTCTCCGTCAATTGCGGACCGATTTTAAAAATTATTTTTTGTTTGAAAGGGTATGCTCTCCAGTTGGTCCCATTGTCACCAAGTCAGAACCTGATGAGGGGATCCCATGGAAATCGAGGGAAATCCTCAAATTTTATAGGCAAACGTATAGCGATTTGGGTAATTTTTATAGTAACTCGTGCATTTGCTCTTGGAAAGCACCATTCGGTGAAGTGGAACTGATGATGAAGACCAGAGGTGGCCACCGAAACTTCTCAATAATAAGTATTTCACGGGTTGCTATTCGATTTTAATATGGTTGCTAAGCAATTTATGCCCGTCATAATGCATATGGTGAAATGGAGTTGATGGTGGCTTCATCATCACCTCCAGTGGATTTGGTTCTTAACAGGAGAACTCCTCAACAATTAACGTCCCTGCGTCGGGAAAAGGAATATTTTGTAAAAGGTGATGAGCAGTTGACATTAGGCTATTGTAACTTAGATTTATTATTATCTGACTAACTGAAATAACTTTAATTTCGGAAGTCCGTGACAAAAAACAAAATACAGATACAAAGACACCGACTTCCGAAATTAAAGTTATTTTTCACTTTGTAGTGTTTTTTTTTGAAGTCGGTTGTTTTTTTTGTAAAAAAGTTTTTATATCTTATGTTGCACTTGAGATATTTTACTTCGATATGAAACATAATTTACAATAGTAATCTTTTAAAAAAAACTCAATAAAAAGATATTCTTGTTTTTATTTTACAGAGTCACCGCTTCCTTTTGACGCAGATAGTGATGAGATAAACCAATTAATTGATTTGTTATCCGAGTCAGATGAAATCCGTCATAGTATTTCAATCACGGAACAAAGTAAGTGACAGTGTATTTATACAATAATACTTTGTGTCTAACGTACCTGAAGTTTAAAAGTCCTAATTAATTTACGAGTCGTAATTGTAAGTTTTACCATATTTTTCTTTGAGTTTGAATTAATCGACACTAATATTATAAAGTAATGCGAAAGCTACTGTGTCTGTCTGTTACGCTTTCATGGCTAAACGGTTAAACTAATTTGGATTAAATTTTATATTGAGGTACCTTGAACCCTGAGGAAGCACATAGATTACTTTTTAGCGACAAACCACGCGGTCAAAGCTGCAAGCAGATTTTAGTATTATTATAAAACTATTTATTCTTTATTTTAGACCCCGATGATGAATCTCCATCAGCTGTTGTTGAGAATATAACACGACATCCATCTCCGGACTGCACAACAATAAATCATCTGGATTTTGATTGTGAAAACCACTTTTGTCCCTGGTTTGTTGAAAAAGATATTTCGCCATTACAATATTCTGTTGATTCAACCTTCACTGATTTAATTTATACTCCGCAAGCGAACACGCCTCTATCTTCGATGTCAGAAGCGACACCACAAGCTTCTAGAAAACGGAAGCGGAAACGGAAACGGAATTCGCCATGTTGCCGAATGGAAAGACAACAAAAGGAAAATGCTAAGAAACTTGGGCAAGGAGTATATGAGTCGTGATGGCACTGTAAGGCATGGTAAAACTTTGGGTCCTATGTGTCATATGAACTGTAGGCTAAAATGTACAACGAAAATAAGTGATGATGAAAGAATATTGCTTTTCAATAGTTTTTGGGATTTAGGGAACCGTGAAAAGCAATGATGGGCTTTTATTGCAAACTTGGTTGTCAAACAAAAAAAACGAAGGGTTTTAACTGATATGGAATCTAGGCGTAAGTTTACTTTAATTTATAGACTGCCAAGGGCTGTTGTAGAAGACCAGGAAAACTATTTAACTGTGTGCAAAAAGATGTTTCTAAACACATTTTCATTAAGTGAACAGTTTGTCTATACATCTTTAGAAAAAAAAGATAACATAAGTGGTTTGATAAAAGCGGATCTGCGAGGGCGTCATTCTAATCATCGCAAAGTAATAACTGAGGATACTAATAAAAGTGTATGTGATCACATAAAATCCCTTAAGCCTGTAGAATCTCACTACACTCGCCAAAGAAGTAGTAAACTTTACCTAGATGGAGACCTGAATTTTCATCGCTTGTTTGATTTATATAATGAGTGGTTCGACACACTTGCGTACTCTTCAAAAGCTAGTTCTGAACGGCAATATCGCGATATTGTGAATGAACACTTTAAGATTAGTTTTTACGAGTATGTTCCAAAAAAAGACCAATTACCAGGTAAATGAACAGTTTGTCTATACATCTTTAGAAAAAAAAGATAACATAAGTGGTTTGATAAAAGCGGATCTGCGAGGGCGTCATTCTAATCATCGCAAAGTAATAACTGAGGATACTAATAAAAGTGTATGTGATCACATAAAATCCCTTAAGCCTGTAGAATCTCACTACACTCGCCAAAGAAGTAGTAAACTTTACCTAGATGGAGACCTGAATTTTCATCGCTTGTTTGATTTATATAATGAGTGGTTCGACACACTTGCGTACTCTTCAAAAGCTAGTTCTGAACGGCAATATCGCGATATTGTGAATGAACACTTTAAGATTAGTTTTTATGTTCCAAAAAAAGACCAATGTGATAAGTGTCATATTTATAAAAACATATCTAGTCCGACACAATCTGAAACCCAATTACATGAAGCACACATTAAAAATAAAGAGGTAGCTCGCAAAAAGAAGTCGACAGATAAAGAACTTGCCAAAGTATCAGACGGTAAAATACTAGTCGCCACTTTCGACTTTCAAAAAGTTCTTACTGCTCCATACGGTAATATAATTATGTATCCTTTATTATAAACGGAAGCTTTCAGAATTTAATTTTAAAGTTTTTAATATGGCTGAACAGGAAGGTACTTGTTTCATGTGGCATGAGGGGCAAGGGAGACGCGGGGCAAACGAAGTGGCTAGTTGCTTATATAAGTACATCTCCAAATGTAAGAATCAAGGTACAAGCTAATTTCGGTTTTGGTCTGATAATTGTGTGGGCCAAAACCGAAATCGTATTGTTTATGCAATGTACATACACGCCGCTCTTATTTTTCAAGTGACAATACATAACTGTTTTTTAGTAGTTGGTCATACCCAAAATGAGGGCGACAGCGTCCATGCCTTAATAGAAAAAAGTGCCAAGAATAGACTTGTTTATACACCATTTGAGTGGTTTTGTTTAGTACGCTGGGCTAAACAAAACGGAAAGCCATATCGCACCATCGGTGGAACAAGGGCACAACTAACAAAACATCTGAAAATGAGTTAAGTATGCCAATGTGCTTTAAAAACATCCCTTTATCTGGTGGAACAAAGTCGCTCGTTTAGTTCAGTCTCATTTCGCTAGAGCGCTACTGTGCCTTTGTCTTATTGGTGCGTTTTTTTTAAATAATGGAGCGACAAAATCTCATTGGTCAGTTGCGTCGTCGCCCGCGTGTTGTGTAGTTGTGTGCTGGAGCGTCAAAGCCGTTAAGGTAAATATGCCCTTTTTTGTTTGAGGTTCTGGAGAGACAAAGTCACATTTGGTGTACTTATGCCTATTATACGAGCACATGTTTGGAAGAACAAAGTCGTTTAAGCAGTTGTGCCTTTTGTATGTACAATATGTAAACATTTCGTAGTCTTTAATACAATTCTGACTTTGTCACTCCAATTGTTGTAGTATTTAGGTAGATATATTATCTTTATGACTTTGTCATTCCAATTGTTGAAGTTTATAAGTAGATATAATAACATTTATGACTTTGTCATTCCAAATTGCTTATCTTTTATATATTTTTTGTAATTTTAGCGTATGATATTATTACTTAGTCAAGGTTATTATGATTATATTCTTTTTATTACTTTTGAACTTTTCATTGAGAAATCAAACTTAATCAGTTTGATTCCAATATTTACGTAATGTATGACATTATTACATTTTTTTCAGAGCAAAATGGAATCACGAGGGAAAAAAATTTTAAGTATGGTTCTTGATGATCAAGCCAATAGGCAGACTGAGGCTACTGATGAGGTTCCGATTGAGGAGTATTTAGAAAACACCTGTGTTAAAGAAACTAATCACAATAAGACAATTACTATCCCAAATATTAATTCATTAACAGGTATGAAAATTCTATTTTTTTTTTGCCTAGATTTTTTATATTAGTTTTTATTTAAAATTTATAATCAGAATAGATTAATATTAATATTTATTTTAAGATTCGTCAAAGAGAACAATGGTTGAAAAATGGATAGATAGTAATGACTTTGAAAATCAGGATCCTATGCTAATGAACAGTGAGACTTCAGAAGTAGTAAATACACCCATGATAACTGCATCGGGTACAGATGATATTATGGTTGAGAAATGCATAGACATCAATGTCTATAAAATTCAAAATCCTACATTAGTGGATATTAACATTTCGGACGCAGTAAACCCACCCATTATAAATACAACCTCAGGTATGAATGCAAAATAATTATTAATCTAGTAGTCATAGACGTATAAAAATACTAGTAAGGTGCCCCGGTACTACGGGGTTATTGTAACTAAATTAAATAATCTCCCATAATATTACATTTTTAAATATAACGCCATCTCTAGATTACTGAGCATACCATTGTCGTTACATAAAAATAACAGGTGGCAGCACTGCAGCTAATAATGAAGGTAAAACAGGTTGATTTGTCAAACCGCCATTTTGAAACAGTTTTGTTCGAACGCACGTGGTGATTAAAATCTACAAAAAATATGTTTTAGAGTGTTTTATTGCTGGTGTTTCAAGTGGAGTGTATTGTTGACAACCGTAAGTAGCTATGATTGTTTTTTGCTTAAAGATTCGTCAAAGCATCAACAAGATATGTGTTTAGTTACATTTTCCCTGATAATAACCTAAAATGGGGTAATTGTAACTTTGAGGTTAGTTGCATTTACCCCGTTTTGGTTTATATGAAACCATGAAACAATAGTGATGGGCCATGTCGATGTTTTAATTCTGTGAAATATGTACTTTTATTGATATTGTGTAGTTGTGTACATTACTGGATTAGGTATTGATAATGATGATGTCATAAAGACTGGCCAATTTAGCGAATTCGCTTCATAAATAAATTTAATCTATTGTTTTAGATGGTCCGGAATTATAAACGAAAAACGGAAAACAAATATACCCAGGAAAACTTGTTAAAAGCTCTAGAAGATGTTAGAAGCAATAAATTAAACACCTATCAAGCAGCTGACGTCTACGGAGTTCCGAGGTCTACTTTGGTTCACCGATTACGCGGATCACGAGGAGTGGTAAAATCATATCGCGGTAGGCCTACTGTATTCACTAAATACACAGAAACAAAAATAGCCGGATATATTCACATAATGGAAAAAACTGGTTTTCCTTTAACGGTGCAAGAGGTCAAAGTTTTGATATCGGATTACATAAAAAGAAATGGCTTTATTACGCCGTTCAAAAACGACATCCCTGGCGATGACTGGTGCAAGGGGTTTAGGAGCAGAAATAATCTATCATTTAAAAAACCCCAATCCGTGGAGACCGCAAGGCGAAAGGCTTGCAATCCTTTCATTGTATATAACTATTACGATTTATTACAAAAGACGCAACAAGAATTAGAACTAACTGCAAAACCTCAAAATATATACAACTTAGATGAGACCAGTTTTTGCTGTGATCCATCGAAAGCTAAAGTAATGGGACAGGTCGGATACCGATCGACAAGAACTACTAGCTCACCTGGCAGAGACAATACCACCGTCCTTTTGGCTGCAAATGCCCTGGGTGGAAAGATTCCACCTTTAATAATTTTCCAGGGTAAACATCTTTGGAGTGAATGGGTATACCAAGATGAAACAGTTAAAACAGCTTACGCAGTAAGCAGAAAAGGCTGGATGGAAACATCTATATTTGAAAAATATATTAAAGACGTTTTCATTCCCGCGATCGGCTCTGAAAGACCGGTGCTCCTCATATATGATGGGCATTCAACTCATTGTGATCTAAGTGTAATAGAACTTGCTGTAGCAAATGGGATAACGATCCTAAAATTACCACCGCACTCATCCCATATACTGCAACCTTAAACCTTATCTATACCCAAAAATAGGTAAATTTGTTTTGGCGAAATTCCAGTCTTCTAAGGGGAAAAAGACATACAAATATGTATGCTTAGTTGAGGATATCACTGATGACAAATTTGTTGTTCAAGGATTTAAGTCTCAGAAAAGTAAGAGGGAATATAAATTGATTGATAACGACATTTCTATCATTGATAGAAGTGACGTAATAATTTGCCTCCCAAATCCTACCTTCATTCATGATAACTCGCAAGTAATTTTTCCTAATGATATTGATGTTGTTGAGTATAAGTAAGTTAACTAAATTGTTGTTTTTCATTGTTAAATTATCAGTGGATATTTAGTGAATAAAAATGTTTTAAAAGTTTTAAATCTTAATGTTCCTTAGGAACACGAAATTCCTATGTTAGTGTGATTTTTTAATGTGATTGTTAAATTTTACTTCTCAATTATAAAGACTGACAACTCGTAAGTTTTGTTACTATTCTTTTATTAAAAGTAGGTAGTGTAGGTACTGAGTAAATTAAAATGTAACTTAATATTTCTCAGGAACAAGAAATTCCTGTTTGTGTGATTTTTTAATGTGATTGTTAAAATGTTACTTCTCAATTATGAAGACTGATAACTCGTAACTTTCTTTCTTTTCCTATTAAAACACTGTGCCATATATCCTGCTGTTATTTTTATTTTCCTCGTATCAAACATTCCATAAAATTCGTATATCGACAAAAGTGAAAAGTAAATTCACAACACTAACTATTAACGAAATAGTTGCAATTGCCCCTGAAGTTAGGAAATATTTATTTTACTCCAAACTGAGCTTAGGTACGTTAACTTACGTTTCAAAATCGCCTACGTTATCGCATTGCGTTGAATAACTTTTTTATATCATAATTTTAAGACCAACAGAAACACTATGATTGTCATTAGTTGCATTTGCCCCTTATCGGGGTAATTGCAACTTTTTCTACCTCTACGAGAAAATAGTTTAATTATATCAATTCCTAAGGGGCTTTCTTTTCAGAACTAGGTTAAATATAATATTAATGAAATTGATAATCGTGTAGATTAATCAAATAAAGTAAATTTATAATAAAAATGAAACTGCACAAAATCAAAGTTGGAACCTTATTTTTTCTAGTTGCATTTGCCTCGGGGCACCTTAGTGTATTATTTATATTAATTGATAAATTACAAAGATGGTAATTGAATCTTTTTTTTTACGTGCTATTGTAATTAAATACATATTTCTGTTTTTAAGGTAATAAGGCTTCCGATTCCTCAAATAATGGAGATTTTTCACCGTCGGAAGGTTCAGAATATAAGCCTCCAAGTCGTCCGAGGGAGATTGAACGCAACACTAGATCTTCCCAACCTAGAAACTTGTCCAGTTCTTCTAGGAACAGCAGCAGCTCAACCAGTTCCAGCAGTAGCTCTTGCAGTTCCAGCAGTAGCTCTTGCAGTTCCAGCACCAGTTCTCCTCAGCCTGCTAATAATACGGTCGACTTGGAAAATGATGAAGGTAATATTGAAACAGAACCAACTTTCCGCACAAATGAGGATAATGTTGTGCTAGAACCTAATAAAAAACGGTCTAAAAAACGTCAAAGAAATATGAATGAGTGGAAACAAGTTACTTCGAAGCGATTAAAGAACAGTGGCCTAGAGTATATAACAAAGAGAGGAAAAGTTGTAGCAGCAAAATCAATTCTTCCTCCTTGCACTAATAAATGCCGACTATCGTGTTCCACTAAAGTTTCTTCTGAAAAGAGGAATATCATTTTTAAATCCTACTGGGAATTGGGAACACATCAAAGACAAAGAGATTTTCTTGCGTCCTGTGTCAAACAAATTCAACCTGCTACCCGAAGAGTCACAGTCACTGTTAATAACACCTGTAAGGAACCAAGAAAACCAAACTCGAGTTTCTACTTTATAATAGATGGAAAAGAAGTTAGAGTTTGTAGGATATTTTTGTTGAATAGTTTGGCTATTGGTGAAAAAACTTTACGAAATGTAATTGACAGTATATCTATTCATGTTTTAAGTGTGAGTTCTACCGATAAACGAGGAAAACATGGCAAACATTGCAAACTTACTGATGAAGATATAAAATCAGTTCATGATCATATAAATTCGATCCCACGAACGGAGAGTCATTACTTAAGAGCTAATACAACCAGAGAGTACATAGATGGAAGTCTAACTATAGCTGAGCTCCATCGCAGCTATCAAAGACTCAGACAAGAAGCTGGAAGACCAGCCGTCAATTATGATGCTTACCATCGAATTTTCACCAATGATTTTAATTTAGGCTTATTTGCACCTCGTAAAGACCAATGCGATGAATGCGAAGCATACAAAAACGCTGTCGACAAAGAACCATTGATGAATAAGCATAAATTACACCTTGAAGAAAAAAGTCTGGCCCGATTGGAACTTGAAAAGGACATAGAACAAAGCAAACAGATAGATTCGAATAATATAGTAGCCATATTCGACCTACAGGCAGTCTTACCATGTCCCATTGGCCAATCGTCAGCTTTCTTTTATAAGTCAAAGCTTAACTGCTACAATTTCACGGTATGAGTCGCTTTTTTAAAATATTAACTTAATAATTATAACAAATATCATTCTTGCGCTGAATTAATTATTTATTTTTGTTTAAGGTTTCAAATATCAACGATGATAGAACATTATGCTTTTTCTGGCATGAAGGTCTTGCAAAACGTGGAGCGAATGAAATAGGAACGTGCGTTTACAAGTTTTTGGAAGAACTTAGTTATATACAACCTGATAAAGACATCATATTTTATTCTGATAATTGCTGCGGGCAGCAAAAGAATAAGTAAGTATCTTGCACCACGAGTTTATCTTCTTGCTTGTTTATTACTTTGATCGTCAAAATTCCAATTTTTTTTTTTTACATAAAACCCAACTTTAATTTCAGATTCGTTTTCGGAATGTATTATTATGCTGTCAATACATTGCCCATAAAATCAATCACACACAAATTCCTCATTAGAGGACATACTCAGAATAAAGCTGACTCAGTTCATTCCGTCATTGAGAAAAACATTAAACGGGCTAAGAAAGCAGGACCTATATACTCTCCAGTCGAATATATAAGTCTCATCAGAAATGCAAAAAAACGCGGCAACGAATTTATAGTCAAAGAAATGAACTTTGATTCATTCTTTGATTTAAAGCTGTTAGCTGATGAAATCAACTTGAATCTAAACAAAGATATAGATAGAAATAATGTCAAATTATCTGAAATGAAAGCCATAAAGTTCACAAAAAGTTCAGAGATATACCAATTCAGAAACAGCTACAAATCAGTCATCTGGACAGAAGCGAATGTCAAAATAGGCCGGACTGCTAATAGAAAACAGCTGAAAGACATTACATTACATGTGTTGTACACTAAAAAGTTGCCGATCCCCGATCGGAAAAAAGAAGACATTCGTCAACTGATTGCTTCAAACATTGTTCCTAAATTCTATGAACAATTTTATAATGGTTTATTTTAATGATACGTTCCAAGAAAAAGTATATTGTTAGTTACGTATAAATTAGGTACTTTAGGCTCTTTTAAGTAAGGATTAAGAAAATAAACGATTTTTGCAAAATAGAGGATTGTTTTGATTACATAAATCATCTAAAAAGAATGTGTTACTAGGGTCATAATTACAAAATTATTTAAATTTTGGTGTAAAAAAGGCCAAACTGCACATCAAAAATATTATTTCTTTAAATTATAGTACAAATAATAAGTATTTTGCTCCCGTAAAGTAAATACGTAAATTCGCAAAAGTGTAAGGCTTATTTCACCCAAAAAAAATATAGTACTTAAAATCGATATAAGCAGAAAAACTCTATTTTATTCTACAAAAATCATAAAATGTCTCTAGTGGAAAATAACAAAACGTGCAGTTGTGCCCTTGTTCCACCGATGGTGCGATATATTGTTGAAGAATTAGAACACACAGTTTTTTTTTAATTACAAAGCATTATTAAAGGGCAATTGGGTTAAAAGTACAAAAGGAGAAAAAGTGCAATGGAATAAAATAAGAGAAGTATTTATAAAACCTGAAGACCCTTATAAATTATTTTATAAATATGATCTAGCTGCCGAAAGCAACCATATATTATGCACTAAAGCGTCTACCAGGAGACAATGTGTACCAAATATTGATGCACTGTATACAAATAGTCTGCCTATACCTTAAGGCGAAAAAAGACGATTTGATGATTATGTGCAAGTCTCGAATCATACGCACTATTCACCATGATTTTTTTCCAAAACCTGGTGAAACTGGTAACGAAATTATACCGGATTCAGATTCAGACTAATTTAAATAAAAATGCATAGTTTTTATTTATTTCTTTTTTAATTTTGTACTGGTTTTTAAAGACTGAAGATTTTATTTTTTTATTTTTTTATGAAAGTTTAATTAAAGTTTATCTTTTTAAGTTTATGAAAGAGGTTTTTGTTAAGTTGATAAGGAATTATGGATGAATAAGTAGAGAATTCATAGTAATATTTCAAGATTTTTGAGAGATATTGTTTGTTGATTTTATTTAAAAAAATAAATATAATCCGGTTATTGTTTTAACAAAATACTTTATTTAATTTGGATTAATAAGAATTTGAATGATAAAGATTTTATTTCATATTGTTAATTAAATGCTACTATAATAAAATACTAATTTAGCGAAAATACCGTTGATAAATACTTTAAAGTTTTTTTTTTTGCCTGACAGAGGATGTTTATATGGACTATTTTGATTACGAAATACAATATATTTCAGAATAATATAAGTGATGTTTTATTTCAATTTTCCTAGTTAATAGCGCTTACGATACGAATTAATATTTATGTTCCATTGTATATTATGGTCACTGTAACCTACGACACATTATCATTTTATTAGTGCCAAAGTAAGTTATCGTACGTGTAACACACGCTACTTAATACTACATAAATATCGACGTAAAGTATAGTAAGCACAACACACACAACCATACACACAACACACCACCAAATACCACTGATATTTTCCATAGTAGAAATCCGTAAGTGACTTTTAAGAAATTCTAATAATAATTTCAAAAATCCTTTTTGAAGGTAATATTCCATTCCTAAAAATATATCTGTATGCTAATTTTGGTTCCTAAATGAGCATATTTGACTTCACTATTATCAATAAACTGTTTGCATACTTTTGAGTCTGACACGCCCTTCCGCTCCGCTCAGAGCGGGAGAGGTCATTTGACGATTTCCCATCCAAAAAATAAAAAAAAGATGTGCACAATACACTGACTTGGATTGACGAATACAGGTAGTTTATATGACAACGGCTCATGTCTACGACGAATATGAAGTTAGTTGAATTAATTCGTTTATCACGGTTACTTGATGCAAGATCTAAGGCTCTAGACAACCGCAAATTGCAGTTCGGATGCAGTTTGAATGCAGTTGACACGACTGCAATAGAACTGCAAACCAAACGTGCAGTCCGATTGCATTTCAATTGCAGTCGGCGTGCAATCGTGTGAACTGCACACCGACTGCAATCGAACTGCACGGTTGGTTTGCAGTTCTATTGCAGTCGTGTCAACTGCATTAAAACTACACCATACCCACCCGCCCGCACTACTTTAACGCTCCGCCCCCCCGCGCATAGAATCAGTAGTAGAAATAAGGTTAGAGTGTACACACGCGTTGTCTGTCCGTAAATAAAATAAATATGTCGAGCGACGAGGATGGTAATACAGTAAATGAATCTGTACAATTTGATACTGACGCATTTATAAGTGCCATTAAATCAAAACCTTGCATTTGGAAACAAAGCATGGGCCACTATTTGCGAAATGTTTACGTCCGGATTTGAACAAAAGAGTAAGAAGGACAAAAATATAATTGGTTAGTATTTTAATTAGTTTTATTTTATTTAATACTTTAATAAGCAATTGGACACATTAAATCATATTCATTTGCCATTCAAGTTTGCCCAGCCAGACCAACTAGTCGCAACTAGTAGTTTGGGAAAACGACCGACCATAATCGACTTTCTATTGTCGTCCGATAATGTTTAACTTTACCAAAGAAACCCAGACAACAGTGGCAACTATAAAGGGAAACATAACAGAAGAAATAGAAAGACGTCTGCCAACAAGAATCCACCAAGTAGAAGTTAAGCATCAATTGTACCTGACGATGATAGACGGCAAAATAACATCATATTTGTCGGATACATCTGCAGCTGTCTGTGATATTTGCAAGGCAAAACCGTCAGAGCTGAACAATTTAGAGGCATTTTCTCAAAGAGAAAAAAACGAGGAAATGTACCAGTATGGTATGTCATCCTTACATGCCTGGATAAGATGCATGGAGTGCTTACTTCATATCGATAAATATAATTTTATTACTTCATATTTTTTCATGTTTGTAGTTTCCTGTGAGATTATTTTTAAGCGACATTTCTTTTTTTTGCAGCTTATCGTTTGGACTTCAAAAAATGGAGTTGCAGAGGCGACGACAAAGAAAAACTGTCCCTTAGAGCCAGTCCACACGGCGCGTTGCGTTGCGTTGCGTCGTCGCAGCGCTGTCCTTGCGTTGTTTTACATACAAATAACCAAGGTGTTCACACGGCGCGTTGCGTCGTCGCAACGCACACATGACGGACAGCAGCCCCCGAGACGAAGCGAGAGGGGGTGTACTCGTGCGACGTCGGAGCGGCAGCGCTCAGTTGCTTGTGCGTTGACAGAGAGGATACACGGAAGCTCATTTCGTTTTACGTTTACGTTTTTTTAATTAGTTTTATTTGCAGGGTAAAATGAATACCATTGAAGAACTTGACATAGATTACTTGATTACATTGATACAGGAAAGGGAAATTATATGGGACAAGTCAAACGTAGATTTTAAAAATAAAAATTTAAAAACAAAAGCCTGGGAAGACATATCAAAAGTTTTATTTCCTGATTACGAGAATTTCACAGCTGAACGAAAAAACGAAGTTGGTGAGTTCACAGTGATATTTATGTTTTTTTTTTATTTAAGAGGGCTTTCAAGATTTTCTTGCACCGCCAATTCCGCGATCAGTACAAAATTAATATCTCGACACTCTAAAATTTTAAAACTAAGGGAATCTAGATTAGCGTGAGTACTATTTTATTACTTAGCTCAAAACTAACCTAGACTACGCTGAGTAGGTATAAAATATTAATTTTTTACTGATCGCGGAATTGGCGGTGCAAGAAAATCTTGAAAACCCTCATAATACAATTATACCTTATTTAGCTACCAAGGCCGAGTTCCTCTAGTCATAAAATAGGTCGCATATTGCTGTCTTATGACATTCGGTGCTGTCTGTTCTTCATGTGCGGGTTGTATTGGGAGAAATTCATCAACACTTATAGCAAATTTATCTCTTTGTCTAAAACCATCTCGATCAGCGACAAAATTGTGTAATACACAACATGCTTTTATAATGTCAGTAGCGAAGTCATAGGACACGTCTATCGGTCTGTGAAAAATGCGCCATTTGTTAGCCATAATCCCAAAAGCGCATTCCACATATCTTCTGGCTCTGCTTAGACGGTAATTGAAAACCTTTTGTTGTAAGTCGAGATTTTGACCGCCATATGGACGCATAATATGTTTGCTCAGTCCAAAAGCTTCGTCACCCACAAATACATACGGGGTTGGTATATTGCTACCAGAGAGTGGCTGGGGTTGAGGTAGTGGTAAGTTGTTGTTAATCATTAGCTCGTACAGTTTAGAATTTTGTAATATGGTTGAATCGCATTCTTTTCCGTATGCACCGATGTCGACAAATACTATAGCTAGCAACACAATCGAAAAAAAGGCTTTATAATTAAAAAAAAGTGAGCCACTATTTGCAGGATTACACACGCGGATGTGTTTGCCGTCGATGGCACCAACACAGTGAGGAAAATTTGCCTTTACATCAAAACCCCTCGCTATTGTTTGGAAACTTTCAGTTGTCAGTTCAGGGATGTTGTCTCGAAGAAGATTGGTCCATATAGCACGACAAACTCTTTGTATCATATATGCAATAGTAGATTTTCCCCGTTTGAATTTGAAATGTAAATCAGTTATTGAATTTCCACTTCCTAGGTATCTGAAACGAAAATAATTATTATAATATGCATTTATGAGATAGATAGATACCCGAAAAAAAATACTGACATATTCAGACATCGATAGCAAATAACTTTCTCTATGTAACCAATTAATTCTGGAATCGCGAAAAAAATAACAGCTGTTGCATACATTTTGATTCAGTAGGTATTGCTTTTTGTATGTAACAGCTGTTATATTTTCACGATTCCAGAGTTGGTCACATAGTGTTTGTTAACGATATCTGAATATGTCATTAAATTTTATCGAGTAATTCACTATGTATAAATTATTAAATCATGTTTACTATTGGTTTTGCAGATAATGATTTAATAAAGAAATAATAATAATAATAATAATAATAATATTTATTGAATAAAAACATTTACAAAAAGTGTACATTTAGTCAACTGTAGTAATATTTTCCATACAATATTGTAGTGCCTAAAAATAAACTAAAACTAAAATTTTATTACAGATGCAAATAATGATGATTCGGAATTAAGATATAAGGGAGGGACACGCCCGATCTAGGTTAATTCAAACCTGTGTTTCAGGCCATCACTTTACATTTCAATAATTGGGTCAGTAAAATTTAAGTTGAACTGATAAAAATAATCTATTAACAACTATAACAAAAAGCATATTGGTACATTATTTCCTAAAACTAAGCCTACGTAAATATACAAAAGTAAATACGAGGGAATATATTATCATCATGCCAAAATTTCTAAAAGTTTTTCTGTGTCTGTGTAATTGAGTATCGCTAAATATTCTGATAACATTTTACTACATTTTATATAACTTACACTATAGAAGCTTAGTAACTTGTTGAGCCTATTATACAGAAAAGGTCCTAAAAACACATAAAATCGATTAGCAAAAGCATGTCTAGTTTGTGACTTTATACAAACCAAGTCCTTCCTTCTCCTGTCGGTAGGTACTGGGGCAAAAGGAAGTGCAGTGTGCTGGTGTAGTACTAAGCTTAGAATAAATAATTGCCGTACTGTTAGTACATTACATGCTATGTAGAGATGGTGCGTAGGAAATCTAAAAGGGCGAAAGGTAGCAACCTTTAGAATTGCTCTTTGAGCACGTTCTAGAGGGAGTAAAATTGTTTTGGCAGCACCACCCCAGGAAGTTATGCAATAGTTGAGAATGGATTGACACAAAGCTAAATAAACCTGTTTAATTAATTTATAGTCCGCTATGTTCCGTAAATTCTTAAAAACATACATTAATTTGCGCACTCTAGTACATAGTAAATCGATATGTTTACGGAAATTTAGATTGGAGTCAATAGTGACACCTAGATATTTTAAATAGTCAGCTTTAGCTAAACTGGGGCAAGAACATGCATGTTCAGCGTACGTGCTACAGTTATGTACGTAAATATTTAGATTAGTAAGCGGTATGTTAGTATTTCTCATTGTAAATGAAATGTATTTTGTTTTATCTGCATTTAATGTTAGGAGATTATTATGGAGCCAATTACAAACAATGTTAAAACCATTCTGAGCATGTTCATAGACCTCAACTCTTGATTTAGCAGAGAACAATAGAGCGGTGTCATCTGCATAAGATAGTATGACACCATTTCGGAGTGGCAGGCTGCATAGTTCATTTATATAGATTAAAAATAACGTAGGGCCCAAAATGCTGCCTTGTGGAATTCCAAAACAACTATTTTTAAGTTCAGAACTTGTATACTGACCTATTTTTAAACATTGATGGCGATCGCTAAGATAATCAGAAAATAGTAGAAGTTGTGCTCCTCTTATCCCAAGTGTTTCAAGCTTGTGCAAAAGTAAAGTACAAGAAATAGTGTCGAAGGCCTTGGCAAGGTCTAAAAAGATACCAATTGTGTGCATACCATTATCTAGATTGAAAGTTATATAATTAGTTAATTTATGTACTGCTTGGCTAGTAGATCTTTTAGGCCTAAAACCAAATTGATTATCTGAAAGTAGTCTGTTATCTTCCAGATATTTTATCAATCTACTGTTAATAATTTTTTCTAGAATTTTTGAGAGGCCTGTTAACACTGAAATAGGTCTGTAGTTATTCACACAGTTTTTGTCTCCAGACTTGAATACAGGTGTGACCACAGCTTTTTTAAGCAATTTAGGGAATATTCCTTTACATAAACATAGCTGAAAAATGTAGGTTAGCGGAGGGGCAAGTAGGTATTTAAATCTTTTAAGTATATTATTAGGTATGTCATCCCATCCAGTAGCACAAACATCCTTTAACCCGTTTATTAGTGTTACTACTTCGTTTACGTCGGTATCTAATAAAACAAAAGAGTTTAGTGTAGAGGTTGTCGTAGTCGGGATATGACGGGAAAAATTGCCACATTTTAAAGATTTTTCAGCCAAGTTTTTACCAACGTTAGCAAAAAAGTTGTTTATTTTATTCATTGCTTCGGATGGGTTTATTTCTGTTGATAGTAAATCAAGCGGAGGTTCCGGATTTTTTGATCTAAATGTATTTGTTTTTATAAATTTCCAGACAAGTTTACTATTTTGACCCGCCTTCTGTAATTCATTTTTATCATGCTGATTTTTTGGTTTTTTCAAAAGATTATTACAGAAGTTTCGATACCTTTTATAAGTATCACAAAGTATTTCGTTATCAGGTGCGAGTTTCAATTTTAGGTGAAGTTTGTCTCTATGTCTTATACAACGAACAAGACCGGGTGTGATCCAGGGTTTAATACAACTATACTTTCTAGGCATTGTCTTAGTGAATGTGTTTTTCCTTATTGCATATTGTAGCGAATTTATGAAATACTCCAAAGAAATATTTGCGTCGTTTGAATTATAAACAAGGTCAAAATTAATACCGCGTATGTCGTTTTCAAGGTTTGTCATATTAACTTTAGTGTAGCTACGCATGCAGTTTTTTCTAGGTGAACTTAATTGTAATGTTAGTAAAACAGCTTGATGATCGGTAAGCGAAGAATTAGTAACCAATGTTATGGATGGATTTTTTGATTTTAGAATGATATGGTCTAGGCATGAGCCGCTCTGATGCGTGGGGTGATAGTGAGCTGGTAAAAGTCCATAAAATGAGCAAATATTCAGATAATTATGTACATGTGTATCAGTTTTCCCGGAAGCAATGTTAATGTTAATATCGCCCAAAAGTATTATGTTTTTAAAAGATGTTATATTTTTTAAGTTTGTGTCAAGTGAGTCTAAAAATCGGTCCATATTTTGAGAAGGAGGCCTATAAATAGCCATGACTACCGTATCGGGAATTATTTTAATTATTAAGCAATTACTATCTTGGTATACAGGTTCTTCTTTGATAGTTCTTAAATTATTTTTGATATAAATGACTAATCCATCATTTTGGTTGTAGAAGTGAAGTGGTGGAAATGGAGAAGTGTAAAAGATAATTACTTCAGATATTCAAAAAAATTAAAAGAAGCATCAAAATCGGGCTCGGGCGCTACGAAACTGAAGAAGTATCATTTATATAATCAACTTCTTTTTTTGAGAAAAGTGGAACAAAATGCCACCGAATCTAGCTTAGACTCGCCTAGAGAAATCAACAATGAATCTACGTCTACAAATGATGACATTACCACAGACAACACTCCGCGCTATGTTCCAGTCGCGCGCAAAAGGGCAATGCAAATGGATGAGTTTGAAAGAGAAGGACTAAAACTTCTCAAGGAGCCGGAAAATCGCCATATGTCCTTTTTCAGAGCTATATTGCCATCTATTCAAGAATTTTCCGACCGAGAAACTCTCCGTTTCCAAAGTAAAGTTATACAAATTATAGATGAAATGCGGTATGGACAAACATCATCATATGTGAGTGGCCCATCAACGTCTCACCAACCATCATATGGGTATCAAACAGCAAATTTTCAAAGTACATACATTTCTGATTATAATAATTCAATTACATCTCCAGAAACATCTCAAGCAAGTGAAGAAACTGAATACGATTTTTCTAATTTGTAATTACTGGATGATATCTCTCTTAAATAATGTCTAAACTTAAAATTATGACAATTGCTGATTATTTGTGAGTTGATTACTAATTAAACAAACCAAAAAAACTGTTATATTTTTATTACTTAAATATATTTATATAGTTACCTTAAAGTAATTCCCAGCATTTCTACTGGTTCCACTGGATTCCTCATATTAGTATAGTTTTTTCGTATGTGTGGTTCTAAGGACTTCAATAAACATTCGAAGCTGGATACACTCATTCTAAAAAAAATATAAAACTTCTTTTCGTCTAATAGCAACTCCCGATATTCTAAAAAAAAAATCTGTCCATCACGATTTCTTAATGAAATGAAAGGACTGATCCAGTACCGTCTTGTGATCTTGCGTCGATTTCGGCGGTGACGTAGTAATAGGAGCAATGCTAGACGTCTTTTCCGATCCATGATTTGCTATAGACTGACTGCGAAATTTTTTCAAAATGCTTGCCGCAACTGTGCGTCGCCGCTGCGCCGACGGAACGTTAAGACTGCGTCATAGTAACGCTGCGATGGCGCAGCGCCCGTGTGGCCGGCTATGCGTCAAAATATTTGCGTTGCGACGACGCAACGCAACGCAACACGCCGTGTGGACTGGCTCTTAGAAAGAGTGCTATACAGCAAGCATTTAAGAGGGAATGCGGTTTACTCATCGACATAGTCAAACAAGGAGTAGGCACAACCAATGATGGCAATACTGCCAGAAGATTTTTGAGGGATGCAGCAACAACAGCCCGCATAACTGGGATTCGTGAAGATTTGATAGAAAGGTTTCACGTGATTCTTCAAACCGTTGCATCTGGAGAGCGCGTGGACCTTTCTAAATTTTCCGAATTTTGTAAAGATACTGCAGAATTGTATGTTACCTTGTATCCCTGGTATTATATGCCTTCCAGTGTACATAAATTGTTGGTACATGGGAGTGACATAATAAAGAACTTTGGTGTCATACCTATAGGGAAACTGTCGGAAGAGGCAGTGGAAGCTCGTAATAAATTTTAGGAAATATAGAGTCATTCTAGAAAGGTAAGTAGAACGGCGACAAATGAGGATGTTTTACACAATCTTCTTTTGTCGTCTGATCCAAAGATCACAAGTCTACGGCCTCGATTGGCGAAACAAAATAGAATGGTTCTCTCTCCAAAAGTCAAAGAGCTTCTGCTGAGTTTTCCTTCAGAATCCGATTTAGATTTTATTGATGTAGATAATTTACAAGATAGTGAATAACATTATTGATAGATTGTAAGTTTCATGATTTTTTTTTATTAGTTTGTATGTCATGACTGAAAGGAAATAGTAAATTTGTATTTGCATGTATCTTTACTTACTATTCAGTATTAAATCTAATTTAAAAGATTTTATAAGTTCATTAAATAAACAAATAGAAATGAATAGTTCCACATTTTTAAATAACACGTACTTAGTAAATTCAAGCAAATCAGGGACCTTTAAATGTATTGTCGTTAGTCTTTAAGTAATTATGTGAATTATTAAGTGCTTTTACTTACTATTCCATATCAATTATAACTAAGAACATCTGAAAATAAAAAATGAAGCTTTTTATTCAAAGTATTTTTTTCATTTTTTTCGATCCATTTATTTAGCAGTGTTGCAACTTTATGCAAATGTTCAAATCATCAAATGATAGTAGACTGGACAACCCCTAAGAAAAATATAGTTTCAAAGCGGGATCACACGCCACTTGGCAGAAACTTAATTTAATTTGGTCCGCTCCATACAAACAAAATATCAGAACAATTATTATTGAGGTTAATGAGCTCTATCGATCCGCATAAAGAAAAAATTAAAAAAACAAAGTTGATCCCTAATTCACTAAAATCATCGTTTCGACCCACTGTGCGACGTCGATACAATAGGAGTAAGGCTATTTGCTTTTTTCGTTCCATTAATTACAAACGACGACGTCTTCTCTAGCAGGCACCTCAATACTACTGCGATCACCCCTCGCCGCCACCGCCGCGCGACCGAGCGCAAACCCGTGTACATATGAAAGAGCTTGCACGGCACGGCGCCGTGCCGTTTAGACGGCAACCGTGTGCATGTGTAAAGAGCCTAAGGATACGACACGCAAAATAAGTGATCAGGGGTCGAGACGTGAAGGTACTTACGTTCCATTATTTTTTGTCAATAAACGAAGGCGATTTACAGGTTTGCAGAACAACATTTTTAAATACTTTCCGTCTTATTACAAAACGCGATCTAAATTTAGTACTGGGATTATTGCTAGGTTTAAACCATGACTAAATAAACGTTATTATATAAAGAAGTTTATCACTAGTTCATGAACTATCTGTGGTACTAAAGTTAGTCCGCCGAGACCCCTAGTTTATCTATGGATTTAACTTCGATACTAATATATTAGAGGTTAGCGTTGATAAATATTGTGTATTGTTTTATTTACAAGTCGTTAAAAATGGATAATAATATGATTGACTTGATGGATTTGGATGCTGGAGACGTATCGGCGATCTTACAGTCATCGTCATCGTGTAAATCCTTTCGAATTGAGTGACGAAGATTTTAGATATAAGTAAGTAAGTAAGGTTCACAAAACGTTTTGGAGAAAGAATAGTGGAAGTTTTACGTGAGGATTTATCCCACGACCCTCGAGGATGCCCATTGAGTCCTGAAATGCAAGTGGTTTGCGCATTACGCAACTGGGCTCGCCATGAAGTAAGTACCCTTGGTCAATGCTAACGTAACATTGGACAAAATTCAAATAATATACTAATATTATTATTTTAATCGTAGATTCAAGACGATACAGCTGATTTACATGGCGTGTCTCAACCAGTTGTCAGCAAGACCTGTAAAAAGGTAGCAAACATTTTGTCACGGATGTCCCGAAGATTCATCAAAATGCCTACTACTCTAAATGAACAGGAGGAAAGTATTTGGAAATTCCGCACTATTGCTGATTTTCCTACAGTAATTGGGGCAATAGACTTTACTCATATAGGAGTAAAGAAAATAAATGCTGATGGGGGTCAGTTATACATATATTAATAGAAAAGGATTCTCTTCAATCAATATACAGGTAATTTCTAAACAATTATTTTAAGTTGTGATTGTTGTGATTGTTGTAACTGTCAATTGACAAAGTACTTTTTAGTTTGATCCCAAAATGCTCGACACAAAATAGAGAATAACTTAAATGATTGTCTTAATTACCAATTACCAATGTCATATAAAAATACCAGAGAGGAATATAAAGTTCTAACAAACTATCACTTTTCAGGTGGTTTGTGATGCTGACCTGAAAATCATGGACATTGTTACCAGATGGCGTGGCAGTGTACATGACTCCAGAATATTCCGAGAATATAGATTAAAACAGAGGTTTGAGGCTGGCGCATTCTCCGGAATATTATTGGGTGACAGTGGCTATCCTTGCACTCCATATTTATTGACACCATTGCTTAACCCCACAACACTACAAGAAGAGAGATATAATAGCAGCCATATTCGTACCCGGAACATGGTAGAAAGGTGTTTTGGTTTGCTAAAGCAACGGTTTCGTAGCCTATTACGGGGTATGTTTTGGGATATTGAAACAGCAAAAAAAACAATTGTTGCATGAGCTGTTCTCCACAATCTTGCCATTGACATGAGGGATGACCTGTTGCCTGTTCATCTAGGGAACCTATAGTACAAAGGTATATTCCACCTTCTGTAAGGGGAAAGATTAAGAGAAGGCAGTTTATTGAAACACATTTCCAGTGAACATTTCTTCTTTAACTATTAAATAAGTATTTATTTTAATTAAATGAATAATCTATTACTAAATATTTGCAGCAAATAACTACCTGAAAATAATTATTTCACAACCAGGATATTTACAAACATGTTAATAACTATAGTCTAAAGCGGAACATTTAGTTACTTGTTGGACGGCACTATAACACAGTATTACAGTAGTAGGGTGAAATTATACCTGCTATTATTTATTTAATTTTTTTTTTTTTACTGTGATCTTAATAGAGTAAGGCCCGCATTATTAAACGTTCCTCAATAACGTCCTCAAGTGCGTAATTATTTGATACGATATTATTACGATGTCAGCATCTCAAGATCATTGCTAATTAATAAACACATGAAAACAGTATCTCAGTTACCAATATCAGCTCCTCAAGGTGCTGTACTTGATGGCTGGATCTCGTGAACGATTACGTCACATAGACCGAAGTTTAGATTTCGATTACATAGACATTCATTACATTTCGTTATTGCTATGTCGTAAGATTTTTTTAATACTTTTATTTTGTTAAAACTTTAATGTATCACGTTAAAAAGTCATTTTATACCCAAGAAAACCTTAATTGTTAAAAATGTTGTGTATTTATGTCCCAATACGACAAAAATGCTTACTACTCAACTCAGTCAGTACAAATAACAAAACGCAATATAGCGTCTGTGTGGAGTAAAAAAAAAGGACGCCAAACAGTATATATGTTCTGTGGCCAAACAACAACAATCCGAAATTCTGTTTGTTTACTGTCTCGAACATCTTGCGTTTTTTATTTGAAAAGTAATTTAAATCAGTTAAGTTAATTATAGTTATTATTGTTCGTGTTTTAAAGTGAGTAATTATTAAACGAAAATGGAAAGCAAGACACATGTATTTACTCCAATGGAAAAGAAATACTTTCTAGAAAGTATAAAAAAATAGGGGGCTATAGTAGAAAATAAGGAGACCGATGGCGCGTCTCTACGAATCAAAAATGAGGCCTGGAACAAAATAACTGCAGAATATAACGCAAGTCCACACGCAACTAGCCAGGTAAACAGTTACATTGTATAGTTTTTAATACTACACATAATTTTTTAACATTGTGACATTTTAGTCGATTTTGATCATAATTTCCATGAAATCATGTACCCTAGTCATGACAGATTTAGGTTTGGCTTGTTTTTTTTTGTTGCACTGTCTACATTTAACATAATTATTACTTTAGGCAACAATTAAACAACTCGGTCGATTGTGGATGAATTTGAAGCAGAGACAGAGGGAGGCATTGACGAAAAAACGCCAACACCGCTTGGCCACTGGAGGAGGGCCGTCTATAAGCGATGCCACCATTGACCCTGATGTCGCCGAAGTTGCTCCAGCACTTATAGTTGGTAACATGGACAGCTTTAATTGAAGTCCGAAACTATGCGAGTAAGTTAAAAAAAAACTGGATGGCTATTGTCACTAATTTTAATTTAAAAGTACTGTAATACAATACACATCAAAATAAAATTAAAATTCAGTCTACGACTTTTTACTTTTTTGTAGTTGAATGTAAAATTTGGGTATTTTTTTTATAAAAAAATAAAAAGTCGATGAAAAAAATCCACAGGGCATGAGAAGTGTTTAGGGGTCTGAAAGGATAGCAGGTGACCCCCCCAGTCGACCATTTCAATTTGGCACACGATGCACCAAACACAATGTATATTATACAGCTTTAATCAAATAATGCTTCGGAGTTTAATGTTACAATTATGTTTTCAGAAATGACAGAGGATTACATCATGCAACCACAACAACTCGAGGAAGTGGCTGTGACTGCACCTCAAGAACCTGTACAAATATTTACAAAAAATCCGGCTCCAACACCGACACCTGAAACATCCATACCTACCTCTTTAACTCAAATTGCCCAAGCTGTTCCCCAAGCAAGACCAACAGCCCTGACAGGTCAGCGTCATAAGGACTCAATTCTGGAGAGGGAGAGTATAAGGATCGCCAAATGAGGGCAAATGAGAGACATACTGTAGAAATGAAGATTCTTCATGAGCAGCATCGGGAAGCCAAGGCAAAAGCTGAACTAGCTGAGCCAATCCTTAGGCAAAGACAACAATGCTCCTCTGGTATATAATTACTTACAATATCTATTTTATTTATTTGTAAAATGGTTCAGCGAACCCGCTCACCGTGTTCCAAAAATCATATCTCATATGCATATGCCTAAATAATACAGAGTACTTGGAAAGAATCAATGCAGTGATGACGGGTTGATTGTTTCTTGTGGTTTACATGCTAATACAAGCCTTTGTCTTTTTTTACAGATTTGACATCATAGAATGCAGCATATCCCTAGCATATAGCTTGGGTTCATTAGAAAACCAGCGTCAGACAGCATATGTCTGGTATTCATACTGAAATGAACCTTTTTGGCGCAGGCACACCCTTGTTGTTATACATTACTTTCACTTTTTTTATTTTTTTATTTGTATTTTTTGTTTAACTGTGTCCAAATAAATTTTCTTTCTTTCTTTCATATTATGTGGTATTATGGTGTTCTAGATTATATTAATAAACAAGCATTTATTTACTTTAAGGTTGTTTAATTTCAGTCTTTCTATAATGGTTCAAGTCTTCAACAATTTTAAAAAGTTACTTATAGTTAAATCAAATCAAAATCAAAAATGTTTTATTTTCATTATTACACGTTATACATAATACAGTTCGAGGCTTCTCCTTTTAAGCATATAGATGCCTGTGCCAGGAGGCGCCGCTCTTTTTAACTCGCAATTAATGAAACATGCTACTAACTAAACAAAAGTTTTTTTTTTTTTTAGGTTAATGTTTTTTGTCGCATGTTTCGCGCTACTAATCACGACCTCAAGTCACGGACTGCCTACACTCCGATTTACGCATCTCGAGTACACGCACCTATTGTATACTTAAGTGTAGAGTTTCGTTTATTAATCAGTCCATCACTCAGCTGATAACGTAAATCCATGCCGTAACTTAAGTACACAAATTATTATGTTTACAATTATTACGATCATGATCTCAAGGTTGTTATCAAGTACGAGCTCTTGCGCTGAGGAACGTTTATTAATACGGGCCTAAGTGTGTGGATGTAGATTAAAAAATCTACTTACTATTATTTTTCAGGGATGGTCTGACTTTCTAATAAAGCTATTTCTAATTCTATTTTTTTAATTTTTAACTTAGAAATGATGGAAGTGGAACACCAATTTAACATTAAAATTGCTGTTTTCTCTTAAAATCAGTATTACTTTTTATAATTGACAGGCGCATTTCTTCACTTCTGTAAAATCAAATAGACTAATATAAGGAATTTTATTTTTAACATGTACAAGTAGTATTAGAGTAATAAAAGTATGCACTAAAAATGAAAAGACATTGAAAATATCTTGGTACCCAGGGTGGAAACTGAACCCACAATATCTTGTATTCAGGCAAATGCTCTTCCACTTGACCTACCAAACCAAGGCATTGGTTTCCCTGCGCTTTTTGTCAGTGATTGTAACTTATGTTAAGGCTAATTTTGTTCCATAGGTATTGCAACTTGTACACCTGAAGCAAATACTATTACAATTATTTTTAATCATAATACATTAACTATTACACTTTCCTTTGTTACATTTAAAAATATGAAACATTTTTTCAATGATTTATTAAATACTACATGCACGCATACCTATCATCACACCTATAAACCCTTAAGGAGTAGGCAGAGGTGTTCTGTTGTTTGTTGTTTAAATTCGTGCAAACGTTAAGCCGTGATAATATTAGCAGGACTTATCTTTATGAGAAATAAAGTTGTTCTTAAACCGACTTATAATAACTATTATTTACTTTGCACTTCCACTACATTGTATTCTGGATTTTCCTCGTTTATATTATTATATTCTTCAAAACTAGGGCCAGGGTTGGGCACAGTGAACATTTTTTTTGCAGGTGCAGGCACGGGAACTGGATAAAAGAAATAAATTGCGTATAATTGAATTAGGTACGAGTATTTTATACTTTGAAGGAAAATTATATGATTAAGATAAAATACACAAGTACTTATTTGTTATGAATCTTAGAAAATTCAAAAGATATGACATATAAAATAAGGTTTATTTACCAATGCATCACTATCGTAGTCACTAACTTCAATGACGAAGTCGTGAGGAGCTATCGCCATTATTTCTAAATCCTCAGGAGAAGGTGATGGTGGTTTTTCGCCACCGCCTGTCTTTGATTGTTCCCTCCTATGGGTAGACAAGTTGGATTTAGCAGTCAACTTCATTCTCTTCCAAGCCAACTAACTCTCCATCTGATCGACATTTACCCGTTATCTCATTAAATCTAAAAATTTAAAATATCTAATTTAATATCACGTAAACAATAAAGTACTCGTAAATATAACAAAAGCAATTAGTACCTACTTGCTTAATCCGTATATCCTTCCACTCTTTTGTTTTCTGCATGTTTACTGACGTTTTTGTGGACTTATCTTCTATAATATGTGCTGATTGAGCAATAAGGTGACGTAATATCCTATAATAATAAGAACATCCGCGTTAGATATTCGAAATAAGATTATACTTGATAGCATTGGTTACCTATTAATAATAAAAAATCCATGTTTTACTAGCTTTTTCTTCAAAACTCCAGTTTTCACCCCTTTTTTTAACCGACTTCACAAAAAGGAGGAGGTTCTCAATTCGTCTGTATTTTTTTTTTTTTTTTTTTTTTTTATGTGTGTTAGCTCATAACTTTTTTCTGGGTGAACCGATTTGGATGATTCTTTTTTTATTTGATAGGTGGTGCTTTACATGTGGTTCCATTTAAATTTGATCAAGGTCTGACCAGTAGTTTTTGAGTTATCCTTAATACTGCAGATTTTTTCCACTTAGTTTATATGGATGATGTGTTAATAATTTCCTGTCACTGTTATTTACACACCAAGTAGTGGTATACGAATTTGTGTGGGGTAGGTACCGCAACTAAAAAGTGAAAAATAAAAACTTTTTTACAAAAAAACAACCGACTTCCAAAAAAAACACTAAAAGACGTGAAAAATAACTTTAATTTCGGAAGTCGGTGGCCAAACACGAAAATACAAAACCAAAGGCACCGACTTCCGAAATTAAAGTTATTTTTCACGTCTTTTAGTGTTTTTTTTGGAAGTCGGTTGTTTTTTTGTAAAAAAGTTTTTTTCTTTTGTTGCTCCACTTTCATTTTAACTCACGATTTAACCAGACACAACAACTCACGAACAAACCACATAAAAGTAACAGTAATACTAAGAACAATGTATAAAAATAAGAAGAGCATTTATTTATTAAAAAAGACGCAACATAAACATTCGTCTCAAATCACGCGCGCTGACGCCGAAAGTAATACCTACACTCTTCTTCACGCTAGAGGTGTTAAAAAAATATGACAACTTGATTATAGAAAGCGCGTCAATAGTACAAGTTGTACTCGTTCAATATATTGTAACATAAACAAAGAACAATTTATGACAAATTATTGTATTGATAAATAATTATTCAATCATTTCAAGTGTTAATATAATATCAATATTTTAGAGAAACAGAACGTTGCTTTATATAAAGCCTGTACAGGCTATACGAACGAATGAAAGAATGCCATTTTTGTTCCTTGTCTGTGCATATTATTTAAACCATGGACTTTCTTTGGTACTAACTGATACTCAGATCGTCTTCGTTGTAATAGGAACACGTTTTGATCCTGGTACTAATTTTAATACCGTAACAATCCTAGACCTTGTAGTCTTGGTTTAAACCAGTACTTAAGCATTTTTTTGTAATAAGACTGTTTGTGTCTGGGGACATACACAGTTCAATCTTGGGTCAAGAAATCGCGTGATAGAGTAATTCCTTGTCAAGAAATTCAGAATACAATGAGGGTCAGAACGCCACAAACTAGAACACAGCGAAGGCTTCTTACCGCACGGAACTTTTTAGATGATATTCCCAAGTTACCTTCTCACTATGCCAGGAAGGAAACGTCAAAGTTGTATTTAGAACCTGTTTACCGTTCTCCGAGTGATTTATATAATAAACAGTACCTACAAAAAACATTGCACTGAAAACGAAGAGCCTGTGCTTTCTCGCTTTACTTTCGAGAAACTGTTTCACGAGATAAATCTATCCCTTAAAAAGTACATGTGCGATACCTGCTGTGGCCATGCCGTAGGGAATATTAGTACTTCCGAATATGAAAAACACATTAGACGCAAAAATAGAGCGAGGCAAGAGAAGGAAACGGACAAAAAGAAGGCTACATCCGGCGAATTCATTTTGTTGTCTATGGATTTAGAGTCTGTAAAAATATGCCCTTATCTAACAGCTAGGGCACTATATTTTAAGACAAAGCTTACGTGTCATAACTTTATAATGTATCACCTGGTTAGCCACCAAGCCTCCTGTTATTGGTTTGATGAAAAATGCGCAGATCTTACCGCTAGTACTTTCACATCCTTTGTGTCCGATTACATCGTGAGATATTGTTTGCCTAAAGGATTGCCTATAGTATTTTTTTCAGATGGATGCACCTACCAAAATAGGAATAATATAATGGCAAATGCCTTGTTGAATATTAGTATTGAACATGAAGTGACAGAATAGAAGTACTTAGAGCCTCGACATACTCAAATGGAATATGACGCAGTCCATGCTGCGTTCGAAAGGAAGCTGAAAAATAGGGAGATACATCTTCCCAGCGAATATATAACTGTAACGAAGGAGGTACGGATAAATCCTTTTTACTTTTGAAGCAGTTCAGATTAACTACGATTTTGTTAAGGATTACAATAATAAAACACATTGGAGATACAGCACCATCAGACCCGGTCGAAAAGCAGGCGATCCTGTAGCTGTTGATCTGAGAGTCATTCAATATAGATCAGATGGCATTATTTTTTATAAAATTAACTTCGACGATGATTGGACAGATTTACCAGTTAGATCGAGAAAACTGAATTCTGTCACTTACTCAGCTTTGCATGTTGCACCAATTCCTATAGCTTCTACCAAATTTAATCACCTTCAACAATTAAAAGAAGTCTTGCCAAAAGATTGTCACTTATTTTATGACAAATTATCTCACGAAAAATTGGTTCATCCGTTTAAATCAATTGATTTAGGATGACTGTTTTTTGTCTTTTGTTAATTACTAAACTAAGCAGCTACTTTTGTTCAATTGTTTTTATGTAAGCAAAAAATTGCTTCGTTACATTGTTTTATGTTTATTTTCTTATTATTCACGAATTAAAGGTTCTGATTAAAAATATCGGTGTTTTATTAATTCCATTACCTGCTAAATATCATAACGTTATCATATAAAAGAATAAGTGAGGGGTCTAGAATCAAAAGCGCCTCTGTCCAGTTCTTTACCCAACGTGGTTTTTGATTATTGGCAACACATTGCATGTTTATCTATGACCTCACAAAGTTAAATACGTGCAAAAAAGCCTCTATCCCATACTAAATACAATTTCAAATACTCGGTTAGGTGCAAAACCGCTTCTATTGTTTTAGTTCAGACCAAAAGCGCCTCTATCCCGTCTAGACCCATCACAGAGCCAGGCTATGTAAACAACAGTATGGCGTCCGTGTGTGGTTTCTTAGGAATTGTGTCCCGTTGTTTTATTAAATTTTAATAGTAAAAGAACACAAAATGGAAGTTAATATTGCCCCAGTGCAGCATAATACAGGAAGAAAACGGATTCGCAATGAAAAACAGTGGAAACGCAACGTGCAAAAGCGTGCAAGGTAAGTTTCCCTGGTAACTATGCTTGTAGGAGAAGATGATTAATGGATGAGTCAATACAGATATGAACCAAACAACGACGAACATCACATCGCTCTTGCAATAAAATTGACTAAGATGATTGTTTAACTTTACAAAACATTTTGCACTTTTGAAGTAATATTTTCTCATAAAAAAAATATTTAAAAAAAAATCTTCCAACAAACTGAAAATATACTTTTATTTAAAATATTAATATTAAACAGACTAAACATTTGATTGATGTAAAATTTTACTTTTATTTTAATTACAGGTATTCTGCCAAAAGACCACCGGATATAAATGATATTAAAAACTGTACACATAAAAAAATAGGTAAGCTTAAATGCAACCATTTAAATCCGCAAGATATAAGAAAATTTCACCAAGCATTTTTTGCCAAGCCGGATAAAATGTATCAAGACAATTTCATTTTAAAATTCATGAAGGTCAGTACACCACAGAGACGCAGACGTAAAGTAAAAAACCGTGCTGAAGCTAAATTTTTCACGACATACCATATTCGTACATTCACAAAACCGTACAAATTTGTGAGTTTGTCAAAAAGCTATTGAAAATATTAGGCGTTGGTACCCATAGACTCCGAAGGATAGCAAAGATTTTTTTAGTATCAGGCCAAATGCCACAAGATCGTCGAGGCGGAGATAGAATATCTAGCAAAAATTTAGCTAAAAAAGAAAATGTGATGAGATTCATCGAGACATTTCAATGTATAGAATCGCACTACTGCAGATCAGCCACGTCAACAAGAAAATATGTATCTTCAGACCTAAACATAAAAAAAATGTGGAGACTTTATCAAGAAAAGCAGGATGATGAAAATCTTAAAGTGCGTCATTGTTTTTTTCGAAGAATTTTTGTGGTACACTACAATATTGGTTTTAACCTTTCGCGTGTTTATGATGCACGCGAAAGGTGATGGCATGATGCACACGTGTGCATCATAAACACGCGAAAGGTTAAAACACCTCAAGTTGATGTTTGTTCAAAATGTGTTGAGTTGTCGGAAAAAATAAAAAACGAGAAAGTGGAAACTGAAAAAGTAACTTTCATGACGACATTACGAATTCATAAGTTGAAAGCCAAATGCTTTTACATGTTTTTGCGGGAGTTTAATGACGAAACATTCACGATTTCGTTCGACTGCCAAAAAAATTAGGTTCTGCCTAAAGTTGCAGACCAGATTGCATACTACTCACGGCAGTTGTACAACTATAATTTCACTATCGTGATAGGCACAAGTACAAATAAATTTCCGAAAAAAAACGTACGCATATATACGTGGACTGAAAATGTCCACGCTAAATCATCAAATGAAATTGCATCGGCAGTTTCTGATTTGCTCTCACAGACAGATTTGACGGGAAAAAAAAAATATCCGAATGATGGCTGATGGATGCGGTTCCCAGAACAAAAATAGCACAATGATAGCTATGGCTGCCCATTGGCTAACAATTTGTGCTCCAAAAAATATTAAAACTATTGAACTTATTTTTCCTGTACCCGGGCATTAGCGCCCTGCACACGTACAGTTCGGACCGCGGGAAACACCACGCGCCGTTCCATCCCTCGCTCCGAACTGTACGTGTAGATGTGCGGATCTAACAGTCCGATCTGGCAGCTCGACGCGAGTGCATGTCTCACAGTTTTACGCGCGCATCACGTATAAACGTAAATTACAAAAATGGCGGTTTGGAGCGTCGAAGCTATCACAGAGTTCATTCGTTTGTACCGTGAACATCCGTGTCTCTGGAAGATAAAAAGTAAGGAGTATAGTAACAGGAATATGAGAAACAAAGCATATGACGAGCTCGTTGATTTTTGCAAGTCAGTAGGTTTTGTTTCAGCTGATCGCGATTTCGTCAGCAAAAAAATACAGAATATAAGAGGTGCATTTCGCAAAGAATTGAAGAAAGTAACGGAGACACGGAACAAAAGTGAAAGCTCCCAAGAAGATGTTTATAAACCGACTCTTTGGTACTTTGACTTACTTTTATTCACAAAAGACCAAGAACTACCAACCCCAAGCGTGTCTAACATGCCGACGGACGAGTCTACAGCTGAAACTTTAGACTATTTTGCAAACCACACACCATCCCCACAACATTATACCAACGACGACATACCAACATCTCAGCAGCCTACGAATATAACGTCACTGCCAAACTCTGACCACACAATTGTAGAGGTAAGTGGTAAATAAAAACACAATATATTGTAATTTTTTTACTGTACAGATAAAAAAAAATATGTATAGGTAGCGGCAACTTTATTGGTCACTGCGCGCAATTGTTTCTGCCTCTTTAATCAGCGCTCAACTTACGTCCATAAACCTATAGGTACACTGAATAAAGTTATGCTCTACCAGCGTTAATCATAATTTCTTGCCAAGGGACACGACCTATTGAATTAAAATATGTTTTGTATTCATCTCTGCTCTGTTTAGCCAAAGTTGAGACATTCCTGACTGAAGGTCTGTCCAATCTAGTTAGGTCGAAGTTGTCTCTTCGCCAGTCTCCTTCACTAACGCGTCCAGATTCAATACTTTCTCTGTCTACTGTCGTTGCCGACAGGTACATATTACTTCTCTTTCTTAGGGCTCCCGCACACGGGCCACCGGCCACAACCACAAAACGCCGCCACTGGCATATTTCCTGTAATTTTCATACATTTTATATGGACTCGCCGCACACGGTTGGCGCCGGTGGCGGCCACACGCTTCAAATCGTCGCAGCTTGCATCTTGTGGCTCGCACCGGCCACTAAACGCCGACACAAAAAGCCGCCACACGCCACTCGCGCGATTCCGCGCCCCTCTCTCCCTTGCCTCAGTTAACCTGTATAAGTCGACGGTAACGCACGCATGTAGTCTGTAGTTCATATAGGTAGATAAATATGGATATAGAATTATTTATATCAGAGATACAATCCCGTCCTGCGATTTGGGATTCAAAAAGTGATAGTTATAGTAATAGAGGAGAAAAAGTGAAGGCCTGGGAAGAAATCTGCGAATTGTTTGTGGGAGATTTTTCGAATAAAACTGCCAAAGAAAAGAACATTGAAGGTAAGTTTAATAAAATAATATAAAACCATATATTTATATTCTATTTTCTTGCCACGGTATTGCTCCTTCATTCATAAAATAATCTTTTAACGTATCTCTTGCCGTAGACGCTCGTGTTACTGGCCAGCCTGTATTTTGTATATTTTCGAGTCCCACTATTTTCAAAGTATGCCGAAAATTGAAGCCATCCCTTTTGCGAATAAAGTTGTGCAAAATGCAACAAGCTTTCACAATGTCTTCTGAGAAATGAACAGAAGTGTTTAATGGGCGATGTAATATTCTCCATTTGTTTGCTAGTACGCCGAAGGTACACTCAATGCAACGTCTGGCACGGCTTAACCTATAATTGAAAACTTTTTTGTCTAAGTCCAAATATTTTCCAGCATATCCTCATCATATTTTCACTGAGGCCAAATGCTTCATCACCAACAAATGTGTAGTTCAATGGTTGTCGATTACCGACCTGTCGTGGTGAGGGGATATTTAATGTCTTTCTATGTATTTTATTACACAGTTCACTTTCTCTAAATATTGTAGAATCGGATGCTTTACCGTATGCCCCAACATCCACGAACGTAAAAAGTAAATTCGAGTCGCAACTTGCTAGAAGTACTATTGAAATTTTTTTTTTATAGTTAAAGTACAAGGAGCCGGTATCGAATGGATGAATAATTCTTATATCGTCGTCTTACTTTCTCAAACTTGTAACTCAATTTTTCGATAATTTTTTTTCTTACTCGTATCTCAGCTACGAGTGATGCCTCTTAACTGTAACAAACTTCTATTTCAATATAAGCACGAAGTTAGTCGCAAACAGCGTTGCAATTATCACACAAGTCATTCATACCATTTTCATAACTGCACAAAGCTCGTATCTTAACTTACGAGGTCTTGCGATCTTATGCCAATGGCCTTTGGGTTTATTTTTCATTACTTTGTTAATCGAGAAGCGAGGTTGCCGCTCTTATGGTGTGAAGTTCGTCTATATTGCAAAGAAAGTTGTTGCAGTTGGATCTTATAACTTTTAGATTCGTTTGTTGTTCTTGATTGAAAATAAGTTTAAATATTGTGGGAGTGCAAAATTTAGTGCGTTAAACGGTAAGTTATATCTACAATGTTTGTTGTTTGTTAGCAGGTAGTTCTTAGTTACTAACTGATTAAAAATAATTGTTTTACTTACTTAGCTTTAAGGTTACTTTCACTTTGATTTAACGCAGCTAGGGTTAACTTGTGTTTCTGCCTACCTCTCGTGAATAGCATATACATGGCTATTTATGTAGTATTTATGTACTTTATTCATTAGTTTCGTATGGTTACGATAGTTTTAAATGTACTGAGCTGTAAGTATTCACAAAGTTTTATGGCGGATGAAGGAAGAAATACTATAAAATAGTTTACACCCTACAGTTATTTCATTTTTAACCGACTTCAAAAAAAGGAGGAGCCTACCTCATAACTTTTGACTGGGTGAACCGATTTTGATGATTCTTTTTTTGTTCGATAGCTGGTGCTTGTCATTTAGTCCCATTTTTTTAAATGATCTGATGATGGAATCCCAGGAAAATCGAGGGCAACCCTCAAAAATTATAGGCACGTACACGGTTTTTTTTTCACGTTTCGTAGTTAGGTGAGGGGTTTGCGTCTGGTAGTCATCATTTTAGGTGGCTGATACACTAAAAAGAGTGAAATAAAAGCCAGTTCCGTAAATTGATCTAGACCAAAGGCTCCGACTTCCTAAACAGTTTCCGTCATCAAGTTATTTTATTCTTTTTGAAAGCGGTTAACTTTTTTTGTTAACAGTTTTTTTTTATGTCCTTTTGTTTTTTTTTCAGGTCCTTAAAATGCACGGCCGTGCTTTAAAGTTGCTAAATTTAGCTACTAAAGACAAGAAAGAAGACGATGGAAATCGTACGGGGTCTTTTAACAAGTCTGTAGCGTCTATGGCTTCTGGTTCTGGTGGTGGAGTTGATACGGGGTCTTCTCATGATTTAGTAACCTCTATTGCTTCTTTGTCTGGTACCGATACCGCAAATTTATTAACTAAAGAAAACACAGAAGATGGTGGAGTCAGAACGGTATCTTTAAATGATACAGTCACTTCTTTTGGTTCTGCTTCTAATACCAATACTGCAAACATCTTGATACTGAAAGAGAAGAAAGTGAATTTCGTTTTAGATGAGAGATCCGGATGTTTTATTCTTCAAGCCTCACGAGATTGTCCGACGTCGACAAACGAGCGCAATATTGATCCAACACACTGCATTTTGGATGATATCACTGGTCAGTTTATTCCAATACCTACCTCGAGTAATGATATCTCTTCATGTGATTTATCTGGATCAGACAGTGATTCAACTTTCATTCCTGATAATGATGATGATAGTTCAGGAACGGATATGGACACATCTTACGTGGCTCTGGATGAGACTAGTGGGTTAATAAAACGAAAAAGAGCAAAGAAAGGACAAGCAGATAAAACACGCTGGGGTAGAAATCAACTAAAACAAAGAAGACAAAAAGGTCAACAGTATTCTTCGATCAAACGTGTAAAGAATTCTGGGATAGTGGGGGTGGAAGTACGAAATCAAAGAGTAATGCAAGCCAGATGCGTTTCAACAAAATGTTCCCAAAGTAAAATAAAAAAATGCAATGAAATTTCAGATGCAGAGAGAACAGAAATTTTTAAATCTTTCTGGAACATGACATGGGATGATCGCAAAATGTATGTTAATGGAATGGTCTCACTAAAACCGGTACAAACACAAACGAAAGGTATTCCGAGTAAAAGAACTCAAACATTAGAGTATTCTTTAAAAGTAGACGGTGAGATAAAGCCTGTATGTAAAACAATGTTTACAGGCACTCTTTGCCTGGGTGATTGGACTGTCACAAATTGGGCCAAGAAGGCAAAAAATAAGATCGGGATGATCAAGAAAAACCCTCCGGTGATGAGACAAAAAGCTATAAATGTAACGAAATTGGAACACATCAGACATTTTTTGAATGCCGTACCTAAAATGCCCTCTCATTACTGTCGACAAAGCAGCAACAAAATGTATGTTGATTTAGATTATACTACATGGGCTGACTTATATAGAACTTTTGAGGAGTATGTTAAGGATAACAACATTCCAGATGAAGAAAAGGCTACTTACAAGTGTTTTTTAAGTGTTGTAAATGAGATGAACTTGGGTCTCTACAAACCGAAAAAATACCAATGTGATTTGTGCTACGCCTATAAGAATAAAAATATTGAAGAAGAAGTATACCAAGCACATATAGAAGCAAAAGAGCGAGCAAGAGAAGAAAAAAAGAGGGACAAGATGAGTTGCATACAAGGAGAACTCCAGATGTTTACCGTCGACTTGCAAGCTGTGCAAACTATTCCGTCAATTAAAGCAGGAGCACAATATTTCAAATTAAAACTTTGCTACGTATGGCATGAAGCTGAAGGACGATTAGACGCAAATATTTTTACGTCATGTCTCATGCATTTTCTCGAAGGCTTAGACGATAAAAATACACCAATTATTATTTACAGCGATGGTTGCAGTGCACAGAATCGCAATGTAACGCTTGCCAATGCTATGCTTGCGTTTGCCACAAAATATAAAACAGAAGTTACCCAAAAATATCTCGTGGTAGGACACACTCAAATGGAATGTGATTCTGTCCACGCTACCATCGAGACAAGGAAGAAGCAAAAAGAACTTTTTGTCCCTGCAGATTTTATTCAAATAATTAAAGAAGCAAGACCAAAACAACCCTATCAAGTGCGCTACATTGATCATGACTTCTTTCTTGATTATTCAAAAACAAATTGTTATAAATCTATAAGACCGGGCACGAAAGCTGGAGATCCTTGTGTAGTCGATATTAGAACTTTGAAATACACTGATTCTAAAATAGAATACAAACTGAATTTTGACCACGATTGGAAACTGTTGCCTCAACGTTCAACCCGACCCTCTACATCTGAAGCAGGAAAACTATACAGTCTGTCTTTACCCATAACTACACGTAAATTCAACGACCTCCAAAGCATGAAAAATCTTTTTCCTAAAGACTACCATAGTTTCTATGACACTTTGCTCCACGAGTGAGACCTGAATTGTAACTATTTGTTTGTTTTTTTATAATAAAAATACTGTAATAATATCATAGTTTTAATTCAATTACCACGTAAGTTAGCCACACGGTGAATGGAAAGTATTGAAAAGCTAAATTCAGCAACCTCGTATCTATAAAAATTAACTTATAAATTAAAATAAAAATGATATTAAGGTAAAACCAGCTCCAAAAGTAGTATTCAACAAGTGTTTATCAAAGTGTAGTTTAACGATTTTAAATAATATTAGTTTAAAAAATAAGAAACAGTTTTTTGTGTCTCCTGAACATTTAAGATTTTATAGATACGAGGTTGAGAAAGTAAGACGACGATATGTTTCCCATCTATGGCGCCTAAACAATTAGGAAAATTAGTATTTTGAAGAAATCCGCTGGCAATTTCTTTCCACATGTCTTGGGTCGGTTCTGGAATACAAACGGCTTTTAAATAGTTCCAAATTAGTTGACATGTTTCTTGTACTATTTTCCTTGCTGTAGAGGCCCCACGGTGGTAAGAGAGTTCAAAATCCTCAAACGAGCATCCAGTTCCTAGATACCTGAAACAAATTATATTTCTTAAAAAATAAATTAAATAAATTAAAATTATATTTTTTGTTGTTACAGTAACTAAATTACAGAGGAAGTGGAAGAGTCTTCGTGACAGTTTTAATAGAGAAAATGCAAAAAACAAGAACGTTGCGAGTGGTTCGGCAGCAACAAGCAGTAAACAGTACATTTATTTCAATCATCTATCGTTCTTGAATTCCTTAAAAGAAGTGAGACCGCCTACCGATGTTACTAATGCAACTGATGATGCGGAAACATCTCGCCCGAAAATAAACAGAAACATTAATATAAAAAGGGCCGAAAAATCAGAAAATGAAATTCTCAGAACACTTTCGGAAAATTTAAAACGTAAACATGATCAAACAGGCGACCAAAATGACCCCGATAAGCAATTTCTGATGTCGCTGCTTCCACATGTAAAAAAAATTGACGAAAATTGTAAACTTGATTTTCAATCAGAAATATTACAGTTAATTAGAAAGTACACGCATAATCAAAATTATGAAACCTATTCGGCACAATATTATGGTTATTCTTCAGGAAATGCCAACATACACTCGACACAAAAAGCTTCTACATCTGTTCAGCCTTCTCCACTTCATTCACATTATTCCGACAAGTCTATGCTTGACATGTCATACTCTACACAAAACGCTTCTACATCTATCCCGTCTTCACCTATAATTCAGCCTTCTCCAACTCATTCATATTATTCTGACCAGTCTATGGACAACAGTTCTGTTATCGAAAACATGTTCCGTGATGATGACGAGTGATACCAAATTATAATAAAGACATAATAACTAAATACAAATACCTACGTGTTTTATTTGTTAACTAGCTATTCTCTAGTAGAAAAAACAATGCACATTGATTATTATAATCAATGTGCATTGTTTTTTCTATTATAAATAAAGTATAGATTATTTTATCATAGTGTTCTGTGGAGTTTTATGCTAGTGATTATTTCCACTTACCTTAATGTGATAGCTAGTCTTTCCGCAGGTGCGATGCTTTTCCGCATGTTGGTATCGTGGTGCTTTAATCCAGCATATAATAGAGCATGTAGTTCCCAAAACGTACCTATGCTTAAACGAAAATGTTTGAAAAACTTTTTAGGATGGTTTAGAAGATTATCGAAATGTTCGTTGCATTTGTTTACATTCGTTAAAATTGGATGTATCCAATAACTACGGTTTCGTCTTCTACGACGACATCTTTTTATCAAAAGTAGCGCAATTAAACCTTCTTCGTCAGAGTCCATTATGATACTGCACGCAAGGGTTAAAAAAAAGTAGCAGCCACCGACCGCAAGTGTCGACCACCGGCCACAAGAGGCTGTCGCGCGCTTCAGCTACCTTTGTAGCCGCTTCTAGCTTCTAGTGGCGGCGTTTGTGGCTGTGGCGAGTGGCTCGTGTGCGGCGACACTTAGAAAATTGTGGATGCTACATATTGCTAGTACTATGTAACATATGTTTTCGGGTTTCATGTTAATGGGTGTACGTAATATCTGGAATCTAGAGGCTATTATACCGAATGCATTTTCGACAACATTGCGAGCGCGTGAGAGTCTATAATTATAAATCCGTCTGTCATGATCAAGTTCTCTTTGTGCATAGGGCGTTAAGAGATTTTCTTTGAGAGCAAAACCTTCATCACCAATGAAAACATAGTTTAAATTGTTAACGTTCTCACTTTTGTCGGGTATTATAAATTGTATTGTTTCAGGAATCATCTTCATCTTTAGGATCAGCCTCAAGAGGTATGAAGAGGAAAACGAAACCAAGTGTGATAGATACTCAGATTAAATTCATGACTGTATGTACAGAAGCATTAAAAAAAAAAGGAAGTGACAGAATATGATGCTTTGGCCATAACCATTTCCAAAAAATTGGAGAAAATGAATAGTATTCAAGCCTTACATGCTGAAACAATTATACATTCAGTTTTACGCAGGGGTATACTAAATCAATTAACTGATTCAACTGATATTTGTGATAAGCAGTGCAATAAAACTGTTATTTTATCTTCACCATCATCATCTACTTCTGTACACACGGACGCTGCTCAACATTCGTCTCTTCAACCTACATTGGAAACCCTAAACACTGATGTAATACTTCTAGATGAATCTCAGTGTGTATTACGAGAATACTATAAGAATTTTAACTAATTATTATAACTAATTATTAATTTTAACTGATTGTACCTACTGTGATTGTTGTGACTGATAAACATTATTTATCCCAAAACACTGATGTAACTCTCGTAGATGAATCTCAGTGTTTATTAAGAGATTACTATAAGAATTTTAACTAATTATAATAACTAATTATTCATTTTAACTGATTGTACTGTGATTGTTGTGACTGATAAAAATTATATAAGTATATAACTGATTTACAAAATGTTTTACTTACCCTCATATAATCTTCCCGAAGCGTTTCATAAATTACTCTACACGTTTCCGGTATTAATTTACTTAACGCCGATGTAGACACGCCTGTACTAAATTTGAGATCTTCATAGGACCGTCCGGTCGCTAAAAACCTTAACGTGGCAACCAATCGTTCTTCTGCTGTTATACATTTTCTCATAACTGTATCTTGCTTAGTTAATTTGGGACGTATCAGTGCTAATAAACAATCAAAATCGTCACTGTCCATTCTTAGGTAATTTTTAAAATCTTCCGGATGACACTGTCGTAATTCCCTTAACATCGGTAAATGTCCACATCTTTGTCTGTATTCCTTTACCCACACTCGTCGTTTTTTTCGGCTGTTTAAGCTAACTACAAATCCAGCTAACGCGATGACCAACCGATCGTCCATTTTTCTTACTACTGTGTAAAAAACTTTTAAAAGCTATAACGTTCCACGCGCCAGTCCAAACTGCAGTCCAAACTCTTGAAAATCAATTTACACGCACAGTTCGGAACGTTTGTCTAGATTATGTAAGTTTCGTCGGCAATCCAAACCGTGAATGCATTTTTAATCGTAATTAGCACAACAGTTTGATCCGCAGTCCAAACCGTACAGATCTAACTGCTGTTTGGAACGCAGTCCAAGATGCGCGGTCCGAACTGTACGTGTGCAGGGCGCTATTCATTCATGCCGGCAGATCGAGTGTTTGGGTTGATTGAAAAAGAAGTAAAAAATAAGGAGGTCATAATCAATCCATCTGAATATCAAAACATTTATGAGAGTTATGGGGTTGTTACAAAATTGGGTGAAGGCTGTAAAGTGAAAGATTGGAAGACTTATGGTAGTGAAGTGATGAAGCCTCCAGCACAATATCACTTTCAATTTAACGAGTGCAAAAGATATTACTTGACAAGAGTCAAAAATAAGCCGGGGCGGTTTTTACTAAGAGGCGAAACAAACTATAAAAATTATATGGGTGTTCCCAAAAGTATAATGAAACGAGGTGTAACCTCGATGTCTGATTTTGAAATCAGAGACGTGCCACCATTACTTGTTAATGTGTCTGCCTTAAAGCTTGCCGACGTGAATAAATTGTTATGCAAACACTTCGGTGATAATTGGAAAACAGAACTTGGTTCCAGCCAGCTAAATTTTTACAAGAATGTTTTGGACGAAACCACTCCTGGTGAAGGCGAAAATGAAGAACCCTGTGAATATTTAGAAGAAGTTGGAATTACTGTTTAATTTTTATTAGCCTTTAAATGACATTTTTGTTAATTCAATGACATTGTGTTCATCAGTTTTCAATAAAGAACACATTCCAATCTATTATCTGGTTGTCTGTTTTGTTCCTGTTGTTGAAGGACCATTATTAGGAATATACATATATTACATAATTAATAATACCTACCATTACTCATACTGATAATGCTGACAGTTTTGCATAAAACCGTCCACAAGGCCAGGTCGCATGAAACCAAAACCACCTCTATCCTTAGTAATACAATGCGAAACCGCCTCTATCCTTAGTAATACAATGCAAAACCGCCTCTATCCAACGTTTAAATGCAAAACCTACTCTATCCAGATTTCAAAATATAATATTAAAAAACCAGTTTGCTATGCTTTTAGATAATGTGTATTTATTTAAACATTAGACTATTTATGATCAAATTAAATCTAGTTGTTAGAGATATAACGTTATTCTAGTAGTTGTAGATTTTATGGCCAGTTCTGTAACAGATAGAGAAAATCCGGATGATTTTGTAGGAAACTCGAGACCGCCAAGTAGCTATGCTGGCACATTACAAGATCTCCATCCAAACACGCAAGTCACTGAGCCAACAACCACTATTGATGCCCAGTCTCCTCAACCGAGTCAATGCAACCCTTCTACCTCGACCAATGAAGATCTCACAGAAACAAATGCTACATGTTCACACGAAATGTCAGTGTCTGATAAAATTCTTAATATTAAGCCTGTCCCTGTTGGATTATCGACTTACGGAAATGATGTTTCCGAACGTATAACGCATGCGCTCCCCGAAGGACGGAGGACAGAACGAAGAACGTGCGTACGGCGTCCGCCATTAATTAATATCTGTCTAATTTTATACTCACATTACATTACTTACAATAAATGATTGTTAGAATAAAACTACGTAATTACAAGATACATAAGTGTTTATTTACATACAAAACCTAACAACTGGCGACGAGTCTGTGAGTGAATCTACGCAAAAATTACAATTATTAGTGAAAAGTGTACTTATACTTACAACACCTCATTGTACCTCAATACTGAAGTGAGAAGTTCGAACATTCTAGTGTATCCACCAACCTTTTTCCATCTATCCAGGGGTTCCAAGTCCTGTGATGATAACCCGCTTCACATCATTCCTTTTCCTCGTCAAAATAAATACGAAATACAATGGCGGCACAAATCTCACAAGTGCTTTCACAAATGATGGAGACGATGCGTGGTATGCAAGCTCAGCAAGCAAATTTGCAAAAGGCTTTCATGGAACAAGGTACTAAATCAGTTAGTGGCATCACACTACAACCATACGACGAAGTAAATGAATTTTTTTCGAGTTATTTGCAACGATTACAAAATTACATTACACTTATGGGCGATACAAATGACAATACAAAACTACAAATATTTCTTAATTGCATTGGTCCTAAATACTACCAAGTTTTAAAGAAAATAACTGCGCCCAGTACACCGGAATCCAAATCTTACAATGAGTTAGTGCAGATATTAAGATGCGATTCCACCAGTGTGCAGAACTGTGCGGCACTGCAATGCACATTGTGCGACACAAATGTTTATTCTGGTCGACTCACTAAAGCAAACAATAACAAATTGTGCGCGAACATTCTAGAAATGTTCGCGCACATCTGTATACTTTTGTGCGCGCACACATGCAGTCAGTGGACTCGCGTCGACGTGTACAAACCTGTTGTGCGCGAACTCAGTCTTGCTTCCACTACCGAAGTGAAAACATTGATTTGTGCGCGTACATTGTTAATTAACCAAGCTAAATATGGATTGGACGAATGATAAAATTATTAATTTTATTCAAGCTATTGAAACTTATCCTGTATTATGCGATTCTAGTCACAGTGATTATAAAAATAAAAACAAAAAACACGACGCCACTCAAGAGTTGGCGCAAAGTTTCAATTGTGACTCGACTGAGGTAATGAGAAAATGGAAGATTATTTTGGCTCAATACCGAAGAGAAAAGAAGAAAATCGCGGACTCAAAATCTTCAGGTTCTGGGATTTTAGATATATATAAGCCGAAATGGTTTGTTTATGCATATTTGAATTTCTTTCATGGAAGGGATGAGCCGAACGTCAGCTTGAACTCACACGACGAAATAAATGAACAGGTAGGTACGTTTTAAATGTTTATTTTCTTACCTCTAATATTATTACTTAGATACCTATACTATTTACGCCAGTGTTTCTTGCCATGGCACCATTCCGATGTCAGTTTGGAAATAATGTGCAAATTCTTCTCTTATGTTTTTCGCATCGCCAGGGGGTCTTCTTCCAACATGTCTTAAAGGCAGTAAGTTTGCCATGCCTGCATCACGCCGCCAACTTCCATCGATAGTGCAATGAGTAATTTGGTTCTCAGTATCAAAACAGCCAGCAGAAGTATAAAGTTGTGAAGACGATTTTTGTGTTATCAAAAAATTATGCAAGTAACAACATGTCAGTGTTATCAATTGTGTCTTTTCTGGAGCTAACAGAATAGGTTTCCTGAGTACGCGAAATACACCGGACATAATGCCGAATACGTTTTCCACAATACGTCTCGCTCTGCTCAACCGATAATTAAATATTCTCTCTTTTGATCTTTTGTCATGTTGACCGGGATATGGTTTCATTAAATTTATATCTAACGCAAAAGCATCATCTGCCACAATGACATGTGGAATTGGTTTGTTCCTTCCGGGTAACGGGTAAGGTTCAGGCAAATTTAATTTTCCTTGCTGAAGATTAGCATAGAAACCAGTATTTTTGAAAACACCACCATCCGATATTCTTCCTTTACAACCGACATCTACGTACGTAAACTTATAATTTGCATCAACCAGTGCTAAAAGCACAATGCTGAAATCACCTTTGTAATTGAAAAAGTCGCTTCCAGTATTACTTGGAGCTTGAATAACAACACGTTTGCCATCCATAGCCCCAATGCAATGAGGGAAATTCCAAAGATGGTCAAATTGGCGCTCTAAGATCATCCATTCTTCTAAAGTGTTAGGCATCTGAAAAAGGAAATTTTATTACTATTTCAGGTATCACAAGATATTATTATCCAGAATGACACAGTAAATGAAGATCAAGAGTCTCTTCATGAAAGGCCAGTCGAAAAGTTTAAGGCTCCGAAGAACTCGCTTAAACGCCGTATTGTCGATGAAGACCCGCGAATCGCCCAAGCTTTGTCCATTATGAATAACGTAAACAAGCAGATGGAAGCAAAAAAACCTGATGACGAAGACATTTTTGCTGCAGCCGTCGCAACGAAATTAAGGAAAATTAGAGATGAGCGAACCAAGATTTTAGTACAAAGGGATATAGATAATTTATTGTATGACGCTATTATTGGTACTGGAAAATATGTTACAACTCCAATGCCTTCACCGTATTCAGATTCGTCAAATTGTCAGAGTCAAGGACCGGCTTCAAGTTTTCAGGTCCGCGATAATGATTATTCAGATCTTTTACGTCAGAATGATGGCGAAACAATATCTTGGCATGAAATGTAATGCAATAAAAGTGACTAAAATAAAATGGTATATTATTTTTATTTTCTTTCCTTAATATTTTCTTTCAACACGCTTATCAACGCCTTACAAGTCTCAGGTACAATCCGAGCAATAAGCTCTTTTGAAACTTTAAATAAGAACATTAAACTTGCAAAAGAATCTCCAGTAGCAAGATATCTTAAGGTGATTGCAAGCCCTATTGAAACAGGGACACATTTTCTGTAGTTGGTATCTTGCTTAGCAATAAAAGGACTAGTTACATTAACCAGCAACTCAAAATCTTCGCAAGATATACGTGTGAAGTTTTTAAATCCACTCAATGGATCTATTTTTATTTCTTCTAGAAATTTATTCGTTTCTTCATTCCGTCGCTGTAGTAACGGCCTCACCCAACATCGCGGTTTACTACATCGCGGGAGACTACATAGTAAAACACATGCTGCAGCACAAAGCACTACGTTTTCCTGCCCGTTCATATTAACTACTGAACTGTCTCGGCAGAAACTCTGCTCAGTGAACATGTTCGCGCACAAGTGTGCTGAACTGTGCGTTTACAAAAGTTACGCACAGCCTTACCAGTGGAGACGGAAGCCAAATGCGACACCAGCTTAGTACCTGCACTGTTGGAGTTTTGCACAAAATGTTTGCAAGCAAATGTGCTGCACACTATTTTGGTGGAATCGCACCTTTAGGCAATCATATTGATTTAATGTAGTCTTCCTGTTCTGTTTATAATTTTTCCGAATTTCCATTTATTACTGTCATACAGTTTAACCTGTACTCTGTCTCCTCTGTTAAATTCTTTGTTTACTACTATCTTCTCATTTTCACATTCCATCACTGTATTTTCTCTTTTAACTAAATCAATCCTAGTTCTATACAATCTCTTGAACATCATTTCTGCAGGGCTCAATCCCGTAGCACTGTTTGGTGTCTTCCTGTACATCATCAGGAATGTTTGAAGTTTCTCCTGCAGGGATTCTTCTTCCTGAGCCATTGCTTTCAGTTTATTTTTAAATGTTTGTACATATCTTTCTGCTTGCCCATTTGAGGATGGATGAAAAGGAGCAGTGAACAACTTAGAAGAAGTTTTAGTGCCTCAAGAGATCAACATGCCAATAAAGCCAAAGTGCTACTATTGGGACCGTACTGTCCGTAATAGATTTGATTGGGATCCTGACTGTTTCGTCCAAGGATATGAGTTTATTGACGACGACGATATGTCTGTTAGCGATATTGATGAACAACAAGTGGAAGACGAGCTACCCAGTGACATTATTCTTTTGTCACCTGAGACATTCAATCGTCAACAGCAAGAGGATGAAGAACATTCTGGTATTTGATCGCCGGAACCCTTGCTATCTCATAACGAACAGCTTCCAACCTTAGAGGACTATGAAGACCATGGTGATAGTACCCATTCATCACCAGTTATCCCATCAACCGTTAAGTTAAAGAGACCAGCATGCGAGTCAACATCTGTGTATCATAGTGGTGACAGCGCACTAACTGGCGTCGCGCTTTTAAGTGAACGCCCAATTCCCGCAGTATGTGAAGGATCGCTGAAGCGAATTGCTCTTACTGTCTCTCAGCACACACGGCTACTACTGAGGAAAATGGATTTCCTCAACGACTGGATTTGTGATAGTTCTGGTACCGTACCTATAATTAGCTTACGAATAAAACGTTTAGATGATTGTAAGCTATTGTTCCTCGAGTTTCTTCACAATGGAAAGAAATATGAAGCTCTCCTGGGCATTACTGAGCCCATTCAAGTGGATGGTTGGCAACAGCATAAGATGAGTGGCCACAACTTTAATGTTAGGCCAGAAACCACTGATTTGCCACTGCTTTGCTGCTTAGTCGGCAATACGCTTTACCACATGCTCCACTTAGGTGAGGAAGATCCAGGTGGTACCCAGTAACTTACTTGGGCAATGGCATAGCCATTTAAGATGGAAAACTTAAAACCCTGTCTCTGTGTTATAAACAGCTTAAATAATATCCAGAAATTTAAGGAATGCATACGAAATGTGTCATGGTCAGAGGTCTACGAAGAGAACGACTTAAATATAGCATTCAATTCTTTCCACGAATTATTAGGCTTGTTCTATAATTTATGTTTTCCAAAAATAAACGTCCGCGAACCTTCGCGTCGTGAGTTCGATCCCTGCGAAGCTCCGTATAAAAAATATATTTAAAAATAGTTATATTACTGTTTTTGACAAATTCTAAGTACTAGAGTGTAAGAATAAGTATAAGCTATAAGTGAGCATGTTACCAGGCCAAGAAGGTGAAGACATATGTCTTTATAAACAGTGACAACAAAACAACAAAACAATAAAATCCAAATATAACAAAAGTGAATAAAGTGAATATCTATGATAAAAACATTACGAATAAATAATAAGCTAACCAATATTAAAAAGTGAAAGAACAATCCTAAATATCTAAAATAAAGGGTTGTTTTTAAAAAAAAGTGAACAAAGAAACAGTGCAAACATTTCTATTACATGAATCATATTAACCGCCACTCATTAGTTCAAAAATCGTGTATCTTCATTCAGAGGCACTATTTCAACAATTAATTTATCCGTACAAATAGCTCCATCAGTAAAGCATCGTCGCCTAAGTGAACGGCGCGCTGGGGCTTGAGTTCGATCCCCGCGATAAGAGGTTCTTTTTGTGAATTGTCTGGTGTTATTTCTTAACCATGTCTATGGAAATAAACCACAACGTAACATTGCGACGACGAAATCAACTGTTTAGATCTAAGTCAATAGATTCATTCAGTAATGACTCATCATTGGACAGAACAAATTCGGACATAAACACAAGAAGTCTTGATCTGTCAACGGGTATTAGCAAAAATTAATTAGAAGAAATGAAGGTTGAAATACAGCAATTAAAATACCAATTTGAATTAACACAAAATGAATTGGACAAGGTGATATGCGACAACAATGAGCTTAAAGAAACAGTATTACGACAGCAAACTTACATTAATACATTAAAAGATCTTTGAACTAGCAGTCCTACAAATTCGCAAAGACAAAAATTATTGTCTGTGAGAAAAATGAATAGACGTTCTATTACCGATAGTCTACGTGTTGCATCCCTAGGCCAAGAACAGTCATCCAGTAACAGTGAAAGAGACTGCATTAAGAGCTCAAATATATTATTAGAGTCACCTAACTTTGATGCATCACCTAAAACAGTGTCTGTAGCAATATACATGGATAAGCAAACACAGACCGAAGCATCTGAATTTACTGAGCATAGCAAATATGTCGAAAAAGAAATAAATAAACACAACAAGACACCACAAGATCAACGAGTAATAACAAAAGACAGTAGGAAAAAAATAAAGCTATGCATTCTCAGTAACTGCAACCACAGTGGCTCACTAGAAATATTAGAAAACACTTTTGGCCTACACTTCGAGTTCTGTCATTACTTGTCGCATAATAGTAGCGTAAAAGACATTTTCTCTAATATAGTTAATAAGATAAGGAATTATAGTCTAGATGACTACTGTATTATTATGATTGGCGAGCAAGATTTTAAAGGCACCGGGGAATAAATTGAAATAGTCAAGTTAATTAGAGAATCTCTTAAAAGTGTAACTAATACAAATGTTATTATATGCTGCCCTACATATGTACAAGGGGCTCTGATACACAATTATAAAATAGAAATGTTTAATAGATTGCTTTACATGGACATAGAAAATCATAATTATGCTTATTTTTTTGACAGTAATTTTGACCTATCTGATGAAACATTCTCATATAATACCGGTAAACGTAACAAACTTGGTCAAAAACGTATTTATGAAAATATATTCTGTCGCCTACTTGTTGATATTGAGACCTATCCAACTGAGTATGACTACTACTGTGACTCTCCAAAATCGCTAAAAAAAGCCGAAAAATCTATTTTTCGTCCCATCACGTAAAAAGGTATTTGGTGGTAAAGACAGTTCTAAAGAAAAGCAAAAATGTACACTATTACACCAAAACATAGCTGGAATTTTAAATAAAACTGATCTTTTCGAAATTACAATTACCGATTTGGCAAATCAGATTGGCGATATAGATTTTATTTGTCTGAGTGAAACTTTTATAAAATCAGGGCATGAAAGTAATCTGGCACTTACACACTACAACTTAGCTGCCAGTTACACTAGACACGGGAAGAAACGCGGTGGAACATGCGTTTTAATAAAAAAAAGTCTGAGTTTTAGCCCGTTACCTATAACTGATGAACTGGCCATTGAATATTGGTTTGAATGCTGTGGCATAGAAATATTGAGTCATAATTTAATTATAGTATGCATTTATAGAATTCCAGACTCCGACGTATCCATATTTTTTAAAAATCTTGAATTATTATTGCGCAATATAACCCGCAAAGTTAAAAAAAATATTATTCTGTGCGGAGATTGGAACATCGACATATTGAAAGATAACAACTATTCTAAAGAATTAATATCAATATTAAACAACTATAATATTTCCCTACATGTTAGGATGCCTACTAGGAAAAATACTAGCATAGATCAAATAGCCAGTAATCTCCCAGCAGTTGATATGAAATGCAGTATACATAATTTAGCTCTCTCCGATCACGACACTGGACAATCATTAACTTTTTACCTTGAAGAGATAAATAATAATAATAAATCAAAAACTGTACAATTCTGGTATGATACGAAAAGAGATTACGATAAGAGTAACATGGCAAAATTTTTAGATTGCTTAGCTGCTTTAAGTTTTGGTGAAATGTATGAAAACACAGACTGCAATAAAGCATTTAATATATTCCATGACATATTCACGCTCTTCTATAAGTTGTGTTTTCCCGAAATACCTGTCAAAAGGACCAATAAACCCATAAAAAACAAATGGCTTGGTAGGGGTTTAAAAATATCATGCATTAAAAAGAGAGCTTTGTATTACGCATATCAACACGATGCTATAAGTAAACGTTACCACAAGAAAAAATACCGTAATTACACTAATATTTAAAAAAAATGCATATCAAAATCACAGCAGATAAACAACAACGATTTTTTCAATAATTCTAAGAATAAATGTAAAGCGACATGGTCAATTATAAAAAATAACTTGAATAAATCTAATAATAATAACTACCTATATGAATTAATAATTAGTGACAAAAAAATTAATAATCCTATTGATATATGTAACCAATTTAACAATTATTTCATCGAGCTGTCACAAAAAATTAACAATAATAATCATGACGTAAACAACATTGACATTGACAATAATTTAAATACTTTATTTTTGACTCCTGTAAATGAAATTGACATTATTAAAATAATATATTCATTAAATAACACAAATTCTACGGGATATGACGAAGTAACCACTAAAATAATTAAATTAAGCGCAATAATTATAGCATCCCCACTTAGCTACCTAATAAACCTTTCATTTGAAGAAGGCGTTTTTCCGTCGACATTAAAAGAGTCTATAATTAAACCATTATTAAAAAAGGGTAACTGTTCTGATATGAGTAATTATAGGCCCATTACACTGATCCCAATTTATGCAAAGATTTTTGAAAAAGCAATGCATGACAAAATAAATAGCTTTGTAACTAAATACAATCTAAATGTAGAGAGTCAGTTCGGATTCAGGAAAAATTGTTCAACAACTCTAGCCTGTTTTTCATTAGTAAAACTAATTACCGAAGCTCTGAATAAAAAGATGTCTGCTTTATCGGTATTCTTAGATATGAGCAAGGCATTTGATTTTGTCTCACATGAGCGACTACTCTGCAAACTAGAGAGGTATGGAATAAGAGACAAGGCGCATGATTGGCTTAAAAGCTATTTGTCTGATCGCCAACAGAGAAGTGTTATCTCTAAAATAGAAAAAAACACTAGGACGACATATTGCTCAGAATTAAAAATGAATAAATCTGGCGTTCCACAGGGAAGCGTACTGGGTCCGCCACTATTTATATTATACATAAATGACCTCAGAAACTGTTTAAAATATGACTGTATCCAATTTGCTGACGACACTACTTTTACTATAAAATGTTCCAACAAAACTGACATAGAAACTAATACTAACATTGAATTAATTAATGTAATAAAATGGCTCGGGAACAATAATCTTAATGTTAATATTAATAAAACCAAAGTTGTTCAATTTCAAACATGGAACATGTCGGTAACACCAACAACAATTCGACATGATAATACAATTTTGCAACCAGGACAATCGGCTTTATTTTTAGGTATAATAATTGACAATAAACTCAACTGGAAAGAACATGTAGAAAGAGTATGCAACAAGCTAGATAAATTTGTATATGCTCTTCGCAAGCTAAGACTGGTGTCCAGTAAACAAACTGTCCTAAATGCTTATCATGGGTATGTTTCATCAGTATTGCGATACGGCCTAGTGATATGGGGCAATTCAGTGGATGTGGACAGAGCATTCAAAGTACAAAAAAATGTATCAGAGCCATGAGCGGAGCAGAATATTTAGACCATTGCAGGCCATTATTTAAAGAATTAAAAATTCTGCCACTCCCGTGCCTGTATATTTATGACGTTTGTTTATTTGCAATAAAATACCCTCATTTATTCCTATTGAATGAACAAGTCTCCCAAAGACTGAATAAAAAAAATGCCGGGAAATTGCTAGTACCTCCTCAGAGATTGCAACTATACAGCAGAAATGCCAGTTGCATGACAGTAAAAAATTATAATAAATTACCACCTGGCTTGAGAATGTTACCTATGAATAAATTCAAATGTAAAATGTTTACTTGGCTTTTAGACATGTGTTTTTATTCCGTTAATGAATTTTTAAATCATACTTCTTGACATTGTAATTAATATTCCATGCTATTAGTATTTTGACATTATAATTAAATATTTTGACACTAGAACTTATATTTTTTGACATAACTTTTTGTTTTATTTTTTATTTTTTTGTTAATGTTATTTGTATTTTGAATATATATTTTTTGCATAGTAATTAATATTTTGACATTACAAATAATCCTGTTCAATTAATCTAAATCAATGTTATTGTATCAAACTAAAAATATTAATTCATAAACAATTTTATTAATTTATTATAACTCTTAATGTAATGTCTATAATTTGCATGCACTTAGCTTGTTAAATTTTTCTACACCAGCAATGGTAGTATATGTGAATCGAATTTTAATTTAAGATCTCAATGTACCATATACTTGGAAATAAAATTATTATTATTATTATTAAAGGTAAAAGTAAATACTAATAATAAAAAGAAACAGAACTGGATAACCAAAGGTCTAAAACAAAGTTGCAAAACAAAAAGGTCTTTGCGCTATCAATATTATAAGAACAATAATGTAAGAAATAAAACTAAATATTTACAATACTCAAAGATTTTACAGAAATGTGTTTACACATCAAAAAAGAACGCAAACATCAAGTACATAAACAATAGCGAAAACAAATGTAAAGCTGCATGGAGAGTAATAAAGGATGAAATCGGGAACAATAACCATAGGGACAACATAGAAAATATTCTAATTAATAACACAGTACTTTCAGATCCTGTAGAAATAGCAACAGCCTTTAATAACTACTATATTAATATGGCTCATTCTTCGAGTAAGGGTGCAAAAATAAACTGTAACGAATATTCAATAGTCCATTCGATGTTCCTTAAACCTGTGTCCGAAAATGAAGTTAGAGCAGAGAGTATGTCATTGAATAACACAATCTCCGAGGGTTATGACGAAATTAATACGAAAATCGTTAAAGCATGTACTAATGAACTTATTGAAATTATGACATATTTAATTAATTTATCATTCTCACTTGGCATTTTTCCCGAAGCACTAAAGCTGTCAATTGTTAAGCCTCTTTATAAAACCGGTGAAAGATCAGATGTTAACAACTATCGCCCAATAACTTTGATACCTATTATATCGAAAATATTTGAAAAATGTATGTATAAAAGACTGATTGACTTCTGTAATAAATTTAACATTATTAGTAAAGAACAGTTTGGCTTCCAAAAAACTAAATCCACAACGGTAGCCATCTACAGTCTTATAAAAATAGTATTAACGAATATTAACCATAACGATCTTACTACAGGGCTGTTCTTCGATCTATCTAAGGCCTTTGACCTAGTTTCTCATGACCTGTTACTGCAGAAATTGGAGGCAACTGGAATTAGAGGCATTACACTTCAATGGATATCCTCATATCTAAGTAATAGACGACAATGCGTTAATATTACAAAAATTGATAGAAATAACGATATGACATCTCACTATTCTGAATTAAAATCCAATAAACACGGCGTCCCACAAGGAAGTGTATTAGGCCCTATTTTATTCCTATTGTATATAAATTCTATCACTACTATAACTAATCATAAATTTATACTATTCGCTGATGACATCTCTATTATTGTGTCAGCTGATAAAAAAAACAGTACAATTAATGACCACGAGACTGAAATTAATAATGTGATTGAAAGACTAATTGAATGGCTAAATAAAAATAACTTATCTATAAATCTAAAAAAGTCCGTATACATACAATTTAATAATCAAATAATGCAAAACCCAATATTAAAATGAATATAAATAGAATTCACGAAGCAACGCAAACTAGATTTCTAGGCGTAACCTTGGACCAAGACATCAACTGGAAAGCACATGTTGATACTGTATCCAAACGAATTAATAAGTTTGTTTATGCATTGAAACAGATTAGAAACATAACAAACATTAAAACGTCTTTAACAACTTATCATGCATATGTTGAATCAGTACTACGCTATGGCTTAATTATGTGGGGTAACAGCACTGATCAAAATAGAGCATTTGTCGCACAAAAAAGATGCATTAGAGCATTAGGTGGGCTTAAATCCGACGAATCTTGCAGGCCGGTATTTAAGAAACTTGATTTGTTACCGCTGCCATCCCTTTATATTTATGAAATCTGTTTATTTCTATGGAGGCATAGGGAATTGTTTGCGAAAGCAAGCGATGTAAATTCTCGCAGCAGGCGCGACCCCTACAGGCTCGTGTTAGATGTCCTCCCAAGGCTTGCGAAATATAATAAAAGCTGCATGTTTATGTGTGTCCAGGTTTATAATATAATACCAAATGAATTAAAAACATTAAATACAAGATTGATTAAAATTAAATTGTACAAATGGCTATCAGCTAATAGTTTTTACAGTATTAAGGAGTTCCTGGAACATAAAATCCCATGATGACTGATTTTATCGTTATGCATGTAAAATTTGCACGCTTATATCTATAAAGCAAAACATGTCTGTTCACATTATTAACATTACCATCTTTTATACCATGTTTTTAGCAAATAAATGATATTATTATTATTATTATTAACAGTAAATAAATAGTAAAAGTAAAATTTGCGAGTATAACATAATCTCACCTTTGTTACCGCGCTCGCGAGTGGAATTTTTCTTTTCAGCTATTTTCAGATTACATTGAATGTTGTATAAATATGGCCGGAAGTTGCTCAATGATGAATTCAATTGAGAAGCTATCGGGTCGCGACAATTGGGCAAGTTGGAGTTTTGCTGTCAAGGCATACTTGCAACATGAAGATTTGTACAACTGCTTTTTGAAAGAACCGGCGGCATCAGACGCTAACGCAGTTAAACAAGACATCAAAGCCAAGTCGAAACTAATACTTATAGTTGACCCGATGTTGTATGTACACATTCAAGAAGCTACAAGTGCAAAACAGGTAAGGACAAAGTGGCATTGGAAAAGGCTGGAACAAATAGTAAAAAGATCTGGAAATATATTAAAGACACAACGTATACCACGAAACAATATGAGTCATCTTCAGGTTTATTACAAGCACACTCGTCACCGCTGGAATCCGCTAACATAGCAAATAATTTCTTTGTTAATGTTGGAAAGTGTCTCGCAGAACAAAATCTGGGTCAATCCCAAAACCCAACGAGCATTCCTTTAACATGCAGCACTGCTTTAACATCCTTTACGCTGCTAGATACTGACGAGACTGAGGTAGAAAGTATAATTATGACCTTGAAAGAAGACTGTGCAGTTGGATGGGATAACATATCGAATAAAATAATCAAAAAATTCAAGGACATTTTAGTACGACCACTGACTTACATTTTCCGCATTTGTTTATCTTCAGGTCATTTTCCTAAGTGTCTCGAAAAAGCTATAATTGTCCCTGTCTATAAATCAGGCAGCAAAGAGCAAGTGACAAATTATAGACTAATTTCTTTACTGCCTTCTATGTCAAAAATATTGGAAAAAATTATAAACAAACGGTTGTTGAAATATTTGGAAGATAAATCAATTTTGTCGGAACGGCAGTTTGGATTTAGGCCTAAAGTTCCAACTGCCGTCGCGGTACACCATCTGACTGACTATCTAGCGCAAGAACTTGACAAGGGTAACCACACAGTAGGAATTTTCCTAGACCTCGCCAAAGCTTTTGACACAGTTTCCATTCCAATTCTGTTGCGCAAGCTGGAGATCATGGGTGTAAGAGGCACCCAGCTAAAAATGTTCAAGAGTTATTTAGAAGATCGTTCCCAGTGCGTAAAGATTGGCAATGTTCTCAGCGCTGTTCAAAACAACACATTTTTTGGTGTTCCTCAAGGAAGTATTTTAGGGCCCACTCTGTTTTTGATATACATAAATGACCTCTGCAATCTAAAGCTAGAGCATGGCACTATCATAACGTACGCTGACGACACTGCTCTACTTTTTTCGGCTGACTCAGAAAATGAAGTCTACAATCTTGCGCAACACGGATTCAATATTGTAAATAAATGGCTTCAAAATAACTCACTAACTCTAAATGCAGAGAAGACACATTATATTAAGTTTTCGATGCGCAAGCAAATATCGAAGAACCCCTCAGCGTTGCATGCTCATTGTTGCCTAGTCCCTGCAAATAGCCAGTGTAAGTGTCCCAATATTAATAAGACAGATAAAATAAAATACCTGGGTATAATAATAGATGAAACCCTTTCCTTCAAACAACATATGGAAGCTCTAAATAATAGAATTCGTAAGCTGATATACGTATTCAAAAAGCTACGATTTATTGCAAATACAAAAATAATTAGGCAAGTATACTTTGCTCTTTGTCAGTCAATTTTGACTTACTGTATTACTTCATGGGGTGGGGCAAGTAAAACTTTGTTATTGCCCATTGAAAGAGCTCAAAGAGCTATTCTTAAGGTGGCTACTTGCCGCCCTTTCCTATTCCCCACTAACCTCCTGTATAAATCTTGTGAAGTACTAACAGTTCGACAGTTATTTATAATGAGCACGGTACTAAAACAACACGCAGCACTTCCATACAGCACTGAATTTACTAAAAGGAGACGGAAAGATATAGTTTGCCCTCAAAAAAGTACAAAACATGCTTTCACAGCCAAATTTTTTATGTGCCTCGGACCGCTACTCTATAACAGGCTAAATGAAAAAGGAAACATCTACTCCTTGAATCATAGTAACTGCAAGAAAATCCTTATGGAAACTCTTCAAACTATGTCCTATGAAGATACAGAGAAGTTATTATTAGTGCTAAAGTAAATATTGTTTGTATTATTGTTATATATTTTTTTTAATTAGTTAGTTAAGTTAAGATACTATAATTTTATATACCTTTTTACATTTATGTACCAATAAGATTATTAAGATATGTGATTATTTAATCAATTAATATTACCTCCAATCGCCTGAAACACAGGATTACCTAGTTCAGACACAAATCATGTGTGAACTTGACATAGATTTAAGAAAAGCTGTATATAACGGTTTACCTTATATTTTTGAATAAAATTTTATTTATTATTATTATTATCTGTATTTCGAAGGTTTTAACTTGATGTGTAATGAAAAATTAATACTAATAATAATTATTTTAATCTAAGACTATTGAAACAGATGCGTAGTGGATTCCTCCTCAGGTGTCGCTGGAAATATTTCAAGATAGCGTCTTCGACGTGTATGGACAAGGGTGGCCGGCCTCTGCGTCTGGCATGACCGGGAAGCTGGAACTAGTCATGGTCAAGTAACCGCTTATAAGTCCGGAGTATCAAGTCTGTGTTGGGGAACCGGGAGGCAGGGATACCGTTCCTGGACCGTGGACCTTTTAGCCCTATACAAAATATATTATGTTATGGTATTCTTTCCAGAATGCTGAATTACAAGAGAACCACCGAGAGAGGTAAAAAGTCTGTCCATATCATGCAACGTGCGGCTGAGCTAGTCACAAACGAAAACAAATCCCTACGTCAAGTTTGTCGTGACTACGAAATAAGTAAAACTTCGCTAATAAGATTTATCGCACGCCTAAAAGAAAATCCAGAATCGCCACGATTTGGTTACGGGACTCCCAGACTAGTATTTAACACAGAACAGGAATCTTCTCTTAGTGAGTATTTGCTTACACTTGCGCAAATCTTTCATGGTTTAGGACCCAAAAATGTTCGTCGCTTAGCATATGAATGTGCCACGAAATATAATCTTCAGATTCCAAATACATGGCATGCAAATAAAATAGCTGGCAAAGATTGGTTATCAGGTTTCTTGTCAAGAAACGACCGTCTCTTCATAAGGAAACCAGAGGCTACCAGTTTGAGTAGGGCAACTTCCTTTAACCGAACGAATGTTGCTGAATATTTTGATAAATTGGCACAGGTCATGGATCGTCACAAATTTAGAGGGTCTCAAATATGGAATGCCGATGAAACGGGCGTATCAACTGTCTCCAAACCCTCCAAAGTTATAGCGGCTAAAGGGAAACGAAATGTTGGTTCAGTCACTTCAGCTGAAAGAGGAACCAACGTCACATTACTGGTTGCCGTTTCAGCAACGGGTGGTTCCATGCCACCATTGTTTGTGTTTTCGAGGAAGAAATATCAAGATCATTTTGTGCGAGATGGGCCTGCAGAATGCATAGGTGCAGGAAATGCAAGCGGCTGGATTACTGATGTGGAGTTCTTGCAATTTATGAAACATTTTGTTAACTATGTAAAACCAATTAAAGATTCTCCTGTATTGCTTCTGGTAATCACTGTTCTCACCTCTCCTTGCCTGTATTGGATCTAGCCAAAGAAAATGGAGTAGTGATGCTTTCGTATCCACCCCACTGTTCGCACAAGCTACAGCCCATAGATGTGTCAGTATTCGGTCCATTTAAAAAGTATTTGTCATCAGCACAAGATGCATGGATGCGTAACAATCCTGGTACAACAATGATCATGATGATGAATGAATGATGTGCCCTTTTAGCTTTGCAAAGGTAAAAGGCCGCATACATTTTTTTTTTTTCGCCATTCGACTTGTACGAGTAGATAAATTCCAAGCCAAAAATCAAAAAAACATCCTAAAGCTAAAAGGCCGTATTTCCGTAATTACGTGCTCTTTTTTGCTTTGAAATTTGAAAATTTTGTAATCTAAAGGTAGAAAGAAGGGCCCATTTTTTTTTTTTGACCTATCCACTAATAAGCCTATTCTTAGCCTAAAAATGTTAAAAAAAAACTTGCTGCAGTCAAAGGGGCGTATTTTAACTATACGAGAGGGAGGGTCGCGATGGGCCCGTTAAGAAAAAAATGCTCATAATCCTAGTTTTTCTCACTCATTTTACTTTTTTTTAGTCCCTAGATACGTATTTGGTATTAATATACTGCGTCCGTTGAAAATAAAAATAAGAAAAAGTGAGGCAAGATGGGCCCTTAAAAATATAGCAAATAGGATATAGCAATAGCATGGATCCCTACTAACCTGTAACTATGCGCCCTTTTACCTTTTGGCACGCGATATATATAATAATTGATTAATCATATTCTGTTAAAATAGCCATATCCTGTTAAGTTAGATCCCCTTAAGATTACTAAAACAAAGTTTTTATTTATTTATTTACAGGTAGGTAATTGATACGAAACATGGCCGATTGGGTTATTGTAATTGTTATTATTTAGTACCTTTTTGGAACTTCCTTGAGCGTACGCGTATTTGTCTCCTACTTTTGATTGCTAGTTTTGTCCTTCTACTTTGGACATGTTGGATTTGATTTTGTGCCAACGGTTGACTAAGTTGAATTGGTGTGGTTTTAGCGACTACGGACTTAATAAAGGATTTTGTGTGCCTGTGGTTTGGATTTGTTTCATTGTTTTGGAAATATGGAACAGCAACGGATTCATCAATGTGTTACGTGTTTACGGTCCGTATTCCGAGATCGAAACCGACGCATTCTAACACGTGAATACATGGAAAACTATCCAGGATTCTCCGAGTACGTACTGGAGCGGATAAATGTAGTTAACTTTCGGGAGCATTGCCGGAGGAATTTGGAAGTAAAACGAGGAGTCTTACACCCAGTTGCACAAAGACAAACATTAATGCCCCATTACTTAATGGATCATTAACACTAATGATTTCATTAATTTAATGATGTTGCACAAAACAACTTTAGCCTAAGTTAAAGTTCCATTAGCTAAAGTCGTGTTTAAACAATGTTGCTAGTAGTATTGAGTGAAAAGAATGAACATGAGTGAAGGTTTCCATTTCTTTTTTTTTAAATCTCGCAACACTCGATGAAAAAAATAACATGTTTGCAATTTTGACATCGACGACATAAAAGTTTGTTAATTTCATTGGTTTGTTGTGCTCAGAGTTATTTAGTATGCGTTGTTTTTACTGTGATTTTTAAATATTGTTGTGGTGAAAAATCACGAAAAAAGGGACTAGTTTACATTAAACGTCTACTATATTGTTTTCCGGCAAAGGTTTCTTACTATAATGGCACAGACACCAAGTCGGAAAAGAGAACGTGGGGATAATTATACAGCGGAAGAAAAAACCTTGTTTGCAGATCTCGTAACACAGTGAGTACCTATCTATCTATTAGTAGTCATTTAGATTCGTTTCTTACGACATACTATTATTTCTCCATTTTCCTTTATTCAGGTATAAACACATAATTGAAGACAAAAGGACGGTAGGGATTTTTATCCAAAGAAAAAAAGGTGCATGGAAGGCAGTTACAGACAAATATAATAGTAACTGCTGGACTGGTCGCAGAGAGATGGATCAGTTAAAGGCGTTGTATGATAACATGAAACAAAAGGCGCGGAAAAATATTGGTGAAAGCAATGTATGTACCTAAATATTTTTTTTTACTTAAAAAGTTTTATAAAAATCGTTGAGACATCGCAGGATGTCTTGGGCTAGGCAACACATCAATATACAACAGCGGTTTGTTGAAAACTCGACACACGTAACAACACTCCGTTGAACAAAGACAAACATTAATGCCCTAGATAATATGTAACTGTGGGAGGGAGATATTATGTCCAGAAAGTGGGCTGACATGAGCTCACAATGATGATGAAGTTTTATCTAGTTTTGTTTTTTTTTTTTTTATATAAAAATATCTTTTGTTTTTTGGAAAACTGAATACATCAATCGGATCCCTCTTGAAACGACGGAAGAAGACCTATCAAGGGCTTTAAAAAATATAAAAGAAGATAAGGTATTACCTGGTTAAGTTTTGTCATATTGCGCTCTGTACATGGACGTAGTTTGTGAGTCAGTTCCTTAGCCTTTCACCGGCCTCATGTATTAACACATTTGAAAACTCTCTTCATATGTATTCATGCACATGGCCAGTGAAAGGCCATTACTGAACTAATTTACTGGATTGGCTCATGAACTGTACTGAATTGTTGATTATTGTGACTTGTATTGTATTGTTTGTTATATAAATACTGTTTAAATACAGAATCTAAAATTATAACTTAATGTCTGTTTGTTTCCATAATACATAAACTGGCCCTGTGTATGGAGCATGAAAGAGTTTTTGCATTAAAACAGATAGATTTTTAACATAACTGATAAAACATTTTTTTTTTCATTTTATCTCTAGGTACAGATGAACAAAACTGGTGGTGGTTCTTATAAACCTAAAACCACAGACAGTGACTCCAAAATACTTGCGATTATACAAGATCAAGTGGAACCACTTTATAATCCATTTGATAGTGGAGCACTTTATTTTAAAGGTGGGTATAATATATAATAACCAGTGAAACATAGGAATGTTTAACTTTTTAAGTTTAAAAGTACATACCTACTCAAATAATTGATCTGTTTACTATTTTAGATGCTAAAAACCTATCAGAACCAGCACATTTGAAGTCCCAATCCCCTGAAATAGACATTGGTTTTAGTGACAACTTCAACAGTACTGAAAATCAATTTATAGAATTGGTTGAACAATCTGGTAAGTTGCTGTATATACACTAAATACACTAAAAGTAAAATTTCACTAAGTACAGCAACTTACCAGATTGTTCAACCAATTCTATAAATTGATTTTCAGTACTGTTGAAGTTGTCAATAAAACCAACGTCTATTTCAGGGGATTGGGACTTCAAATGTTCTTCAAATGTTGTATAAATTATATTATTATTAGGTAGAACAGACGTGTAATGGACGGCTTTTATTTTTAGATTCTGGTAACCCGATTGATCCAGAAATCATTATCAGGTCCAGGGATTCCGCAACGGTGACTCTGACTCAAGACGCAGGTGTTACAGATGTAAATAAAAATCAACCCAAAGAAGTCAAAAGAAAAAAAAGAAAAAAAATGGAAACAAACAAAACGGTAATTTTGTTTTCGTACTATGCTAGGCAGTATTTGTGATGATGATAAGGCAGGGATAATGACATATTTGCAAATGTTTCAGTTCCAGTTATTCTACAAAAGCCGCGGAGAAATACTTCATCAGAAGAATTAAAACGCATATATTTTAAAAAGAAGTGTCAGAATGCAAACTTGGAGCGCAAGAAATTAATGCAAGAAATAATTCATAACAAGGAACAGCATAGGCTTAAGATCACTATTTCGAAAAAAATAATGGAAAATATGTCGTAGACTTACAATAATTTTTTATTTCATAATATAATTTATTTTTAACCGACTTCACAAAAAGTAGGAGGTTCTCAATTCGTCTGTATGTTTTTTTTTTTTTTTTTTTTTTTTTTTTTTTTTTATGTGTGTTAGCTCATAACTTTTTTCTGGGTGAACCGATTTGGATGATTCTTTTTTTATTTGATAGGTGGTGCTTCACATGTGGTCCCATTTAAATTTGATCAAGGTCTGACCAGCAGTTTTTGAGTTATCTTTAATATTGCATATTTTTTCCACTTAGTTTATATGGATGATGTGTTAATAATTTCCTGTCACTGTTATTTACACACCAAGTAGTGGTATACGAGTTTGTGTGGGGTAGGTACCGCAACTAAAAAGTGAAAAATAAAAACTTTTTTACAAAAAAACAACCGACTTCCAAAACAAAAAAACAACCGACTTCCAAAAAAAACACTAAAAGACGTGAAAAATAACTTTAATTTCGGAAGTCGGTGCCTTTGGTTTTGTATTTTCGTGTTTGGCCACCGACTTCCGAAATTAAAGTTATTTTTCACGTCTTTTAGTGTTTTTTTTGGAAGTCGGTTGTTTTTTTGTAAAAAAGTTTTTATTTTTCACTTTTTAGTTGCGGTACCTACCCCACACAAATTCGTATACCACTACTTGGTGTGTAAATAACAGTGACAGGAAATTATTAACACATCATCCATATAAACTAAGTGGAAAGAATCTGCAGTATTAAGGATAACTCAAAAACTACTGGTCAGACCTTGATCAAATTTAAATGGGACCACATGTGGAGCACCACCTATCAAATAAAAAAAGAATCATCCAAATCGGTTCACCCAGAAAAAAGTTATGAGCTAACACACATAAAAAAAAAAAAAAAAAAAAAAAAAAAAAAAAAAACATACAGACGAATTGAGAACCTCCTCCTTTTTGTGAAGTCGGTTAAAAAACACTAAAAGACGTGAAAAATAACTTTAATTTCGGAAGTCGGTGACCAAAAACGAAAATACAAAACCAGACACCGACTTCCGAAATTAAAGTTATTTTTCACGTCTTTTAGTGTTTTTTTTGGAAGTCGGTTGTTTTTTTGTAAAAAAGTTTTTGTTTGTTATTTACCCCATCTACCTAATATTTTTTCCACATCATTAACATCGACTTTTAAATAGTGTTGCAACAACAGGTTAATTTATTTCAGTGTAAGTAATAGGTAAGGGTGTAGGTAATGGAAAGCGATGGATAAGATTAGCACAAGCCAGGCCTGTCAAATAGTGTAAATACCGGAAGGAAGTCCATACCTAAACATAGGTTGTTTTTCTATTAATATGATAATGTTGAATTATCATAGGGAATCGAAGAAAAAGAAAATTAGGTTAAATTTTATTTTTTATGTCTTTATAATCCTGCCTACTCCAGCGAGAAAATGCTATTTATAAGAGCAGTTCTTACAGAAGTTTCTACATTTGTTCCTGAATATAAAATATTATCAATTGATACATCAGGCTGAAAATCGTGAAGGGGTTCCACATCATCTAACTCAATACACATATTCTGCAGCACTGCTGTAGCAACAATTACTTGAAGAAGCGTAGTGGTTTTCCTCAAAGTTATGCCTTTCTCCAAGCATGGGAACCGTCGCTTCCATATTCCAAAGCATCTCTCCACAGTATTGCGACTGGCAATTTGACATTTGTTGTACGCTTCTTCTGCATGTGTTCGTGGTTGCAATACTGGGGTCACACACAAATGCGAGTTGTTAAGGCCCTGCGCAGACGACAGACTATCCGTGACGCACTTTTTAGTCTGTGAAAATAGAACCTATGCAATTATATGCAGTAAGGGCTCCCGCACACGGGCCACCGGCCACAACCACAAAACGCCGCCACTGGCATATTTCCTGTAATTTTCATACATTTTATATGGACTCGCCGCACACGGTTGGCGCCGGTGGCGGCCACACGCTTCAAATCGTCGCAGCTTGCATCTTGTGGCTCGCACCGGCCACTAAACGCCGACACAAAAAGCCGCCACACGCCACTCGCGCGATTCCGCGCCCCTCTCTCCCTTGCCTCAGTTAACCGATTCATGGCCAATGACGCCACAGGCGCGTCATAAGCAAATATCACGGGAGGCCATTGACGCACCTGGCGCGTCACATCGAACTTAGGCTGGTTTTACGTGCTGGCCACGGACAATTCGCTATAGCGAAAATTCGCGCGGCGCGACCGGCGGCGCGTCTTGCGAATGAATCAAATGTATGGAAATGTACTGGGCATGCCACGCGCAGCGGCGACCAGCGAGACGACCGGGGAATTTCCCCGAGCGAATCGCGCGGCACGACTAGCGATCGAAACAAATGTATGAGTTATTACGGCGCAGGCCACGGAGTCGAGCGGCAGACGCGGCGACTACTGCCGGAGCGAACTTAATTTAAAATAGTTTGTTTTTTTTTCGCGAAAATGGAGACGGAAGCTTTTATTGCAGAAATTCTAGCTAGACCAGCTATTTGGAAGTCTAGCCACCCGCAACATAAGTTTAAAAATGTTGTGAAAAAGTTGTGGGAAGAAATAAAACAGCAATTTCTAGATTCTGATGGTGAGTATTTATTTTTATTCCCCGACGCCAAAAACGACTTCTACTTTTTTAGAGGTTTTTTTTTGAGTAAGGGGTTTTTAGATTTTTAATTTAATTTATTAACAGGTACCAATAAATATTTATCAATAGTTTACAAAGTAGTCTTTGAAATTATTTCTTATATCTATGGCTTGCAATGAAGCTCTATTATTACGCCGTGACGTTATAATCCTCCTAGACCTAGTTCTCGATCTCATGTGTCGCCGAAAATCGGGATCAGAATTTCCATCTCTTTCTCTTACAATATTATGTAGCAGACATCCAACCTTAATTATAAGTTTTGCATGTTTTGTGTCAGTCTCGATTGCTTTGAGGAAAATGCGCCATTTATTCGTCATAATACCATAAGCACACTCAATTGTCACTCTGGCTCTTGATAACCTTTTGTTAAAAATTCGTTTCGAATGATCTAAATTGCTGGATGGGAAGGGTCGCATAAGAGAAGGTTTCAGTGGGTAGGCTTCGTCACCAACCAGGACGTGTGGGCATAATATATTTGATCCAGGCAACGTTTTCGGCGGTGGTAAATTAAATCGATTGTTAGTAAACAACTCGTTAAGTTTAGAAAAATGGAACGTGCCTCCGTCACTTTGTCTTCCCCTTCCACCGATCTCAATTACAGAAAATTTGTAATCAGCGTCGGAAACTGCTTGTAAGACCAATGAAAAAAAATGTTTATAGTTATAATATTGGCTTCCGCTTCGTGGGGGCTTTTGTATTCGAAAATGTTTCCCATCAATGGCTCCTATACAGTTAGGAAACTGCCATCTTAAGAAAAAGTTATCAGAAATTCTCGTTAAATCTTCACTGGTCAGTTTTGGTGACATATGCTGATTGACGAATTTATTCCATATTGCCTTTAAAGTTTGATAAATCGTTTTAGCAACGGTACTTCGGCCTAGAGAGTATGAATGAGCCAGAGATTTAAAAGTCATCCCAACTGAGAGAAACCTGAAACAAAAATATTTTCTATAAGTATATACACTATACAGTCAGCTATAGGGGATATCCATAAATTATGTCACATATTTTGAAAATTTACATCTGAAATTATTAAATTAAAACAGTATTTCCGAAATTAGTTTCGCTTTATTTTTCGACATCTTACGTTACGAAATTTAGTAACCCCTTAACGTGTGACGTAATTTATGGATAATAATTAAACTAAGTGTAACATGATGATCATGTGAACGTCCTTAACTAAATAAATAAGTAAAATTAGGTAACAATTTAATTTTCAGTCAACGATCTTAAGAAGAAGTGGAAGAACTTAAGAGACACATACAGTAAAGAGTTGAAAAGAATTCCTAAGCCCCGATCTGGATCCTCAACTTCAAATTATGAACCGTCGTGGAAGTACTTCACACTTTTAGGGTTTCTGAAAGATGAGTACATGCCTCTTGCGTCCGAATCAAATTTAGATGAAAATGCTCCTACAGTCAATGAAAATGACGACATATACGTGGACGATTTCAGTGGGGTATCTTCACCAGCAACACCACTTTCTCCTGCGCTTACATCTTCACCAATTGAACCCTCAACATCTAGTGGTCAAGATTCTACTAGAAAAAGACAAAGTGTAAGAGACATTCGAGCCGAATACTTAGATATTGAGAAAAAGAAATTAAAAATTTTAGAAAAAGAATCTGCTAAACAACATGACAGTGAAAGACAGGAAAAAAAATCTGAAGATTATCACTTTTTGATGAGCATTCTACCTGAGATGGAAAAATTACCCCCTATGCAGAAAATTAGGCTTAGGAATAAAATTAATCAAGCTCTTTTAGACGAAATTACTGTGACTATGTATGGCGAACCTTATGGGAGATATGGATATTCTACTCAACCAAACCAGCTGAACAATAATTTCAATAATGAGTAGATAATAATATTGTTAAAATTCAATTTTAATCATTGAGAAGACTGATTGTTATTAGATTTATTATTCAATTTTAATTAAGATAATTATAGTGATCGTAAGTGGTTAGCTGATTAAAGGGGAAGTAAATTGGAATGATTTTCAGGGTAAATAAAAATTTGACTGTGATTACAAAAGGCTGATTAAAATTGAGAAAAGTTGTTATTACAATTAAAAGTTTAAAATAAATAATTTTTTAAATTGTTTTCGTTTGTTTTTTTTTTCTAGTAAAGTGGGTTAGTACTGTAAAGAGCACGTCAAACTTGACACTAAAATGGTTTTTTCTTATTCTATGGCAAATCTATAACATTGATTAAGAGCGCGCGTTTGTACCTTTGTATGCAAGCTTGATATGCTCTATACTGAATCAGTATATGTATAGATATACGCACAAATAAATACCTTAACGTCAAAAACAATTTTTCTGCAGCACTTAAAACCCTGCTTGAATTCATCTTTTTCTCCAGTTCTGATTGAATGCTCCCAAGTATATAATCGAATGTTTCGACGCTCATTCTGGTGTATTGGAAAAAAAAATCTGGGTGCTGCCTATATTTTTCATATTTTTGGTGGAATTCTCCGTCTGTAACACGATTTCTATTTAATTCGTGTACTCCACTATATCTTCCAAACATTAAATCTTGAGCAAAAAAGCTGCTACTCTCCAAACAACGTCGAGCTAACTTTGATAAAGCCATCTCGTCTCCTCGTCTACACTGGTCGCGGCGGCGAACGCAACTGCCCGTGGCGTGCTTGCCGCGCCGCGCGAATTGCCGCGCCGCCCGCCGCGCCGTCGGTCGCGCCGCCGGTTCCCGTGGCCAAGGTGTAAGTTTTACGCCGACGGCACGCGCACCGTCAGCGCTGATGGCCGAGATATATGGACTTCTAGGAAGCGTTTTTAAATGATGCGTACCTATCAGCGCGCACAGTGGTCAGCGCTGATAGCTACGCGGCCGTACGCGTCGCGCGTCGGCCCCGCGTAGCTGTCGGCGCTGACGATCGCCCGAGCGCCTCTGCTTTCAGTGAGCGTTCTAGCGTCGAGCGGAGCGGACGTCGTCAGCGCGTACAGTCATGGCGAATCGCGAAGTGGATACAAGTCGAGTTATCGATGAGGTACGCCTGAGGAAGAAATTGTGGGATGCATCCGATCCACTCTACAAAAATAAAGATGCAAGAAACAAAGCCTGGGAGGATATTGCGGACACATTGTTCGAAAATATTTCAGGAGAAGAAAAACAACAACTTGGTTTGTTTACTTTCTTATTTTATTATCTAAATACCTACACTACTACAGGATAAAGCCTTTTCAAGTTAAAATATACACGAATCTTGCCAGGGCACGCTTCCAATAGGGCTAACAAAGTACCGTAAAATGGGGTGAATAGAATTCAAGGGGGGAATAGAAAAAAAAACGAAACTTTTTACATTGCATCCATGTTCTCACTGTGCTACATGAAATTAGCTACATTTGATTTTTTTACATACGGCAACATTGATTCTGTTATGGCAACACCGTCATTAATAGTGAAGTTGTTCCTAAATGCGAAAAATAATGTGTAAAAGTGATCAACTAAAGCCGGGTACACATTGGTGCAATGTAACATGTAATGCAACATGCAATGCAAGAATTTGACGTCCACATTGCTGCAATGTATCATGTAAAGTAACAGAATTCCCATAGTGTAGACGCCTTGCGCGCACGAACCGCGTCTACTACGCGCACGAACAGATTGTTGCAACTCTTGCGCGTAGCGACCCGAAATTTGTCGGTTTTTTCCCCGAACACAAAGAGGCGCGCAGTATGCGCGGAGCGTCAGTGTGGACAGGTTGTGTGGTGTGTACGGCTAGACGCGCGCGAACATGGAACAAGACGACGCTACTGCGGCGGAGGAGGCGGTTACATTTACGTGGAGTGAAGAAAAAGTGCTTCAATTAATTGAAGTGTACAGATCAAAGGAAATTTTGTGGAATCCACAACATGAGAATTTTTATAAAAAACATTTTAAAGAGGATGCATGGATGGAAATTGCTAATTTGATGGAAACAACACAAGAAAAATGTTACAGTAAAATGATTAGTATTTTATCATCCTACCGTCGTGAAAAAGCGAAGGAAAAGAAATCGAAAGGAACAGGAAAAGGTAAATAAATAATAATAATTTACTATTTATTCATATACTTTATTCTTAGTACAATCGTAGGTTGGAAACCGCAAAAATGTTTGTGTATTGAAATGTAAATTGGCATAGCCGACTAATATTGAAATTGGCTTTTTTCTCTACAAAATGACAACTTTGACAACAACTACAACATTTTAATGGATTGAAATCACAAATTATGTTTTTTATTTAATTTTTTTCATGATTATTATTTTATTTTTTCAGGTGCCTCGGAGACATACAAAAGTCGATGGTTTGCCTTTGATTCTTTGAAGTTCTTGGACAACCGTAACAAACCGAGAAAGAGAACGAACACGGTAAGTAAAACTGGATTGATTCTTTTACGAACATCTGTCTTGCCAATGAACCTTCCCTTCTTTCATAAAATAATCGGAGAGCTCATCTCTTAACGCATTCAAATGTGCAGGCGATCGTCGAGGAATATTTCTCATAGGTAGTAGTGATCTCATATCTTCATTATTTTGCCTACGTGTGTCTTCATTCGTAACTTCATCTTCAGTGTCATTCATATATGTATTTCTAGAGTGACGTCTCAAATAATTATGTAAAAGGACAATTGCCATAACCACTAGCTCAGCTTTATCAGGCTGTAAAAGCATTGGTTTTCTGAGAACTCTAAAGACAGACGATATGATACCAAATGCATTTTCAACAGTTCTTCTGGCTCTGCTTAGCCTGTAGTTGAATACTCTCTTTGAAGTGCCTTTTGGATGTGCCCCAGCATATGGTTTCATCAGATTTTCACTTAAAGCAAAGGCACTATCATCCACAAAGAAATATGGTATTGGAATATGTCTCCGTGGGAGTGAATCAGGTGATGGAAGGTTTATTGTACGATCTTCTATCATTTCACAGAGTTTTGTATCTTTAAAGATGCCACCATCTGAAATCCTTCCTTGGCATCCCACATCTACAAATAGAAAATTATAATCGGCGTCAACCAAAGCAAAAAGAACGATGCTAAAGAAGTTTTTATAGTTGTAGAATTCAGTTCCACTTTTGATAGGTGCCTCAAGCACAACATGTTTTCCGTCCAGTGCCCCTAAACAGTGTGGAAAATTCCACTTCTCTTCAAACTGTTTGCTTATGTTCAACCAAGTTTCTTCTGTCGTTGGAAGCTAAAACAAAAAACTTTTATTTAATTTATGGCTACGAGACAGTCATTGTACTTAGTAGCCCAACACTCGCTGGTGACAATTTTTGAGGTGCCATTATAGTGAGCATCTCTTGATTTTATTGCTAGCTATATTGAACTAGACTAAAAAACGAACTAAATATTTAGTCGTTTCGACATTTGTCCATCGGTGCCACGATACCTACCTTCCTGGAGAGTTATATCTACTATCTAGTAGTTTATATCAAGAGATGGGACCTACAGTTATAAATTATTTTTATGTTTTTCAGGAGGCGGTTCAACAACCGATTAATGAAGAAAATCTGCAGAACGAATTTGCTACTCCACGTACACGGTATGAACCTACGCGAGCTAAACAAGCAAAAAAAGATGAAAGCAGCAGTGTACTGGCCGATGTAGTGGGCATATTACAAACTACTGCCAATAAGTTGGGAAATTCAGGCGCTCCAGATTTAACTACAACTTTCGCTTCCTATATATCAGCTAAAATGAATACTTATTCCCTTCAAACCAGGAATTCGGTCGAACATGGAATTTTTGAAATTTTGATGAAGGCTGACAGAGGTTATTATGAATCATCATATCGACAGCAGGATAACTACCCCAGTTCATACCAAGAATCCTATTATGCATCACAGAAGAAAGGACAAGATTATGTGGATCTGACCGGATATGTTAATCGTCCTGGAACTTCCGGATTTAATCGTCCCTCGCCTTCCGCGCAAACTCCAGATACAAATCAAGCCGGACGCTATGGCTATACCACGGCAAGGAACGAAGAATATATGAACCAACAGCCATCGTCTGTAAGGTCACTAGAATCTAACCAATCCTATGACGACTTTAATGATTTGATGTGATAATACTGTTCTTTAATTGACTTATTAAGAATAAAACTTACCTTGATATAATCTTTTAATTCCTCAATTATGGCGGAGCATACTTCTGTAATAATGCCACTTATGGCTTGTTTTGATACTCTGAAGGTATACTGTAAACTTGTGTAAGAGTCACCACTAGCTAAAAAACGAAGTGTTATTGCCAGTCTGTCTTGGATTGAAATTGGAGCCCTTAACTGTGTGCGATTCCGAAAAATTCTTGGTCCGACTAATCTGAGTAGATCTTCAAATGTCGTTGGACTCATCCTTAAGAAATTTTGAAATTGTCCAGTTAATCTCATATCGGCCATTAGTTTTGCACCAGCTCTCTGACTATACAACTCTGTACGCCACCAACGTCGATGTCTTCTGCGTTTTATCACATGATTCACTATTAATAATGAAGCACTGACTATCATCTGAGCCCGCAATTGGTCGTCACGATCCATTCCTTTGCGTGTTCTTTTGCAGACTGAGCGATCCGTTCGCGCGCATCTCGGAAACAGATGTGAGTAGGTACATGCGCGGTTCGTGCGCACGTTGTGCGCGCCCCGCGTCTACACTGATGCAATGCTCGTTTCGTGTTGCATTGCATGTTGCGTTGCAGCAGTCTGTACCCGCCTTAACGGTTGCGATTTTGGGCTGTGTAAAACTTTTATTTCTGTTCGGTACTACGATTGAATTTCGCCATCAATACGAATTGTTGAAAAGTGTTTGTTATTTAACTATTGAGAAAACTTAAAGGTAAGCCAAATTAAGCATGATTTCTGTTCTAAATATGCCCAAATGTTATGTTACCTATAAATTGAATAAATTCGGGGTGAAAAGAAGACGCCTGAGGGGTGAATAGAATTGAGTATGGGGTAAATAGAAACGCGTAAAGGCTGAATAGAAGTGCACGAGGGGTGAGAAGCAATGCGTTTGGGGTGATTAGGATTGTTATTGCTAGGGCTGCCAACCAAAATTATACCTGATACATTTTTGTACTTACGTAGATTGTAGGTACCTAAAGACTGTTATTTTATGAAATACTTAGGTTATTGTTCATATTTTTATGACTAATGAAAATAATTGCGTATTTTGTTTGTTCAGATTATATTGGACAATGCCGCGTATTTATAAACCTGAACCTGGAGGCAAGCGCTACAAAAGGTATGACGAAAATATTCTTAAGCAAGCGGTGGAAGATTATTTGATGGGTAATGATTCGATAAAAACAGTAGCTATCAAACACAATATGCATCCATCAGTGTTGTATCGTCACAGCAAAGGACTAGTCAAATCTCAAGGTGGGCAAAGAGCCCTTTCGTTGGGAACGGAAGACTATATCATCCAGTATATTAATGTTTGTGCAGAATGGGGATATCCACTGGATACACTAGACTTAAGATATATTGTTAAAATGTACCTGGACAAAATTGGAATTACAAATAAGCGATTCAAAAATAATTTCCCTGGGCCCGATTTCATCCAATGTTTTTTAAACAGACATAAAGATAAAATTTCCCAACGGATATGCCAAAATATTAAAAGGTCTCGAGCTGCCGTGTCAGCAGAAATTGTAACAAAATATTTTGAAGAGCTACAAAAATCTTCGGCCAATGTTCCAGTAGCAAATATCGTCAATTATGACGAGACAAATCTCGCAGACGATCCTGGGCGCAGAAAAATTATTACGAAACGCGGCACTAAATATCCAGAACGCGTCATGAACCACTCAAAGGCTTCTGTTTCCTTAATGATAGCTGGATCGGCAGAGGGCGAGATTTTACCACCATATGTGGTTTATAAAGCCCAAAATTTGTACAACACATGGGTTTCTCACGGGCCTAGAGGTGCAAGGTATAATCGTTCGGCATCAGGATGGTTCGACGGTACCATTTTTGAAGATTGGGTACAATCCATCATTATTCCATACTTCGCTGACAAACCGGGAAAAAAGCTGCTAATAGGCGATAATTTATCTTCACATTTGTCGGTTGACATGATACAACTATGCAAAGAGCATCAAATTGATTTTGTGTTTTTACCGAGCAATTCAACACACCTAACTCAACCTCTCGATGTAGCCTTTTTTAGGCCTATGAAGGCAGCCTGGCGGCAAATACTTCTTAAGTGGAAGAAAACCGATGGCAGTAATGAGACATGTGTGCCAAAGGGTTGCTTCCCTAAATTATTAAAGAAATTAATGGAGGCTATACAAGAAAATGCTGAGTCTAATTTAAAAGCGGGTTTTAAAAAAACTGGTATCTATCCGTTAGATTCTACACAAGTGCTATCTCGAATACCAGCACAGTCGACCGATATCAATAGACATAGGGAAGCAGTGGATGAGTCTGTACTAACTTTATTAACCTTTTAACCGCCCGACTTTATGTCAGTTGTCGTGCCCCCAGCGCCCGACACATTGAATCGAAAAATAAATACCTACAACAAAGAGGGATGTGCAATACCTACAATTTTTCGATGTCGATATTTCGTTTTATATAAATAACAACTGAGTAAATATTTTGATATTTGTTTTATTTAACATTATCCACTAGTAAGAAATACCAGTGTAAATAAGTACCAAAGAAACAAAAACAACTCCTGGTTTTCTTCCTTCTATTTTTGTCTACTCCCGTGTTTCTCAACTACTTCAGTCAACGTTTTTTACCGTAGGTATCTAAACGGCAGAATTTTTCACTGTATTTAATGTGTTTAATGCCGTCTTTTTTCGAAATGGAAATTAAATATGCAGGTACTTATTTATTATAGAAACTTGAGTATAATAAATAATACAACAGTCTGAAATCACAATTTAGTTTTATTCACTGGTTTTATGAAATACAAACAAAAGTCTTTAAAAATAAATATTTAATGAGTGGTCATGATAAATTTCAATACACATTTATCGACACACGAACGTAAAACTGATAGAAACACACAACACTGATGGAAAATTCCAGAAGTCGGCACTCGTTTATGACGTACGAAGCGGTCGTCTTTATCAGACCGTGGCGCTGGGCGTACTAACAAAGTAAGTTTCGGAAGATGTAGGCTAGGGATGGGAACCATCAACTCAGTTGCTGACATTTCACAAGTAAGTTTACTTAATTTCAAAGGAATTAAATGAAATACTCACAAATATTTGTAAAAACATGTTTTATTAACAATTGCTGTATTTGTTTTAAAGTTAATTAGTCAGTATAAAGAGAAATATTTTGATTTATGTTTATTTTTGTATCAGTAAATCTTGGCATATGTCCCGTCCCTCATGTCGGATTTTGTCGTCATGGGCGTTGCACATCAATACAATTTTCTAAAAATAATGTTAGTAATTCATCTAACTTTGGACTTTATTTTTAGGACTTCTAATTAAGAGACTAAAGTGTATTAAACTGTAAATGATTACTTAGTTAACTATTTACCTAATATAAACATAATTTTGATAGAATACAGCGTAATTAAATAAAAAAAGCTGATTAAACGAGCAGTGATATTTTGGTCGGAAATATACGACTCTGGCGAAATGGGCCAGAAAATATTTGTCGGATTAATCCGACGTAGGCGGTTAAAAGGTTAAACGACATGCGATATGGTACAATGGGCGTGAAAGAAGTAAAAAGAAAGCGGAAACTCGATGTGGTGGCAGGAAAGAGTGTCAGTGAATCTACTGAGGATTACGTAGACTCGGAAGCAACACCCGGCCCGAGTACATCAAAACCACAAAGAAAAATAAACAAGCTTGATAATTCAGTGGAAAAAGAAAATCTATATCCTAAAGAAACAATAAACATTAAAAAAAGTATTAAAGGAAAAGGAAAGGGTAAGAAGACAAAGAGAGAGACAAGCACGTCGATAGACCAATTATATGACGTCAGAGAAGAAAATATGGACATAGGCAATGCATTTACAGATAAACCAAATGATAATATAGACATCAATGACACTGTTGGATATGCCTGTATATTTCGAAGATGACTTGGTATGTGGAGGAGAGCTAACTATTGAAAATTGTCCACTAAGTGATGCGTTAATAATAAACCCTACAGGAGCAGCTGAAAATATCGAAACCGGTCTAAATAATGTGTATGATCATGATGGTCAATTAAACTGTCCATTAGCAAATAACGGAGAAGAATATTCTGTCGCAGAAGTTATAACTAATGCTTTACCAAAGATAAAAAAGGAGAAAATAAAGATAATAGAAAATATAAACTTTTTAGAAACTCGCAAAAATATTGAGTAATTCCACTTTGCCCCACCAAGCCCGCCACCCTGGTGTGGCAAAGTGGACTGCCTAAAATTTTGCAGTGGAATATGCCCCACTATTCTGATTTGATGGGGCGGATAACACTAGCATAAACACTTTGTGGATTCTGCCCCACTAGGGTTGGCACCTCAGGATTTGTGTATGAAGGTTAACATGTATTTTTACATTTGTTTGTAAAAAAAAAAAATGTAACCACTGACGTTAGGATTTGACAAGTCTGAGACAAGCAAACGTAAATCTAAATACATCAAAATGGTTATTTAAACAGTGTATTAAGGTTCTACTTTTGTAAAAAACTGTCACATATTAAATCTTCCTGGATTTAAATAAATACATTATATAGTTTTGCTGTATTTATTCAATTTAGTCTGACATAGCTGTGACATTTGCTATTTGTATTCCATTTACGTTCCGATCCATCCGTTGCAAACATTAAATGATTTAAAAATATATTTAGATGTTTGCCCAGAAATTGATACATTATCACTGTTGATAACTATTAAATAACAAAAAACGAAGAATAATGTACGAGAACACTATTACTAAAGGGATAATTTAAATAATAATTATTAAAAGAAATCGTAAATACTATATTACTAGTATCGAAACGTAACGTAACCACAGATTGTGAAAGAATGCGTTCAGAAACGCTTTATGAGAGTTATAGTTTTATGTTAATTTATTAAGTCTAGTTATTAAGTCTTGTGATATGTACTTGTATTATTGTCATATTATTATTTTTTATCTTTGAATAAATCAAATACTTATTAAATAATAAAAAAATGCGTTGAAATGCATTCGAAAGTAATAAAAATATCGGAAGGATTTAAGTTTAAAAAAAAATCTATATCATTTTATCCCGGCTTCGAAAAAGTAAATAAATACTTGTAATTATAAGCTCATAAAATTAGCTACGAGTCGTATGGTTACATCACTAATTACGCCGCGAACACAAATGTCAAAATAGGTCTATTATTTTGAGGTCCTTTACGTACAAACATCATGGCTTCATTTGTTTGTTAGTATTTTTTTATTTAATCTGAGATTAAAACATGCTGTTGGAGTAAAAATGACTAAACCGGTTATGGTTCACCACTGCCTCGCCCACCGCGACTTATCGGTTGTCCTTGTCTGACATTTTTTGTTTCATTCTGTTTGTTTACAAAATAGACGGACATTTGCATTTGTGGAGTGGTGGTGAGTGGTATTGAGTTTATTGTAAGTATTTTCGTATTTATTTTTCATGGATGCTGATGATTTGTGTAGATTTTTTTTAATAAGATATTTTTTGTGTTTTTCAGCTTTACAAAAATGGCAGAAGACTCTGTAGCAGGAAGTTCTAGTGGGCAAACTGGCCTTGAATTTATAAATGATGGAAAATGTATTATTAGAGCTGGGCATCAATACTATTTCAAAAGAAAGTACAAAAATGCATCTGAAATTTGGGAATGCAAAAACAGAAGGAGACAAAAGTGCAATGGGTCGATTGTAGTGAAAGTAAGTCCCTACTTATTAGTAATTCTTTTTACTGACTCACTTTTAGTAATACGGGTCTAATACAATTTAAAATAATAATAATACATATACATATAATATTACTTGAAGTTGTGCTATGTTATAAATATTTTCTAATACCTACATTTTTTTGTTTTCAGGGAAATATACTTTTAAACGAAAAACCTCACCAATGTCAACCTGATTTTGACCGAAACAAAGTGACAAAATTAATGCAGAAAATAAAGAGAGAAATCACTTCAGCAGACGTACCAAGCATTCCAGCAACATACGACAAAAATGTAGCTTCCTTATATTTAGAAAGTAGCAACAGCAATATTGTGAGTAAAATTCCTCCATTTTGTAAAGTAAAGTCTGCATTGTATAAATACAGAAACAAAGATGCTAATGTAAAAAAAATATATTACAATACATTATCAGAAATAGAAGTTCCTGAAAAATTTCATTCTTTTTTACTTGCCAAGTATATTGACGAAGATATTTCTATTTTAATATTTTGTTCAGAGCAAGCTAAGAATTTGATGAAAACCTGCAAACATTTTTTTGGCGATGGCACTTTTAAAAGTTGCCCACAACCGTTCATAAAATTGTATTCGTTGCATGCTGATTTGGGTAGCTCCCAACAAACAACAAATATTGTGCCTTTAGTATATGCTCTTATGAGTACTAAATCAACCAAAGCTTACACCGCTCTCTTTTCTGTAATAAAATCACAGATTCCGGATTGGCAACCACATAGTTTTCAGTCGGATTTTGAGGCAGCGGCTATGACTGGTTTTAAAAATGTCTTTAAATCAGCATCAATCAAAGGGTGCTTTTTTCATTTTTGTAAAGCAATTTGGAAAAAGGGGAAAGGGTTAGGGTTGACAAAATCTAAATATTTGCGAAAACAAGTAGCGCTTATCGCAGTCTTACCCTTATTACCAGAAGAAAAGATTTTTGAAGGTTGGTTTTACATAGCCGCACAAAGCCCAGATGACGAAAAAAGTAATGAATTTAGAAAATATATGCTGCGCAATTGGCTGAAAGATAACTTTTTAAAAGTGTGGTGCGTATTTGGGGCAAAACACCGCACAACTAATGCCCTCGAAAGTTGGCATAATAAACTTAACAAAAAAATTCTTAAAAAAAGCCCCAGTTTATTAAGACTTCTTAATGTCTTATACGAAGACATAACGCTTTCAATAGTTAAATCTATGCAGAACCAACCTTCCAAGCTACGCCTTGATAAATATATACAAAACGATCAGAATATACAAGATGCCCAAATGGAGCTCATAAACGGCGACATTACGGTTGGACATTTTTTGGAAAAACTAAGATAGTTTTTCCAAGAAATCTATTTTAGTTCTTCCAAAAAATGTGAACTAAACAAATACAAAATCTATGATTTTAGATGATTTTAATTCTTATAAATAGTCAGTACTCAAACTAATATAGTGGCTGTTTGTTATGATAATTATTTTGTCAACAGTCAGTATTTACCTACTTTCGTTAGGATGTTTCTTATTTGTATTAATAAGACTTTTTGCTATGTAAAATTTTATCATTCTATAATTTTAGTTTTTGTTTTTTAGCCGGAAGTAATTTCGTGGCTGTTTTTTTTGCATATAAATTGTTTTTATTCATAAGGTAATACATAAGACTGTTTTATACCATGTCGATCAATCTGTGATTCTATAATCTGTGACTCTATAATCTGTGATTCTATTTTTTGTAACAAGTAATTTAGTGGCTGTTTGTATGTATATAGTTTAAATTTATTTTTATTATTTATAACGTAATCAGTAAGAAAATACCTATATCTACACAAACCATACAAAATGATGACGAATCTGTGATTTTGAATAGTTATGTAGTAAATATGTTTCGTTTTAAGAACATATCATAAGAACAAATCATTGTTTAATTTGTGATTATCAAGATTTATCTTAGTTAGTAAGATTTTATTTGTAAAAGGTATACCAAATGATGAAGAATCTGTGATTTTGAATAGTTATGTAGTAAATATGTTTCGTTTTAAGAACATATCATAACAACAAATCATTGTTTAATTTGTGATTATCAAGATTTATCTTAGTTAGTAAAATTTTATTTGTAAAAGGTAATTAATCTGTGATTTATAAACCGATTCCTTCCAGAAATAAATAGTACATTAAAATTATTTATTTATTTTTTACTTTTATTTAAACCACTTCGCTACGTATTAAATCTAAGCTTCCAGCACTAATAACGTTTTACTTACAGATATAGGTATACATTTTTTTTTTTTACAAACAAATGTAAAAATACATGTTAACCTTCATACACAAATCCTGAGGTGCCAACCCTAGTGGGGCAGAATCCACAAAGTGTTTATGCTAGTGTTATCCGCCCCATCAAATCAGAATAGTGGGGCATATTCCACTGCAAAATTTTAGGCAGTCCACTTTGCCACACCAGGGTGGCGGGCTTGGTGGGGCAAAGTGGAATTACTCATATTTTGAGTAATTCCACTTTGCCCTGCGCAAAGTGCTTTGCGCTTTGCTATTCTAAAAGACTTACTAGATGATAATACTTAAATATAGTATTATCATCTAGTAACTCCAGATAATATTTTAATAATTACTTACGTACTGATGATTAGAATATGTTAACTTCATTTTTTGATTTTATTTGTTTCACATAGATTTTGTTTTTCGTTGATTTTATTTAGTTTCTTTGCTAGGTACTCGTAATTATAAATTTTACATCATTATTGGCCTATGCCAATATATGATGTGAAGTTTATAATTATGCTGAAGCAAAGGACAATACTATACCTACTTGTGTACCTATGTATGCTTCTATAAGCATACATCACAAGTAGGTATTTAGAAGGAATTGTTCACTTTTATAAGATCGTTTATTTTTTTGATAAAGAATATGTTAACTTCATTTTTTGATTTTATTTGTTTCACAAAGGTTTTGTTTTTTGTTGATTTTATTTAGTTTCTTTGCTAGGTTTAGTTTTTTGTTGGTTTATATGATGTGAAGTTTATAATAATTATGCTGAAGCAAAGGACAATTCTATACCTACTTGTGTATGTATGCTTCTATAAGCATACATCACAAGTAGGTATTTAGAAGGAATAGTTCACTTTTATAAGATCGTTTTTTTTTTTTTAATGAAGATGTTTATTGGGTAAAAATATAATAATTCTTAATATTTTTTCTGACTGACGGAATAAACAGTTTTTTTCTATAAAATACACTGTTGTGTATTTTATAGAAAAAAACAGCACCAGTATAAAAAACTTTTAAAGTTTTTTATACTGGTGTTTTGCTCTAATTGTGTTGCATTAAAAATGTAATTTACCAGCCCTGTTGTATTTTTTGAAAAATAATGGTCAAATAATAGGTAAATATATTTGTACTTAGGTTTGTGTTTTTGTTTGTAATAATCCATAAATACATTTTGACAACCCTAGCATTTTTTTCTATTGACCCCCTTTTCGACTCCATTCACCCATATCGCGGGTAAATAGAAAACGCGTACATATTGTAATTTATTAAATAAATGAGAAGGAAAATAAGTTAATCTTTAATTGAAAACACTTTATTACGCTTTAACTCACAAGACTATAACTGTACTTTTTGAATTTGATAAAAACATACTAAAATTTCGATCCAAAAGTTGAAAACCTTTCTATTCACCCCATTTTACGGTACTCAGCAAAATGTTCTCGCAGAGCGTGTCCAGACCTGTTTGTAGGTACAGCTGGCAGGTCTACCATACCCTCAATTGTAAGTGTGTCTTCTATACGATAACCATCGCGAAGTCTTATAAAGTTATGCAATACGCAGCATGCTTTAACTATATTCTTTGTAACATCAAAACTCACATTAATAGGTGTATGAAACACTCTGAACTTGTTTGACATTATACCAAATGTAGATTCTATGTATCGTCTACTACGGCTCAGTCTATAATTAAATATTTTTTTCTTGTGGGTCATATTGGATCGTGCATATGGCTTTAGAATTTTATTGGATATGCCAAAAGCACCATCACCCACAATTACATGTTCAACTGGAGTATTTGTTCCAGGCAATGGCTTCGGTCTAGGAATATTTAAAGTGTTTTGTTCAAGGCTCCTGTAGAGTGTACTGTTTTGAAATATAGTCGAGTCCGAGCTTTTCCCATATGTTCCAATGTTTACATATGTAAAACAATAATCTGCATCGCACATAGCCAGCAGAACAATGGTGTAAAAAATTTTATAGTTGTAGAATATTGATCCACCACCGGTTGGATTTACGATTCGGATGTGCTTGCCATCAATAGCTCCAATACAATTTGGAAAGTTGGTCTTTTGTAGAAAACCGTTAGCAATATTTAGCCACATATCAGGTGTATTTGATGGTATGCATTCATTGTGTAGCGTGTTCCATGTTACTTTACAAACTTCGTCCACGATCTTACTGATTGTTGCGATTCCCATCCTAAATGAATACTGCAAATCCGTATATGTTCGACCCGTAGCAAGAAATCTGAAAATAAAAAGGTTTTATTATTTCAGGCAAACTAGTCCAACAAAGATGGAAAACAGCCCGTGATGCGTTTTTTAGAACAAAAAACGCAATGAAAAAAACGCCTTCTGGAAGTGCTGCACCAAAATACAAAAAGTACATTTATTATGACGAATTAAGCTTCCTAGCTCCAACAGTTGAGAATGAAGTTGATGAATCACTCAATGAAACCATACCCTCCCCTTCCCTTCCCTCACCCTTAGCAAATATAGATAACACATTGGATAGTATGGTATCTTCAGAACACTCTCAAGATATATTCACGCAGCAAGTTTTTTCAAACACTCAGCAGGGTGAGCAGAATGACCGTGGTGTTGATTCACCATCATCACAAAAACCTTGGCTGGAAAAGAGAAAAAGAAGGGGCCCGAAAACAAATCCAGAAAGTTCTCCTTTTGAAAAAGAATTATTAACTTTATTAAGTAATCAAACACCAGATCTTGCCGCAGACGACCTGGCTTTTTTCGCTTCTTTAGGTCCAATCTTAAAAAGTTTTGATGTAGGACAAAAGCTGGAGTTTAGATCGAGAGTGCTGCGCGAAGCCACGAATATTCGAAATTGGAACAGACCAAATAGCTCAAATAGCTCTTACTCTAATGACGCAAGATCTACATTCGACACGTATGCATCATCATACAATTATCAGACTCCAGGTTACTCAGGGTACGAAACCAATGATGCAAATCCAGGTAACTCTGGTTATCAAACAGCTAGACGTACTGATGAATAATTATATTATGTTTAATTACTAATAATATGTAATTTGTTTTTTTTTGTCTTTCCTATAATATGAAACATTATAATAATAAATATGTTGTTTTGTTACCTACAATTTACCATGAATAAATATAATGATAAAATGAGTAAATATATTTTTTTCTTACCTTAAAGTCACCATTAGTCGTTCAATCGGTGGTATAGGCACGATTCGTAAGCTGCAATGGACCAGTTTATCCTGTATCTTTGCCAGTAATTCGTCAAAAGTTCTAGTTGACATTCGAAAGTAATTAAAGAATTTACTTTCGTCAGCCCTCAAAGTGCCATATAACAAGACAAATTCTCCTGCAACGGCTCTCTGCTCAATCAATGGATGAACATGGAGTCTTCGTCGTCGCCGGTTTTTATTTTTTTGGGATAGATAGTACAAAGCAGCAATAATTAACACACTCCGCATTTTGGTCGTCGTCTGTACAGTATGGCGGTCAGTACGATACTAAAACGAGCCACGCTGAGCCTCAGCGCTGACAAACTACGCGCTGAGCTATGAGCGCTGACGGTGAGCGTGAGACTAAAATCAGCCTTACTTAAAAACAGATTTAAAAAAATTGAGATTAAGAGAACTACCACTTTTTATCCCAAATTAAACATTGAAGTTGACAATACCCTTGGCCATTAATTTAGAATACATATTTTATAAGTCAGGGATAGATAACCTTTGGTAACAGTTTACAAACTTGTATGGGGTGGGAGTGACACGGAAAATTTGAATTTCGCGGGCTACCCTTTCGCTTCCACCATAATATATACTTTTATTTCTTTATTTTGCGTCTATTCTGTACAAAATAAATAATTTTTACTATTTTAATAAAAATATCCATTTAATATATTCATATAAAATAAAAATATCCGATTTTGTTATCTTAGTATATCTAAACCATTATAAAAAAAATCGGTTTTTTTCACAACTAAAATGCCACATTTATTAGCGTACTCGCTTTTACTCGTATTTTTTCAAAAATATACGTGATAATAATATTTTCTAAAACCACAGTAATAAAACATGAAAACATTAATAAATATTAAATCTTTTTCGGTAAAATTTAATTGGCAACATTACGCACCAGTGGCGCCACATGCTCGTGCGCTTAGCGGCAGCGTCGGTGAACTAAAATAAAAGCAAACAGAACAATGTCACTGTCAGTGTTCATGTCGTCTGATATCTCTTGTTTGCTTGCTTGCTTGTCGCTCGATATTTTCTGAACTGAATTTTATGATATTTTTGACTCGGCTTTGATTTATGGACCTGGTGGAACTGACGACTGATGCTATTACTGTGACCCGGCTTCGTTTTATGGACCTTGTGGAACTGTTGAGTGGTGTTAATACTGTGACCCGGCTACGTTTTATGGACCTTGTGGAACTGTTGAGTGGTGTTAATACTGTGATACATAATACACAGTTAATACTGTCTATTATTCTGGACTTTGTTTTGAACTTTTGCTGTAAGTGTCTATCTACCTACTATTTTTACTTTAACATAATTTTATTTACTCAACAACATTAGAGGCTATCCCAATGATGATGATATGTATGCTATGATTTTTAGATAAAGCATGCTTATATTTTTTTTTGAAAATATTTAGAATACCTACATAGAAAATATTCATTATAATTAAATGATTGTAAGCTTCTTTCGCAGACCCCAAATGATAGAGCATGAAAACGATGATGATACACTAATTATTATTTTGATATTTCAGTTTTCAATGTTATCCTTAATAATTTTAAAAAACAAACAAACATAGCTCACGCTTTTTTCTCTATTGGGGTAAGCAGAGGTGTTTACACACCCCTAATCCAAGACTGAAAACCCCAATTTCGCTACACCTGACCCAAGTGGGGATTTAACCAGGGATCCCTTGCACAGCAGTTGCATACCACAACCACTGCGCCACCGGGGCAGTCAAATAATATTATATTGTTGTAAATAATAATATTTATATTATAATGTTGGTTTAAACATAGATGGGACCTTGCAAAAGTACATAATAGTGTAAGCAGCATTAATTTCATTTTTTCCATGAAGCTAGTATTATAAAGAGATGTTTGATTTTTCAGAATAATGGATCAACCATCCACATCCAGACAGTCCATAGAAGATATGTTGGAAGCAATGGCTTCTCCCAGAGGACAAATAATTCCAGATGAGTGTACATTGACAGACCAAGATCTCTACGGAATTTTAACTGAAGATCTGGAAGCGAACAATGACTGGGATGACTTTATTCAAGAAGAGGTTGTTGTCACAACGGAGGATGAAGATATCCAGCAGACAAATATGGAAACTGTCTGGATGGCTGGCAATCCAACAGTAAGGAATACATTCCCATTTATAGGCACCCCTGGCATTAAACAGCCTGTGCTAGGAACAGAGCCAATTGATTATTTTAATCTTCTATTTAATGCAGATTTTTGTTCTCTTTTATTAACATGCACAAATGCAAATGGTGAAAAAATTAAAAGAAATGCCAATCATCCTCACGCTAGATTTAAAAGGTGGAAAAATGTAACAGTAGAAGAATTAAAGGTATTTATAGGTTTAATACTACTTATGGGAATTATTAAATTAAATAGAGTAACAGACTACTGGAGCAAACACTATTTGCTTGATATAAATTTTTCAAATTATATGTCAAGAAATAGGTTTTTTCTAATATTAAGAGCACTGAATGTGCAGACACTACCAGGGAACCAAAGTTTAAATAAAGTGTACACATTAATTGAAACATTTAATAAAACAATGGAAAACTTGTATTATCCCACCAAAGAAATGGCAATTGACGAATCATTAATTTTGTGGAAAGGTCGCTTACGTTTCCGTCAATATATAAAAAACAAAGCGCACAAATATGGCATAAAATTATATATGTTAGCAGACCATCACGGTATCTGCATGAAAATTCATTTGTATGCAGGGTCTCAAGATCTAATAGTTGGGGGAAGAGATCACGTGAAAAAAGTAATTCGATTATTAGTGGCAAATTATTTAAATAATGGCCATTCATTATATGTGGACAATTATTATTCCAGTTTGGATATAGCCGAGGAATTATTAAATAAAAATATGTATTTAACGGGAACATTACAATTTAATAGAAAAAGAAATCCAAAAGAAGTAATGAATGCTCGATTGCAACCAACTGAGGCATGCATTATGCACAATAATAAAAATATAACAATAACAAAATGGAGAGATAAGAGGGAAGTTGCTTTCATTAGTTCAGAACATGATAGCCAATATATACAAACAAGAAATAAGTATGGAAATATATCATTTAAACCAGCAATTCAAGTAAAATATAATAAATATATGAGAGCAGTAGATAAACATGACCAAATGTTGAGTTATTATTGTGCTGAACATAAAACACTCAGATGGTACAAAAAAGTAATCATTCATGTAATGGAAATAAATGTGATTAATGCTTTTTTAATATATAACATAAATAGAGAGACAAAATCCAGCTTGTATGATTTTAGATTTAAAATTATTGAATACCTTTTGCCAAAAAAACCCGAAGTTAGGCCTACTTTACCAGGTAGGATACATTTGCCGGCACATTTGCCTAAAAGAAATGGCAGAACTATAAGAAAAAGATGCAGACAATGTTATAATGTGTCTAAACGAAGAGTGGAAGTTTTGTTTGGCTGCCCAGATTGTCCAGGTTTTCCTGGATTATGCCTGGAAAATTGTTTTAAAATTCAACACAACTATTAAACTTTTGTATGAGTGTTTTTTTAAATTGTTTTTACAATAAAAAAAAACACTCATACAAATAGTTGTGGTGAAAAAGCTGATTTTTATAAATCTAATCAAAATTAGACTTTTAGATATCAAAAATTACCTATTTGTCTGTCTTGTAATCATTAAATCAATATATGTTTATTTTGTCAATCAATGTCTTTTATTTCAGTCTTCATATTGTCTCACCACATTAATTAATTTTTCATAACACTCTAAACGTTTACTTGCTGGTACATTTCTTAATCTAAATGCTAGCATTATACCCAAGTCATGTTCAAATTGAGCATAAATTGGAGGCAGTTCGTCTTGTGTATTCAGTTCTGTTTTTAAATCTTTTGAGAACAATGCTTTAAAATATTTTTTTGCTGCACAACAATCGGGGTCTGATTTATTTTTAATGGGCGACTTAGGTTCCTCCTTAAATATTCTTGCATTAAACTTTGTTTTCTTTTTCTCACATTCCTCTTCTTCAGAATCCATAATTTCTTCAATGCTAGTGTCTGAATTATAATTTGTATATTGACTATTGGTCATGGTACATGGTCCCATAAATTTATGCTTCTTTGAAATATGCAAAATCGATTGACTACATTCTGGAAGAACATCATTTTCTTTATTGTTATCTTGTTGGTAATGTTCATGCTCATTAGTGAATAATACCTGACTACATTCAGGAAAAAATTCGTCTCCTTGCTGATTATCTAGAAATAATACGTTTATTATCGCAAACAATTGACCTAATACAAGTAAATTTACAAAAATGTTTACGATCCCCGTAACATTTTACTAAAATAAATAAATCCTACCTTGTGAGGCCATATTTCCTTTGAATACCAACGAATACGAATCGAAGCACACACACAACTTTTTCTCTTAGCAGATCGACGCAAGATACCGGCGAAATACGTATAAAACATCACAGGGTGCCAATGACGGTCTAGGTACGTCATCCTTGATGTAGGCCCATGACGCGCCTGGCGCGTCATCGTCCAATGTTCGGGGCCTGGCTAAAGTATGCATGAAAATGATGGTGGCAATGAGTCGGTTAACCTGTGTAAGTCGACGGTAACGCACGCATGTAGTCTGTAGTTCATATAGGTAGATAAATATGGATATAGAATTATTTATATCAGAGATACAATCCCGTCCTGCGATTTGGGATTCAAAAAGTGATAGTTATAGTAATAGAGGAGAAAAAGTGAAGGCCTGGGAAGAAATCTGCGAATTGTTTGTGGGAGATTTTTCGAATAAAACTGCCAAAGAAAAGAACATTGAAGGTAAGTTTAATAAAATAATATAAAACCATATATTTATATTCTATTTTCTTGCCACGGTATTGCTCCTTCATTCATAAAATAATCTTTTAACGTATCTCTTGCCGTAGACGCTCGTGTTACTGGCCAGCCTGTATTTTGTATATTTTCGAGTCCCACTATTTTCAAAGTATGCCGAAAATTGAAGCCATCCCTTTTGCGAATAAAGTTGTGCAAAATGCAACAAGCTTTCACAATGTCTTCTGAGAAATGAACAGAAGTGTTTAATGGGCGATGTAATATTCTCCATTTGTTTGCTAGTACGCCGAAGGTACACTCAATGCAACGTCTGGCACGGCTTAACCTATAATTGAAAACTTTTTTGTCTAAGTCCAAATATTTTCCAGCATATGGCCTCATCATATTTTCACTGAGGCCAAATGCTTCATCACCAACAAATGTGTAGTTCAATGGTTGTCGATTACCGACCTGTCGTGGTGAGGGGATATTTAATGTCTTTCTGTGTATTTTATTACACAGTTCACTTTCTCTAAATATTGTAGAATCGGATGCTTTACCGTATGCCCCAACATCCACGAACGTAAAATGTAAATTCGAGTCGCAACTTGCTAGAAGTACTATTGAAAAAATTTTTTTATAGTTAAAGTACAAGGAGCCGGTATCGAATGGATGAATAATTCTTATATGTTTCCCATCTATGGCGCCTAAACAATTAGGAAAATTTGTATTTTGAAGAAATCCGCTGGCAATTTCTTTCCACATGTCTTGGGTCGGTTCTGGAATACAAACGGCTTTTAAATAGTTCCAAATTAGTTGACATGTTTCTTGTACTATTTTCCTTGCTGTAGAGGCCCCACGGTGGTAAGAGAGTTCAAAATCCTCAAACGAGCATCCAGTTCCTAGATACCTGAAACAAATTATATTTCTTAAAAAATAAATTAAATAAATTAAAATTATATTTTTTGTTGTTACAGTAACTAAATTACAGAGGAAGTGGAAGAGTCTTCGTGACAGTTTTAATAGAGAAAACGCAAAAAACAAGAACGTTGCGAGTGGTTCGGCAGCAACAAGCAGTAAACAGTACATTTATTTCAATCATCTATCGTTCTTGAATTCCTTAAAAGAAGTGAGACCGCCTACCGATGTTACTAATGCAACTGATGATGCGGAAACATCTCGCCCGAAAATAAACAGAAACATTAATATAAAAAGGGCCGAAAAATCAGAAAATGAAATTCTCAGAACACTTTCGGAAAATTTAAAACGTAAACATGATCAAACAGGCGACCAAAATGACCCCGATAAGCAATTTCTGATGTCGCTGCTTCCACATGTAAAAAAAATTGACGAAAATTGTAAACTTGATTTTCAATCAGAAATATTACAGTTAATTAGAAAGTACACGCATAATCAAAATTATGAAACCTATTCGGCACAATATTATGGTTATTCTTCAGGAAATGCCAACATACACTCGACACAAAAAGCTTCTACATCTGTTCAGCCTTCTCCACTTCATTCACATTATTCCGACAAGTCTATGCTTGACATGTCATACTCTACACAAAACGCTTCTACATCTATCCCGTCTTCACCTATAATTCAGCCTTCTCCAACTCATTCATATTATTCTGACCAGTCTATGGACAACAGTTCTGTTATCGAAAACATGTTCCGTGATGATGACGAGTGATACCAAATTATAATAAAGACATAATAACTAAATACAAATACCTACGTGTTTTATTTGTTAACTAGCTATTCTCTAGTAGAAAAAACAATGCACATTGATTATTATAATCAATGTGCATTGTTTTTTCTATTATAAATAAAGTATAGATTATTTTATCATAGTGTTCTGTGGAGTTTTATGCTAGTGATTATTTCCACTTACCTTAATGTGATAGCTAGTCTTTCCGCAGGTGCGATGCTTTTCCGCATGTTGGTATCGTGGTGCTTTAATCCAGCATATAATAGAGCATGTAGTTCCCAAAACGTACCTATGCTTAAACGAAAATGTTTGAAAAACTTTTTAGGATGGTTTAGAAGATTATCGAAATGTTCGTTGCATTTGTTTACATTCGTTAAAATTGGATGTATCCAATAACTACGGTTTCGTCTTCTACGACGACGTCTTTTTATCAAAAGTAGCGCAATTAAACCTTCTTCGTCAGAGTCCATTATGATACTGCACGCAAGGGTTAAAAAAAAGTAGCAGCCACCGACCGCAAGTGTCGACCACCGGCCACAAGAGGCTGTCGCGCGCTTCAGCTACCTTTGTAGCCGCTTCTAGCTTCTAGTGGCGGCGTTTGTGGCTGTGGCGAGTGGCTCGTGTGCGGCGACACTAACGCACACGACGCGCAAAAAGTCCGGCGCACAAAAAATCCGTGTAAGGGTCCGTTCACACAGACCGGCTCGGAGAGGAGAGCAGATTCTTATCACGTTGAAAACAGAGTTTTTAGTATTTATATTAAGGTTTATTTTTGCATGTGCACTGCTTTTGTGATTAACCCTTAACCAGGCTATGGGTTGAGCATTGCCCACATTGATTTTTAGGAGCTTTTACCGAGTTTTGGTAAAGAATCTCCCACAATCTGTCAAAAAAGTCAACATAGAAAGATTACCTATGGTAACACAAATAAAAAAGTAGAACGGAACGTAAATGTCACTTTTAGAGCGCTTGTAGACGTCCGTTTTTTTCACCGGACAACGGACCGTGTTTTTTGCCGGATTCGCGGTGGTGTATGATTTATAATGAGTATGTGTACATGCACCGGACATCAGTCCGGCGAACAATTTACGCCGGATGCACCACCGCTTCCCCTCGGCGCGACGGACACCGGTCCGGTGTAAGAAAGAGCGGTCATCCACGCCAGTGTATTGGTGCGTGTTGACGCTGCCGGACGTATTGCCCGTTTTCTGTAAATTGTGTGCCGTCTACCTGCGTTCTTTTAAAAATGGGTGATATTGACATGGAATTGTTAATAAGTTTGGTTGAAAATAGGCCTGTACTGTGGGACAAAACCCAAGAGTGCTATAAAAATAGACAGTCGAGTTTTGCCGCTTGGAGGGAAATTTGTCTTGCGTTAAATGAAGGTTTTGAAACGTTGTCCGAGAAAGAAAAAAATGATTTTGGTAAGTAACTTTTTATTTTCATTATTTTTATGCATATTGATTTTGCCAGGGTACACGCCCTATTGGTGACATGAAATACTCTCCATTTTTGCTGTTACATTACCTCGTGTTGAATGGGAACGAGGCAAATGGCATAGACATCATGTGTGAACTAGCATTGTCAGTGGCATTATTAGCAATACCCTCTACTTTATGAATTATATTATTTCTCTTTTCTTTTTTTTTTTCTTTTATTTTTTTCTTTATTATTTTCTTTATTATTTTCTTTATTTTTATCTAAACAACAGCTAGAGATAATGCTTAGATTTTTTATATTTATTTTTATTGTGATATGTTTTATGTATTTATTAAAAGTTACACATAATACAGATATTTAAACATATATATATATTTATCTAGAAGTACAAACCATGTTCAGTTAGAATCGTACTTAGTTCTGTAGAAAATAATACTTTCCAGATATAATATGTCACGCAGGAGGACGTCATTACGTCATTCGAGAGGTGGTTGCTGAAAATCAGCGCTGTTGACGATAGGTTCGTCCGAAGTCACAGCATTTTGCTGAGCAACGACCTGTTCTTGTACAGATGCGACGCACGGCTAAATTGTTCTTAATATTGTTGTTTTTTTTGTTACAAAGTAGTCATTTTTTCACTCTGCTATCGGCATTTTGTTTTTGTTTTCATCGTTTGTTTGTTGTCATTTGCGAGTGTCGTAACACAGAGCAAATTATGTAACCTTGCAGAGCAAAATGTATTGTCTTTGGTCCCTGGCCATGGACAAAATTTTAAACCTTTTAATTTTTTGGTACGAGGCTTTTGGCTACATTCTATGCTTGTTTTATTATTAATGTAATTTTTTTTGTAATGTGCGTTTTGTTTGTGCAGAATAAACTATTTTTCTTTCTTTCTTTTTTTTTAATTATGTTTTGTAGTAAGCAGCATGTTTTTACAATGTTAACAGCAGAATCTGTTGAAACATTCAATGGTCTATGCAAAATCCTCCATTTATTGGATAAAATACCAAATGCGCATTCGACGTAGCGTCGCGCTCTCGTGAGACGATAATTGAAAACTTTTTTTATTGCGTCAAGTTGATGCCCACCATAAGGACGAAGTACGTGTTGATGTAAAGCGAAAGTTTCATCAGCAACAAATACATAAGGTAACTCACTTTCTGCACCTGGCAACTGCTTAGGTGGAGGAATACTTAATTTATCGTCTACTATTCTTTTCCAAAATTCTGTTTCTTTAAATACCGCTGAATCGCATTCTTTGCCGTAGGCTCCAACATCAATAAAAGCAAAATTATAATTTGTGTCTACCACAGCCATTAATACTATTGAGAAATAGTGCTTGTAGTTGAAAAACATTGATCCACTTTCTTCTGGCTTGATGATTCGAATATGTTTGCCGTCAATGGCTCCCAAGCAATGAGGAAAATTTGCATTCGTCTCGAAATTTTTTGCTATTGTTAACCATTCGTCTTCCGATGGTAGTTTCATATAAATTGGGGAGTGGGTTTCCCACAATGCTTCACATACTTCTTGTACAATACAGCTGATAGTTTTTATACCCATTCTGAAACTGTAATGTAGATCACTAAATGTGTTCCCTGAAGCTAAATATCTGTAACAAATTTTTCTTTTTAGGCAAAGATAACATAAAAAAATGGAACAATGCAAGAGATAACTGGATGAAATATCACAAAAAAGTTAAGGAATGTAAATCCGGCTCTGGTGCAAAAAGTCTACGAAAATATAAATTCTACGATCAAATGCTCTTTTTGTGTAAAATTGTGACTCGCCGAACAACGGAAGCAAGTATAACATCAGAAAAAAACATCACACAATCTCACAACAAAGAAACTGACTCACAAACCAATAATGAACCTAGCGCACCAGCCAATACTACCGATAGAACAAAAACAAGCAAGAAGAGAAAGACAGATTGTAGCGAAGTTGATCGACAAATGCTTACTTTAATTAAATCTGTTGAAGATGAAGACAAGAGTAAGAGTATGTGTTTTTTCAAAGGTATTGCTCCGATTGTAGACAAGTATAGTGACGACGATTATCTAGAATTTCAATATGAAGTCATTAAAGTTATGAGAAATTTAACTCGGAGAAATGAAGCGTCCATGCAGCAGCAAACTTACAATTACAATATTAATCGAGGCTACACTACGGCTACACCCGACTACAGGATACATGAATATCAGCCAACACAACCCATTCCATCGACATCCAGGATGCCCTATGAATACCAACTTAAGCCTCAAGAACTGATGCAGCAAGATGATTCCCAATCTTCAATTGTTACTGAATTAAGTTCAATCACATCGCCTGAATACGATTTCGATTTTTCTAAAACTCCTTAATTTCTTTTTTGAGTATAATAATACAATTACTACCTACTAAATTTTGTTTTAATTAATACAGGTAATTGTTAGTTTTGCCTTTTAGCTTCTTAAATACTAATCGTATTACAATAATATTCCCCTTTTCTATAATTTGAAATTGAAAATGTCTTTAACATACCTTAGCGTAACGGCTAATCTCTCCGCCGGAGTAATAGATTTACGCATGTCAGTGTCCTCGTGACTTATTTTATCATATATGACTGTTAGTAATAGCTGAAAGGTTTCTTTCTTCATCCGAAAATAATTGTAAAATTTAGTTTCATCTTCTTCCAACTGCCTAAAAAGAGTATGAAATGCACCATATTCTTCCCTTTCCAATAATATAGGATGCACCCACGATGACCTTTTACGTTTTTCTATTTCTTTTAGTTTCTTCTTATACAAATAGTAGGCCAATACGAGTTTTTTTTTCTTATTATTCGACATTTCACACGTGTGTAATCTCTGACTACCAGTTCAAAACTAACGCATAAGACGGCACTCCAAGGTAACATTCATCCGGTAAAAAAAAAATATGTATACAAGGATAGCCGTTTATTGACGGTCCGTTATCCGGTGAAAAAAACGGACGTCTACAAGCGCTCTTAGAGCCATTTCATCTGTGGTCGGCCGGTATACCAACGTTTTTGTGACAAGTGCACCGTATTTTTATTCGCTATGGCGAATCGGAGAAAGGTAAGTCGTACAATTTTTTGATATGTTGTAGCATTTGAGTTTTTCTAGTAATGTGTGCATAAATTATAGGTAAAAACTTCTAAACTATTATGATATAACGAAATAAAACATGTGGGGAACCATATGACCTAAGCCTGTGATTGCCTAATTATTGCGGGAGTTATTATGTCCATTGCCCGGTGAATTGAAATCTTTATTTTATACTAGGTTTTTGCCGCGGGTTTTATTTAGGATTTATTGAAATATAAAATGTGGGTAGTAGTATACTTTTGTCGTCATTATTTGTCAGTCTACTTTAGTGTATTTTTTGTTATTCAGGTAATAAACGATCGTCAACTAGAAGATTTACTAAATAAAATATTTTCTTCAGAAGAAGAAGATGAAGATGACCCATATTTAGACTATGTCCCAAAACCATTCAACGCAAGATTGAACGAGATTCAAGGTATGTCAAACCGACAGTTATTACAAATATTAGACGATGATGAAGCTTATGAAGAGTCACCTGATGAGGAAATTCCACCTTGCATTACATTGTCTGCACCATCCCATGACTTGCCTGAAATGCTTACTCCTTCTGTTGACGAAGAAAGGGCAGCTTGTGTTTTGTTTGCACCATCGCCTGACTTACCTGCTCACTCTGTAATACTTACTCCTTCTGTTGACGAAGAAAGGGCTGCTTGTGTTTTGTTTTCACCATTGCCTGACTTACCTGCTCACTCTGAAATGCTTACTCCTTCTGTTGAAGAAGACCCGCTGTGTTCGTTGTCCGCTTTTATACAGTCATTCGAATTTGTTCGGTTAATCGTGAAATTTCTTTTCCTATGGTATTCTTCATATATCTGTGTAGTTACAAGGATTTTTCAGCTGAAACTTTAAGGATAAGCAATTGAATAAAGGTACTAATTATTTGTCGAATTATAATTACCGTCACTTAATAATAACTCGTGTATTGGAGTGTTACACTTTAGCGTAGCCAGAATTTAATTAAAATGAAATATCTCTCTGAGGAGTTGGAATAGAAACATCTAATTTCGCATGATGCTTTGAGTTCATAAAAGGTACAAACCACCATAATTGGTAAGTTTCTAGGGTTTCTCATTGAAGCGCAAGGATCGATTTTAGGGTTTTTGAAAATCAATTTTTTTTCTTCCAACGGTGTAGATTATAGAAAAAATAAAAGTGCACAGCATAAGCACAAATTAAGACCCACCGTAGTAAAAAAAATCGTAGTTGTATGTCATGCCGTTTGAGAGGTACAGCAATTTGCTAAACGTTACCCCAGCGGCATCTTGAATAACTCTGAAACCTCAAGACGCACAAATTTCACTTTTTGGGCACAATTAGGCACAAATTCAATCTATCTAAGTAGCTAGTTTGTGCTCAGCTACGACCACCGGTTAAAAAACATGCCGCTGGGGTAACGTTACTCCAGCGGAATCTGTTTTTCGTGAATATCTTTGGATCGGCTGGACGCACAAATTCTAAATTTCGGGCACATTTACACGAGATGGGGTACTAATTATCTGTCGAGCCAAAATCCTGAAAAGCGACAACATTCCGCTGGAGTAACGCACACCCTGATTTTTAGCTTGGCATCACACACCACCTGGACATTTATGGAAAAATATCCCTTTCTACATCGGTACATTTCTACAAGGAAGCCGCCTCTGCTTATAATTTTGATGTGTGTGCAATCTAGGGCTCCTAATACACGTGGAAATCCTGCAATTTCATAAAAATCTTCAGCAACCCTTCTGAATTCTTCCCTCTCTGGCATTCGAATAAAGGCAGGTGCTAATCTAGCAAGCTTCAGAGTTACCTTCTGTACTATTCGACAAATCGTCGATTTGTGGACATTGGTCAAATCACCTGCTGAAACGTTCCTGTGGCAAAAAATCTCAGGCAAATCAGTAGTTGGGTTATGTCATCGATGGCCTTATTTCTCTGGGTGATTGGCTCCAAATCAAGCTGATTACATATTAGAACAGCTGCTTCTTTTGAAATTCTGTAACGGAGACGAAAATCTTCTCCATAGTATTTTGAAAATATATCTTCTCTGTTTGGGATATGACGGCGACGACGGGGAACATATTCTTCTGCTTCAGACAATGATGACAGGCTCGACAAAGACATGTTCTATAATCCAGGAATGCCTAACTTCACTTTTTATTACCACTGCTTTTTAAACAAAAACTGAAAATTCGCACACAAGACAATAAAATAACCTCAAACGGCAATATTATGTTGAGTTAATGGACGTTTCTTGACCCATTAAAATCTAACGCCCGAAATGTTTATTTAAAGGTCCTTAAGGGTCTCAGCACACATATGGGATCGGAAAGGGATCGTCACCGTATCGCCTCGAGCCGTTCAGAATGGTTTGTATAACGCGACGTCCTGCGTGAGCGATCTAGACGCGAACGCGAAGCGGCGCGGCGCGGCGCGAAAACAACAAACATTCGAAACCTATTGAAGTGGCCTACGTCACCAAACGCACGTGAGGTGCGGTGCGGAGCGGAGCGAAATGAAGCGAACGCGATCAGTTGACTTGATATTTTCGCGCGAAGTGGACGCGTCGGCCATATTTTTTTCAAGCAAAAATTGTAAATGTCGGAAGTAGAACTTCTTATTAATGCTATCCAAGAACGTCCTACATTATGGGACAAAAGGAATAAAAGTTATCATAACCGGTTATTATCGCACCGCGAATGGGAGGCTGTGGCTAAAATAATTGGGACTACAAGTAAGTACAACATATTTCTTTATTATTATTACATTCTTGGCAAAGGATGTTGCTCAAAATACAATTTAAAGTTTTCTCTTGCCTGTGCGGCTGCTCGTGATGTAGCATTGTATCTTCTTTGAGAATTATGTCTTTGTGTTAGTGACATATTTTGATATGTTTTTCGGAAAGACATTAAGCGCTCGTTCAGACACGGCGGGAACCGCGCGATTATAGAATCGCATGGAAATCGCGCGGGTCTTATTTATATGAGTTAGTTAGTAATCGTTCAGACATAACCGCGCGGTTACCGCAACCCAACCGCCAGAAAATAGAATCGCGCTGCTCCCGCGCGTTTCTATTACTATGGAGTCTTTACTTCGCGTTCAGTTGCGTTGTGGATACCGCGCGGTGAGCACGTCACTGTTCGTGAGTTCGCCATGGATCGTTTCGACACTGAACTATTTATTGATGAGGTGGAGAAGAGACCTGCAATATGGGACATTCAGTGTGATGATTACTCAAATAAAATTATCAAGAACCGAGCTTGGCAAGAGTTGGTGGAGATATTTGGAAATTGCGAAGACACGGTGGAAAAAAAGAATATTTTAAGTAAGTAGGTTTATTCACCAAAAAATAATTGACAGAATTATGTTATAATTATTGTTATGAAGCGTATATTATACTCTCCGTATACTTTAGGTACTTAAATAAATATAAACAAACTTCGGCTGCTTTATGCAGACATTTCGAGCATTTTTCAAATGAAGGTCACAACGGTATTACCATATTTCGTTTGTTTACATTTAGTTATGTACCTAAACATTACAAGTACGGTATGTTAGTTGCAGCTATATCTTTGTGTCTTGCCATGGAACACGCCCATCATTCACAAAGTAATGAGCGAATTTATCTCTGATATTCAAAGATGACGGTGTCCCTCTTCCCGCATGCAAGGTATTGAGATTAGTCATGGGTGCATTATATAAAGTATCTTTAAATTTTAGACCATCTCTAGTCCGCACATAGTTATGTAGAACACAAGAAGCTTTTATTATATCTTCGGCAAAATCTATGTTTACATTTATAGGCCTATGAAAGATGCGCCATTTGTTCGCCAAAATACCAAAAGTGCACTCAATATTACGTCGGGCTCTCGATAACCTATAGTTAAAAATCCTTTTTTCATATGGTAAACATTTGCCTGAATATGGGCGCATTAAATTTTCTGCTAAGCCGAAGGCTTCATCTCCAACTATAACATAAGGCATTGGTGTTAGGTCTACATTAGATATTGGTTTAGGTGTTGGTATGTTTAATGATTTTTCTGTCAGGCGTTTATAAAAAACCGAATTTTTAAATATAGCAGAATCACTGCTTTTGCCATAAGCCCCAATATCAACATAAGTAAAGCAATAGTTGGCGTCGCAAAGTGCTAAGAGCACTATGGAAAAGTAATGTTTATAGTTATGATACAAAGAACCCGAATCAACAGGCTTTATAACTCGGATATGCTTGCCGTCTATAGCACCAATGCAATTTGGAAAATTTGCATATCTCTCAAAGTCTCGTGCTATTGTCTTCCAGATATCTTCAGTCGCTTCGGGCATGACTATGTTTACCAACTTATTCCACAATGATTTACATACTTCGCGGACAATTCCAGTAATCGTCGATTTTCCTAGGCGGTAATTGTAGCTTAGTTCTCCAAATGAACAACCCGTACCAAGATATCTGAAACAAGAATATTATTAATAATGTTATTATTTTTAGGTACACAACTCCAAAAAAAATGGAAAAACATACGAGATTGCTACAATAAAGAATACAAAAAAGAAAAAACAACTCCTTCTGGTTCAGGTGCTCGTAAAGGAGCCCGATATATGTATTTTTCAAGATTATCTTTCCTGCAGAATAGTGTAAGTAATAAAGACACTACAACTAATATTGAAGAACAGAATGAAAGGCAAAGTGAGGAGACAAGTGAACTAAACGCCAATGCAACCGAAGCCACTGAAATACGTCCCCCTAAACGTAAGAAAACACAAGTGCCAGAAGAAAAAATAGCGGTTTTAATAGAAAAAAGTATCGAGTCACGAAAACATTTTCAGAATGAACTTCAAGAAAATAGTATTACCAAGCAAGATGACGACAAACTCTTTTGTTTGTCGTTATATAAAGAACTCAGAAAAGTACCAGAAAATAGGCGTTTAGCAACCAAAATTGAATTACTTCAAGTGATACAAAAAGGACAAAGCTTACCACCCCCTCTTCGCTACAATACTCAGCAGATCACACCTACGTATTGGCAAGGACAACAGTATACAAGCCCGCAAGGATATTTTACTACATCTGGATCATCTCCTCCTGTTCCGGCACTGTCACCGTCACCATCGCAATTTAGTTCTGGCTCTCAGTCCTCTAAAGTTATAGAAAATATTTATGCTGATTTTGAAGAACAATAAATAAATCTTACCTTAAAGTTATTACGAGTTTCTCTTCCGGTGACACGCTTGGCCTCAAATGCGTTTCAGAGCATGAAATATCTTGCCTGATCAGTTCAATTAGTTCATCAAAAGATTTTATTGACATTCTCAAATAGTCAAAAAATTTGTTATCATACATTCTTAATTTGGGATATAATGTTACGAACTGACCATGTACTAGTCGGTCACGTAATATTGGATGCACCCAATACCGCCTTTTTCTTTTCTTTTTTTTAAGGAGCAACCACAGTAAACACACTTCTTCGTCGACCTCCATTTTGAAACTGACGCTAACCCGCACGAAATCGCATACTAACCGCGCGTGTCTGAATAGCATCACAATTTTGCGGTTTGAAACCGCGCGATTCGTAAACGCACGATTCCCGCATGTCTGAACGCACGCTAACTCATTCTCATTTATTGATTCAAGATCCCTTATAATATTGTGTAGTAAACATATGGCTTTGACGATATGAACTGCATTTGTAACATTCGTTTCGATAGATTTATGTAGAATTCTGAATTTAGAAGTTATTGAACCAAAAGAACATTCCACCACCATTCTGGCTGGAGATAAGCGATAATTATAATTATCTTTGGCGTCCCCTTTAACCGTTGACTTTTCTGGAAAAGGTCGCAATAGGTATTTCTTTAGAGGAAACGCCGCATCTCCAAGGAGCACATACGGAGCTATGATATTAGAGCCCGGTAATACTTGTTCTTTAGGTATTTTTAGTCTTCCTTGTTCTATTGCTCTTCGAAAGGGGCATTCCTCAAAAACACCGGCATCGTTGTCTTTTCCATAGGAACCCACATTTATCATTACAAACTTATAATTTGCGTCAGTGACTGCTAACAACCCAATCGAAAAAAAGGATTTGTAATTATAATACATGGAACCACTCTTTTTTGGTTTTTTTATGCGAATGTGCTTTCCGTCAATACATCCAATGCAATTAGGAAACTGCCATCTGTCCCAAAAACATTGCGCTATGTTTTTAAAGCTATCTTCTGAAGGTTCGGGCATGTGTTTCCTAACTAATTGAGTCCATATAGCTTTGCAAACTTGTGGTACGATTGTAGAAATAGCAGATTTTGAAATTCTGAACGAGAAAGCGAGTTGCCGAAATTGTATACCTGTGGCCAAATACCTAAAATAATGCAAAATATTAAGTTATAATTCCTTTTCTTTTTTCAGGTGAAATGACTAAGAAAAAATGGAAAAATTTGAGAGACAAGTTTAGTAAAGAATTAAAAAAAAATCCTAAGCCACGTTCTGGGACTGACGCCGATAATGAGCCGAAGTATACAGGCACATGGCCACATTTTGAGGCCATGTCTTTTTTAAAAGTAGTTCTGAAACCCCGACAAACAGAAGGGAATATTATATCAAAAGACTCCGAAAGCAATTCTGTAGATCTGTCAGTGTATTCAGACGCGGCTAGTCCGGAAGAGATTTTCAACATGAACGCATCTGACAATGACAACACCCAGCTCCCTGAATCTGCGTCTATTTTAGAAGAAATACCACAGAACATGTCCATAGATAACAACCTTCGACAAGATCGTCCACCTTCGCCCTCGTTGCCAGGTCCTTCGCCTTCATCCTCATTGCCAGCTATCACAAGGCAAACACGCAAAAGAAAAGATATAAGTCTCGAAGCATTTCTCGATATTAAGAGAGAAAATATGAAAATTCTTCGCGAAGATCAACCAGATAATACTGACGACGACCTTCTTTGGTTCAAATCAATATTACCTTACATGAAACAGTTGCCATCACTCAAAAAATTACATTTTAGAACGCAGATGCAGGAGCTTCTTCTAATGGAGCTGTCAAAGTTAAACCCACCACAATCCAGTGCTCAACAACATGGCTATTACACATCTTTGTGAAAGTATTGCAATTATGTACATACTTACTAATTAAACTTAATTAATATTATATGTAATCTCTAACATTTATTTCATAGTTTTCTTACCTCAAAGTCACCATAAGTCGTTCTTCTACAGAAATAGGTTCCTGAAAATTTGTTGTAGTAAATTGTAGAACAGGTTTAATGGCTTGTACAATATAGTCAAACGTAGTAGGTAACATTCGACAATATTCCTTGAACAACAGGGGTTGAGTACGTAAATCCTGGTACAAATTATGAAATTCCCCATGAGTATGCCTTTCTAAGTACACAGTATTAGTTCCACTTCTCTGCTTTATACACTTCTTCAATATCTCATATTTAAGATATGAATTTTCCAACAACATTAGCTTCCGTCCGTCCATGACAAATGTTTAATGCTAACTGAACTGAACGGCGGCGGAGGGCGCGGAGGGGACGGTTCGCGCGCAGACAGGACAGAGTAGCCGCGTCGCTCCGCACCGCATTAAATTCGCATCGGATCGTTTCGCAATCGCGTTCGCGTTGAGTCGTCCACACTAATCGGAATAATAACGTAATCGCCTCGCCTCGGAACAGGCTCCGAACTTGAATTCCCGCGCTTACGGCTCATCGTCCCCGCGCTTACGTTTCTCCGTCCCCGCGCTTACGTCTCTCCGTACCCGAGCTCACATCTCTTCGTCCACCCTTTCCCCTTTCCCCTCCCGCGACTTGCCTGCTAAAGACGCCGCCATTCGCAAGGAGTATTTCATTCGTGTTGCGCGTATGTTTTATTTAAAATTTTAAGTTCGATTCAAACACAAAATAACGATGCAAAGGGAGAAACTTATTGAAGAAGTGAGAAAATATCCATATTTATATGACTTAAGTGATGCTAAATACAGCAATACTATAAAAAAGGACGAGGCTTGGAAACAAATAAGTATTACTTTAAAGCAATCTGGTAAGTACCTACTCCTATTTAATTATTTATTTAATGTTTTTCGCGTATGTAGGTATGTATGGGAAATAAAACAGTTGTGATTAATATAATTATAATGAAAAATTTAACTGGAATATCCATTAAGAATTAACATTAATATTTAAAGCTAAAAGCTACTGCCATGGAACTCGTCCGGTAGAAGTTTGAAAATATGTTTTGAATTTTTCACGTACATTAAAAGCGGTAGCCATATGGGCACCACTAATACTTGGTAATTGACTTAACAATCGGTCTTCGCCGAATTCAACTGTAATTTCATTTTCTGTTCTGTTCGGTTCCTGTAAATTCATCTCAATGTTATATGTCCTCATCATATTGTGTAAAATGCAAGTTGTTAATACCACTTTATCTACAAACTTTGGATGCAATTTAATATTTTTGTTGTAAATCGCAAATTTTTGATATAAAATTCCAAAAGCGTTTTCAACAACCCTTCTAGCTCGTGATAAGCGGTAATTATATTGCCGTTCAGGATCTGATAGTCTCCGTGTATTTGAGCGAGGATATGGTCTTAATAAATATGTCTTCAATGGAAATGCCTCGTCTCCCACAAATACATGTGGCATTGCATGATTAGTTCCTGGTAATGGTTTGTCACATGGAATATTGAATGTGTTTCTTTCAAGTGCCTTTCCAAATGTAGATGATGAATAGATTCCGCCATCGCTGTTTTTTCCATAGGCTCCTACATCAACCGCTATGAATCTGTATTCAGGATCAACTATAGCTAACAAAACAATAGAAAATGTTTTTTTATAGTTAAAAAACAACGATCCACTATTGGGAGGTGCAATTATATTTACATGTTTGCCGTCAATGGCGCCTATGCAATTCGGAAAGTTCCATTTATTTTTAAATCCTTCTTCGATTCCTTGCCATGTGGCTGTAGTTGGTTGAGGTATATGAATTGGCATTAATTTATTTATTATTGCATTGCACACATCTATTACTATCAAACGAATAGTTGATTCTCCTAAACGGAAGCTCGATGATAAATTAGTAAATGTAGATCCAGTTATGAAGTACCTGCAACAATAAATGTATATTTAATATACGTTTTATAATACGTGTATATGTTTATGTGAATGTGTGTGTACGTACTCCCTTTCACACATACATGTGTAACTACATGCGCTTGATATAGTTAACCATGATTTATTTTATTTCAGAATCTGAGTGCAAGAAAACTTGGTTAAATCTTAGAGAGTCTCACCGACGAGCTATGAAGAAGCGTAAAACTAAAAGTGGTCAGGCAGCCCCGACGACGAAAAAGTGGACCTTTGAAGATGAAATGAGTTTTTTAGTACCTCATTACAAAGAAAGAAATACGATCTCTTCGGTTGATGATGATGACGGTTCAGATGTTAGCAGTTTCTTGGGTAATGATGATTCACAGAACTCAATAAACATAATTCAGTCTCCAGAAAACTTACAAGCGGAAACTACTCCACTTTCGCCGCGTCCTGAGTCTTCTGCATCTTCAGTTGCATCCAAAATTTCAAAAAAAAAAAATCTTAATATTGAAAAAAATTCAGCGTCACAAACTTTAATGAAATATTTATTAAATCACAACGAAACCAAAAAAGAAGATGAGATAGATACATTTTTTAAGAGCATTGCGGCAACGGTTAAAAATTTTTCAGAATATAACCAAGCTGTTATGAAAAGTAAAATATATAACGCAGTTTCGGAAATGGAGTTAAAAGAAATCGCAGAGAAACAAAGCTATTATAGTTATCGCAACCCTTACATTCCCCAAAGAGAAGATGACATGCCTCGAGGTTATACCACTCTAAATAACATTAGCCACGAGATACAATCAACATCTGGCGCTTCAAACATTCATGATTTTAATATTTCAAACTTAGAAGAAAATGGCGCGTCAAATGCTGACGATCTTGATACTTCAAACAATCTTTAATTTATACAATGATTGTATTTTTGTTGTGGCGCTATTTTTGTTTAATTGCCATAATTTTTGGATTTAATAATATAGTTTTGTATAATAAAAAAATATGTGATTTATGGGTATTTTTTTTTTACCTAAACTACAAAAAAGTTGCATTTACTAAAATACCTTACGCAATCACACAAAATATATACACACATACACCAGACATAAAACGTACATCCCCTGTGCACACCTGATCGCAAATGAGGGTTATCGACAGAGGATAAAAATTAATCTATCTTGTAGTTTCGGAACCGAGTATTTTTTTTGTACACTTAAAAAAAAGAACAATAGAGATAATACAAACATTAAAATTATAGTACAAATATTTATGTAGACCAGATTAAAAATTCCAAAAACAAATGCAATTTCTCACCTTAACGTTACAGCTAGTTTTTCTTCGGGCGATATTGTTTCTCTGAATGTTGTATTCTTCTTCCTTATACATTCATCTATAGACTGCAATATGTTATAAAAGAGATATTTCGGCATATGAAAATAAATATAAAATTTCTCTTCATCATCCATCAAATGTTTTTTTATAGTCCGAAATTCCCCTTCAGTACTCCTTGCTTTATTCATACTGTGTACCCAATATCTTTTTCTTTTTTTCTTGCTATTTTCTTTTTCCTCTTCATCAAGTGCTATGGCTATGATAGCCAACTCACGTATTGTAAACCAAGACATAACCGTGCGCTACACTTAACGTTTGGATTCAAACTGATCTGGTGCCAACCAGGTCAGCCAGGGGGCGGCGAGGCGTAAGCGCGGTGTCGCCTAGCCGTAGCCGAGTTGACGTACAGGCGCTGCTGATACGCTTTCGTTACGTGCATACGGTAGGTTGACAGCGAGGCGAAAGGCGTTACGGTTACGATCCCTTTCCGATCCCATATGTGTGCTGAGACCTTAAAGCAAATTGCATATTCGTGATTTGCAAAAATGGATCGACATTACGATTATTCTTATTTGGAGTACGTCGCTATGGTGCAACTGTACGCCAGGGCTGACTACAACTCCCACGCTGCCCGGCGACTTTACTCGGAGCCACAACACTTGCATTCGCTCCGTCTTCGCGGGATTCTGAACCCCTAAGTCCCACAGGCCCGGACAATCGTAGCCACGACACAGCGGCTACTCGATCATGGGCAGTTCAAGACACCAGCGCATGCACAGGGCAGAGGTCGATCAGCCGTTCACTCGCCAGAGCTCGACGACGAGATCATCGAGTACTTCGAACGGGATCCTCGTCGAAGTACACGTATGGCTGCGGCTAGGTTTGGCGTAAGCCAATATTACGTCTGGAAAGTGCTCAATTGTGAAGGACTGCATCCTTATCATTTTCGTCGAGTTCATGCCCTCCACGAAAACGATGCGCCGGCCAGAATTGCTTTTTGTCAGTGGTTAATTGAAAATCAGAATCTGAGCATTTTGTGGACGGACGAAGCAACATTTACGCGAGTAGGACTGTTCAACCAGCGTAACGAACATTTTTGGGCTTTTAATAACCCACATGTTATTCGCGAGTGTGCGCATCAAGTGCGTTTTAGTGTTAACGTGTGGGCCGGTATACTTAATGGCCATCTCATTGGACCGCATTTCGTGACTGGACACTTGACAGGTGCAACTTACCTAGAAATGCTACGTAATGTTATCCCGGACTTATTAGACGATGTTCCGCTAGCGGTGCCTGTCGATAATCTGCACTACCAGCATGATGGGTGCCCGGCTCATTATCAGCGCGCCGTGCGAGAACACCTGGACTCGGTGTTTCCCCAGCGCTGGATCGGACGCAGCGGGCCAGTGCCTTGGCCACCTAGAAGCCCGGACCTGACTCCGTTGGACTTTTACTTGTGGTCTGAGCTCAAGCGCCTGGTGTATCGTGAAGAACACGAAACTCGTGACGCGTTATTAAATGCGATAGTGGACGCTTTTAATATCGTAAGACGTGACAGTGACACTTTGGTAAAACTGAAAGACAATCTAATAAAACGTGCTCGGTTGTGTACTGAACGCAGTGGTTTGCATTTCGAACAATTACTCCGTTACCGGGAAGTGTAAGTACCTACTCGTACCTTTGTAAATAGCGAACATTTAAAAGTAGGTTAGTTAATTAAAATCATTGTAAATAAGCTGATTCCAATTTTTTAAATACGCCGTGAATACTTTATTGTCTAACTCAGAAAATATTTTTTTGTAAGTTAATTAACTTATTAAACTTGTTTTTCAGTTTTGTGTTCAGTAAGTTGTAAGTAATAAAGTATTTATGACGGTCCTAAGCCCGTAAAAGTATGAAGGGAAATTGGAATAACTTTTAGGTAAATACAGTGTAAACTCCATTTAACGCCACTAGATTTAACAACAAACTCCCTAAAACATCGAAATTATATGACTTTGGTTTGTTTACCTTGTTGTCCATACAATGATACACTCTATGTAGCAACACACCCACTCTAAATAACGACACCAATACGTCATTATTAAGTAATAAACAGTACTTTCTACATAACACATAACATCAAACCTGTATTGTGGAACTGCAGCTGTGTAAGTTCTTTTGTTCGTTATTTTGTTGCTTTATTGTCTAGCACGTGTGTACCTCGACTGTCGGCATCTTACGTACTAAAGTTTCTAAGAAATTCGGTATTTTGTTTGTTGTAATTACCTTGCGAGTTTACCTCGGCTGCTAGACTGTCGTTAGGTTGTTTTGCATTGTCTATACGTTATCAATTTATCATATTCTATTAGTTGCTCACAAACTTATTAATTAATACTTATTACCTAATTGTAAAATAATATAGACCTTTCTTCTCTCCATTTAACGATAACTCTCAATAACGCCATAAAATGCGCAGTCCCGTAAATGTTGTTATGGAGTTTACACTCTATTGTGTTTCGTTAACTTAGGATTAGGTAGTTATCAGGTGTAGCGCGAGGGTAACGACCGCACGTCGCACGCGCCCGCGCCGCGCGCTATCGGCCGTTCGCGCTGTATTACTATTGGTTCTAGGTCGCTTTCGAGTTTTGTTTTTCACAATTGTAAATCTGCCATTTATTAATATTTTTTATTTATTTTTTTATAAATCGATTGTACTACCAAGAGAAAATCAATTCGCTGCGGGAAAACAACCATTAAAATTTCAGCGTGTATAATAACTAATCTTATGTGCTAAGCCTACCGATTTTAGTGCAGACGATGAATATACAATAATAACTAATCTTATGTGCTAAGTCTACCGATTTTAGTGTAGAAGTCAAATAACTTTCAGCGATTCGAGTCTAAAAGTAACAGTAAAGTCCAACAGGAACAACCACAGGAAATAACAAGGACAAGACAGGACAGTAAAAAGGTTTACTTACAGTCTGCTCGATCCAGTGTCTACCCGTAGAGCTGCTCGTCCCATGGACAGGAACCTCCAAATCTCCAACCAGCACGCGAAGTGTAACAAATTTATTTGGTTCGAGGATACCCGGAGCTGCGCGCGAGACCGATTTGTGTGTACTTCGAACACAGCTTTATTTCGCGGATAACCTACCGGGCTGCGCCAGTTAAGGCGGTACCCCGACCAATACCTTGTCATAGTGCGTTATTCAGAGGCTATTAACTCATTCACTATGGGTAATAAACTATATCTAAAAGCACATTATTAATGTTCGATATCCTATCATCACATTGCACGTTCTTATTTGTTTTTATGTGTTATAAATACATCGAAAATCTCCTTGTAAAAAAGTGACTAAAATTATTGATTGCATGCATCTTTTGCTAAAGGTGACGTTCTATTCATTTGAGGATTACACTAATGGATAGATAATTTAAAAATCTAAATAATACACGTTTTATTTTATTTTAAAACTTTACTTGTCTTTTTTTATTCAAATGATTTCATTATTTTTGTGAATTTTATGGTAATTGAGCGTGCGGAGGGAGCGAGACAGAGCGGGACTCAGCGACGGGACAGAGAAGGACCGAACGCTCAAGGTCGTTTGGTCAGGGAAGCGCCTTAACTTTCGGGAGCGAGCGTTGCCGGAGGAATTTGGAAGTAAAACGAGGAGTCTTACTCGGATGGTGGTTTATTATAGACTAATCGCTAATAAATCTTAACCTATTTCTGTCAACACTAATTGGCAGACCATTTAAAACTCGTGGAGTGCCATGAGAACGAAATTTCGCGGCGACGGCACTTAAGTACAAGTGGGCCCTTTTACCACAACCAAACATCAATTATTGCTAACACAAGGGCGAGATGCATAACTACGAGTATGTACAAGAGGTTAGTAAACAACTATTTTTTAAAGGAATAAATAGATTGTGGTTCGTTTCATTGATCAATCAGTATTTGTCTTAAATAATATGACTTATGTCATAAGTGTGTAAGACGATTTTAGTTTATTTCTAAATGCTATCACTTGGCCCATTAAAAATTATAGATAGTTATCACAACGATATTACGAAATATGAGTGGGGCGCGATGAGCAAGCCGATGAACCAGCAGTTGCCGAGCAGTCAATTACAGTGCCAACGTACAAAAGGGTAGCAAATACTTCTCGTCACTGTGCGTTTCATGGATGTGCAAATCAAGATCTGCATAAAATACTACTATTCTTAAAAATACATTCATTGATCGAGCACACCTTATATGTCCCTACCAGTGCAAAGGTTTGTAGAAATCATAAATACTACTATTCTTAAAAATACATTGATTGATCGAGCACACCTTATATGTCCCTACCAGTGCATGGGTTTGTACAAATCATATACGGACAAATGAATGGTACCTATTATATGATTCTGCAGATACGACATTTTCACCAGACCAGTTAAAAGACAAGATGGACGTTTTAAGAAATGCGTATAATAACAAAAAAGGCTTGGATTTTGAAAATATAGACAGCATTTCTCCTGAAGAATTATATTTTAGAACAGGACTAACCTACGAGCAGTTTACTATTGTTTTAAATGACACACCATCTTTAAACCAGCACACAAGACAGCCTAAAATTGTGCTGGCATGTTATCTTATGAAAATAAGGTCAGCTGAATCAAATGTCAGAATAGCATGCCACTTAAACGTTAGCAGGACAACAGTGGGACGTTACCTGAATGCAGCCCGAGAGTGCTTAACTAGAGACTTTGTGGCACTTCATCTAGGATACGACCACATCAGCCGAGATGAAATAATAAGTCACAGCGCGACTATTGCGAGGGCATTATATGGAGATTCAAAAGCCATCACATTATTCGACGGGACATACATTTATATACAGAAAAGTAAGAATTTTCTGTTCCAGAAAATAACATACAGCCTGCACAAATACAAAAACTTATTGAAGCCATTCCTTTTAGTGTGCCCAGTGCGCCCGTGTGTGTGCGTGTGTGTGTGTGTGTGTGTGTGTGTGTGTGTGTGTGTATAATAGACATTCTAGTACTCTGCTCTGCCAGGACATCAGACGCTCAGATTATGAAGGATATAGGTAATAGGTAATACGTATTTTCCGTACGGGTGGGCAAATCGATTATTCGATCCACCCCAGCTCCTCGAGGAAGGCCAATCTCACGTAGGGTACCTGGGTTACCAAAGTACTTTGCCCTGTACGTGGCGACCACCGGGCAGTTTAGAAGCACATGAGCTGCTGTTTCGTCGTCCTCCATGCAGGCCCTGCACAGCGGGCTGTCTGTGAGTCCTATGACAAAGAGGTGTTTATTAAATGACCCGTGGCCAGTTAAAGCTGCTGTAACTATACGCAGCTGTTGTTTAGTTAGTCGGAAAACCTGTTTCGTGAGGCGGCCATCAATTGTAGGGAGTGCTTCGCTAGCCTGCCTGCACTCGCCTGTGTCCACCCACAGTTTGTGATGTTGGTCCCTGGTGCGTTTCCTTACCAGAGTGCGTAAGTACCCAAAGGGGAGTGGCACGATGGGTTCAGGTCCCACTGCACTGTGGTCTCGTAGAAGGTCATAGGCCTTCGATGGCAATGACTGAGCTAAGCCATGATATCTGGTTCAGTTACCCACTAGTTGTCATACTACCTGAGACCATAAAAGGTTTTGCAATCTATTGTTCGCAACATTCCTTTTTCGGCATCGGAAGTGTACACATCTAATTAGTCATCAACCGTGTTTATCACCAAGCGCTATTAGCCTAAGACGCGACGCGTGTTTTCAAGTTCCAACTTGTGTGTGACGTGTTATTTTGCAATGGATATTCAAGTTACAGGTATGAATTATTAATTTACTTTACTATTTTGTATTTTCAATCCACCATTTTTTTTTAAATAGAGTGCTACGCCGCAGCATTACTTCCGTATTTATTTCTGTTTTTTTTTTTATATTGAAGCTTTTAGGTATAAAAATGTCGATTGAAATCTCTACTACTCGACTATAAAAAATGTATTTGCGGCATGCTGCAGCTGTGAGCTGTGCAATGACCGAAGAAGTGGCCTCTCAGATACTGTACCATAGCATCTTCGGCACTTATAAAGAGGACCTGAGTGTTCTTGCACAGATTACCAGGACAGGGATTTGGGATACCCGAGAAGAGATGGGAAGTTCTTTCCGGAACATGACAGGAGGGAAAATAGTCACCCTAAGGCCACCAGTACAGGTAATGTATGCCAAGATGTCTTGTGCCAACCAAACTGGGATGCTATCAGGAGTGTACAACCAAGTAAGCTGCATGCCCTGTTTTAGTGGTCCTAGGATACAGACATTTGGAGAAGACTTTTCGACCATATCGAAAAAAGGCGTGTGGTGGGATCAGGTGGAAAAAGTCTTCAACAAATAATAATTGGCTTGACCACTACTCTGGAAGAATTACATCAACAAGTGAAGAAAGAAGGAGGAAGAGTCAAAATGGTACCTGCAGTGTGGAGGTCTATGGAAAAGTTGGATGTCGATGCTCCTGGTGAAGAAATGGAAATGCAAATCTTAGGGGCTGGCAAAATGTTCATGGGTAGGAACAGAACTTAATATTTTCCTAGCATGAGTATTCGATTGTTCATGTTTTGTTTAAGCATTAATTATATTGTTACTGACTAAGATTTTTCTTTTTTGTGTTTTTTATTAGTTATTTGGTTAATTAAATAAGATTTCGTGAAAAAAAAAAAAAAAAAAGGGGAGAGGGCGCTGCAGTGCGCAAGTAAACATTAGCTCTGTGTAATTTTTTACTCTTAAAAATAGATATCTTAACAAAAAGTAACTAAAAGTGGAAAATTTAAAAAGTAACAGTGAAAGAAGTTATAGTTTATTATAATATATACAATTTGAGTTAAGAAGTTGAGAGAACAATTTGATTTCAAAGTTGATCCCGTTAAGTTAGGTAATCAGTTCGATGGTATGTGTAACTAGCCTATCAAGTTCCCACTGCTGGGACACAGGGCTCCTCTCTTCGAGAGAGAAATGTATTAGATATATACTTTTTATACAGCTACTATACCTCTTCTCAAACAGGTACTTATGTATTTGATATACATTATACACTATACCTCTCTCCAAATAGGCATCGCCCTCGCCCTCGTGAGCGCCTGCGACCTGCTGAGCCTCGCCTGCCACCCTGTCCTTGAATAATATTATCCATTTTGCATTTTTTCTGAAAAATATGGCAAAAATCGAGATTGTTTTTTTTTTTGAGTAATTATCACAAATCAGAACTCAAAGATTTCAAGAGAGAAGAATAACCACAATTTATCATGAATAGGTTTCTTTAATCCGTGTCAATGAACCACGCCACGCCGCGTGCTTCGAAAAAAATTGGCTATCGGTTTTTGCAATTAGATTTTGTACTTTGAAATCACAACGAAATGATATAATATTGGTACCAAATTGTTCGTAATTAACCAGGCTACATGGTTAATACACATTTATTAACGTAAAAAGTAGTAATAGATTCGTTTTTATTACGTTTTTCAAGAGCTAAGAATTTTTCAGACAACAATGAAACATATTTCTAATTATAGGAACGATTTTAAAACTCGAAATTCAAACGTAGTATAGATAACTCGAAAGAGCGTTAAATCACGAACAAAATGGTATATAATCTTGATTATAATCATTACTTACCGTTTATTTGTGTATCATAAAATCCGCGACGACGAAATGGCAGATTGACAGCCCACAGTACACTTCGCAAACTTATTTTCAACCACAGATAATTTTATTCTTACGTTCGATACACACACATGGCTTTCGGAACAAAAATTCAAAATTTAACCACCTTTCGAAAAAACATGAAATAGAAGGGGTGGGTCCACGCATAAAATTCAAAAAAATAAAAAACAAACGTGCTGTCCGCTGACAGTTTGAAGTGGTGAATTACTGAGGATGGGGGCGTTTCACGGATTTCAAATATGGCGAATTTTTTGATTGGGGCGCGTGAGTGGATAAAAGTATGAATAAAATAGCGTGCGCGCGTGTAAGAGGGCTTCTAGAATCTGGCGCGCTATTCGTACTTCTATCAATAAATGTAATTCAGTGCAATAAAGTGTACAGTACGACAAGGTAAATAATGAGCATCGACTAATGTCGTGTTTCTGACCTATTTTGATTTTCTTATAAATGACATTCACAATTACTTTGTTTTCTTATAGAGTTGAATTATGTTTTTTTTTTTAATAAATTACGTTTTATAATTGTTATTACTTATTTCTGATGTTTTCCTATGCCCATTATTTATCTTGAAGTACCTACTGAATATCTATTTAGAACTAAGCAAGTATTTCCATATTTAAAAAAAAAAAAAAATGCCACTTCAAGGCTCCAAAGACACTAGAAAAATAATTCGAAAACTTGTCTCTTATTAAATTTGCACTCATTATTCTTGCATTCAACGGCTGTAGGCTTTGTAGTTCAGAATCATCTATGATCATTTCTACGGGGGATTGTAATCCATCGCGGTTCAGTACAAAGTTGTGTAATATACAACAAGCTTTGACAATATCGACTGCAAAATCAATTGAGACGTTAAGGGGTCGATGAAATACTCGCCATTTGTTGGCTAGTATGCCGAAAGCACACTCGACATATCGCCTCGCCCTACTCAAACGGTAGTTAAATATTCTTTGTTTAACGGTTAAATGCTTGCCAGAATAAGGGCGTATAACGTTATTTGAAATGGAAAAAGCTTCGTCTCCTATGAAAACAAACGGGACTGGTTCTTGAAAGCCTGGCAACGGCTTCGATATTGGTATGGGCAAGCTACCTTTCATCAGTGAGTCATAAAGTTTCGAGTTGTGGAAAATCGTGGAGTCGCTTTCCTTTCCATATGCTCCTATATCCACGTGATGAATCTGTATTTCGAGTCAGTAATAGTTCGAGTCAAAACAATTGAATTATAACCTTTGTAATTGTAAAACAGTGATCCACTATATGCGGGACTACGGATACGAATATGTTTGACCGGAAAACAGGCACTTGTCTTTTTTTAAGGGAATTCTACCGTCTCTGGAAAAATTGGATGAGAACAAAACACTTATTTTTCAAAGTCGTGTTCTCCAAACTTTAACAGACTTAGGGGAAGAGTGTCCTCGTTGTCTCAAGTACTAGTTGTCACAAGTCCAATATTTAATAAAGTAAAAGTATTTAAGGAACGCGAATATTGACAAACTGGAACGCACCCCAGTGCTACCAACATTAGAAAGTGTCATGGCCACTAGTCTCCTGCATCGCCGTGTGTTGTGAAATTTATAAAAATACGTTTGGTGAGTAAATTTTACTCTATACTCTCAACTTAGTTATTGACTATGTTTAGTTATGTATTTATGTTTTTCTCATATATTTTTACTAAGAAAATAGTAAATTTTAATGTAACTTCGAAAAGTGTTTTCATTTGTAAAAATTTAGAGGTTATTATTTGTGTGTTTATATTTTTTATCTCTGGTACATGTTGTCTCAATGTTTTTGGGGCTAGTTGTCACTGTGACAACAAACCCCGGTAAACATTTAATTATTCTAACAAATATTATATTTTTTGTTTCTTATAGAAAGTATGCCTAGAAATCGCAGAAGACTCACTGATCGTGGCCGGACGAGCGCAGAAGTCATGATGGAGGCGGTGAGTGCTGTGGGTCCCAGCAATTCTATAAGAAGTGTTGCCAAAGATTTTAATATTAACTATAGGACACTCGCAAGATATTATAAAAAATATAAAGATAATGAGAACTCTCATCCGTTATCTGTAGGGTATGTAAAAGTAAGACAAGTTTTCAAAGATGATGAAGAAGAAAACTTGTCAAAATATTTACAAAGAGCTGCAGATATATATTTTGGACTGACTCCTCTTGAAGTTCGTAAATTAGCCTATCAATATGCTGTCGCTTTAGACCGTAAATTTCCTGAAACTTGGGAAAATAATGCCATGGCTGGCGAAGAATGGTTGAAAGGCTTCATGCGGCGACATCAAGAGCTAAGCGTTAGAAAACCTGAGGCGACTAGCCTTGCCCGAGCAACTAGCTTCAATTCTCATAATGTTAATTTATTCTTCGATAACCTAGGAAAAGTTTTAGAAAAGCACAAGTTTGAAGGGCAAGATATATGGAATGTGGATGAGACAGGAATTACTACTGTCCAAAAGCCCCAAAAAATTGTTGCTCGAAGAGGCATGAAACAGATAGGCGCCCTGACTTCAGCCGAGCGAGGTACTTTGGTAACATTAGCTGTTGCAGTGTCAGCTGCAGGGAATAGCATACCGCCTTTTTTCGTGTTTCCCCGAAAAATTTTCAAAGACCATTTTGTTAACAGTGGACCAACAGGATCAACTGGTAGCGCCAATCCATCCGGCTGGATGAACGAAGACTGTTTTTATGTATTTTTTCAACAATTTGTGCGATACACTCGCTGCACTTCTGACCGCCCACTGCTCTTATTGTTGGATAACCACGATTCTCACCTATCTATTAAAACATTGGATTATTGCAAGGAACACGGAGTTGTAGTGTTGTCATTCCCGCCTCATTGTTCTCATAAACTGCAACCGTTAGACCGTAGTGTTTATGGACCCTTGAAGAGGTATGTCAATGTTGCTTGTGATGACTGGATCAAGAATCATCCTGGGAAAACAATGACGATTTATGATATTCCTGCTATCGTCAAAATTAGTTTACCACCAGCCATAACTCCCCAGAACATAATGTCTGGCTTTTCTGTGAGTGGCATATGGCCCTATAATCGTAATATCTTCACTGACATAGACTTTGCACCATCTTATGTAACCGATAGGCCTGAAGTTGACCAGGAAATCGATCAGGCTATACAGAGCGAAGACGGTGTTAGTCCAAACGCGGAACATACCCCAGCTTCTTGTAGGACACCCTCCCCAACTCCTGGAACCAGTGCAACTACTCCTCAAACTTTAAATTTACCAACGCCTGAAATTTTACGACCATTTCCGAAAGCTCCAGCTAAGAAAACGACTTCCAATCGAAGAAAAAGGACTACCGCAATTTTGACAGAAACCCCGGTTAAGAATGCGTTAGCAGAGCAACACACACATATTGCAGTACAAAACTGATTTACATCCGTCACCTCACCACACTTCAGGTTCAGTTGAAAACCAGCGTCAGGCACTAGTTGTCTGACATTTTTGCTGAACTGGACCTATTTAGTGCAGCCGCGAGGCACACTTTCCTACTAATTTCTCACTATGCACTTTACACTTTTTATTTGTTTGTTTTATTATATGTTGTGTTGTGTGCCTTGTAGTTTGTGCTAAATAAATTCATTTTCTTTCTTTTCTTTTCTTTCAACAAAAAATGAGAAAAACCAAACCAAAGGTACCTACGAAGAAGAAAAATAAGAAACAAAAGCAAGTGAGTAGCGAAGAAGATGACGATTTGGATGATACGTCATGTTTGATATGTTATGAAACCTGGTCAAGCAGCAAGCCCAATGAAGGATGGGTTCAGTGCACAAAATGCAAAATGTGGGTGCATGAAAAATGTGGTGGGAACAAACATTTATTTTATTGCTGCCCAAATTGTGCCTCAGACGATGACAGTGATGTTAACAGTGATCTGTGACAACGAGGACGTTCATCTGAGACAACCTACCCCATGTCGGGGCTAATTTGTCCCACTCGACTTTATTATTTCATTCTCAAATTTTTCGTACAAATTTTGTTATTTTTTCAGATGTAAGAGCAATTAATGAAGGCTGAAATACCAAATATATGATTAATGAAGAAAAATCAGTAGTTTTGTTTTATTTCTCTCAATTAAAAATGTTTATTTAAATTTTGAGACAACTAGGAACCTGCTCCCCTACTTCAGCCTGCATATCAAGGCTACCCACCTTATAGTTCCTCCTATCAGCCTAGCAACTACCAGAGCTACACAGGCTATCAAACTCAACATTTTGCAAACCAAACACCACTGACACGCCCACATTCATCATACGAACAATCATCAAATGCAGACCAAACACCAATTCCACATTTATCACACGAACAATCATCAAACGCAGGGGAAGATCAAATTAATTCACCTAGTGATAATTATTCTACCTATAGCGCTTTGTCGACGGAAGAAGAGTTTGATTTTACATAATATTAATTACTATTAACTGCTGATAATCCCACATTTGATTTTTCGCAAAAAAAAATAACAATTAAAATGTCAATAAATAAATTTTGTTTTACTTTACCTGATAGTCAGTCCCAGCATTTCCAAAGGCGTAACAGGAATTCTTCCCTTGTACGATCGTTTTTGAAGGCATGGTGATAATAAACTCAAAAGCTCTTCAAATGAAGATATGCTCATTCTAAAATAATCAAAAAAAATATCTTCTTCAGTTCTCAACGCATAGTACTTTTGAGTAAAATAGTTCCCATCAGAGTTCATAATTGTAATAAATGGATGAACCCAAAAACTTCTTTTTCTTTTATATCTATTTAACAATAACAGCAGTACGATAATCTTTTTGCGATCCATCTTACGCTTCCTAAAAACACGTCCAGTACGGCTGACTACATTTGAAGGAATGGTCGCCCTACCAAACGGTTTGCCGCACAAAATCGTATCGCAGAAATTCGCATCGCATCGCATCGCATCGCAGTTTTGTGTGGGAGCCCTATATTTGTAAAAATAATAAGTATAATCATGTTTTCATAATGATAAATATAGGTAATATTATGTAGGTATGTAAATCGTACGTTACCAATTTATTGATATAAAGGGTACTTATTGTTTTAGATGGATAAAAAACAAGGTAAACAGAGATCGATGAGGATTTTCGATGAGGCATCGGCGTCACGGGAAACTACTCCAGATCCTTTCAGTGACGATGGTGAACATGGATCTGATGCAGATTATGACCCGGAGCCAGGAGGGTCAGATGGGGGCGATAGTTCAGTAAGTAATGAATTACTATTTCACGGAAGAGCACGAGCAAGAATCAAGGATAAGCGTTTAGGATCCGATCAATCCAGTTCCGAGACTTCAGATCACAGTGCAAGTTCTGAAAGTATTTTTGACACTAGAACATCAAAACGGCCTAGAACTATGTCAGAGCATTCCAATAGTGCTGATCGCGATACGGAAACAATGAGCTCACCTGAGCCACAGTCGCGTCAAGAGAACGAACCTGAAAGTCGTGACCCGCCACCACTACTAGATATAGAGGGTAACCTCGAAATGCCTTATCCACTGCCGCTTCTAGATATAGGGAGAAACCCCGTAATTCTCGAGCTGCTGCCCCGTCTAGACATAGAAGGTAGATTTGGAAATTACGAGCCACCACAGCTTTTAGAAATAGAAGGCAACCCGGGAAATCCTGAGCCACTACCGCTTCTAGACATAGAAGGCAACCCGGGAAATCCTGACCCACCGCTTCTAGACACAGAGAGCAACCCCGGCAACCCAACAATTCCTGAGCCACCATTGCCTTCTTCTCCTGTCTTCCGTCCATCTGCTACGATAGAGGACAACCCAACACCAGGCCCATCTCACGGTCGTGCTCGAGATACTTCGAACACCGCGCGACGGCAGCGAAGATACCGAACACCGTCTCCAGTAGCAGATTGGACAAACTCTATATCAGATATACCAGAATTTGATTTTGACGACAGTTCTGTCGGTGTCCAGTTTCAAATCGATTCAAATACATCAGTTATGGACGTCTTGAACAAAATGTTTCCTCCTTATATTGTAGATTACATAGTTACAGGCACAAATAATTATGGAAGACCACTGTGCTCCACAAATAGACCGACCACTAGATATTCACGACGCTACCGTTATAAAGAAGTAGACCGCGACGAAATCCTAAAGTTTTTAGGATTATGTCTTCTGATGGGACAAGTATGCATTCCAAAAAAAAGTAAACTTTTTACATACAGTGATCCCTTATATCGAGGGTTTACTGCGAAAACCTGCTAAACAACATTTTCGGCAAAAATTTGTTAAATACATAAAAAATCTTATCTTTTTGAGATTTTTATACTAGTAAAACCGACTAAGCGCTACGTTAAATAGTTTAGAAGATATTTTATGGTAAAAACAGTTAAATACAACAAGGCGCCTAATATTCGATTGTTAAAATATCATAAACGACGTTAATAATATTTTCCCCACAAATGATAACATGCAAAAAAAACTAAGCGTCAATAACATCTTTTTCTTTTCTATAAGTTAAACAAAATGTTCTTACACATATTCAGTAAATATAATCTAAAAGTGCATAAACGTATTTAGCAGAAGAACTTTGTTTAATTCGGTATTATAACTATACTGCAAAAATCTAATAAGTAACTTTAATGTCATTTTACATGTACCAAATTTTTACATTATTAACATATTGTTGACACGCAAAACGACTAAACTACTTTAGCTAGTTTAAGCGATACAAAATAATTGAATTCATTGTTAGATGACTTCTAGCAAAACAGTAATACGCGCTCCAAACATGTTTTGACAGATCGTTGTCAGTGGCTCAGTTCGCTGAGAGTGTTCACCGTGAGTGTTACGAATTATAATATTTGGCGTAAATTGAATTAGTTTTCAATTATTTTCTCAGTAGTTAAATGTATGTAACAGATATTTGTGAAAATGACGTCAAGAGGAAAAAGACTAGTAAGTTTAGTGATCAAAAATAATGAATTTGATACTGGTAAGTTTCATTTTGAGGTTATGCTTTTTAACAAACTTTATTTCCGAACTTTTTTCCTTATGAAGTAACTTATTATCTTTTAGAAAATGTATCAACTACAATTGGAAGCCCCGTAAGAGTCCACGAGCCTCAGTCTACACTGGAGTTTCGTCATTCAATAATTGCGGGTAAATTACCTACCTTCATACATTGAAGTATTATATCGATGCCTTCATACATCATTATCGTTATAGGTACAGGTGTTTTTTGAAAATGACTAGTAGGTATATGTTGTGACACATTTTTAAAATTCAGTTGTTTTTTTCCACGTTACTTTAACCCCAGAAACACTCAAGCTGCCGAAGTAACGTGTTCTTTTTGTCATTAACTACTATGTGAATTTTCTCTAAAATCAGGTGTTTAATTACCTACCTGCGTAACATGCTGAAACCTTTTAATCGATTTTCAGACGATCTAAGCATCAAAGTGTTTCCTGGTCATGCCAATACTTTAATTGAATCAATGCCATCCTGTTCTAAGTATCGAGAAGGTAAGTAAAGATACGATGCTACTAAACTTTCTTATACCTACCTAATTAGAATTAAAATTCGTGATTAATGTAAAGTTGTTGATATAGCTCACAGAATAAGCAAGCTGAGGTGGCAGTGGGCCGGCCATATTAGTCGTAGAACCTATGACCGTTGGGGTAGAAGTGTTCTAGAGTGGAGACCGCGAATCGGCAATCGTAAGGTAGGACGCCCTCAGGCTCGGTGGAGCGACGATCTTCGCAGGGTGGCTGGTAGCAGCTGGATGAGAGTTACCGAAAATTGAGCTAAATGGCGTGCAATTGGAGAGGCCTATGTCCAGCAGTGAACTACTGTGGGCTGATGATGATGATGATGATGAGTAATCTCTGAAACTACTGAACAGATTTAAAAAAATCTTTCACTAATTTAAAACTAAACCCTTCTCGAGTGCTTTATGCTACGTTTTAATAACTTAACGCGTGAGTGAATCAGCGCACGGAGGGTAGTCCTAAATAAAATAGGTGCTTTATGTTATAATAGTTCTTGCCCGCGGTTCCGCGCGCGTGGTATGTGGATAATAAGTTACTACTCGGGAATAGTGTAGCTTTCGATCAATGAAAGAATTGTTCAAATTGGACTGGTAGATCGTGAGATTAGCGCCTTCAAACAAACAAACTTTTCAGCGTTATAATATTAGAACCTGCCTGTAGATTACGATGTTATTATCTAAAGTTTAACTCAGCTCAATTGTTTGTCTGACGCAGGTCCTCACCGGACATGGCTGTTTCGGGAGGTTCCTATTTCGGATAAGGCGGGAGGAAACGCCCAGATGTTGGCATTGTGTGGATCGACCGGAGGACACGGTGGAGCATACAGTGGAGGTCTGCCCAGCTTGGGTGGAGCACCGCCGTGTCCTCGTGGCGGCGATCTCTCGCGTCCAGCCCTGGTACAGGCCATGGTACGGAGCGAGAGGGAATGGGAAGCCGTCACCTCCTTCTGTGAAGCAGTAATGCTCGCGAAGGAGGAGGAGGAGCGCGTGAGGGTGCGGCAATCGTTGCGCCCTCACGCCCCTAGTCGCCGCAGGAGGAGACACCCTGGGCGTCGGGAGTCGATAGCCGACTCCCGGCCACCGTAGGCGCGGGCCTGCGGACGGCGAGCAATGGGCAGCTCGCCGTCCGGTAAGGACCAGGCCCGGGTCGACGGCGCGTTGTGTTCCACGCGCGCCTCAAAGAGATGTCAGCATAATTGACGGGGTCCGATAGGGCCGATGCCTGCCGGGGTCGCGGATTGTTCGAAAGAGTTACCGTGGCCCTGGCGCACAGGCAACTGAAGGAACGAAGGAACACGGGTGGGTTTTAGTCAGTAAGAGTCTGACACGCCCTTCCGCTCCGCCCAGAGCGAGAGAGGACATTTGATGATTTCCCACCCAAAAAAAAAAAAAAAAGGCCAGCTAAGGTGCCTAAAGACATTGATTGCTCTTCGTGTCAATATAAATGCTGTGATGTATTTGATATGACGAGTGCAATAGAGAAAAAGAGAAGGATAAAGCCAGATCAAACACAGATGAGGATTTTAGTTCTGTAACATTTGACTTGCAAGCAGTACTCCAAATACCTTCCTGTGACGTTGGTCTGCTTTATTATTCTAGAAAGTTGTGTGTATACAACCTCACGATTTACGAGGCTGCTTTACCCAATAATGCCTATTGTTTTGCATGGTCAGAGGTAAATGGAAGGAAGGGTAGCTCTGAAATTGGGAGTATACTGTTGCATTATCTTTCAAACTCTGTCCCTGAAAATGTCCAAGAAATAAGCTTATTTTCAGACACTTGTGGCGGTCAAAACCGCAATCAATATGTGGCTGCTTTACTCCTTTGGGCAGTGCAAAAAATTTACCATCTTAGAGTCATAGAGCAAAAGTTTTTAGAATCAGGACACACGCAAATGGAAGCAGATTCTATGCATAGTAGCATAGAATCTGCTAAGAAAAATACGTCTGTTTTTTCCATGATGGATTGGATATCTATTTTCAAGCGTGCTAGACGCAGGCAAACCATAAAAGTCGATGGGAAGAAAATAAAAAAAGAACCATACATTGTAAAAGAATTTAAATTTGACGAGTTCTTTGACCTGAAGCACCTTGCCAATACAGTTATGAAAAATAGAACGAAAGATGAACAAGGAAAACAGGTTCAGTGGCTGAAGATAAAGCGTATTAAGTATGTAAAAGGAGAAGACAGAAGAATTTTCTTCAACTACGACATGAGCGATAATTTTAATGTTATAGAGATTCGAGAAAATTCATCGACTACCAAATTCCAAAGTGCGCTGAATCACGCCTATTCTACGCGAAATAAGAAGCGGCCCACTGAAAATTATTTGCCACCTATTAATCTGAAAATAAGTGAAGCCAAAAAAAAAGATCTAATTAATCTTTGTAACAAACAAATTATACCTGAAGAGCTTCATGGTTGGTTCAAAAACTTAAAAACTGACAATCAGATTGCTGATGAATTACCTGAACCAGCAGTCGGAGAAATAGAAAGTGGAGAAGATGATTAATAAATATCTTAAAACTGATTATAACGTGATTTAAAGTAACTAATTAAAATAATTGTGCATGTAACCCTTTTAACTTTTTCGAAAGTCAATAAATATTTACAGGTAAAACCAACTAACTTTTTTCCTTGATAGACTACACAATAAGTTACCTTATTTAGCATTATTAATTTCACCTATCATGCAGTAATTTATCATAACTACCCAACTTTCAATATAAATCATATAAAACATCAATAGTTTAGCTTCAAACGCGTTTTCGCAATGTACATGTAATACCGACTAACTGTACGATCTTAGCCATGAATTTCCTTATTTCCCGATTTTTATCACACATATTTACTTAGATTACACAAAAAAAAAAGTATTATATTACCTATCTTGTGACTTCTAAAGTATTTAGGATCTACTGAAATTAAAGTATTTTAATTAGGTATAAACTTTTAAAACGCAATAACTCAAAACCGACTTGACTGCACTAGAAGGTTTTCGCAGTAAACCCTCGATATTTTCATCCGATTTTTCAGTATACGTTGTCTGCGCGTAGGTTTGAACAAATTTTGAGATGTTTATATGTGTCCTAGTTAGGAGCTACAGGAAAAGAAAAAAATATTAAATTTATAGACGCGGTTTCGAAGAATTTTCGTGAATGCTACAAGCCTACAAAAGAACTGTCTTTAGATGAATCAATGTTACTCTTTAGGGGACGCCTGTCTTTTCGACAATATATAAAATCTAAAAAGGCTCGCTATGGGATAAAATTTTACGAATTGACAACATCTGAGGGGTACGTTCTCAATTTGATTACGTATGCAGGAAAAAATGATCACGATGATAACGAAACCGGAAAAAAGACAGAAAAAATAGTTATGAGACTAATGAGACCATATTTACTAAAAGGGCAATACTTATTCATGGACAACTATTACAACTCAGTTACCTTATCTCAAAAATTATTGGATTTAAAAACTCATTCTACAGGGACTCTACGGACTAACAGAAAAGACAACCCAAAAGAATTAACAACAAAGAAATTAAACAAAAATGAACATATTTGGGTACGCAAAAATAAAGTATATGTATCCAAATGGCGAGACAAAAGGTCTGTGCTTATGGTAACTACGTCAAATCATCCCAAACTCGTAGAAATTACTAACAGACGTGGACAAAAACGTATGAAACCACAGGAAGTGACAATATACAATCAATTTATGTCGGGAATCGATCGGGCAGACCAAATGATTTCATACTATTCCACACCCCGTAAGACTTTGAGGTGGTACAAGAAGGTATTCTTTCATTTACTGGATCTCTCAGTGTGGAATAGCTTCTTTATATACAAAAAGTATTTTTGACCTTTAGAGAAGATTTAATAAAAACACCTTTGAATCTAAAACCCGACAAACTAATAAACAGAAATAAATTCGATAACCGGCTGAAAGAAAGGGCTGACGTTGTGCCATCAAGAGACGTTGAAAACCGTGACAATTTTGGCCACTGGCCGGAAAAGATTCCCGTACGAACTAACCCGAATAAGACTTCATATCACATGAAGTGCAAAATGTGCTCCAAAAAGAAGATAAGAAAAGAAACCAGTATACGATGCAAAGGATGTGAAGAGAAGCCAGCACTATGTGCTATTTGTTTTGAAGAGTGGCATAGTCAATTATAAATGTTTGATTAGTTATGTTCTTTTTCAAAACATTTTTTTTTATCATTCCGTATTGTCCCACTGCTTGGCGAAGGTCTCTCCCATTTCATTATATTAATCATTAATTATATGAGATGATAAGGCTGATTATGATTATCAAACGTGATAATAAAGACTGATTGTTAGTTTGATAAGTTCTTTATCTAGGAAGATGTTACTTTTCAAAGAGATGACAAATAAGGCTGATTTATGAATAAATACCAAATGTGATTAAGATTATGTTCCTTTAGCGAAGTCAAACTGTCGCAAATATTGTTAGAAGTGTTTTTTTCTGTAGAATTGTGAGACCAACAATTGTTAGAGAGTTTATAAGTACAATATCTAGTGTATGATTATAGTCAGAAGTCAGACGTTTTTATTTCAAAATACTAATTATTATTTGAATAAATACGAGTATCTAGCGACGAACAAAACTGTTTTATTGTCTTTTCACAAATTAAATTCAAACATCTGTTAACGTTAACAGACTTTGCTTTCTATGTTACATACTCCAGAAATAACAGTATCTAGCACAACTTTTATGAACGTTGACGTGATCAGATGATCTCCCTTAATTTATATTAAAATAGCTAAAAGTATACGAAACAACGTTTATCAACGCCGACGTGGTAAGAAGTTGTTCTATAATTTTTCGAAATTTATCTCATAGTATACGGCACAACATCTATATACGTTGACGTGGTTAAACGTTGCCCCGCAATTTATATAAACGCCTTAAAGTTACACGACACAACGTTTTAGAACGTCGAATTGTTTAGACGTTGTTCCCTAATTTATTAATATATATGGACAGTATATGGCACATCGGTTAAGGACGTCAACGTCGTTATACGCTGTGCTTTATTTATGTACTAGACGTGGATTGCCTATGACACAACATGGATAAACGTCGACGTGTAGTAACGGTTGTGTCACATTTCATATTATCTTTGGTTGTATGAAAAACAGAACGTCACTAATCGTCATTTATTTTGTATGAGAAAATAGTGCGCCGCGCAACAAACATTTGAATACCCAGATGCTCAGCTGAAAGTGTTAATAAAATGCATCCATTTAAATTATTTTTCAAATATTTTAATAGTGTAGATGTTTTATTTGAAAATGTAGATTTAAAGAAAAGGGGCTCTACAGATTTGACTGGTATTAAGCTGGATCCTTTATACCCTGATGGGAAACCCATCAGTTGTGAGAAAAAAAGGACTTATTAGATCTGCCGAAAGGTAAAATAAGGTGACACCAAGTCTGTGATATACAAATATTACATGAATGTAAAACATCTGCATATTGTTTACCAATATTTGCAAATAAATGATTTTGAATTTGAATCTTTTGCCTTTTATACCTCCAGTGCATCACAGCTTTTATACCAGTATCAAAGATAATGTGTCAGTAAGAAATGTCATAGATGTTGAGGATGACATTGTTAGTGACTAAGGCCCGTATTACAGAACGTCCCTCAATACTCAAGCATTACTTAAAACTAGATTCAAGCCATTTGATTGGTTGAAACTAGTTTTAAGTAATGCTTGAGTATTGAGTGACTTTCTGTAATACGGGACTAAGAATACCTTTATTGTTTTTGTTGTTGATGTTGCTTTTTTTATTTAAGTGTTTTTTAATAAACAATTGGCATAACAACCATTTTTTTTCTAACCTTTTTATAAAAACCTACTGCCAAAGTGGCCTATCTGTGTATAAAATTTAGAAAAATAGCAATAAACCTATTTTCTCACTATTAAAATCATAAATTGGAACGTTAATAGGTCAAATAAAGCATAAAAGTACTAAAATGTATGTATTCTGAAGAGTGGTAGTTGATTAAAAAAATACTGTTTTTATTTTCTATGGTACTCAAAAAGCTGGTCCATTGAATTAGGCCACTATGGTTCTCATGGCCTCAATTAATAGTGTAATAATTTATATATTTGAATAAATACCTACAACACAGGGAAATATACTATATTTCTTTTTACCAATCAAAATAGGATTTTTTCCAAATAAAATTTGGGAGAATTGATTGGTTCTTGTGCGGTGAGTCACTGTAGATTTCAAAAAAGTAAAGTTGAATGGAGTCACTTTTTCGATTGGCAAACGGCTTTTTTGACATCCACTTTATTGAAAATTTGTTTAGTCGACACTATTATCAAATAATTAACCCTATCAAGCAATCAATTCTAACTAATGTAGCTGCAGGGGGTCCACCAGATCCTGCAAAATTTTGAAAGTGGTCTATGAAACAAAAGATTTTGGGAACCTCTGATTTAGATAGTTGCATTTACCCCAAACATGGGGCTAATGTGACTTTCTCTGCCCGTATTGGTTATTTGTGTCGTTAGATTTCAAATCGCATCAAGTCCACTTTTGGCATGAAGTTAGCTTCTATTATTATTTAAAAGGCAGGGGAAGTATCTTTTACAATATGTTATCAAATTGAAACAAGTCCCTGTAGTTTTCAAGCAAAATAAGTTTAAAACACATCCCTTTTTTCAAATTGAACCAAGTCCATTTGACATCTTATATCAAAACGCAGCAAGTCGCATTGAGCCAATCAGAGCGACGCGATCGTTCAAAATGGCGCCCAGTTGTGTGTTGATTGTCGCCACGCATGTGAAGTCGTGTCGTGTTTTTAATAAATTTGTTCAGATATTTGAAGAAAATCAATGGAGAAAATACAAATCGTGCCTCCTGATAAGGCACGGAAGCGAATAGTGCAAAAGAATCAAACCAAACGCGAGCAACTGAAGCAAAAACGCTAAGTTCTTGGAGTAAGCAACCATTCTTATCAGCCATTATCCAGGGCCGCAATGAACACGTGGTGTTCGTATGCAATCAGATATTATATTTTATTATAATAATATATTATTAATGTTTGTGTGTTACGATCATCATTTTATTTTTTGAGCGAATTTATCAACATAATCAGCATGACAACTATTTGCAAAACTGTGATAGAAACTGTAGGTATAGAAGGGTGATGTAGGTACATTGAAAACACTCTCACAAGAAAGATAGCGAAACTATCATATTATTGCCTCGGTTCCCTCTGAGACCAAATTAATCACCATTTATAGATTTTAATTCCTTTGTTAGTGTGATAAAAAAAAAATGATTTTCAATATATTGATCGGTTTTTTGAAATAGAAAACTTGATGAATTTTAAACCATTTTGTGCTTAAAAGTTTTTAATTTTTTAAAGCTGTGGTTCATAAAATGGACCGTCTAATCTACATATATGCTTTTATTTTCAAAATATTATTTGGGTGCATATAATATTCATCATCATCATCATCATCATATCAGCCGTTGGACGTCCACTGCTGAACATAGGCATAGCATATAATATAAATTTTATTGATTTCAGGTATAAGGCACCTGGTCTTCCAGTCATACCAGTATGTAATCACAATCTTAAACAAAAATACCAATGCAGAAAATTATCATCCAATGACATGTTCAATTTTCATAGAAATTTCTATTACACCAAAAACAAGATAGATCAAGACAATTTTATCTTAAAACATTGTAAAACATCACAGACTCAAAGAAAGCGTCCAAGAGATAACAGCAGGGTCACGAAACGGATGTCAGTACAATATTATGTCAGAAAACATCAAACAGGTGCCTTAGTCAATGTTTGCAAAAAAGCATTTCTATGCATTCTTCGCATTAGACCGACTCGACTGAGAGGAGTACTAGCACGACATCATAAATCTGGTTTGATGGCTGAAGAGCGGAGGGGTGGAGATCGTAAACAATTCGAATTCAGAGCTAGGAAGGAGGCGGTTCAAAAATTTATTCAAGGATTCAGACCTTTGGAAGTTCACTATGCTCGAGGAAAGGATAGCAAACGTGTTTACTTAGATCCATCTTTAAATATTACGAAAATGTTCCAACTCTATAATGATCAAGCTCCTCCAGGGATGTCTGTGACACACGCGTTTTTTAGAAAAATCTTTACCAGATCTTTTAATATCGGTTTCGGTACACCTCGACAGGATGTCTGCTCAACTTGCCTTCAATTGACTGAGCAAATAAAGCATGCAAAAATTGCAGCTGAAAAACAAACTCTGATGACTACACTGCGTATCCATAAATTACGTGCGAAGGCGTTTTTTGCCAAATTAAGGGAAGAGAGGGATGATATGATTACGCTAAGCTTTGAATGCCAAAAAAATCTTCCTCTTCCCAAAGTGCCGGATCAGGCAACTTATTACTCCAGGCAGCTGTATCTTTATAATTTCACGGTAGTCATAGGTTCTTCTCATAGTTGTCTTAACAAAGAAAATGTAATGTCTTACCTGTGGACAGAAAATGTCACTTCGAAATCAGCAAACGAAATTTGCAGTGCAGTACAGCATTGCTTAAATTCTCTTGATCTTCGAAATATAAAAACTATCAGGTTAATGGCAGACGGGTGTGGGGGGCAAAATAAAAATAGCTTTTTAATCGGTATGGCCAGTAAGTGGCTTTCAGAGGCACCATCAACATTGAAAACGGTAGAAATAATATTTCCGGTAACGGGCCATTCGTTTTTACCTGCAGATCGAGTTTTTGCTATGACCGAGAAACAGATCAGAACATTGGAATCAATTGTTGAGCCAAGAGAATACGAGGAGATTATAGCTAACCATGCTCGTGTTTACAATTTGGGCACAGAAATACCAGTATACGACTTTCGTTCAGTTGTTAGAGACACTTTCAAAAACTGCAACCAATGGCATTTTCAAATAAGTAAAACTAAACGCGTGATACTGAGAAGAGGTAAAACCACACGAAGAATTGTAGCACGAGGAGAAATATCATACCAAAGCGATACCGGCGTCAGTAAAGTTTTGCTACGACGTAACAAAAACTTAAGAGACATGATACCAGAGCAATTAAATACAGGCATTGCTGTGAACCATTTAAAATTGAGAGACGTAAAAAAATTACTAACGAAACATTATGGACCTGATTGGTCTAAATTGGAATTTTTTAATTTTTATAAAAATGTTTTGGAGAGTACCACAGAAAATTTAGAAGCTCGAGAAAGTGATGTCTGCTGTGAACAGGATATTGAGGAAGTATTAAACTTTGTATAAATTAAGTATTTTGTGAAATTAATATTCTAAATAGTGCTATTTATAGAGCTTAGTAAAATATGGTATTGTACTGTATAAAACTATTACATATAAGTATATACAGGGTGTACAAATGTAAGCATGTCTTATTCACGGAGTTTACTATTTTGCTGATACTGAACAACTTTCACCAAAGAACATAATAAATTCGCAAAAAAAAATCTGACGGTTTTTTCTCGAATTCACTATGGGTTCCTTAGGGAAAGTAGTTTAGTATTAGCAATAAATGATAAATGATAAATAAATGATAAATGATTTTATTTCTGTAAGTAGGTTTGTACAAACACTTTTACACGTCAATCATATTTTTAAACTAGATGAGGTATATACTAACATCATCAAATATGGCAACCTTTCAGATTAACACAGTGATTGATTTTTATACTATAACATAATATTTAATAAAGTACCCTGTTTAATTATCGACTGACTAAATAGTGCCATTATTACAATAAGTACTTAAAGTGTTAAAGTGGATATAAGAATAATAAAAAATATTATGAAAAATACGTGAAGATTTAACAAAACTACTTTAGTGCATAAAAAAAGTCACAAAATGTTGATGAAGACTCATTAGTGTTGTGTATTACTATTATTATTGTGCATACTGCAAAAATAACAAGTCCTCATGACTTTTATTATTTGATTTTAATTAATAAAAATACTTAAATAGGTATTACTAATATTATTGTGCATACTTAAAAAAACAAGTTCTCATGATTCGTTTTTTTTTTGTTTGAATTTTATTCATAAAAAATACTTAAATAAAAATAATACCTGTGCTCATTGTTTTTTCCTTCTAGTCCGTCCCCTGATCATATTTTGATTCAAACTGCACTAAGTCCAGTATTCTGTTAGATCAAAAGAAACTAAGTCCGAAGGACTTGGTTCATTTTGACAAAATAAACCTAAATCCAAATTAGAAATTCGTTTTTCTCCTAATCTAGAAACATTTCATAGGAACAATGATAGAAAGGATGATAGAGAATCCGATTTTTGATAGTCACACCACCCTCAAAATGAGATCATAAAAAGCCTTACTCGAACAGAAAAAAAACCGGTTTTTATGAGTTTCATCATTTTGGACTTACATCAATTTGAAATCTAACGACACATTTATTAAAAAAATTACCAAATCTTAAGTATAGCTTTTTGACATTATTTTAGGTCGAAATTAATCTCCGATATATCGTCGGTGCGCCGACCGAAAGCGATATGTGCATTTTTTCGTTTTTTTTTTTTCGCTAGATGGCGTTAGTTTGAGAATCTCTATCCGTTACAAAAACCCGTATGTGAATATAAGGCTTAGTTTTCAAAAAACCAATCCAGATATGTGCATTTCTAAAGTCGACAAGAAAACTATGTGTACAAATGCACATACGGAATTTGGCTTACACTCGTAGTAGCCCTGCACATATCTGATTTTTCCGTGAACACGTGTTGTATGATTTTGAGGTTATGTGAACATTTTATCGTTTGGAAAACAATTGAAGATCTGGTAAGTGCTTTTAATTGCATTGTTAATCGAATGTTACTACAAAATAACATAGAACGGAAGAAAAAGAACCGTACATAAGTTAAGTCCTTGAGCTATTGTTTGGTATGAGTTTTTTTTTTGCATTTTCTTCTATAAAGCATCATTCTATTTCCATTTATGTAAAAGTCATGTTACTTGCACTTGTTTTCTTTTCGCATTTTAAGCTTTCTTCTTTTATTTTGCTTCAGATTTTTGCCAACTTGCAAAGACAATGCTTTAAAAATGGCTGGTAGAAATAATTGGAGGGGAAAATTGCTTGTTGATCTAAGTACAGGAAATGTATCAATTGAAAAAAATGCAGACGAGTTTGTATCAAATGCCTATGACCCTACTGTAGACTACAAAAACCCGCAGCAAATTATTAACAATACAAATGATGATCTGACTTCAAACAATGAGGAATATCAAGAACAATCTCCAAGGTCCATTGTACAACATAAAAGCATCATTATGCATAATAATATTGAGCCTCCGGAACCTATGTTGATTGAGAATAATTATGAGGCCAATCATGCTTTTGAAAGCTGCGAACATGATGTTGAAACCGTACCAACACATTCAAATAAATCTGATTGCATTCCTAACGACGCACAGTTTACGATCTGATTATTCTAGGTGGACAAAAACATAAAAGTAAAATTTCTAAATAAATACATTTTATCACTTGTTTCTTAATTTTGAATAACACTGGCAACACATAACACAAAGCAATAATTCCTGAACACGGCGACCCTTTCGATAACAATAGCCAAAGTTACCCTTCCGATCGCAGGTAGTCGAGTGCGCGCTCAGTGCGACCGGTAACGTCATCGTGTTTGCATGTTTCTGAGTGTTTTGTGTGGTATCGAAAAAATTTTAGTGATGGAATCTTCAATCGGAGGTAATAATCTTTCTATTAAGTTATAATTTTATCATGTATTGCTTAATTTAGATAATAATGTCAGGCTTTTAAAAATCACAGTTTTAATTACATACTTTTCCCGTTTTCAAAAGTATTCTTAAGCATAAAGTATGTTGCAATATGCTGCAAGATCATGGTTATAGTCTTAACAGATTCCTTATTTATCCTATTTTCTTGGGTAAATCATTAAATTCTGCGTTTTTTTGCGCTAATCTACTTTTTTTTTTATTTTTGTTGTAGGGGCCCGCATCAAGCGAAAGTCTTTATTTGATTTTTGGCGTTCAATACCCGCTAAGGGGCGTTTAACGCAAATTATTAACTTCGTGAAGACGACATTTGGTGATCCGGTCCTAAGTCAAGAAGCAGAAAGGCTGTTGCGTGCTTTAATGAAAAATTAAAGTGAAAAAATTCGTGAAAAATGGGAGCGTAAACAAAGAAAGCTGGATTTGTTTTTACATTCTTATGAGGGCTGGCTCAGTGAAGATTTGGTTTTAGACATGATTACAGTGCCTTCACAATTAAGTTCCGTTCGTGGCAGACCGCAAAAAAGTTTTGAAGACAGTTCGAAAAAGACAAAAACGCGTAAAGTCCAAAATTTGTTACGAGAATATAGCAAAGAACAGTTGTCTTATGCTACACAATTGAGCATTAGATCGAGTGGCAAACGTGACGCTGCTGATTTAATAAAAGAAGTATCAATAGCTTCACCAAGACGTGCAACTACGTATAAGCAAGCTCGAAGACGTATTCATTCTGTAAGTGGAAGCAGTGTGTTTTCTGAGAAAAAGCAACAGCCTTATACTGCTGAAGAAGCGTTAGCTATGTTCATTTCGAATAATTTAACGGTTCATACGTATAAGAGTTTACAACAGGAAGCTAAGGAGAGGGGATACCAGTTATATCCTTGCTATGATCAATTAGCACGAGCCAAAAAAGATTGCTATCCTCCCGTGGAACTCATTTCATTGAGTGATACATGGGCAGAGGTTCAGCTTCAAGCTCTTTTAGATCACACGTCTACAAGAATATGTAAGAATGTTCTCGGGGAAGTATTGTTGAGTTCGACAAAGGAGCAAAATTATACTATGATGTATAAGTGGGGATGTGACGGTTCTTCAGGACATAGTTTGTATAAACAACGTTTTGCAAATGTAGAGAGCACCGATGAATACATGTTTATTATATCGTTGGTCCCCTTGAGACTTGTGGCAGATAGTGACCATGATAAAATCCTCTGGGAAAATCCTCGTCCATCTTCTCCAAGATTTTGTAGAATAATAAGATTTATCTACCAGAAAGAAACGGACCAATTAATTAAAAAGGAATGTGAATACATAAAAAAACGGATAAAAGACTTAATGCCAACACATCTGAAGATAAATGACTCTAATATATTTGTTAGTCATCATATGATCCTCTCTATGATAGACGCTAAAGTATGCAATGTCTTGTCTGAGAATAGTTCTACGCAAAGATGCTTTATTTGCAAAGCAACCTCAGCTGAAATGAATTTAAATACAAAACAGAGACAACCTGATCGAAACATGTATGAATTTGGAATATCAAGTCTTCATGCATATATTCGCACTATGGAGTGCCTTTTAAATATTTCTTATCGCATGGAATTTAGAGCATGGCAAGCAAGAGGATCTCAAATGCAGGAAATGAAAAAGAAACGAAAGGAAGAAATTCAGAAGAAGTTTAAGGAAATAGGTCTAATTATTGACAAAGTCAAACCTGGATTCGGTACAAGTAACGATGGAAATACTGCACGGGCTTTCTTTTACAATAGTTCTGAAACAGCGCACATACGTAGATTTCTAGGAATTAGGCGGCCATAAGTCGAAATTCCAATAATCGACTAATGACAAACAATTTTTTTCCTGGAATAGTAGACTACCTGACGAACAATAGCCAACCCCACCCACATCCCTAGACTGCGCGAGCGCGCTGCATTACTAGTCGAAACTTGATTGTCGCACTTACTGCACGTGAAAGTTCTTGACGCCCTTTTCGTATATCATTTTCTTCGGTGAATATTTTATGTGTCGTGTCATATTTGCTTGTTTAAGTGATGGATACCAATACTACAGGTAAGCCTTTATTAAATTAATATGAAATTGTATTAAATATATTGTCAATAAATGACTTAATGAGCCGTCAATAATACCCTTTTTTAGAAATGTTTTTTCTTTATTTTTCAATTTCAATCGAAAAAAAACTTTACTTCCGCACCTTTCCGAGTTACATTTTTGATTTCATTTTATAGTATAAAGTCTTATAAAGAAAACTGCTTAAAATCAGCTGCTAGTTTTTGCTAGTTTTAAAAATAAACGAGTTTGAATTTTTTTTGACAAAAATAGGAAAAAAATCGGATTTTATGTTTTTGTGTTAATAATAGGTCTTTACCTATGAAATTGCCGTTTTGTATGAAAAAATTTAAACGAATTTTTTTCATGAATTTTTTATTTGTATTAATCGAAGTAATCACCCATGCAATCAATGCATCTTTGCCATCGCAGTGGCAGTTTATTGATGCCCTTCTTAAAGAAATCAGCTGGACGGGAGGCAACAAATTCTTCAAAGGCATTTTGTACTGCCTCTCGGGTATTAAATTTTTTTCCCGCCAAGAAGTTATCCAAATTCTGGAAAAAGTAGTAGTCTGTAGGCGCAAGGTCTGGTGAGTAGGGCGGATGACGGAGAGCTTCCAACCCCAGTTCTTGCAACTTGGAGACCGTCTGCTGTGCAGTATGAGGTCGCGCGTTGTCGTGCAGGAGCAGCGGAGACGAGCGATTGACCAATGCTGGTTGGAGATGCGCCAGCTTCTCCATCATTGTGTTCAGTTCTTCACAGTACACATCTGCAGTAATGCTCACCCCGTTTGGTAAGAAGCTGTGATGAATCACACCGGCGCTAGACCACCAAACAGTGACCATCACTTTTCTAGGGGTAAGTTTTCGTTTAGGGCATTGTTTAGGTGCTGAACCAGGATCCAACCAACTTGCTGAGCGCTTACGGTTATCAAACAGAATCCATTTTTCATCGCAGGTAACAATGCGGTTCAAAATTCCTTCATTTGTGTGTCTGTTGAGCAGTGCAAGGCACGTCTCGACGCGTACTTCGCGCTGGCGATCATTGAGTTCGTGGGGCACCCATTTGTCAAGCTTTTTTACCTTGCCAATTTGACGCAAATGGACCAATATTGTTTTGACGCTAACGTCGAAAGCTGCTGCTAATTCAGCCGTAGATTGTGTATCATCAGCTTCCACAATCGCCTTTAATTCGTCATTGTCGACCAAAGTCTTCGGACGACCGCGAGGTTCATTTTTCAGGTCGAAATTTCCAGAACGGAAGCGAGCAAACCAATAACAGGTGGTGCGTTGGTTTGTAGTGTTAGCTCCGTAAACGTCGTTGATGTTGCGTGCCGCTTGTGCCGCGTTGCTGCCACGACGGTACTCATATTCCATAATTACTCGAATTTTTAACGTATCCATGATGACGAAAAAGATTGAAATGCGATGAAAATGTAACACTAATCAATAAAGAAATGACTACTTTTAGAAAAAAAAATCCATGTTTTTAAAATAAAATTAATTTGAAATTAGAATTCTTAGCCAAACAAAAATTATTTTGATTTGAAATGGCCAGTACTGCAGAACGGCAATTTCATAGGTAAAGACCTAATATTATTTTTTTATTGTTATAGGTTCACCTGGCTGCTCGGGGGTGAAAATGTTGACTCGTAAATACCTCTTCGATAAAATGAACGAGCAACATTCATTATCGATAAATGAAAAAATTAAATATTTAGAAAATTATTTACTCGTGTGTTACGGGGACACAGAAGAACATAAAAATGTGATAAAAAAGAAGTTTTCGTATTTTAAATGTGATTTGATAAAGAGGTGGTCTCGGGCGCATAGAATACTTGAAAACTTTTTGGCGGCCAATAATTCTTGGTTGGAAGGAACATTTGAGATCCCCGTAGACACGCATCAAAGGCCAGGACGACCTACCAAATCTTTTACCGAATCTAGCGAAAGAACAAAGAGAAGAAAAACTGAAGGAGTCCGCGCATCTTACGACGAAGAAGTAATTGTTCACGCGGCACAAGTAATTTTACAAACAGAAGGAAAAAGAAACGCGTCTACTGTTTTAAAAGACATTACGAATTCTTCTGCGTCTGCCAGTGATTGTAAAAACAGACATTCAAAGTCTAAAGAAATAGAGCCCCTTACTCCTCTGCAAGCACTGACAATGTTTGTTGAAGCCGATTTGACCAGAAGACAGTACGAAATTATTCGAGCAACGAACAAAAGATTCTATCCACATTATGAATTATTATTGAAGGCCAAAGAAGATTGCTACCCACCCAAGGAGTCATTACGAGTGACGTCTACCTGCGCAGAAGGAAACTTACAATCTTTGTTGGATCACACTGTAACCAGATTATCCCTCTTCTTAGAAGAAGTCTTACTCACACTTGATGCCGTTGAAAGGAACTCGTTACTGTTCATCTGCAAATGGGGTTGTGACGGCTCTCAACAAGCCCAGTTTAAACAGAGACTCTCAAACGAAGATGAATCTGATGCTAATATTTTTATAAGCTCATTTGTGCCTCTACGAATTGTTTGTGGTGAGGATAAAAGTAAAATCGTGTGGCAAAATCCAACTCCATCTTCACCTAGATATTGCCGTCCAATAAGATTTAGATTCGTAAAAGAATCTACGGACATCACAAAAGAAGAAATCAATTATGTAAGGAATAGTGTAAACTCATTAAACTTGACGAAAGTTGACCTCAATGGAGAGAATTTTTTCTTTCAACATAGTTTTAAAATGACTATGGTTGACGGAAAGGTCTGCAATGCAGCCACAGACACCAAATCGACCAGCAGATGTTATATATGTGGAGCTACATCAAAAGATTTTAATGATTTAACAAAAAAAAATGATGTACGCCCTGAAGCTCTTGAATTTGGCCTTTCCGTATTACATGCAAGAATCCGGATATTCGAAAGTGTGCTGCACTTAGCATATAAATTGCCCGTGAAAAAATATCGCGAGAGACGAACCGAAGAAGAAAAAAATCTAGAAAAGCAGAAGAAACTTGATATTCAGCAAAGATTTAGAGAGGAGACAGGTCTTTTAGTCGATATGCCAAAAAGTAACTTCGGAAACACAAACGATGGAAATACCAGCAGAAGATTCTTCGAGAACCCTGAATTGGCTGCAGAAATCACTGGGATAAGTTATGACTTGATTATTAGATTAAAAGTGATATTAGAAGCCATATCAAGCGGCCATAAGATTGACGTAGCAAAATATGATAAATACGCCATGGAAACTGCGAAACTATATGTTGAGTTATATGGCTGGCATCCTATGACTCCAACGATGCATAAGGTCTTAATTCATGGAGCTTCAATAATAGAAAATTCGTTGTTGCCGATAGGGCAACTTTCGGAAGAAGCTGCTGAGGCCCGCAATAAACATTTTAGGTCTTATCGCCTAAACTTTGCTCGCAAGTTTTCGAGGGAAGAATGCAACTTAGATATTTATCATAGGTTACTATTAACATCCGACCCATTTATTAGTTCCATGAGAAAGACCAAAAAAACCGCTTCAAAATTATTTTTGCCTGAGACAATGCAGCTATTAATTCCTGCTGCAGCTGAGCCAAACCGACCAATGGAAATTGATGAAAGCGGCGAAAATTTAAATGTAGATGAATAAGTCTCCAATGTATGATTGATTATTTTTAGTGATTATCTATTTAGCTTATGTAACTTACAACGAACGAACGCAAAGACGAACGAACGAACGAACCGCGCGTTGCGTATAACGAATGTAAAGATCCTTTTAATAATATAATATATTTACTTACTTATTAGAACAAAATAAACTTTGTTTTATTTAATAATACATACCTGAAAGTATTACTAAAACGTAGACAGCTGTCCCTCCTTGGGGAAAGCCGTGAGTATGTCATATGTATTTTCAATATAATATTAAAAAACACTTTGAAATCAACTACGATCTCGAATAAAATATTTTTTGATAAAAAATCACAAGTAGGTGCGCCTAACCACCGTGCACCAACAAATAATTTCGATAAGTTATTCCAAACACAGAATTCTTTTTATGTAACTATTTTGTAATATAAATATCACATAAAATTATTTTGGCCGCCTAAATCCTGAAAAACGATCTATGTGCAGCGCGTATCACAGGTCTAGATGAGAACCTCATCGAACGTTTGGGGACTATTCTTGCAGTCATCGCTTCTGGCTACGAAATTGATCCAGACAAGTTTCAAGCATACTGTAAACAAACTCGCGACATATATTTAAATTTTTACCATTGGTATAACATGCCAGTGACTGTACACAAGATCTTAGTACATGGCGCAGACATTATGAGACATTCAATCATACCTCTAGGCCAAATGTCTGAGGAGGCTTCAGAAGCCAAGAATAAAGAGATGAGAAAAGTGCGATTGGGCCACACATTAAAAACTTCGCGTCACAGAACGAATTACGATTTAATCAAGTATATGTTGATGTCATCTGACCCATATATAACTTTATTAAGGAAACTGCCACAAAAAAACACATACAAGAAACACAAAGATTTAAATTTTTTACAAAAAACTAAATAAATATTGTTATAAAAAATCACATTTGGTTTTAATTTTATTATTACCCTCTCCACCAATAAGTTACAGTCATTTATTATCGTTTACTTGCATTTCCGATTTTTGTCCACCTAGTTTTGTCAAATCGTAAACTGTGCGACGTTACGGGGCTCCTGGAGCCTATAAATGTTACAGATAGACAAACATGGATTTTGAATGATCAAACAGGCGTGCAACATATTGAGCGTCCAGAACCTATGCTGGTTGAAAATGATTGTGATACCAATCATGCTTCTAAAAGTTGCGAACATGATGATGCAGCCGTACCAAAACATTCAAATGAAAATGAATTTATTCTTAACGACGTGACAGGGCTAATGGAGCCTAAAACTATTACATATGGACAAACATGGATATTGAATGATCAAACAGGCGAGTTTGATAAATGTTGCCAGGAAGAAGACATACAGGAGTCAGATTCTGAAAACTTTGCAGAAATGTATGATAAAAGAAGAGACAGGAAGTATAACATGATGAAAAGACTTAAAGGTGAGCAGTATGTAGGCAGAAAAAAAGTACACAAGAAGGACAAGACAGAAAATGACCAGAAAGAAAAGGATAAGACAGAAGAGGACAAGAAAGAAGAGGACAAGAATGAAAAAGAGAGCTTTGTTTTAAAAAAGAAAAGGCGTATTAAGAGCAAGACTTGCAACCATGACTCATGTACCATAAAAACAAGCCGGAGTTTCCAGTGTGGCATGATAAATGAAGAACAGAGAAAATTAATTTTCCAATACTTTTGGGATCTTGAGACGTGGGAAGCTAAAAAAGCTTACATAAAAAATCTAGTGCGTATGCGTCCTGTGATAAGAAGGCGCAAAACATCTCGCGCAGCATCTTCGAAGAAACAACAAGGATTTGACTGGTTTCTGCCCAATGAAAACAATGAGATGGTGAAAGTTTGTAAAAACTTTATGTTGAGTACAATTGACATAAATAATGACACCCTATGGGATTGGATAAATACTATGTTTGAAGACGAACAGATTAACAGGCCTGGTTCCTCTACATCCCACAAAAGGAGTAGTAAAACTAAAAATGATGCAACATCAAACAACAGAAGTGAACTTCGAAAAGCATCCGCAATCGAGGAATGGCTGAATTTGTTACCTAAGGTACCGAGTCATTATTGCAGATCGAGTTCTACTAGAACCTACGTAGAAGATTCTTTCAGGAATAAAACACACATGTATAGAGTCTTCAAAAAATGGTGTTTATCCAAAAATAAACCATTTTCACAAAGAAAACTTTTCTGTAAGATTTTAAAAGAAAAGAAAATATCAATTTTCAAACCCAGAAAAGACCAGTGTGACACCTGCACTGCGTTTAAAGAAGGTAATTTGGCTGAAGATGAATACAACAAGCATATAAACATGAAACAAGAAGCCTACCTCGCGAAAGACCAGGCCACTGCTTTTATGTTCTTCTGAAGTTCTGGTGGTTACAGTCGATGTTCAAAGCGTACTGCTTTGTCCCAAACTGCAAGTATCTGTCCAGTACTACAAGCAGAAACTTCAAATGCACAATTACACCATTTACTGCAACAATGACGGTGAAGTACATTTGTATGTATGGCATGAGGGTGACGGAGGCGTTACAGCAAATGAGTTCACTACCTGTCTTATAGACTTTTTGAGACAAAAAGCTACGGAAGGCTTTAAAAAAATGATAATAATATCTGACGGTTGCTGCTATCAAAATCGGAATAAAACGTTGTCTTCAGCTCTTCTAAACCTTTCCAGAGAAAAAGAGTTGGACATTGAGCAACTGATTTTGGAAAAAGGGCATACTATGATGCAAGTTGATAGTGTGCATTCAACGCTAGAAGGTTTGTTTAAGCCTCCAATTTACAGCCCTAGCCACTATGTCTCCTTAATGGCGCAAGCTCGTCATAGTAAGCCATACATTATTCATAATGTAGACTACACTTTTTTTAAGAATTATGAAGACGTATGCCAGTTGGATTCCATTAGGCCTGGAAAGAAAGCCGGAGATCCAGTTGTAACTGACTTAAGAGCAGCATTATACAAAGGTGGAGAAATTTTCTACAAACTTCGTCAAACAGATGAATGGCAGCTACTGCCACAACGACTACACAACAATGACAAAGATCTAGTAGATCTATACGTTGAACCAAGAAAAATTGAAAAGTCCAAGTACGATAGCTTGCAGTCTTTGAAAAAATACATGCACCGCGATAATCATTTTTTTTACGACAATCTTAAATTTAACTAAATAAAAACAGGTTTTTTCAACAAGACTGTTAGGGACCAAAAAATACAATAGTAATTTTTTTATTTTTATAGAATTAATATAGAAAGAGTACCTATTTTTGAGTAATATTTTTTTTAGAATGAGCACCTCATAATAAGTTCAATATGATTGTATTAAATGTTTGATCTCTTCGAATTGTAATTAAAAATAACAAGTTTAAAATATATTTTTTTGATGTTTTTAATAGGTCTAAAATAAATAATATTTCTCGTTAAAATTACGGTACCTAGATTATTTCTTTTTGTAATGCTTAGTCATTTGTAGAACTTTTTTTATTATAAATGTACCTCAAAATTAGTACAATATGATTGTATTAAAACGTTTGATCTCTTAGAATAACTTTGTAATTAACAATATAAAAAAAATAACAAAAAAGTGTTTAGTACATTTTTTTGAAGTTTTTATTGGGTCTAAGATAATTAATATATTGTAAGAACTACGGTCGATTATTTCTTTTTGTAATGATTAGTAATTTGAAGATCTTTCTTTTTTTAAATAAAGGCATAAAATGTACTTTGGTATTATTATTTATAAAAATAACCAATAATAATTACTATAGTTCTCAAAATTTTGCACATAACGAAGCCCATTTTATGTTCATTAATTGAATAATAAAAACTGATATGTGTATAACTTGCACATCCTTAATTTGGAAGTCTCAAACCAAAACCGATATGTGCACGAAAAGAGAAAAAAAAATATTGAGCCTTAAACTAGCCAGAACAACAGCTTTTTCTTTAAATCTCCTAAACTTTATATTTTTTGTACAACTTTTCTTATTCATAGATTTTTCTTAAGTAAGACTCAGTTTGAGTAATGATGTTTTTTGAGCCCCCTGAAAAGTTAACGAAATGCACATATCACTTTCGGTCGGCGCACCGACGATATGTTTAATGAAATATATTTAATAGATTACCCCATAAAGTCAAGTAGACATTTTTGGCAAAGGTTAAAGTATTAACATATTTTTTTTAGTTGCAATAGCCCATTGACCATATCTGTATCATACGATTTTTTTATTCACTGCATAACATTAAACTACATTTACTCAAAAGTAATAAAATTTTGGTTGGATCTTTTCTGTTTATCAGAGTTCAAAAAGGTACTAAAGTGTAAACATAGCTATCAAGTTACAAAGACACAAACAACGCAATTCGACCGACAGAGCGAAATCAAGACACCTTCAAGACACAATGACAAGCCAACAAGACAACGCAGGAATTTTTCACGGCGATTCAAAACAACTCGCAAACAATTTTATGATGAATAAAAAATATCAAATTCAGTTTCCAAACAAATACAACAATTCTGAAACTACGATTTCAACATGTCTGAGCTCGGACCAATTATCTTAAATTGGTCCGAGCTTCTGAGAGTTTGAGAACTTTTTCGAGTGGCATTTGATGTTAGTCTCAGTACTCGGTAGAAACCACAAACAGACAAACTTAGACCAACGAAGTAATACTTAGAAAAACCACCACGTTATAAGCACAAATGGTCAAATGGCAACAACAATGTATCGTGAGGGCGACATGACAGAAGTAGCCACTTGTAGTTCTCTCCACAGAACATATATACTTTAGGGAGGTTCTCTCGCTTGCATTTTATTAAGGCGGAACCTTCAGGGTAGCCCGCGAAATTCAAATTTTGTTACGTTTTTTGCAATTTGCAGGTCACTGTCAGGTTGTATTTTGATTAAAATATGATTCGCGACCGTAAATAATATGTCTTTATAGAATTATAATCATTAAAATCAGCAATACATCTCTATAAGTTCATATTACCCTATTTCATGACTATTTCATAAAATCATGACATTTGAGGGCAATTCTAACTTAAGGAGTTGTATTGCTGATTCTAATGATTATAATTCTATAAAGTCATATTTGATACGGTCACGAATCCTATTTAGATCACCATACAATCTAAAAGTGGCTTGCAAATTGAAAAAAACGTAAGTATTTTTGAATTTCACGGGCTACTTAGGCACATCCCCCTTAAAGTACAAAAAACTGTCACGCTGGAAAAAACGGTAGATCTACTATTTAAATTAATAATTAACCATTCAAAAAATACATGTTTATGTTCCACTACTTATGATAGGTACCAGCCGATTTGTTGTGACTGCTGTCAAAATCTGCATATCAATTGACGTGAGATTTTGAAATAGCCAGCGAGTAGCTGCGTGTATACGTAGCATTATTCACTTGTCCCTTGGCCTGTGATTTATTTGCTCTACACGCTTTCCACGCCTCGACAACCCAATCCAAACTTGTAAATATAGCATTTGGCATGACTACTTGCAAATTAAAGGAAGCTAGCTAGTTTGCGGTAATGGGGATAAAAACTGCCTCTTGCTCACTTCAGATGTTATTGCTATTCAACCAAAGAGTATAATAACTAATATCCAACGTTCAAGAAATCGACACCTATCTGTCACTATCCATTTTTTTTTTTTGTAAACAAGCGCCTTCCCCTACGCATAATTAATTAAAACTCCCCGTTGCGCAGTTTTTGACTGCCAAAATGGTATGTATTTGCCAAATTTGTTAAAAGACAAAAATTGCGGGCGAAAGAACTCCAAAAAAAAAATGGAAACCTGATAGTTCGTCGAGACTGTGTGCTATCCTTTTTAGACCTGAAGACTTTTATGGCAGAGATTCGTATAAAGGTGATGCCCCCAAGAGAACTAAGTCTTCTCGGTAGACTCCACTCCCTATTGAATGCACGCAGCAAATTGTCACTCAAGTGCAAATTGCGCATTTACACAGCGTGCATTTGCCCAATCATGACCTATGCGAATGTGGTTTTCGCACACACAAAACCCCACCACATCCATAGGATGCAGGCCCTCCAAAACCGGTTCCTCCGTAGGGCAACAGGCTCCCCTTGGTTCGTTCGGAACAAGATCCTCCATCTCGATCTTAAAATCCCCACTATCAGTCAATTCATGAAGCGCATTTCCAAGCGTTTCTTTCATTCCGCGGCCTCACATCGCAACCCTCTGGTATTCGAGGCTGCCAGTTATACCCTCCCCCCCCCGTATCAGTCGTACCCGCCGTCCAAGGCATGCCCTAACCGACCCCGATGACCCCATAACCCTCCTCCAGGAGAGCAGTAGGGCCACCAGTACAGTGCACAAACACAGACCGCCATCGTTCCGACCTCGCCGCCAAGGTCCATCGCGACGCCCCCGACGTAATTTTCCCCCCCGACCCTCGCTCGACGAAGCGCCAGTCCGCGCCGTAGCTGAGCCTATAGTTTTAAATTTCCCGTATAATAATAATGATACGAATTCGATCCAGCCTGTCCCACCCTGCTGCCCTCTCTTCAGTGACGCCCTAAGCCAAGGTTCGTACCCCACAGGGGGTGCCCTTAGCGTGCGGTTACTTAGTAATTACGAAGTTCGCTCCTGGCTGGAGGCTTTAAGGTAGCTTGAGGCACCCACAGGAATGACCGGTTAAGTAGCCACGACCTCCGAGGTCACAACTACGAGCTGCCCAATAGGAAAAAAAAAACTAAGTCTGTTTTTATTTACTACAGGCACTTCTGGTGTCATATTACGTAAATTATATTAAAGGTGTGTGTGTGTGTGCCTACAGTATCATATTATTTGCTAGAATAAACATATCTGAAGTTTTTAGTCAGCTATTCTGGAGTTTGTTTTCAACTCTGATCAGGTTATTCCTTTCGTACGCCTCCGTCTTCACCAAAAATGAACTTCAAGTTAACAAACACAAGTTAACCTATATATTATAAAATGTTAATTTATTGTCTTTTCCATTAGAGCTGCTTTTTTACCAGTGAGTGGTAGACAGAGACACTTGCCTTCTCTATATCTCGTCTTTTAATAGTGCTTTACTCCAAGTCTCATAAATAATTATGTAGTTTTCTTTTAATTTGCTATCGACACTAAAGTAAACATAAACAATAAGTTTTCACCAAAATTCGTGTTTTTTTTTTAACAAAAAGAAAAATCCAGAAACTTGGTTATTTGAATTTTTCACATTAATTTTGAGGTTAAGTGAAAAAAGTGTAAGTACAAAGGTTATAGATCTTTTTACTACCTATAACTTTGCACTTTAACTTTTTTCCATAGGACTTGTAGTTTTGCCGAAAATCTAAATAAACCGTTTTTTACGCTTAAAAACCCACCCCCTTCCACTTCCCGACCTCAGATTGCCCGTAAATTATATTTCCTTTCATTTTTGTTATATTCTCTTCCTTTTCCAATGGGTTTCTACTTTTACCATTTTTTCACTTTTACCATTTTTAAAGGCTTCAGCCCTGGTCTAAAATGTTATAATAATTCCATGGGTTCCATACGACGCGACTCCAGACTTCCAGAGTATAATAAGATTCGTTTTCCTAGTGCGCATTTCAATACGAGTGATTCGACTAAAGAATGAGAGCAGACTAGTAGTAAAAAAAAACGTAAGTTTGTGTCTATGTCATTTATTATTGTCTTGTGTCATGTCACATTTTATGCCAAAAAATTACAAAAATACCAGTTTCCACCGTAGGCTTCCACGATGAATTAGGTTCCATACCTCATAAAATACAATAAATACTTCAAAATTTACCCATACGTCGTTTATCTTTGAACACAGAAGCACGCAAACAGTTTATTCCAAGTTGTCCAGTTAAATTGTTCTCGTTGTATTCGTTTCGCGATATATTTGTTGAATTTTTAACAAAATGGCTCAAGCTCGTTTTGCATCTTGTGTCCCGCTGCCGATAGAGCATAAAAACCTGGTGAACGTGATAGAGAAGGCTAGAGACTGGGCCTTAATGCATGGAGTCGCCATGAGAGACAAGATACACTTTAACAAAGATGTTATTCAGGTTATTTTTTTTATTCGTTTTCATTTTTTGTTTTTTATTTATTTATTTGAGATGGGTTTGCTCTTGACTCTAGTCTAGGTCAGAGATGACCGAGACAAAGTCGACGATGGAGTGAGCTTACCTAGAAGAAGCCTGTTCATTCTCACTTTGAAGAGATTTGGGTTATTTCATAGACAGTTCGTTGGAGCTTACCCGCCCGAAACGACTTGACTGAATATTAAAAACCTAGTAATTTTTATACTTTTCTTTAATTACTACAAACTATATGAGAAAAACTCATGCAAGGGTATTATTTAATTAATTTAAGGTGATATAGGGGTGTTGTTTATTCAGTTAAAGAATGATATTTATGCAATACTAGCTGTCATCTGCAATACAAGATGAAAAGTAGCCTATGTCCTAACCCAGGTCATTGTCTACCCGTGAGCGAAATTTCATCCAAATCCATTAAGCCATTTTAGTGAGAAAGTGTAACAAACAAACAAAATCACTTTTGCATTTATATTGGTTAGGATTAATATCTACGGTTAATTTAACCTTGTTAAAAACTAGACTACACCTAGCTATATTTGCATACAATAGGGATAGTTTTCATTATAAATAAATTTGACATAATGAGATTTTACTTTTTTATGTAACTTCTGCTTTTATCATCCGCACTACCTAAATGTAGCACGTTTGGGAATTTACAGACTAAATCATAATGAATTAAATCATCAATTTAAAACATATATTTTGATCTTAACCTTTACCCTCTATATTTTGTAAAATACAATCGCTTAACAGACAATAAATGTAACTATACCCTAAGTCATCAATTCAGATAATTTATGTAAACAAATGTGATAACAGATCAAAAAAATATCGTCTTAATGGTAATTCACATAAAATGGTGGAAAACAAGGTTAGATTTGCTTTTAAGTTCTGATTTTTAAAATAATAATTAAAAAATTATTATACCGTGTTAATTTTTATAAGTTTTCGGTTTTAAACAAAGTTATTAAAAAAAGAAAATTTTGTGGTATAAAATATTTTATGATACTGGTAACACTACCGGAGTTCCCAACATTCTCAAATTTCGTTTGACATAATTACAAAGTCGCGTCTTTTCACAACATTCGTTTTCTTTTCCCGGATAATACTATTCGCTGCGTCTTTGTTAATTGTGCTTTATTATCATCGTATTGTATCGATGTATGTGTGTGGTCTAATAAATGCAATTTCTTAAATTTGTGTTTTATTTAACGACTTACATTTTCAACAACACACATATTAAAACTCTCATTCATAGATTCATATCGTAAGAAGCTTGCAGGCAATACATTTGCCACATGTTGGATTTTGGAAAACGGCGATTTTGGGAGGCCTATGACTAGCAGTGGACTTAAAAGGGCTGATTATGATGATAATAAGCCGCGACTCCGACACAGAACAAACACTGTTCGGCTACGATATTTTGTTTGCATAGCTCGTATAAATAGTTAACTGTAATGAAAAGATAGAAAAATTTAATATTAAATTGTTTTGTACCACTGTCCTGTCATTTTGACAATGACATTTCTTTGTTTACTTAAATTATCTGAATTGATGACTTAGGGTATAGTATAATTTATATAAATAAAAATCAAATGTTGTTTGTTGGTAAACTCATCACTTGAGACCGGCTGAACCGATTTGGCTATTATTTGTTGTAAAATGTTCATAATAGTACAGCAAAAAATTGCAAAAATATTTTTTTTTAATTCCTTGTTTCTATGGATTTTTGTGTGAGCTATTGTTTGGATAGGACAACGTCTGTTTGACCAGCTAGTATATAATAATAAACAAGAGTTTTTTTGCAGGTGGCACCTTTTGTGTTATTGCCGTCACCATTTCCAAGAACCGAATTTGAGAAAGCTGTGGAGTTACAACCGGTATTAAACGAACTTATGCATAAGGTTAGTCTCACTTTAATGATTATCCGTTTAGCCTTACTCAACTATAGTCTGTTGCGAAAATATCTGATGCAAGTGTAAACAAACCCTGTTTACACAATCACTCACTTTGAGAGTTTGAAACACATTCATTCTAATTTAGATGGTTTCAACATATTATAATCTCTTCAATTTCTTCAATAATTATTGTTTGAATAACATTATTAAGATGCCACTCCTTTAAAATAATATTATCACATGATTGAGAAGGAATTTTGAATAACGGCTCAATAAGCACCCTTGGTAAGTGTGTCTAGAATTTCCAATACATTTTATAAACTTTCATATTGAGACACGAAGCAACAAAATTCGATCTAAAGAAAAGCGGCCACATTCCTCCAGATCGTATTTTGTTGCTTTGTGTTTCGCCGCACACTGATAACGCCGGTGGTCGCTACACACCAGAGATGTTATGGATATGATATTATCTGGATACGGCTAAGGATATAGGAATAAAATTATATCAGTTTCGGATACGGTTACGGATATGTAATTATTTCGGATTATCCGTTAGTTTCGGATAGTTTCGGTTACGGATATTAGATTAAACTTACGGTTACGGATATTAGAGAAAAATTAGTTACGGAAATTAAAGTAAAATATAAACAAATAGTATGTAATAATTTGGTTTTATTTATTGGTTCTATCTAGTCTAGGTTATCATTTGGTATTATAATCAATTAATCAGTCATAGTAATTATTTAGAGTTGTTATAATAATTAGTTAGACTCCGCCCTTATACGAAAGTATCCGAAACTTGTGAAACGGATACGGTTACGGATATATTTTTATTTCGGATATCCGATAGTTTCGGTTATGGTTACGGAGCTCCATAACATCCCTGCTGCACACCACGATAGTCCGCTACAGGTAGCGGCCTTTTGTGGCTGTAACATGTGGCACGTGTGTGGTAAGGCTTCGGTTTCATTTACCGTTCTTTCTTTTTTTCTTTTTGCTCGGCTCCTCAAGCCTGCCTCAAGAATTGGGCTATCAAATGTGAAAAGATTTTTCCAAATCCTACTCGTAGTTCCAGGGATTAGCGCATTCAAACAAAATGACTCTTCAACTTTAATATATTAGTATATATATTATAGATTTAAATTTGGTCCTTTGTACAGGTGGCGCATAACGATGAATTTTTGGAGCTTACGCTTCAGAATGCGTTGCAAGTAGACGAGTTTACAAAGAGCCTGTACGACATATGGGTGACAGTACGAAACGAGGGCATCACTCAGGTACTAATCATAACCGATATTTCTATGAACAGAATGCGAGTGTGGTTAATTAACACAGCTTCTTATTCCGATTAAGAAAACATTTCCAAATTACGTCAAATTTTTAAGAAGATGTGGTAGATATTTGTTTCATTTTAAAACATATTTGCAATTAGTAAAGTAACAAAGTCAGTTTCACTTCATACAAATATGAAATTAGATGCTTCGTAGCCATGAAAAAGCAATTTGCTTCCTTTCAGTCCTGTTTTTTTTTTTAAATTAGTCTTTTAAATTGAACACCACACAATTGCACAAGCATTATTGTGTACCGCACCCACATTCTGTTCCCTTTTTTACCACTTGCACAAACGATTAACCTATCCAAAGATAGAAATAGAAAAATATTTTAAAGAAAAACTTGTTTGTTAATCGTATTTGCATGTGACGTAACTGTATCACATCTCATACTCATGCTAACTGACGGCGTTCGAATATCATGTAAAATGTGCTATGTGGCGTAGCCAATGTCACTTGGAATGCTGCGCTCGGACATCATGTTGGAATCCCGCTGCCCACATACCGAAAACCAGTGTACTAAACACTCACCTTACTGCTCGTGGAAGCAGGTGGAAATCAACAGCATCGCGTCAGGATTCGGACACCTTGGACCCGTTTCCAGAGAAATTCAGAGGTAGAGGATCGTAGAGGTCGTTCTTTAGAGCCGCATTCACACATTTAAAATTGTAGCGTTCGATGGGCCGTACTATGACGTGTTAAAGCCATCTTTGTTCCAGTGTGAGAGAGATGGAGCTATACAGGACGACTAACACTGTCCCTTCTTCACAACTGAACAATTGTGGCTTTATCACATCACAGTACGTCTCATGTCTTCTAAGAAGTACAAAAATGTTTAGCAGATTCGTTGAAAGATCCTTCTTGACTTCGGTTCGAGATTGAGTCTTGTATATTTTTAATTGCCTGTTGTTTCATCTGCACCTGTAGCGTAGTCTCGGGCAGTTTTCTTGGCACCTTAATAATATTAAACCTAACGTGACCACGAAGTTGGTTGTTTCTGAAAAGTACTTTGGCACAGTCAAGTCACTTGACCTGGTGGAAAATAAGTATTTGTTAAATCATTTATTATTATATAGTAGCATATAAATCATCATATACTAAATATAATCATTTACTCCTTTCTTTTCTACTCATTCTGATGTTTTTTCCACTGATATATTAATATAATTAATTATCTTTTCTGTCTTACCTTTCGTCCTCCCTCAAGGACATAACATGATTATTTTTAAAGGCATCACAATAAACCTCACGTATATATTGAAAACAATTCGATTTGGTAATACAGCTGTTCGAGTACTTATAAACATAGTACCTACTTAGGCCCTGACCTTCGTATAGGACATCACCTGGCTAAAATAAAAGAAAATGTGTAGCTATTCAATAAATGTGTGAGTGAGGCTAATGAACTATCTCTGCTTGAATAACACAGCGGGCGATTCGTTCAATTGTGCCTGTCGTTTTATTTTTAATACATACTTTACTAGAAATTGTTGGAATGGACAGCCTTATGGTTATAGACAAATCTGAGCGAAAAATCCATGTTAAACGAAATTTTGCAGAGTTTTTCAACTCAGATTTGTCCCTAGCCTGTGACACTGAATAACAAGTGCTCTATATTTTATACTAGACGCGAGCAGCGTTATAGTTGAGTCAGCAGATTTCATTCTTGGTCTAGCGTGGTAACTGGGCATTGTTTTCCGTTTTGGAAGGCGACCCCAAAAATGACGAAGGGCCACGAGACTTCAGTATCGGCGATCATCAGTTACAGAACGTAAAGTCGCCAAATCTTCGATTGCCTATGATAAAAGTATCGTTTTTGCTATGGTCCTAAAGCTTTGGTTTTGTAGGAAAGCGGTTCTGTCATGTTATAACGTCTGTCATGAAAATCTGACATTATCACCAGTATTTGACATTCAGATGTCAAAAAGCAAGATCTGTATTTGGACAGCCGTGCTTGTGTGACCGTTCACCGCTTTCTTAAGAAACCAAAGCATTAGTAAGTACCGCATTTGCCTTCCCTTGTTTTGAGCAATGACCACAATCACTAGTTTTTAATAAAGAACTAATATTTGATACGGTACCTGCTCATGAGAAGTTCATGTCAACGTAGATGATCGCAAAATTTATGTTTTTACCAGCCAAATGATGGATGTCTTTTGGATAACACTTTTAGCCACATTGTCAAAAGTACCGCTGGCTGGCGTACGATAGAGTATTAATCAGAATAACTAAAGGCTATCCAAAGTATGACAATTTCTAGTAAAGTAATTTGTTGTGACTAACAGACTAACTACCTCTTACAAGTTCTGTTTGAAAACTTAAATATTTTAAGCGTTTAGAACTTGTATGAAAATAGGTCTATGTACCCAATTTTCACGTTACAGATTTTAACCCATTGCTCAAATGGTTAACGTCAAGTTCAGTAGTTTAGTAGTAGTAGTTGTAAAAAGTTCGGATCGTTACTATATAGAATGTAATTTTTAAAACGTGAAACATAGGATACAAGCCTATATCGAAAAAGATATATGAGCCTATATGATTTGACGTTGTTCTATGTCAATTAACATTGTGCTAATCTATAACAGTCTTGAGTTTATTTGCCACTGTATTTTGAATATGACAACACAGAAAATATAAACAAGGTATTTTTTTTATTTATTAGTGTTGGCATTAAAAAAATACAGCGTAACAGTGAAATGTGTATCGTAATTGCATGTAAAATCTTTGTAAATCACGGACAACTGAACGTGTTGCCCGCATAAATAAAACGAACAATGCAATTTATTTAACTTTCATAAAACGAACTAGCAAAATGTGCCGATCTAAATGGCCAACTGTCAGCTACAAAATAATATGTATATTTAAATTATGGCTGGCTAGACAAAGTAGTGGTTACTCATAAGTACTTAATTGCTAGCAGCAAAAGATTAAGTTCAATACTGCAGTTTGCTTGAGTCATATTAAGCGGGGCTTACATTGTAAAACTAGTGTCGTGAAACAGCGGGTTGGTTGAATTTATTAGCTTTTCAAAAACTAGGTGCTAATTAGCTATAGCCCGAAACAGAAAAGTTAAGCTACTGTTTCACGAGAGTAGTTTCATAATGTAAACCCCGCTTTATATAAATGTTGGTTCGCAAATAAAAAGTTTCACTTTTGTAAGTATCTACTTGCATTGTTCGTTAGTGTATGATAGATATAGTTATATATTAGCAAGCATAAGGCCGGTTATTTGAAATAAAAACGATTGCAATTAAAGCTAATATTTATGTATATAACAACTCTGTTCTATCATGAGGTCAAAGAACAGTATTAACAGCGAATTATGCTTAATTAAATTAATATGTACAACCTAGCTATCGGGAAAGAACCTTTTCACACTGAGTAAGCAAAATGTATTGATCTTCAAACACTTAATCATGCACTCCCAAACTCCTAAATCGACCAACCAGGCAATTTTTTTTTTTGTAAGGAACGTTTTTGAATTGAAATTTGGAACAATGATGACATCTAAGTGATGGCCAAAGCGACGGCCAGTGTGTCGGCTTCAAAACTGCATGAAAACTTTTTCTTTGACCTATCATTATTTTGATGTTTTACTTTATAACCTACTTGGAAATGTACGCTGGCTCGATTTAGGAGTCCGGAACTGTAGTTTAATTACTAAATAGCAATATTCTTATTTCTATGCCACTTACTGAAAAGATTACCCCGATTTGAGTGTCGCTTAAAAAAAGAACAATCAGAAAAAAATATTTGGTGCCACGGGTAAAAAAAAACTTAGTAAACGAGAATCTTGGTTACCCAGTGTACTTTGTACCATTTATATTTTCAAATAAAATTATGTAACCTTAATTGAAAAAACGGAATAAAAAAATGTTACGTTTTACCAATCTGTACGCCAGACAAGTTTAGTTTTATTCCGCGTTTTTTAAAGAAGGGTAAAATAAATTACTAAACCTTTTTTTATCAAGATTTACACGGTGTTTTTTTTTCAAGTAACCGACCGTAGTTAGATTAGAGATAGTTGATATCTTGTATTTGTAAATCTAGCTGTACATAATGCTACTTTGTGAAGCTAAACAACTGCCGTATAGTTGACGTACACTTATACAGTACCTACCTATAATTGTCAATATTTCTCCATATTATACCAACATTCGGCTATTGTCTTCGGAAGATAATTAAACAACGGAAGCAATAGAACTTAAATTGTGGTTTTTGTCGCCAAACACGAATTGTGTTAAAGTTGGCGGGAAAACAGCTGTCATCAGTGTCAATTTTACTACATATTTTTTTTTTAAAGTGTCTTCTTCGATACAATCTAATAAGATGCTTTTAAATACTTTTAAAGTTTAGTAAAAAATAATAGGTACATACTTACATCGTTTATTGTACAAAAAATTATAACTAAATAATATACTTATTTTGCGAGAAAAGAGGAAATACAACGCCTAGGTATATAATATAATTTAAATATGAATGAACAAGGACAAAAATAATGAGATGAATGGAATTTACGCACATTCATCATTTGATTCACTACGATTTTGTTATGAAAAAAAAACCAGGTGTTACCGTTGAATCATGCCATTGTCTTATGTTATGTGGTCAATAAGGAAGAATATTATTATAATAATAATAATAGTTAGTATAGTTTTTGTTCCATAAACACAAAACAGGACATATTAGACGGGAAGTATGAGCATATAATATTTATACATCGTATAGTGTTTTCCGCATTGGAAATTTGATCCGCGGCTTTCCTGCCTATGAGCTCATGGGAATTTTCATTGATTTAACAGCCTTATGAATGAAGCGAGCGATGAGTAGGCAGATATATGAGGAAATGTTAACGTGTAAGCACAATAATGGCAAAAACAACACATGAACTTGAACAGGTTTATTATAATGTTCTTTTTTTTCAAATTTTTTAAGAGGAATCGCGGTCACGTGGTCGTTGGCGTGCGTTCCATACAAACGTATTCCTCTGTTTTCTCCGTAGTTAATGATGCTACAGCAAGATATATTGTTACGATATAATGTATGTCTACCACTACCATGTCCCTATGATTTGTTTTATGCCGTACATATACTAATTTTAGAAAAAAAACATTGACAAAGAAACCAAACATACGTACATGGCCGTGCTAGATATACAAACTCAAATTAAATTACCTAGCGAAACTCCGCAGACGTGATGGATATCGGTATGTGAACAGGATAAAACAAAAGAAAAAAGAAAAGTTTCGCTGACTAATTTAATTTGACCCTGTAAATTGTATCGTAAAAAAACATTTGCTCTGTTGTCATTAATTACCCAGAGAGAAAACTGAGGAATACGTTTGTATGGAATAAACGCTTGACCGCGTTTCCTTTTAAGTAGTTACGTCCACATCATATTGCTTTAGATAGACCGTATTTTTATTATAAACTAGCTGGGCGTGTAAAAAAATCTTTCATATAAGGCTTGTCCTGACTGTTACGAACACAACAAAAAAAAAACAGCCTAATCGGTCGAGCCGTTTTCAAGTGATGATCTTTCATACATGCGGCAATTGATTTTTATTTATACACAAATATAGGCAGGTAGTAGATAGATCTTAGTGTTGCCAAACACGACACTGGTGCCGATTCTCTTGTACACCGAATTAAACTAACTAAACTATCACTAAAATTACTTACTTTTGGCTATGAGAATCTTATAGCTATTCTGCAAAAAAATATCTGTAAATTTAAAAACAATTTTGACGTAACTAAAATTTAATTTGACAATAGTGACACCACATGGTTGGTACTTGTTTGACCTACCCCGTGTTTTTTTTTTTAGAGCCTGGAGCACATATGTGGGGCAGCCTCGACGTGTTTTATATGGAATTTTTCACTTTTTCATGGAAAATATAAAAAAAATATGACCCGTATGTAGAATTTTAGGGATTTAAGGGTTCCTTGAAGGGGGTCGAAATTTTCATTATTTTTGCGATAGGACACACCATTTTCGAGATATAAGCAAAATAAAATTTAAAAAGATACAGTACTTTATTTGCATCTGAAGTCGAGGTGTTGTGGTGAATTTTAGTTCATGACAACTAATTTTATTCCACACCTTTTTAATCGCGATTAAAAATAGCCATATTTAGTCAGACAACCAAAATTTTTGGTGAAAAACGTCAAATTCAGAATAGCAAAATTGGCATTTTCACTAAACTAATAAATAATTCAGTGCCATCTTAGTGCTGTCAATCTAAAATATAGTTAAGTTGTGTTACTTTAGTTTATTTCAGAATGAGAAATCGTCGTTTGACAGGAATAAACTAAATCTTAGTGATTTTTAGTCTAGTTTAGAGAATGTAGTGACAAGAGAATCAACACCACTATCCAATCATCCGGAAAAATTACTCAATCCCTTTAACAGAATTCGATAGACCGTATCTTATTATGACTGTTTAATAGCAAACATTACATAGCTTTCTAACCACGCAATTAGTGGAAATTCTTAAGAAAATACAGCTCTAACTTTGATTCAATAAATACAATGATGGTTATTTTTAAATGAAAATGTTTTTATTTTATTTTAGCTACTTAATTATACATATTTACCTACTATTTTGTAGGTACTATCATGATTTCGTAATATGTATGGTCTAAGTGCGCTAATGTTTGCAATTTTCAAAGATTTTTTTTTCCCACATAGCGGGCGCAGGTCACCTTTTCGAACTGTCATTTTCATTCAAAATGGTGGCAATGACGTACTCGCTTAAATATACAACATGTCCTGGAATTAATTTACACCATCAACACTCCAAATACAATATGATGTCATAATCATAATATATACACTGAATTTTTACTATTATGTATATAAAATTGTTTATTTATTAAATTAGTTGTGCTGATTGTGGGAGAAAATTGTGGTCACATTACAAATCTACGCACGCGCACAGTCGCACACGTATAAGGGTCTAGCGTAGTAGTTTCTACGTCCATTTTGGTTTGTTTTGACTGTACAGCGGAAGGGTGACTGTAATTTACGTAGTTTTAGTTATTATTGGGATAAAAAAATACTTAGGTATATTAAAAATGACAAATCGTTTCAGTAAACGATTCTGATCAAACTATTTTCATAATGTGCATCAATTCAGTTACACATTGTATAGGAAAAATATTAGGTTAGTTTTTACGTACAACTTATCTAGCCCAGGAAAATAATAAAAATTAACCTTAAGGTGCTTACACATTGTATTGGAAAGATATTAAGTTAATTTTTATTTACAAGTTATTTAGCCCAGGAAAATAATAAAAATTAACCCTAAGGTGTTTAACATGATTATTTCTTGACTGTACAAAAGTATGATGAATATGTGTAAAGGGTTAAATTTAATTAACTGGCAAGGCGTGATCGGTATTGGTATCTAATAACGATAAAACCAAAAAAAAGAGAATGGATAAGAAATCTATACCCATAGTCTGTGAAGTTCCATCACTTCATTTTTAACCCTGTGTAAGGAGCAGTTTAGGTATTTATTGCATTGCACTCAAAGATGTTCTTCATTTGTTTTTTATGAACAAACCCACATGCAATACCTATAGTACATGGAAATCGTATCAAAAAAGAAGTGTTGCCTTACATCAAATGAGGTAGTTCTAAATTTTTCATGAGTTGGTAGTGATGAGATGGGTAATGACAAATCCAAGTTTTCCACCTCGAAAGCCCTTCGGATCACAGTTAAATACTTAAAAATTCATTAAAATTTAGGAGCTTTTTCCGTTTTTGACAATTTTTACCACCAAGGACCTGTGTTACGGCAAAAGTAACTAGGCACACTTTTTAAGTAGACTAAATTTGCAATTAAATGAGAATATTTTGGTTTTGGTAGGCCAAACAGTTTTTAAGATACGGCTATTTAAAGGTTTACAAAATTTCAAAAAAAGGAAGTAAGTATTAAATTGTTTTTTGTTGACTGGTAATTTTTTACTGAAAGTGTGTTTTGTTTTTACTTTTATGTGCAACTAATATCACGGAAGAAATAATACTACAAAAACCTGTGTCACCGATTTGATATTCAAACTAACCTGCTAACGCCAGTACCCCGTGGGTGCGGAATGCACGGTGACGTATGAAGGAGATGCGACGGGGGAATACTTCGTATGAAAATGAAATTTCTAGCGACAATAAAAAAACAGCCACGACTCGAACAAAACGCAGAGGTTTTCTTAAGCACCAATGCCACACCTGAGCAAGTTGCCGACGCAGGAGAGACCTTCCTCGTTTCACTTTATGGAGGCGGCAGAGAATCGCAAAATCGAAGCGATCCGAAGCTTCTAGTTGTTCACAAGGGCGGCAGCTAAGCCCAACATGAACCTCGCCAGATTGGCTCCAACCAGGGATGCTGCAAGATTGGGCAAGATACTCTCGATTGGGGCTGGCTGCGGAGTACACAAGGCGTCTTTCCTAAACAGATGATGGCACCACCAGCTCCTCAAGCTCTGCTAAATATGATTTTCTGTAACTGCAAAAAAGGTTGTACCAGCAGTTGTGGTTGCAGGAAAGCAGGACTGAAATGCTCGCCCGTTTGCAGCTACTGCACTGGCAAATCTTGCGAGATCATACCGGAACTGATGCGCGACATTGATGAACTATTCATTGATGAAAAACAATCAAATGACGATTTCGACCTTCCTGAGTAGTTCGATGAAGTAATTATACCTCAGCAAGCTGCCCCCAAAAGGTGTGCTGTGGATTCAGGGACGAGCCTGGTCTAACTGTGCTGTACATAAAATACAATGAGGCGTTTCATTACATTTTTCATATTAATGTTTTAATTACTAAAAAAAATATTTTAATAAATTGTAATGCTTATTTCACTAACGGCGTACTTCATTTTGAAAACCCTTCTAGTACATAATTGTTTACTTAACTCAACAACTTTGAACAGCTGTGTCTCGGGAACTATCAGGTGTGAGTTGACATAATTGGACTCATTGTGTTGGGAATTTAGTGGACTTTAATAACTGAATGAGTAACTTTCTCATAAACCCACTCCTTAGGGGTAAAAAACTTCGAAAACTAAAAAAAACTTAAATTCTTCCTTTTTTTTAATTTTGCCAACTTTTAAATAGCCGTATTTTATAAACTATTTGGCCTACCAAAACCAAATTATTCTCATTTTATTGCAAATTTAGTCTACTTAAAAAGTGTGCCTAGTTACTTTTGCCGTAACACAGGTCCTTGGTGGTAAAAATTTACAAAAACTGAAAGAAGTCCTAAAATTTAAAGAATTTTTAGTATTTAACAATGATCCGAAAGGCTTTCAAGGTGGAAAATTGGGATTTGTCATTACCATCTCATCACTACCAACATATAAAAAAATCAGAACTACCTCATTTGATGTACATACCTAAGGCAGAAAGTACCAATAGATCCATAGACTACGCGGTCAAAACGTATGGAACAGTTTTTTTTTTTTAATATTCGACGAAAAATTTTAACGCAAGGGCGTTCAGGATCATGTACGGAATCTATGGTAACAGGTTGTGCGTCACTGTCCCTGTTACACTGTCTAAAGACGTATACTTTGCAAATGTTATTAAGATAAGAAATTGTTATGTTGAGTTCACTGTAAGTTTTTTTACCCACTAGAACTTTTATTATGTAACTCGGAAAAAAACTGCAATATTCTTGCAAATATTTTTTTTCTGACAATTAAGAAAAAAATTGTATATTTTTGTAAATAATAAATAGAAGGTGGTGGTGCAAATGGCGGGCCGAAAATATCAACATCGCCTGTTCATTAAACATATTATGACAGATTGGACAGAATTTCACAGAATTAAATTTTACAGTCGCTCAGCCTCGGGCTCTTCCGCTCGGATTACCTGATGCACATGGAGGAGAAAAATAAAATCAAGCAAGTGGAGTTTAACACGGTAGCCACAAGTTTCGGAGCCATCACGTCGTATCTACCTACTATGTCTCGGTACCGACATCGCTGAACGGTGCGAATACGATACCTGGATGCTTATGTTCAAAAATAGCCAATATGTTTATTCACGTCAATTTGGCCCAATAAAGTGTCAGGGTCCATACAGAAAGTATCCAGGTATCTGTCCGCACTGATCAGCCCAACATCTCTCATGTGACTGCTGTTCTTCCAATCTGTTTGCACGCTACATCTATCTTCAATCCTCGTTTACTAGTGCTTCGTGTATCTTCGTAATTCTTCGTAATTTTCCGTTGTTTGTTGCACTGTTTGCTTTGCTTCACACTACATTGGTGGCAGTTCCAACTTCCAGGCATGGTATATAGAAAGTTATTTCCGCTTCCTAGTTAAGTGTTGTATGTCGCATTTAAATTGATTTCCAGATTTAAAATCGTATCCTTAGAATTAGGTAAGCAGTATTTTATTTTAGTTTATTATCATCAGCATCACGTGCATGTATTTATTTGGATTGTAAGCTTTAGTTCGCTTTATCCTGGCACGTTCGCTTGAGAGATGTTACCTGTCCACGCCTGCATTGTCGGTTCAATAGCAGTTCCGTTTATTTTCCAAATTTGGTACGAAAAACTCAAAAATAACGGTGTATTATTATAATTTATGAAATGTGTATTTCTGTCCAATCTTTGCTGGGTATGGCTTAGGGTACACATCTTTCAAAATGATATTTGGCGCTTGTGTTTCATTCATACACACATGCACAGATTTTCACTCGGTACATAATGTATTTCAACTAAGTTTTCCAAAAACTCGTCACGAGCTTTTTTCTTTCGAAATGTCTGGTCTAACATTTATTCAATAGCCAATGTAAACCCTAGAACGTAAGATCATAAGGTATATTGTTCATTGTCATCACCGTGCCATGCTTAGCTTTGATGTTGCAAGAATCATGTTTTCACGTAAATACACGGTAATTTTAAATTTTTTGGCGGTATCTATTAGCATATCAAAAGAAAAAACAAAAAAGGAAGTCGTAAAAACAGCTGATGACAGGGTCAAAGCCCTGTCGCTCGTAGGTTTATAAAATTATGATTTTATTAAATCATTGTTTTGTTTTTATTGCTCTTAGTAGAAGTGCCCTGTGAAAAATTGCCAATTAATTTAAAATGGCCTTTATACAAAGTTTATATGACGACAATTCACTAGCACACAAGTGTGGCCATGTGAGGCAGTAAAACGGAAAATAATTATTTCCAAGCACCAATGAAAAGACGGAACAATAAATCTAGGGACAAAAGTACTTGAAGGCGGAACGTTCAGGGTAGCTCGCGAAATTCAAATTTTGTTACGTTTTTTGCAATTTGCAGGTCACTGTCATGGTGTATTAAAATATTATGATTCGCGACCGTAACAAATATGGCTTTACAGAATTATAATCATTAGAATCAGCAATACAACTCTCTAAGTTCATATTACTGTATTGAATGATTATTTCATGAAATCATGATATCTGACGTTAATTATAATTTAAGGAGTTGTATTGCAGATTCTAATGATTATAATTCTGTACAGCCATATTTGTTACGGTCGCGAATCATATTTTAATCAAAATACAACCTGACCTGCAAATTGCAAAAACAACAAAATTTGAATTTCGCGGGCTACCTTAGCGCATCCCCCTTGAGCGTAAAAACATCGCCGATGTGTTTTTTTCGCCCAATTTTAGAATTTTTGGACCAGTTCAACTTGGTTACGATGAGCGGAATTATTATTTAAATTTCGCCACGTTTTTGCGCTCAGTTTTGTCCCTAGCTCAAAACGGAATATTTGCGTGATATTTTTCGATTCTCAGTCCAGTCCCAATTCTGGGCATCATTATAATGGAACTATTCCTCGATGTTATTAAATAAAACGGATTGAATTTATCACCAAAGTAATTAAACAAATTGAAACAAAGTCTTACCTAGATAAGAGTTTATTTACAAGTGTTTTATCTTATTTACTGATTATTACTCATAGGTACTTATTACTTACATATTATAAGAACAGTCATTAAATATGCTGAATCTTCGTAGAATTTTCGTAAATCAGCTTACAGATATCGTGAGGCATGCGCCCCAGGATACAACTACAACATGTTGTGTTTAGATTACAACTCATACCCAATCTTACACACCACGGTCAGGTTGCTCACTGCGAACTCTTTTCGACGCGGCGGATTCCGCCCGATGTCTGTACGCGGCTTAAGAATATTCGGGTCGGCATGTCACCCAGGTTCTCTAGAATGTTGTGTTTAGATTACAACTCATACCCAATCTTACACACCACGGTCAGGTTGCTCACTGCGAACTCTTTTCGACGCGGCGGATTCCGCCCGATGTCTGTACGCGGCTTAAGAATATTCGGGTCGGCATGTCACCCAGGTTCTCTAGATTTGCGTTAATCACCAGTACTTCTTAACATTAATATATTGCCAGGTTACATCGTAGGAGCTCGTGGCTAAATGAAAACAGCCGCACGGTTCGATCAAAGGTTAAGCTAGTCTTGCCGCGGTCGGTTCGTGGATGGGTGACCGCCCCTTACATATACCACTCCCGTGCCTCGGAAAGCACGTTAAGAACGGTTCTATACTGCATCCGATCCGAATCCGAGAAATGTCGATCTTAAGTAGCCATAGTATTATTTGTGGTATGAACCCATCATACAAATAGCAGATCTGAATTCTTTCCATCCGAATTTAAAACATTCCCAGTCTGATTCAACAGGGATTTTGAATTCGGATTCGGATCGGATGCAGTGCAGAACCGCTGTAAGTCGTTGGTCCCGGCTGTCATTCGTAGTTCTTTGACAGTCGTTACGGGTAGTTAGAAGCCCAAACGTCTGACAACCAGTCTTACCAAGGGGTATCGTGTTACCCAGTATCATCATTATCTGCTAGCATTTTCCCAAATTAGTTGGGGTCGCCTTCCAGTCTCACCGGATTCAGCTCAATACCAGTATTTTGCATGGAGCGCCTTCCTATCTGACCTCCACAACCCACTTACTGGGTACCATTTTCAAGCTACTCACTACCCGTAAATACCGTCAAAGATCTATAAATGACAACCGGGAACAAACAGCTTTACGTGCTTTCCAGGCAAGGAGTTCATATTTAATGAATGCTCACCCATCCAAGGACCGACCTCGGCAAGCGTAGCTCAAACTTCGATCAACCCGTGCGGCTGTAATTACTTAGCCACGAGCTATTAGAGCATGTGTTATAACCACAGATCGGATATTTGGATGCATATTTAGTTAAAGTTAATTTTAAGCTATGAAAGTGGCTTTTTAAAATATATATTTTGTAAAAAAAAAAAACGGTATGCTAAGAACACCGGGAATGCATAACTAGTCGGGTGTATAGTATTGAAATAACATCAAAAAAAAAAAACTTTAAAAAAATACCCCGGGATTCTTGGATTGTATAACTATTCAGATGCATATTTATTTAAAATTAATGTTTAATCCGCGATGGAAATATGTGTATGTAGGGTGTAAGAGGAGGGGTAGTCTGTGTTAGTTAAAACAAAAACAAAAAGTATACAACGTGGCGCTACAATGGCGACATTAATTTACCACATGGGTAGGGCTAGTGACCAGTAACAAAAAAGACGTGTGGCACTCGGGGACTGCCGCGGTAAAGCTATTGCATAGCATTTTGTATAAGAATAAGAAATAAGAATTTAAAAAATTTAAATCTAAAATAAATTTAAAATGGGGCGCTTTACCCTAACCTTATCGGGGCCAAAAGATAGGCCCTTTACTGCCGATTCCAAAGACCGCAAACTCGATACCTCTACGACCTCCGGTTCAAAAGTTAAGACCCGGGGGGGTCTTAACTTTTGACCAACCCCTCTACCCGTCCAGGGCTACTTCGGGGGGTGAAGTAGCCCTGGACGGGTGGAGGGGTTGGTCAAAAGGGGTGACGCGGGGGGGGTCCCGGGATCATATATAAGTGGGATTGATTTAAATATAAATAAATATAATACAACTTAATATTGGGGTCAAAAAAGGGGGGTCAAAGGGGCTTGTCTGTATGTATGTACTATTTGAGAGAGGGGTTATAGGGGGGGGGGGGGGGGAATAAGGTCAGAATTTTGATATTCCCATCCGTTTCCGAGATATTGGGATATTGAGTTTTAAGATAGTGGTGATTATAATAAATGTATGGTGTCCGACTGGTAAATGATAAATGGTACGAAAGTAAATGGAAATAAATATTAATTCAAGTTACACTTTTTGATAAATACCTATACACCTATATACTTTCTCATAAACAGCTGCTTATGTATTCGTCCGATTTCGGAGCAGCTCGTCTCGATTCGTGCGAGCTTCGTAGAGTCGTACAATACGTCTAGTTGCACGCACACAAACACCGTGTCGAAGACTGCCGAAAAGAAACGACGTTAGACAATGCACGGCCTTCAAGCCACACCTCCGTGCCCGTCGGAGTGGGGAGCGTGAGGTTTTTTTTCGTTACGGAATTTCTGGAAAATAATAAAGCTTCCGAAAAACAAATTAACTTCTAGCAATCTGTGGTTGACTATAATACTAACTAGCTGTGTTAAAATGAATTACCGAAACATTAATACAAAATTAACCGACAAAAATGTTGTATTTAACGAACAAACATGAACTTATTCAAATTATAATTCTACGAAAAATTATCTATACTTTCAAATAAAATAAACTAAACTTCCGAAAAAATTACTAAGTTGCCGAAAACATATAATATGTTCCCGAAAATCCTAACTCTAAACGGTCGACGTCAGGGGCACCCCGAGGTTCGGTTGGTTAGGTTCCTTTAAACCCTTTAGACAGATCTGCATATTAACCCTAACCCTAGCCGGCCGACCTCAGGGGCACCCCGAGGTTTGGTTGGTTAGGTGTAAGGTTGATTCTAAATCTATAATAGGTAAGTTACAATAAAAATGAATATCTGTAGATTTTGGTAAAACGCAATTTAAGCTGGTAAAAATATTACGTCAGCAAATATTGTATAAATTTTTCGGGTTTTTCAGTATTTTATTCGGTCCTTTCTTTATTTGTATTCGCATGTAAGTTGTCGGAAAGTTAGTATTTAAAGCAGTAAATTTCATATTTTGAGTACGCTCATATTTTAATTCTTTTTTGGAGCTTTTATTACTACCCCAAATCAAATCATTTTTATTTCAGGAATACACCCATATTGAAATTAAACCGAATTACAAATTACAAAAAAAAAAAAGCTTTCTTATTTTCTTATTATATTTTTTTTATTGATACTGGCCACTAGCCCTACCCATGTGTTAAATTAATGTCGCCATTGTAGCGCCCCGCTGTATATTAGTTAACATCTCAACTTTAGGTGAATATGCATCTATAAATCTTCATAAAATGAACACAGTATAGCATTCCGCTTTGTCTGCGCTGACCCCTATAGTATATCATCAAGGAAAAAAATATGAAAACTCGTTAATATGAACATTTTGTAACAACTTTTCATCATTCATTGTTTTTTGCTTTACTATCAGTTAAAAGTTCAAGGTAAGGTCAGCATAGTTGATTATCGCTGTGGTTTTTACAAATCATCTAAAAAGACCCAAAATTATTTGATTTACTGATTTTAAGCAGCTCATGTATCTATTGTAAAGAGTTTGTTTTATTTTAATTTTACATTATTTTACCTACTTACATTTTTAACTTTCGTCATTTGATTTTAAAAGCTGAAGTGTTAAATTGAATTGAAATTCAAATTATCTTACGTTTTTTGCAATTTGCAGTTCAGTATTAGGTTGTATGTTGATCTAAATATGATTACCGGCCGTATCAAATATTTATTTATTGAATTATAATCATAAAGATCACCATACATCTCTCTAAGTTCATATTACCATATTGAATGAATATTTCATGAAATCATGACATTTGAGGCAAATTCTAACTTAAGGAGTTGTATTGCTGGCCTGATTCTAATGATTATAATTCCGTGAAGCCATATATTTGTTACGGCTGCGAATCATATTTTAATCAACGTACAACCTGACTATGCCAATTCCAAAAATGTATTTTATTGCTGACTGTACAAAGTACAACAAACTTTTCATTCATACAGGCCATTAAAAAAAATCATTTTAATAACAAACTTTCCAATAACTCGTATTCTTTATGTACGTACAGTCACTAAAAGAGATAAGTAATTAGGGTCGTCGATATAGTTGAAGTTTAGTAATAAACCGATGGATGTTGTCAAATAAAATCGTTCTCACATGCATAGTTTCAACATGAACGATGTAACCAATATTTTGTAACCATATTTTGATTTAAAATACTGTCCATGGAGTTTCTTGCCCGTTATTTTCCATAGGTACCTACTACGCTTTGGAATGGGCAACTAGCTTCATCTTTCTGACTAACCGACCCCTTGACAATTCAAAAGTGCCTGTAATTGGTTTATTTGAAGTAAATGCATTGAGTTTGAAATTTAATTTGATAAATGAACTGTTTGTTTTCTATTAATTAAGTTAAAATTTATTCGAAAATATCAACGGGTTCCTTACTAAACTTCAACTATATCCGACGACCCTGGTTACTTATCACATTTGGTGACTGTACCTACATATATTATCATGTCATTGATACAAATTAAAGTTGAAACTTAACCCAATTTCGGGACAAGAAGTAATTTCTCGTCAGACTTTTGGTTCAGAAAATCGTATTAATAAAAAGTACCTATTAAATACAATAGTAAATAAATAAATAAAAGAAGAAAATTCAAAATAAAGAAATCTTATATGTACTTACCTACGGGCAAGCAAATAGTTGAAATGCAAAAAAAATATCTTTGCACTTCTCTGTCGGCAAGAGTAGGTATCTATTGCTACCCTAATACAACGCCAAAAGGTTCTTTTGGCGCGTGGCCACAACCGGAATTAACGCCGCCATCTTGTTTTGTTAATAACATTTCTGTGACAATTCCACAATTGTTTACCAACAACGCCCCCTGTCAATGTCATTCAGGCGCCGAAAGATCTTTGTAAAATGCGCGCAAGATAAATCTGCGCACCTTTTTGACCATCAAGACTATATTCCTGCCAGCACTTTTAATCACTTTCGGCATAATGATGGCGATTATTTACTTTGAAAAACATGGAACACAGCATACTCTCTTGACGCCTGATATAAACGTCGAGATGGCGGCAAACGATTATTTCCGATTTCGGCCGCGCGGAGACTTATTTTATGCGCACTTTATCAGTAGTGATGTTGAAAACTCGAATGCAGGGGTACATGTAAAATGTGGGTAGAAAAGTTATTGAAATTAAACAGCCATTATGACTATCCTTTCTTAGTCGACAGAGTTGGTATCGGGTTGACTGTCCAGACACCCCGTAGTGTACGTCCCTCTTACATAATCATACAGCTCTAAGGGTTTGGCCACACATGCCTGGGACACGGTGTTCCCCCGTAAGCATTAGTGTCGGAAAAAAGAATTGGTTGCATACTATGTATCACGGGTTCAAAAGGCCCTGACCCACGACTCAGCACCCTGATAAGTGTGGATATAACCTAATACATGTTACTCATGTACTTAGCTACTTTGAAAAATGCATGCTGGATAAAGCTAAGCTTCATTTTCACTTGTTTAGCTGTAAGGAATATAGTTCTTTTTTCTATAGCAAAGTGGTTTAATCTACAAATGAACAAAAAATTGTGATATGTCTACTGAGACAATTTCACCATTTCTAAAAATAAATTAAGTTATAATATGAAATCTTTTTTGCTTACTCAATAAATAAGAAATAGTTCACTTCACTAGATTTCGCACGAAAAAACATTCACTAAACGCAACCAATTTCTTAATTTTTCATACAAAAAGTTTCAAGCAATCATATTTTTTACCTGAAATGAGTGAAATCGTCTCTACAATGATTTTTTTATTTTCTTTTTGTAGATTAACCTACTTTTTCTTCTAGCCTTTGTATTCAGCACTATTAGGGAACAACCTGCAAACGATCGGTTTTTTTTAACTTTCACAGTACTCATGATTTTTTTCTTAAATAATAATGGGATATTATGATGCAGTTAAAATAAATTGATAGTTTGTTGGAGCCCTTATTTTAGAAGTACTTGCCTGTATGTGAATGTGTGTTGTCTATGTCTATTAGTTATGTACTTAGCTTATTTAGTACCTACTTATAAATTGCCTGTAGAATTTTTTAGATAAAAAAAAAGATGGGCTACATTTTACAAGCAATCGTAACACGTCTGGTTTCCTGATATGTTATTAGCTAATTTAAATAAAACTGATTGTCAGTTGCACTTCATGTAATTTTTTTCAGCAAATGCTTGTAAAATGTAGTTCGTTGTTAGGCGTTCAACACACGAACAACAAAATATATGCTACGATCTCTGGTTTCAATCTTCTTTTGGCAATACAAAGGTGCATCCGTGACTGCACTGCCTGCGATCGTGACTAAATTGTTCGTCTGTATACCGCCTTATATGATATCTATGACGTATCAGATTATTTAAAAAACATGTTTTTCTTTTCGAAATTCAAAATATAATTCTCTGGTAAATATTTTTCGTCTACGTCAAAGATGTCTGTAATTTAAATTAATAAGCATGACTTATAGATTTTAAAGTATTTTTTTCATCACATTAAAAACATGCATGCAATGACTTTAACTGCCATGATGATGTCATTTTTGTGTTGAATTAAAAGTTTTAGCCACAAAATCTTAGTAAGATTTAATTAATTATTATATCAAAATTTACGGATGGAACATTCATATTGCACAATTTAGAGCTGTAGCTAATATAAATCGAAGGTTGGTTTATTCGATTAATGATGAACTTATAATAGTTGACCAAGATTTAAGGCCAGGTAGACCAAGCGAAGTAGGCATTTAACGCTACCACCCATCCCACGACGAGAGCCGTGCGCTCGAGTCGCCGGCGCGGGCGCGGCATAAACTTATATGAACCCTAAGCCGTGTAAAGTGCCACACAGTACAGGAAAGCGTATCGTGTAGGCAGTAGGTCAACTTATTTTGAAAACTTTAATTGTTTTATTATTATTTTTTGGAATTTGTTTGAAAAAAATATAAAATACGAGAGTTGATCCGTTAACAGCTAGTTTTATTTTAATGCGTAGTAATCGTGAAATCTAAGAAATTTCTATTTAATAAATTTATTTGAATAGCGTAGCCGTTGTACGCTGTTTAAAGTTTTGTATGTGTCATATCAACCATCATAATATGCACAGAGTATAAATATAACCAATCGATCTTCAGTACAAATTAGATGCGAAAATAACGTTGTATATTAAGGCGTAGGTACACAATAGGTACTTTGTGAATGAACGAAGAATCTGATTCAAAGAGTACAATTCTTTTTAATCAAAAAATGATGTCATCCTGCAGTTTTTTCTTGAACTGAAAATGACGATATTTTTTATGTTTCAGCTACATACTGCGTCAATTGGGTCATCCTGATTTGATAAAAAATGTAAGTATCTTACAAATTAATTTGAGAAACAAACTTAAAAATCATTATGGTTAAAGTAGTCATGAATAAACATGGAACTAAAACATAACTGGCGAAATGTGGGTGTGCTATAGGTACACCTCTGCCTTACCCTTCGGGGAATACAGGCGTGATGTTATGTATGTGTATGTAGTCATGAATAAAAACAAAACTGTTAATTTCATACAAAAAACTATAAAGAGATCCTTTTTTGCTGCTTCTACACTGCGGAGTAATTAAAAATTACGTAACACACTTAGAATGAAAATTGATCGCAATTCCTTTCATTTTCAAAGTCAAAGTCAAATCATTTATTTCAAATAGGCACACTAAATGGCACTTTTGAACGTCAAAAAAAAATTTACTTTATCGCAATTTATTTATTTATTAAAACTTTATGCACAAGTAAAAATAAATACTGTACAAAGACGGACTTAATGCCTGAGGCATTTTCTACCAGTCAACCTTAGACAGTTCAGCCACGTTATTTACGTTGTTGAGCAGACGCATTTTTCAATCTTAAGAAGCAATGTATGTCAAAATGAAAGGACTTGCGATCCACTGCCGTTTTATGTGTGTTACGCAACTACCCCGCGGGACAACAGGTATAGTATTTTTATCTCACGAGGGACACACGCTTTGATTGTCTTTGCCAAGTGTACAAACACGCTGTGAATGTGTGTGTAAGCGCAGGAGCTTTCGGTACGGTCCGAGACAATGGCGAATTCGGAAGTGTGTGTGACGCTACTTGTTTTCACGCACACATTCCCAGCGTGTTTGTACACTTAGTTACCATACCACAAGTAAAGCGCGTGTTCCTTTGTGAGATAAAAATACTGTTTTAGTGACTGAGATGACGTTCTACGAAGTCGAACTTTATCTAAAAAGCGATGTGGCATCGCAACGGTCGACCATGGCTACGATTTCAGCCAGGAATATTTTCCTGTTTCATGCTTTTCAATTCGATTTTTGATGTTACATATTATGTAAAAAAAAAAAAAATTGGTTGCTATTTGTTGTGGTCGCAGCCGTTACTACTGAGCATGAGATCCTGGGCTCGATTCCCAGGTTGTGCAAAGTGTTATTGTTTTTTTTCCATCAGGAATTTCTCAGTAGTAGCCCGGCCTGGATTTGAGGCCGGTTGATGGCAATAGGCTTCCCCCTATTACATTTGACTTGAAAAATAACTGGCTCAATGTAGGTGTACTACCCTTTACATCTCTGGCTTCGGGTATTACAGGCGTGATGTTATAAAAGGCGGAACGGTTGGCGCAATGGTTAAGCGATTGACTGCTGCGTTGCGTGTCGCGGGTTCGATTACCGCACGGAACAAATCAATCGGTTTAAGGTCGCTCAGCGCGTTATGGAGTGGGCTATGCTCGGGGTTTCTTTGAAGGATAAAATCAGAAACGAAGTTATCCGGAAAATAACCAGAGTTACCGACATAGCTTGCAGAGTAAGCAAGCCGAAGTGGCAGTTGGCTGGCCATGTTTGTCGGAGGACCGATGGCCGGTGGAGCAGACGAGTCCTGGAGTGGCGACCGCGTATCAGCAAGCGTAGTGTGGGACGCCCCCCAGCTAGATGGACCGACGACCTCATAAAAGTGGCTGGGACAGACTGGATGCGGAAGACGGAAGACAGGGTGTTGTGGTGCAGCATGGGAGAGGCCTATGTCCAGCAGTGGACTGCGATAGGCTGAGTTGATTGACGGAACAAATATTTGTATGATCTACAAGTAGTTGTTCCGGGTCTGGCTGTGTTGTGTATGTGAGTTTGAATGTTTGTAAATGCACCCACAACACACGAGAAATTCCTAGTGCGCGGCAACGTTTATAAAAAAAAAAAAATGGTGTATGTTTATATGCTTATTTTAATATTTATGATACAAAATAATTGCGTGTATGTCCAGCCCCTAATTACGTAACATACTATGTATCACAATCCGAATCATTTTGAAGCCTATTGGTAATCCATTGCGTTATATGTCCTAAAAATTTGCCTGCTCAACAACGTAAATAACGCAATGAAAGTTGTTGAACTGTCAAAATGAAACCCATTCCTACTGTTAGTGTGTTACGTAATTACCACGCAGATGTATGAGCATATACGAAGCAAAAGGAGTATGTAAGGATCGTAGCAGGTGGCGTTTTGTAGTTCATACCTACCCCCGTGGGAAGAAGGCGTGAGTTTATATTTATTAAACGATGATTGGAAGGAATATTTTGACAAACGTTCATTGGAAAAAGGGATCTGGTATAAAACCGTGCAGCGTCAGCCTTTTCGTGTGCCCTGGTTTAACAATAGTAATTTAAGTAGGAAATTGGTTGTAATAGCTCATAGACTCAGATCTGGACACATTCCATGTAATAAGTTTGCGTTCATGATGAAAAAAACTAACTCGCCTAATTGTTTGTAGTGTGGAGTTGTGGAAGACTTACATCACTTATTAATGGATTGTGTTAGATGTGAGTCTCAAAGATAAGATCTGTTTGGGGTCTTGAGGTTGAACCGACTTGATATGGGCATATTTCATAAAATTTTGTCTCAACCAAATGGTGATGATGCGAAGAGTCTGTTCAGGTTCATGGCCCAGATGTAATCTGTAGCAGTAGGTATGTATGTTTAGGGTACGATGGGACTGGCATACGCATTGCCGTCATAAAAGTCCCTAAGTAAACGAAGAATAAAAAAAAATTAAAAAAAAATTAAGTAATCCTATCATTATTGTATTGTTATTCTCAGATGCCTGAAAACAAAGCTCTGTCAGGGTTATGTTCAGGCATTACTGATGCTTACGACCTGTTCGGCGTGCCTAGCGCCATCATCCTCTTCGTCGTTGAAGAAGTCTCATACAATATCTGTGACCAAAGGTTCCATGAGTTTGAAATAGCTGAGAAGAGGCCTGATATTATGGTAAGTTTATTTGGTCAAATACCTGTTATATCCATACTATGTATAGTCCTCCAGAACGTACTTCGGGCATGGCGGCCAGTCTTAAGGCGGAACCTTCAGGGTAGCCCGCGAAATTCTTACGTTTTTTTGGCAATTTGCAGATAACTGTCAAAAAAATCATTTAAATTTAAAATTTAAATCAGACTTTTTTTATTTTAATAATAATTTAAATGATTTTAATTTGGAATTCAGTTTTTAGATGTAAAGCTTAAGAAAAAAACACTTATTTCATTATGGTTTTTAATAATTTGAAGATTTAACATAAAATCCACGATATTATGTTGATTTTCACATGTGCGCGAAATCAAGTCATTCTGGACAATTTTGATCAATACTTTTGAGAAAGGGAAAAACAATTTAAACAATTTTTGTTGTTATCATAAGAGTCCAGTTCTAATTCCTGAATGTGGCTGCAAGAGATTTAATTCTCGGTAATATGTCCATTAATTCTTGATTACTAAGTTTATACACTGGTTTTGATAAACTTTCCGCTAATGGATATTTTTTTCATTGAAATGCACCCTTACAGCATCTCTTTTTCTTCTAGACTTTTTGTTGTATTAAAAGTTTAGGCTGGTTTCTGTTTTTATTTCGGTGCACAAAACAATTGATTAAAATAAGTGTTTTTGTTTTTAATCACTTGGTTTTTATAATGATATATATTCTCAACCCTGGTCATTATCCATCACGCGGGTCCACTACGGGTCGGTGGATGTTGAGTCTTGGTTCTAAGCCACAGTTTCCTCATGATGCTTATACAGCAATTTTGATGAAAACAATCATTTATTTCATCACCACTGCTCTACCTTCCCCGTTAGAAAATCAGACGTGATATTATGTTTTTATTCATTATTTTTCAGATTCATAGAAAAACGTTGACCGAGATTTATGAAGAGACAAGCCTCAATGATAAGAAGCAATTGATACTGTAAGTAGCTACATAATCAATAACATACTTTCACTTGACTCCGATCATCATAGAGGCTCGGGGCTAAATAATAACAACCGCACGGGTCGATCGAAGGTTAAGCTACTCTTGCCCCGGTCGGTTCGTCGATGGGTCCATCCATTACATTTCAAGAACCCTCCGTGTCTTTGGCAGTTGTTACGGGTAGTCAGAAGCTCAAAATACTGACAACCAGTCTTAACAAAGGGTATCGTATCGTGTTACCCAGTAACTGGGTTGTGGAGGTCACATAGGCAGTTGCTCCATGTAAAATTCTGGTATTTTGCTGCATCCGATTAGACTGGCAGCCTGGAGCATTGAGAATCCAAGAAAGTGCATCCAAGTGCGTCAAAAAAATGGGCACGCCACAATTGCGGCGGTAAGTCTTTGAGGAGTGGCTTGAGAGGCGCCACTGCGTCTTCACCTTCCGCCTGACGCAGGTCCTCACTGGACATAGCTGTTTCGGGAGGTTCCTGTTTCGGATAATGCGGGAGGAAACGCCCGGGTGTTGTCCTTGTGTGGATCAACCGGAGGACACGGTGGAGGTCTGCTCGGCTTGGGCGGAGCAACGCCGTGACCTCGTGGCGGCGATCGACGGCGGCGAGCTCTCGCGTCCGGCCCTGGTCCAGGCCATGGTACGGAGCGAGAGGGAATGGGAAGCCGTCACCTCCTTCTGCGAAGCAGTAATGCTCGCGAAGGAGGAGGCGGAGCGCGTGAGGGTGAGGCAATCGTTGAGCCCACACGCCCCTAGTCGCCACAGGAGGCCTAGTAGCCGACTAGCGGCCACCGTAGGCGCGAGCTTGCGGACGGCGAGCTATGGGCAGCTTGCCGTCCGGTAAGGATCAGGCCCGGGTCGACGGCGCGTCGTGTGCCACGCGCGCCTCAAAGAGATGTCAGCATCATTGACGGTGTCCGATAGGGCCGATGCCTGCCGGGATCGCAGATTGTTCGAAAGAGTCACCGTGGCCCTGGCGCACAGGCAACTGAAGGAACACGGGTGGGTTTTAGTCAGTAAGAGTCTGACACGCCCTTCCGCTCCGCCCAGAGCGGGAGAGGTAATTTGATGACTACCCGCCCAAAAAAAAAAAAGTGCGTCAAAAAACACACTTGGATTTTTAACTCTCGTCCCTAAAGCTAAGCGTGCACTATGATTTTTAAATCGTTGCGGATAATAATCGCGAATCTGTGAACAATACTAATATGCTAGAGTCCGCGCACTGCGGTAAAAAATCGCTTACGAAAATAATTGTTCAAGTGAAGACTCAAGCGATTTTTTACTGCAGTGCGCGGACTCTATTATATTGATATTGTTCACAGATCTGCGATTATAATCCGCAACGATTAAAGTACGTAGTGCGTGCTTAGTCTAAGCAGAGCGTTGAAAACATAGTGCGCGAAAAAAAATCGCCGCGATATTTTATTCGCCTATATTAATTAAAAGAGGCCTCGTAAACAAAATGGATTTTTAAGACGAAACAGTAAGGGCAGGTACCTGAAACGTAGCTAAAAGACCTATTTGTTTTCTATTAATTCAATTAAATTTTATTCGAAAACATTCATTGGTTTCTTAATAAACTTCAACTATATCGACGACTCTGGTTACTTATCACTTTGGTGACCGTACATGCTTTCCAAAATCTGTGAATGCGGTTAGCAATTACTCTATAAATTAAGGATAGTCTCCTCAGAACGTTTTCCTGTAGCTACAACGGTTAAGGTGCCTGGCCTTCCTGGCCCGTCTCAACAATCCACGATGTATAAACAATTGTGAACCTTATTGTAATTAATGTTTTTTGTTTTAGCGACGAGCGTCCAGTGGCGGTTGTGTACTATCGCTCTGGGTACGAACCAGCGCAATACCCGTCACAGAAGGAGTGGGACGCGCGGCTGAGGGTCGAGAGGTCCACGTGAGTGACTTTATTCATATTTATCTATTATCTACTAGCTGCTGCTCGCGACTTCGCCCGCGTGGATGTCCGAAATTATCCCACGGGATCGTGCTACCGGGTCAAGACGTCCATGCCACTCCTTATAACAACAGCTATCTACCAGTGAAAGTCCCGTTCAAATCGGTCCAGCCGTTTCAGAGATTAGCTGGAATAAACAGACAGTTACAGACAACATATAAAAAATTGGTATCTTTTTATTAGTACCGTATACAGTAGTGGATAGTTCCACATACATGCAATCAATGAAAGTACATACATTTTATCGCTTTTGCAGACGATTTACAAAAAATGAACGAAATCGGTCCAGTAATTGGATCAAAAAGTTGAGTTTTAATTTTGAGCAAATTTGAATACTGTAGAATTGGATCACTAGGTGAATGATTCAATGAACTTGAATCCTTGAACATTGCAAAGCGACGTTGCCACGCAGTGCAAACTATAACTACGCTGTTACGTATTCTACTTATTTGAACGTACCTTACGTTGTCTAAACAGTGTTTACTTTTACTGAATTTATTTTGTCTTTTTATATTTTAAATTTATTATTAATATTATTTTAAATATTAAAATTGACCTTATTTTTAAAGAAAAGTAAGAAATGAAATACGTATACGTATAATGTACGATTTTTAATGTAATATTTAATCTTGCCGTACTTCTGTGGACTTATGGTTTCATTTATTGCATCTGTGGTTTTCATATGCATTTAGTAAAAAGCTGTTATTTTGAAATTATAAGTAGACACTTCAATTGTATTTATTTGTATAGATGTCAGGTCGATGCAGCGATGCGCTATGGTAGCCCGCAACTTTCAAAGAACATAGAACCTAGCTGGCATAAGACCCCGTCACCATTTTATTTAAATTTAGTTTTGCGCACGATTTACTGGTGATAACATAACTTCACGCCTGTTTTTCCCGAAGGGTTAGAGAGGTATACCTGTAGTAAACCCAAGTTTCGCCAGTTATGTTTCAAGTCCCATGTAGTAGGGGCGAGCCTATTGCCATCAAGCGGGCACAAATCTAGACTTTATGTTGTGTTAAAGGTATATGAAGAGGCGTGATAATACGTTAATATTAAATATTACCACTCCCAGCATTATATATTTTTGAAATCTGTATATTTGTGTACCAAAATAAGCACGAATTTGATCTGCATAATGATCTTGTATCTAGACCTAGCCGCAGAGTTCACCTGCTTCGTGTACCGAGACGAAATAATAAACTACTCTTTAATAATGTATTTTGTATGGCGACTAAAGTCTATAATAAACTACCAGTTTTTTTTTAAACTCTTAACTTTGGAACATTTAAACGTAAATTATTCAATTATCTCATAAATAAATGCTACTACTCGACTAATGATTTTATGAATGAAAAGTAAATATAAATATTAGGAATTATCTGTATTATTTTCTTCACATTATCTTTTTGACTTAATTCAATCCTTTTGACATTTCTATTACTAACATTTGACTAATTTGCAATTTGAATGTTATCCTAATTCATTTAACTCGAATGTGATATCTGAGAAGCTAACCAGCACCCGAAAATGTATTTGTACGCCGGAAACGGCAGAATATTCTGAACTATAAAATATATGTAACATCTCTGTAACAATATTCTGACAAATAAATGGACTATTACTATTACTATAAATATTTCAGCGCCATAAAATGCCCATCAATCCACTACCAGCTGGCTGGTACGAAGAAGGTCCAGCAAGCGTTGGCTGCTCCCGGTGTTTTGGAGAAATTCATGAGTTCAGGAGCCACCACCTCTCGGGTCAGGGACATCTTCACTGGATTATACTCCTTGGACTTCGATGAGAACGGCGAGAGAGCCGTCGAGATGGGTTTGAAGGATGCTGAGATGTAAGTATATGGAACTAAAATCATTTAAGTATTCATTTCTAAAACACTTAAGGTTGAACTAGTTGCGGGTTCGATCACACTGGTGGGCGTGGCCAAAAAGCTCACCTGGCAACGTGTCTGACAGAGATAGTATCAGTGATGAGCAGTTAGACGCTAGTCTACACGCCCAACGTCTAGTTCGCACGCACACAAACACCGGTATTTTAATTCCTTGTAAAATGAGCGCGTAAAAAGTTACTAAAAGTTCTTTGGAAAATCATTTTTTATGAAAAATTCTCCGATAATTGAGCGTTGTCAGTGCCGACTTATTTTTGGAATTTTACACGTCTTTTATTACTTATGTACGCCCAAAGTTAAAAAGCGTTAAAATTTGCAAGAAAAACGAATGTTTGTTGGCTCATAACTTTTTAATGGCCTTTTATTTTACTATTGTTTACTGTTTCCTCACAGACAAAATTAATAATGAAACAAAATGGTATCATGTTTATTTTATTTTCTTTATTTTTGGAAGGCTTACACATTAATAACATTATAATAACATTATAATAACAATAATATTTATCTAAGTTGCTAATTACAAGCTTCCACAGATAAATAAAAAATGAGTACCTCATAGTCTAAGTCCCGTATTACAGAACGCCACTCAACACTCAAGCATTACCTAAATGTACAATGTCTAAAAGTGGATAATACCCTCCCGAAATTTGTATGGAAAAAATATCGACTCGTGCAACCCTAAGGGGACTACATGACCTAAACGCAAATTTATAATGCCTAAAAATATATGATCCACTGCAGTAACCAAAATCAGAAAAATATATGATATTCTTCTGGATATATGCTAGTTAGATAGTGTGTTGAAAACATAATACAATTAATTTGATATGATAGAAAAAAATTACGAAGATACCTCTAAAAAAATATTTTAACGGTTAAAAACCATACTAATATACATGCAAACATTCAGATTTTTTGTCAGATTATTCTACAAGTAACATACTAACGTAATAGTGTTTTAATTTTTTAGTCCAATGAATAGATTTTTTGTAAATCCATAATTGCTTCATATTTTGCAATAAATTACCAGCGTTGTGTCATCGCGCGTCTCTTTCTTTTCTATGCAATCCGACAGTGACCGCGCTTTAGCTCTTGTAAGCCCCTTAAGCCTATTTTACAATTGGTTTTAACCCCACAATGCTAAACGATACTTTCTCATGACCACGTTTCTGTCTCATAGGTACGTACTAAAGCCTCAACGTGAAGGCGGTGGACACAATGTGTACGGCGCGGACATCCGCGAGGCGCTACAGCGCATGCGCCACAGCCGCGAGAGAGCCGCCTACATACTCATGGAGAGAATTGTGCCGCCACTTGTAAGTACCTCTCCTGACGGCTTAGACGGCCCCAATTGAAAGAAAATACGTTTATTTGCTGTAAACATGACGCAGAGTAAAACACACAAAAAGAACAAGTTGGAGAAAAATATGCTTCACATCCGCACAAAACGGCAATCGCTCAGCATAATGCTACGACCTTATGCGAGACAGAGCCCTTGGCTGGTTTTCAACGACAGCCGGCGTTGACGTGAATTGCTTGACTGGCACGAAAAATTAACATTCAACCAATACAAGTTAACTAGGCGCATGCTGCTGTGACGTCACATCACAAATATGCTATAGCTACTGAACGCAGAAGGCGAATGCAGGGCTCCGCGCGGGGAAGCGGGAGAGGGAACACGTTCCAGCGAAGTGCTTAATTAATTTGCACGGGTTGTAGAGTCGCCAGCAGGTCAAGTTATACGAAACTGTCAAATTTCTCCAAACGATTTTAAACATTAAAATGTTGATGGTTAAGTTCAAAATCGAATGAGAAAATCTGACAGTTTGTGGTAAGTTGATGTGCCAGCGATTGTACTGTGTACGACAAGAACGTGACCGGCATAGTTTTCATTTGGGACTAAATCGACCGATTTGCACCAAAAATCAATAAATACATTTACCGTTTAACATGTTTCGAACATCAGTCTAATAATTATGTCGTCTTCGAAAAAATTTAAAACATCGTTCGATGTTTTAAATTCGTTTAGCGCTAAATGTATTTAGTGATTTTTGGTGCAAGCGGGACTTAGTTTATTATTTGTTAGCACACCACACACACACACATACACACACACACACACACACACACACACACACACACACACTCCTTCCTCCGTGATTTAAACATTATCCCCTTATTTATAAACATTGCTTTAGGTAAAGTAATGATTAGAAACTTATAAGCATGCATATTTTGACGGTTAAACATCTCTTAACTTTAAGCAAATACACACAATGACATGTTATAAATTAAAGTCGCTTTTCATGTCTATCTATGTTATTCAGACGTGGTTTTTACCATCACTTAGAGAATTTATTCCCGTATTTTTTTTTATTAATATTAATCTTACATACATATACAGAGTAATCTGTAACTCGACGTATTCCTTGAAGAACGTCAAAGTAGGGTTAAAATGCAAAAAAAAAAATAAGCCACCAAATATTCACTTTCTTTTTTCGTAATTTGTGTATGACAAAAATAAAAATTACAAAAAATAAAATGTTTAATTAGTGATATTTGCCAGTGTTATGAATTTTTTAACTTTTAATAATTAACAAAGATCTGCTACGACATCAGCTATGATCTTAAATTCCAGTATAGTCGCGCCGTAAATCATTTTTAAATTAGATTTTTCATTAATAAATAACCAAAAAATCTAACTAACTCAGAAACTACTGAATTTCGGTTGAACATATTGGTGGCTTAATTTCTTGCATTTTAACCCTATTTTGACGTCCTGCGAGGAATACGTTGAGTTACAAATAACCCTGTATAATAAAGAAACCTCGATATTTTATCAAGTTGTAAGAATCGTGCGAAGCAGGAGCGGGTCGCTAGTCGTTTATAAATAAGCCCCATTATTTGTAACAGGTGCCAGGGTATGTGATCCGGCCGGGTGGGACAGTGCCGCCCCCTGTCGTGGAGCTGGTGTCAGAGCTCGGCATCTTCGGCGTTATCATCGGGTGAGTACACAGCTACAGTCTGTTCGCAGTTATTGAAGTGAAAACTTCTTTAGGCACGTTGAGTACTTTTTGGGTGAACAAAAATCATGGAACTCGCGTCATCGTCACCGAACGCTTTCCATGAGCTATATGTATACTGTGTATACAACATGTCCCAAAATTCAACGATAAGCCGGCACCAGAGGATGGACCTACTAATGACTACTCGAGAAAAAAAAAGAAAAAAAAATACCTCTACTTTTTTTTAAATTACTTAAAAAAATGGAAATTCTTCGAAAATGTATACCCCTTAAGACACTTTTAACTACCATGACCACAATTTTTCAAATATTTCAGTTTTTTTGTTTGTATCGGCACCCTAAGTAGTACTACTATTCACCATAATCTTTGAAAATTACAGAATTTTCGTAGTTTTATACAAAAAAACAACCAAAAAAAATTATTTCCCTAAAATTTTGAAAGATTTTAACGTTCAGTACACTTTAACTCATCGTAGTGTAAAAAAAAAAATATCGACACTACTATGGCAAGTTTTTAAAAAAATTAGCGCAACTAACCTAGATTTTAAAATGGTATAATACTTTAGGAAAACCAGCCACAAAAAAAAAAATGACACTTTTTCTAATCAAGAACCAAATTTCATAAGTTGTTGTTAATAGTAATCACTTCTACTATGTGCCCAAAATAGATTTCTTTCGCAAATTATTAGAATTTGGAAGGGACATGTGCGTAGTCAGTGAAGTTCAGAAGTCAGAAAGAGATAGATAGTATACGTTAGAGAGAGATAGATAGAGAGCGATTATACGTTAGAGAGAGATAGATAGATGTTTGTTGTTAAATAACAATAGGGCAGGTAGGAATGTTGCTGTTCTCTACAAAGTACAAAGTCAGTACGCTCTGCTTCTTTGTTTACTGTGCACCGTTTCGTATTCAATTGATGTGACTCTCGTACTAACGACTTTTGGCTTGGCTTTTTGGACTGGATTAAGTGATCTGCAAACTGTACTAACCTGGCATTATTTTGAACTGGACTGTGTTTTGTGAATTGGACTTTTGGCGTATTTTGGACTGTTTAGCGTTTATCATGCCGCTACCATACACACCGTTGGAATACGCTAATATGCACCTCATTTATGGAGAGTGCCGATGCAATGGTAGCGCTGCTAGCAGATTATATCGAGAAAGGTACCCAAATGCTCAAAGATACCCGAATTATCGAGTATTTATTAATGTGCATCAAGCGTTTTCGGAGGGCCGTTTACCATCTGACAGGAGAAATGCTGGAAGACCTAGATCGGAACGCGACGAAGAAGTTCTCAATGAAATTGAAAATGATTCAACTACCTCGGTACGTGCCATAGAAATAGCTACGGGAATCCCAAAAAGTACTGCACATCGAATCCTAAAACGTCACAGACTTCACCCATATCACTACAGGCGTGTGCAGACGTTATTACCGCGGGACTATCCACTACGAGTCGCATTTTGCCGTGTGATGCTGCAAAAGCACAGAGAAGATCCCCAATTCTTGGATAATATTCTATGGTCGGATGAATCAACCTGCGAGAGAGATGACTATTTAAATCTTCACAACCTACATAGCTGGAGCAATGAAAATCCGCACCTGATGAGACAAGACAAATCCCAATATCAATTCAAGGTTAACCTATGGACGGGCATATTAAACGGAAAAGTGATTGGGCCTTTTGAATTACAAGGAAACTTGGATGGCAATAGTTATTTGAACTTTTTACAAAATGACTTGCCAGTATTATTAGAAGACATGCCCATTAGTGATCCACAAAACATATGGTTTCAAAATGATGGTTGCCCAGCTCACTATGCCCGTCCTGTGCGAGAATACTTAAACCAAGAGTATCCAGGGCGTTGGATAGGGCGACTTGGTCCTATTTTATGGCCACCCCGTTCACCCGATCTAAACCCCTTGGACTTCTTCTATTGGGGTTGTCTCAAAGACAGAGTCTACTCGAAACCCATTGCAACACTGAACGACCTTCGCCAAAAAATCACTCAGGCTGCGGATCATATCAATAGTAGTAGATATGCACGACGAATAAAACGATCTTTTTTAAGGCGATGTCGTGCCTGTATTAATGCCGGTGGTAAACAGTTCGAACATTTATTATAATAATAGGTCTTTACCTATGAAATTGCCGTTTTGTATGAAAAAATTTAAACGAATTTTTTTCATGAATTTTTTATTTGTATTAATCGAAGTAATCACCCATGCAATCAATGCATCTTTGCCATCGCAGTGGCAGTTTATTGATGCCCTTCTTAAAGAAATCAGCTGGACGGGAGGCAACAAATTCTTCAAAGGCATTTTGTACTGCCTCTCGGGTATTAAATTTTTTTCCCGCCAAGAAGTTATCCAAATTCTGGAAAAAGTAGTAGTCTGTAGGCGCAAGGTCTGGTGAGTAGGGCGGATGACGGAGAGCTTCCAACCCCAGTTCTTGCAACTTGGAGACCGTCTGCTGTGCAGTATGAGGTCGCGCGTTGTCGTGCAGGAGCAGCGGAGACGAGCGATTGACCAATGCTGGTTGGAGATGCGCCAGCTTCTCCATCATTGTGTTCAGTTCTTCACAGTACACATCTGCAGTAATGCTCACCCCGTTTGGTAAGAAGCTGTGATGAATCACACCGGCGCTAGACCACCAAACAGTGACCATCACTTTTCTAGGGGTAAGTTTTCGTTTAGGGCATTGTTTAGGTGCTGAATCAGGATCCAACCAACTTGCTGAGCGCTTACGGTTATCAAACAGAATCCATTTTTCATCGCAGGTAACAATGCGGTTCAAAATTCCTTCATTTGTGTGTCTGTTGAGCAGTGCAAGGCACGTCTCGACGCGTACTTCGCGCTGGCGATCATTGAGTTCGTGGGGCACCCATTTGTCAAGCTTTTTTACCTTGCCAATTTGACGCAAATGGACCAATATTGTTTTGACGCTAACGTCGAAAGCTGCTGCTAATTCAGCCGTAGATTGTGTATCATCAGCTTCCACAATCGCCTTTAATTCGTCATTGTCGACCAAAGTCTTCGGACGACCGCGAGGTTCATTTTTCAGGTCGAAATTTCCAGAACGGAAGCGAGCAAACCAATAACAGGTGGTGCGTTGGTTTGTAGTGTTAGCTCCGTAAACGTCGTTGATGTTGCGTGCCGCTTGTGCCGCGTTGCTGCCACGACGGTACTCATATTCCATAATTACTCGATTTTTTAACGTATCCATGATGACGAAAAAGATTGAAATGCGATGAAAATGTAACACTAATCAATAAAGAAATGACTACTTTTAGAAAAAAAAAACCATGTTTTTAAAATAAAATTAATTTGAAATTAGAATTCTTAGCCAAACAAAAATTATTTTGATTTGAAATGGCCAGTACTGCAGAACGGCAATTTCATAGGTAAAGACCTAATATTATTAATAATGCAATAAATTTACATTTATTGACACCATTTGTTTCATTCATTCAACATTTTCCAACAACAAAAATCTATTTTGGGCACATAGTAGAAGTGATTACTATTAACAACAACTTATGAAATTTGGTTCTTGATTAGAAAAAGTGTCATTTTTTTTTTTTGTGGCTAGTTTTCCTAAAGTATTATACCATTTTAAAATCTAGGTTAGTTGCGCTAATTTTTTTAAAAACTTGCCATAGTAGTGTCCATATTTTTTTTTTTACACTACGATGAGCTAAAGTGTACTGAACGTTAAAATCTTTCAAAATTTTAGGGAAATAATTTTTTTTGGTTGTTTTTTTTGTATAAAACTACGAAAATTCTGTAATTTTCAAAGATTATGGTGAATAGAAGTACTACTTAGGTTGCCGATACAAACAAAAAAACGAAATATTTGAAAAATTGTGGTCATGGTAGTTAAAAGTGTCATAAGGGGTATACATTTTCGAAGAATTTCCATTTTTTTAAGTAATTTAAAAAAAAGTAGAGGTATTTTTTGTTTCTTTTTTTTTCTCGAGTAGTCATTAGTAGGTCCATCCTCTGGTGCCGGCTTATCGTTGAATTTTGGGACATGTTGTATATGTGTACTTTTGGGTGAACAAAAAGCGTGAAACTCGCGTCATCGTCACCGCACGCTTCGACGATACAATTCACAAGTTACTTAGTTTTTACTTCTATCAGCAGTCCCAGTCCCCATAGACTGCCCCGCATTTTTATATTTTCTCTGATTTTGCATCACTATCAATATTATAGTGATCTTTATTGCCGTTGTAATAAGGTTATTGCAACCCAACAGCAACCTTATTACAACGGCAATAAAGATCACTGTAATATTGTCAGAAGTCAAATAACTGTGAACAGACTACAAGTATCTTTTGGCTTCCTGTACATGACGCCGAAACCGCACCGGTGCGGCGCCGGACCCCATGTTTGTGTATATGTATAAATGAATGAGAAATGATTTTATTTCTGTAAATAGGTTTGTACAAACCCTTTTACACGTCAATTGTATTTTAAAAACTAGATGAGGTCGGCGTTTCCTATCTGACTACTCTGAGAAGAAAGGCCGAAACAAACTCAGAGGTCACAGTCTCTTTTAAAGTCCAGACATAATCTTGGTCAGATCATGTGAAGACCATGTAGATTTGTGTCTGAAATGGTCTTTTGAGGAAAAACCACACAGATTGAGTGGACCTGTCCAGTCAGTGCACGCATTTGTCAGTAATCGTGCAGCTCAACTCAGAGCTTAAGAAGCTCAACGTTTCGACGAACAATACCAAAGAAAGGACATTTGGGTAGGCCACAAAAATCACTCAAACTGCCAGACTATGATTAAAACTAGCTGAGAGGGGAAAATAAAGCAACAATGACCCACATAGTCTTCACATTCACAAATACGAATGAATATTGCGTATGCGCCGCACCGGAACCGCATGTACACCGCATTGATGCCGAGTTAAATAGTAAAGCAACGATCACAGTTCAGTAAAGCATTGACAACGAAACTGTGAAGACTTTAGAAAAGTTTTTACACTCATACTGAAATATTCTAAAAATATTGCTTTATAATTTCTTATTTCTTCAAAAAGCTCGAGAAAATGACCTTGTTCTTTTCTGCTTGTTTTTAATTATACTAATTATTATTTATTTTTATGTTATGTTAACATAAAAATAAATAATAATTAGTATAATTAATTTAATTATTAATTTAATTCTCGGGACCATGTGGTCCCGGACCTTTGGAAGGCGTACGAGGGGCCGAAGCCAACTCGCAGAAGCCCCTTAGAAAAAAATAAATGAAATGAGGCACCATCCCACGATTATACCTGTATGCACTGTGCAAGTGCACCCAAGGACAACCCCCGGTTGGTGTAGGACTATTGCAGGATATGGAAACAAAGTTATTGGACTACTGGTTTGGGTAGCTTAAGTGGGCTGGTTATCTAGGACTGGAAAGAATATGGCCCCTGCATATTTTTTTTTTTGGGAGGAAATCATCTAATGACTTCTCCCGCTCTGGGCGGAGTGGAAAGACTATGGCCCCTGCCTGACAAATGTTTTATATGAAATACACAGATAAAATGGCAGGAGGTGACTTGCACACTCAATAATTATTTATTTTATTATTATTTTTTACAGGACAAAAGAAAAAGTGTACCATAATCGTCAGGTAGGTCACATGCTTCGTACTAAGTTAGCGGACGCGAACGAAGGCGGTGTCGCCGCTGGCCTGGGCGCCTTAGACTCGCCATACTTGGTAGACTAGTAGGTGAGACGTAACAAACAATAATTTGGGGACTATATTTATTATCACACAACCAAAGATTCAGTCGTAGATTCGCCCTGCCGCGTCAGAAGACACATCTACCACACAAAATGTCGCAGAGGTTTGACTTGACTGAGATTTTTTTAAAGACGCTTTTTAAAAGTACAGATAAAAAATCTTAGAAAAATTGAAAAAGCAAACGGACTAAAGATGTTACAACGCTTCAAAGCCATACTATATTTAAGGATTCGCGGCAGTCGCAGTCATGAAACGTGCGACCAGGACGGTGAAGATATAGTACGGGATTACAAAAATCTATATAATTATGTATAAGTATCGTGTTGTCTCGCTCCCTCGTTTTGTGACTACCACTGCGGCTTTTAGTATGGTCCAATTATAGATGAGTATAGTCCCTCGATATAAACAATATTACAGGAAAATGTATTTTTTTAAATAATTACTGTACTTTAAACTTTACCTGAATTCAGAATCTTAAATAATCATCATTTGTTGTTGGAACCGCAAACTCAATGCCAAACGGGTCAGAGTTCAAATTCCATTGCCAACAATATTTATTGACCATTTGTGATAAAAAGGTGGTCACTCAAAAACAACTTTGTCTTCATAATGCTAAAGTAGATAATTGAGTGTCTCCATTAATGTAAATTATTTAAGATTCTGAATTTAAGTATCAATCAATCTGCCCGCCTCTTCCCAACTACGTTGGGGTCGGCTTCCAGTCTAACCGGATTCAGCTGAATACTAGTATTTTACATGGAGCGACTGCTTATCTGACCTCCACATCCCAGATACTGGGTAACATGATACCCCTTGGTAAGTCTGGTTGTCTGGTTGACTGGTGACTGGTTGTTCTGAATTTAAGTCTGGATTTATTATAGCTCGGCTTTTATTTGTGTTTGAATTAAATATTGATAAGTAAATCTTTACGGCTCGTCATAAAAATACAGGTTGTTTGTTTCTAAATACATAGTTGTAATTAATAATAAACAATGCATGTATTCAAATGTATAGATATATTTATTGGTGATTTGAAAACACGACATTTTCTTGTTTTTTTTTAAATTTATTTATAAAATTATGATTATATATTTTTATTGAACTACAGACAGTTAATTTACTGAAAAACACATAGTCAACTTTTTTTTTAATACTTTTATTTTGTGTGATAAATTGTTTCTGATATCGAATAATGAAACACACTTTCAAGATATATAAATTGTATATACATACATACATAAAACTCACGCCTTCTTCTCATGGGGGTACACAGAAACTACAGAACGCCACGTGCTATGACGATCCTTACGTACTCCATATTCTAAATTGTAAATAATCCTATCATACTTATATTTTTATGTTTGATATTTAGGCATATTTTTAAACAAATGCAGGTTCACACTTCAATGTTTGGTTCAACCATCGTAGGAATAAATTTAAAAATGTATAAATAAGAATACTTTGTGATATCTTGCACTAAGGCTACGTAATTTTATACTGTAATAAAATAACATTAATGTATTAGAACTTAACATATGAAACATTAATAAAATAATAACTTTTTACTGACATATTTTCTTTTTCATCAAAAAAATTGTAAATTCACACCGATGCAATCTTTAGGGCGGCTCGGAACATGAGGCGAATCGCTGCGCAGTAACAATTTCACGTGTTAGCGGGGGTGAGGGGTGGGGTACTGCGCAGCTAGGAGCGCACTTCAGAGCCGCCATAGAGTTTGACGCGTAATAAACTTACCTACCGCAAAAGTGTACAGAATAGATACGTTTGTATCAAGTAGTCAACTGTAAGAAAATCTTGGCAAATCGTTTGCTTAAATTGGAGTAGTCGATCTCGATGGTATTTCAAATTTATCAGTTTCAAAAATCGATTCTTGTGTGGAAATATTTTTTCATAAAAATTGTGAATAATATTCAATTACCGTCTGGCGCCATTCCTGTGTTAATTCAACACTACAATATTTTTGTAAATATCAACAGTAAATAAACTAACAAGTCTCATAACTGACTCCGACCTATGTTATATAATAAATTCAATTATAAATTATGTTTATATTTTTGACAAAAAACATGTCGAGATAATTATTAAGTTGTTTTTGCCATATTTTTGTTGAATAATTGAATATTTGGTACTTTATTAAGACATTCCGTATTTTTTTACTATTGGGCTCGTGTTAGTATTATGTGAATGAAATCGCCTGAATCGTGAAGCTACAGTTTCCAATAAAAGCGGTGACCGCATCTTAGCGTGTACCATTTACCGGCAAATGACGTCACTGAAACGTTTTTTGGGAAAGTAAGTTGGTGTGTTTTCCTAGAAAGCATTTTTTTTATCATAAAGTTAAACCCCGCTGACATCATTTTCATGACAGCCGTCACTGTGACCATGATGTAGCGGTCACCGCTCTACTAGGAAACCGTAGCTTAAAGATGGTCGTATATTTATCAGCATCGTACGCGCCGCACGCGCCGAAGGCACCAGTATGCTTCCTTCATTATTCGGATGCCTATAGCATTTTACGAAATGCGCGATGCGGGTGAAATGTGCGAGGTTTCACAGGATTCCAAACAACGAATCCTAAAATGCGACGCGTACGTTGCTGACAAATGTGCGATCAGCTAAGGCATTAACCAAATACTGCTGACATCAACCGATGTCTTTTTTAATTTATATATAAATATTAAGCGATTTTATTCAATTAAAGGCAATGGATATCAATTTTTAGGTAAGACTGAAAGACGATTCTTGCAACGATCCTGTAAACTTCAAACTTTACAAACTGATAATTTATCGTAATCATCTTCCCGCCCTAGTCCCATGTTACTTAGAGATAAGTCTCTCGTGAAAGGGATCAGCGCGTCACGATTTTTTCTCCCCTTCATCATTCACTCCCATCTCTTACACAATCACACAATCCCTTGCATGTCCCATTTGAGTCAATTTTATTAAATTTAAAAATGAAGATCACCCTTATTCATCAACGTCCAGTCAGGGAAATTAAAGTCATACAACTGATTAAAAAATTACAGTTGTGAATTGAATAAACGGACGATTTAAGTTGGTAGCCCATTGGCAACAACAACACAACACAACAACAATACACAACAACACACAACAATACTCACAACATATCACAACAACAACAACATACCAATTCACACACACACACAACAATTACACACAAACAACAACACACAACACTAACACTGACATAACAACATAACCATTTCTTTCCTTGACTTTACATTTTTATCTGTAACCTAACTACCCTGTATTATGCCCCCTGCAGGGCAAAAGGCGTCCCTCTCCTTTCTCCATACAATTCTGTCTTTTACTTTTGCCAGTTCTTACGGTAGGAGTCACGCTCTTCCCGCCATCTTCGCCTTGGCCTGCCGCGATGTAGTCGTGCGTTTAGTGAAACTATATTTATATTGAACTGCATCTTATTTCTCATGAATTTTTGTCCTCCCACATCAAAACATTTTTTTTTTAAAGATTGTTGCAAGTATTAGTCGATCTGTGGTGCTGAGCTAAATGCATAGTTGTAATACTTTATGTTTTTAATAACTTACATGAAATAAAAGCAGTTGATTTTATTTATTGAAGTTTTAATTCTATCGTTCTTTCGTGTCTTTCAATATCTGGGGGCGTCTTTCAATATGGGACCACCCTATAAGTATACCCTTTAAAACAAAAGAACTTTTCAAATCGGTTTATAAATGACGGGAGGTCTGAGGTAACAAACATTAAAAAAAAAACAACCGAATTGAGAACCTCCTCCTGTTCTTATGTCTGATAAAAATAAAGCTTATCTTATTACTTTTTAAGACCAAAATGAAACGAATGCGAATTTTTCAAATAAATTTATTATATTATATTAATTAAACAAACTACAGAGTCTGGACACATTTAAAGATATTCCGTGTATTTAGACATCTTGGTCTTGAACAAAGTGCCGCCCTTCGTGTATCCCTCCATGTGTGCGAATTCAGGGTGCGCTTCAATGACCTGCAAAATAAGATTTATTGAGACTACAGTATAAAATCGGGAAATATTTAACTGATCCTCTAAAAACTTATTGACCTAATGATGGACGTTTTTTAACCGACTTCACAAAAAGGAGGAGGTTCTCAATTCATCTGAATGTTTTTTTTTTATGTGTTCCTCAGAACTTTTTTCTGGGAGAACCGATTTGGATGATTCTTTTTTTATATGATAGGTGGTGCTTCTAATGTGGTCCCCCATTTAAATTTGATCATGGTCTGACTAGTAGTTTTTGAGTTATCCTTAATACTGCATATTTTTCCACTTAGTTTATATGGATGATGTGATGTGTGGACATACATACATACATAAACTCACGCCTTCTTCCCATGGGGGTAGGCAGAAACTACAGAACGCCACCTGCTACGATCCATACATACTCCTTTTGCCTCGTTTACGTTCATACATCTGGTCATACACGCACGCCGGTTGTGAGTACTACGCACCTGACCTTTCTGAAGAACATCACCAATGAGTGATGAGTGGATGATTTTGTATTTTCGTTTTTGGCCACCGACTTCCGAAATTACAGTTATTTTTCACGTCTTTTAGTTGTTTTTTTGTAAAAATGTTTTTTTTAAATTAATGAACTACATTTTGTTCTAATAATTGAGCGTCTTTATAACTTTGTGGCATTTTCTCATAGTTGGTCGCAGTAACTAAGCGAGGATACAGGGACGTAGCTGCGCCTGTATCAGCCGTATCAATGATACCGGCCCGCAAGCTACAAGGGCCCCCCGACGCGACGTGAAAATTTGTTACATATTATCCGTAATTCATAATTATAAGGGGCCCGTCATAAATGAGTAGGTACCTAATTAAAAACATCAAATTAATAAAATTGGTTTGTGGCTTCAAACTCAAAGCATTAATTTCAATTAAACCATTTACATTTGAATTGTCAAGAGGTCGGTTAGTTAAAAACATGAAGCTAGTTAGTTGCCCATTTCAAGGCGTAATAGGTAGTAGAAGAACGGGCAAGAAACTCACAATAATAGTTTTACTTTCCAAGTCAGTGTGTTATTATGTAAAAAAAACAATACCTAGGGTAGGCATTATTTTTTGAAGGTTCGCTGCAGTCGGATGAAAAGGGCCCCCAACAAATTTCGATACAGGCCCCTTTAGGACTAGTTACGCCACTGCTAGGATACTAGTAGCGAAGGGTCAATTTTTGTAAGAGGTAAGCCGGAGTACATATCTTTAATGTGATTATATTATTTATCTATAGAGTACTGACTGTGCCCTTTTTTCAAAGGGAAGCCGGTAGGAATCGAGTTGTACGGAACCTTCGCCACTGTAATCTTACTGTCGTTTGGTCGATCGCTCGCTAGCTGGTGGTGTGGCCTGCGCTTAACTTCGGCCGAAACTATGGAATTCGTGCTTTGAGAGTAAACCCTAGAGACGACGCGACGCTCTACAAAGCCGACGTTTTCAAAAACTCAATAAGCCATGTCGCCTCGTCATACGATTGCCTACGGATAAAAATATGAAGTCCATGTTCAAATCCGTGTTTCCAAATGATGTTATTTCCACTCAAAAATTATCAACATGACACTAGTGTTAGTTCATTTCCGAATTACTAGTACCTACTACTGAAAAACTCATAAAAGTGTTTCCTTGTTGTAGCGCAAAATAAAGTTTATTCGTACGTATTATATAATTAGTCTGGCCATCAATACTGTTACAGTTAAAAATAAGAAAGATATTACATTTGAATTTGGAATCTGTCATTTTTATACGATTGTTCATTGAGTTTTCTAATTTTGACGCCAATACATTGTACAATATTTTGCGATATTAAAATGGAGTGGGGTGATAAAGAGAACCGAATCGCTGTGATTGCATTACACAAAGTTGGTATGGAGCCAAAGCAATTTTTAAAACTCTATACGCTTGGTATTAGTCAAATATTTGTGTACCGGGCTATTAATAGGTACAATGAGACCGCCTCTGTTTGTGATAGAAAAAGATCTGGCCGTCCACGTAGTGTTCGTACGAAACAGGTGGTCAAAGCAGGAAGGGAAATAATTCGAAGAAATCCTGTTCGAAAGCGAAAGATTTTATCTCGGGAGATGAAGATAGCACCCAGAACCATGTCGCGTATTTTAAAAGATGATTTAGGACTTGCAGCCTATAAGAGACGCACTGGTAATTTTTTAACTGATAATTTAAAAAAGAATAGGGTGGTAAAATCGAAACAACTACTGAAGTGGTACGCAAAGGGAGTTCACAGAAAAAAATTGTTTACGAATGAGAAAATCTTTACAATTGAGCAACATTCTAACAAACAAAATGACCGTATTTATGCTCAAAGCCAAAGGGAAGCTTCCCAATTAGTCGACAGAGTGCAACGTGGGCATTATCCAACTTCAGTGATGGTTTGGTGAGGTGTAAGCTATGAAGGAGTGACTGAGCCATATTTTTGTGAAAAAGGTATCAAAACATCGGCACAAGTGTATCAAGATACCATTCTTGAGAAGGTAGTTAAGCTCCTTAACAACACCATGTTCAATAACCAAGTATGGTCCTTCCAACAAGACTCGGCGCCGGGTCATAAAGCTCGGTCCACGCAGTCTTGGTTGGAAGTGAACGTTTCGGACATCATCAGAGCTGAAGACTGGCCGTCGTCTAGTCCCGATCTTAATCCGCTGGATTATGATTTATGGTCAGTTTTAGAGAGTATGGCTTGCCTAAACGCCATGATAATTTGGAGTCCCTAAAACAATCCATACAATTGGCAGTGCAGAATTTTCCCATGGAAAGAGAGCGTGCTTCTATTGATAACTGGCCTCAATGTTTAAAGGACTGTATTGCAGCCAATGGAGACCACTTCGAATAAGCTTTTTATATTTTAAATTGTTTTATATTTATGTATTAAACTAACACACTGTAAAAGTAATAAATATTATACGCAATAAAAAAAAAAAAATCTCTTCGTGACAATATTTATGGCAAGACTAGGTAGTTATTCTGCCAAATACACGGTTTGTTTACCTGTTTGGAAACTAAATTGTGAACTCAGAATACTGGTAAAAACTTCACTTACTTTTATTCGGTCATAAGCATCATCAGGGCTAGTAATAAGTTCCGGGACGTCCAACTTGGGTATACCAAACAGGTTCATCAGGAAGTTCTTCTGATTGGTGTACAGCATACGCTGGTCAGCCCATTGCACCTCGCGCGGAAGGCGCCAGTCCTTCATCTTGGGGTTCTCGCGCTCCGTGTACTGGTCGAAGTTCAGACGTTCTACGTCTTCCACGACCTGGAAGGTAATAAAACATAACTCCACGCCTGTATTCTCCGAAAAGTTAGGCAGAGTTTGGGCACATTTCGCCAGTTATTTTTAAGTTACATATAGTAGGGGGCGAGCCTATTGCCACAAACCGGGCTGCTACTGAGAAATTCAGATGGAAAAACCCAATAACATTACTGCCTGAGCTGGGAATCGAACCCGAGACTTCACACTCAGCAGTAACGTTTGCGACCACTAGACCAACGAGGCAGTAAAATAAAGCTAAGCTAACTTAACATTTTAGCGATTTTCACTTTATTGCATATTCGTAGGTAAAATATGAAAGGCTTCGTATTTGCAAAGACATAAGGTCTGAAATCATTATCACCATCACAAGCGATGCCGATTCCTACTATTTTTTAATATAAGTAACTTTTTATTAATGTTAAAAACTATAAAAATGCAACGTTTTTTTCGCCTCCTGTAAAATCAAGGTTTTTTAGTTATTGATACTACACCGTCGATATTATGGTCGCGGCGAGCGCAGCGCACCGCATTACAAAAATACGTCACAGAACATCAGGAATTCTTTCAGACAGATTCAAATTTTGAATTTGAACTGATTCCACTCTTGTGCAATGAGGCTCGCGCACATATTGTATGGACCATCGCACACTACAGGCTGACTGCACCCCAGGGGCATTTTGCGTGGTTCTGCGTCTAGAATCATGTACCGAACTCATGGTAATAGTTTGCACTTCGTGTCCCTTCCACCCTGTATTTTTAAAGGTGGAGAAAAATATTTATGGATACTGACCACGTCTACTTCACCACCACCGCTCCAGTCGTACACCAGCAACTCAGCATGTGTGGCAATGTCGCGGAGGTACTTGTTCTTGTACTGGCGCTCCACCTCAGTCAGGAACCCGTCGGTCAGAGCTTTGCCGCTCACCTCGTGGTCCAACTTACGCTTCTTTATAGCTTCTTGAACCTGTAAAAGTAGGAGCCGCTGGTGAGAACTTCTTATAGACAAAACTCGTACATGATAAGAGTGAGTTGTGCTTATAATGTTGCCTTCCAGGAAGTTGCCATCCATTTTTTTATACTGAGATTTGAAAATTGGAAAGGAGTATGCAATCCTTATTTTAGTCACATTTCATAAGGAACTGGCATATTAGTGTAGACCAATGATAACCCAAAGTGGTCTATATCGACCCCAGGGGTCGACGACGACCTATAAGGGGTCCATGTGAGTGAAAAAAATAATTAGGGATAGGATGTAAACAGGGGGTTTAAGCAGGTTGTGACTTTAAGGGGGACCCATTGGGTCGATAGTTAGGCCCAGTTGTCAGACATGCGACAGATGTGTCCAGCCCAATTCCATTTTAGTGTGGCAGCTTTCCAAGTGACATGAGTTATCTTTATGATGGAACGGATGGTCGTATTCCTATCACAGTCTGTTAATTTGATACCCAGAATACTCCGTTCCATAGCCCTCTATTAATGAGAAGTGACATTGCAGCAGGTCCAGACAGAGATAGCAGGATGACCCCCCAACAAGAACTGGTTCTTAGCAGCTTAAAACAGAGAGTAGTGAGACCTTTGCCCTGCAGTGGGAAATCACAGGGTTTTAATATAATAATATTAATGGATTAACCCATGTATACACAGATGATTTGTTGCTTAGTTTTTACCTGAAAATGTAACAAACTGACGACGATAGTTCTATTGTAGGTACTGTCACAGGTTTTGTAAACAAAATTATTTTCGCAATTTTTAAGTATTAGTAGCGAATTAGTATAAAGGTTGGCAGGCAAATACGTATTATTGAAAGTAACTAAAAAACTACCCAAGCAAAGTTAATAAAATTTATATGGGACTACCCCTGGGCCATACTATAAGCATTAAAAAAAAAATGGGTATATGGGTGGTACCATATAAATTTTATTAACCTTGCTTGGGTATTTTTTCAGATAACTTCAATAATACATATTTTTTCCACTTAGTGTATATTGATGATGTTATAACAACTTTCTGTCACTGTTATTTACATAGCAAGTAGTGGTATACGAATTTGTGGGGTAGGTACCACAACTAAAAAGTTAAAAATAAAAACTTTTTACTAAAAACAATAGGTACACTAAGGAAATTTTATCATGTAGAAAATTAGGAAGTGTAAGTTCTTAAAAATCCCTTTTTTACCTTGTTCACTGGCAAGTCTAGATAGATGACGAGGTGGGGACGCATCAGCTCTTCAAGGGAGTTTGCACGCAGTTCATAGTACACCGACCTGACCGCTTTGCTGATGTACTTCTGGGAGTACATCGCCTCCAGAAACACAAAGTCAGAGTAAGGAGACCTCTCCAACACAACTCCTTGACCAGTGTTCAACAAATGGACCAAAGCATCAATGTACTGGCTGTATCTAGCAATGTACATCATGATCTGAAAGTTACCCGCCAAGCGGTGGCTTGGAGTCTGGTTGAAGTTGACATGGTCGAAGGTCCTGGTGTCCTCAGGTATCTGCGCATCGAACATACGGAGATCGCAACCATTTGGCCTTACATAGTGGATATCCATGTTTGCTTCAGGAAAATGTTTCATACCCAAGTCTTCGGCTAGGGCGGCCGCGAACTGGGTCTTGCCAGTAGCCACTGAGCCTTCAACCACGACCACTTTCGTGTTATCATCGAACCTATGAGTGGTACGGTCGCGAAGACTCCTCAACCAGGTATAGTCCTTAAACTCATAGTCGAAAGGTGCTGGTTTGTCGGGAGGACAGGGCATCGAGCTCCTAAGCACCTTGCCAGCGATGTTGCGGTTCTGCATAAACGTGCATGCCGCTATTTTACAGCCCTGGCTAGGACTGAGCACTTTTACAACACCAAGTTTTAGTAGCGTAGACATTTTGACTCGAGGTATCTTCTGTTGTACGATACCTAAAATAAGGAAGAAATAAGAAGGAGAAGGTCATCAATATTGTTAATTACAGATTTACAGCAGTATAATCACGGAATTCTTACCTCAAATCAACTCATAACAAAAATTAACCCTGTGACATAACCATTCAAAAGGGGAACGTTCAAATTTTTCGACGTTCGTAATTTTTCTGATTTTTTCACACAAATATTTTGAACGCACTTTTTGTAGTGATGTAATTAAAGTTACTAAATGATAGACTTGAGACGTATCTTTTGCTGGAACAGGAGCGCATTCCCTTTACTAGGTGTTTTTCTGGACTAGGCCGCACCTTACAAAGTACAACGAATATTTATATAATGAAAAATGGAAGACTTACAGCTTAAAAACTTAATAAAAAAGAAACAATAGTCAACAGGAAGCCAATTACAAGTCGTTGCGTGTAGAATTAGACTGGGAATTTATATGTGAGCATACAACAGCAATACGTAATACATTGTATTGTTTATGAGGTTACATATTTGTCTAAAACTATTTGGTTTAATTTATATATGTATATTTTCTATCATAGCGAAAATGTCATCTTTAGTAACATAAAATTGTAGCATAGCGCTTTTCAATGTCCACCCTCAAACATCAGTAACTTTTTAACCGACTTCACAAAAAGGAGGAGGTTCTCAATTCGTCTGTATGTTTTTTTTTTTTTTTTTTTTTTTTTTTTTTTTTTTTTTTTTTTTTTTTTTTTTTTTTTATGTGTGTTAGCTCATAACTTTTTTCTGGGTGAACCGATTTGGATGATTCTTTTTTTATTTGATAGGTGGTGCTTCACATGTGGTCCCATTTAAATTTGATCAAGGTCTGACCAGTAGTTTTTGAGTTATCCTTAATACTGCATATTTTTTCCACTTAGTTTATATGGATGATGTGCTAATAATTTCCTATCACTGTTACTTACACACCAAGTAGTGGTATACGAATTTGTGTGGGGTAGGTACCGCAACTAAAAAGTGAAAAATAAAAACTTTTTTACAAAAAAACAACCGACTTCCAAAAAAAACACTAAAAGACGTGAAAAATAACTTTAATTTCGGAAGTCGGTGGCCAAACACGAAAATACAAAACCAAAGGCACCGACTTCCGAAATTAAAGTTATTTTTCACGTCTTTTAGTGTTTTTTTTGGAAGTCGGTTGTTTTTTTAGCCCTAGCTTCTATAAGGGTTCAGACGAATGTTTAACCGCGCATACGCTTCGTTGTTTTTCCAATTCTTTTGGTAAATGAATTGTATTGGAATTGTACTGAATTGTTGTAAAGTATATATAATTATTGCATACAAATGATTGCCTATCATTTCAAATATAATTACACAAAAATCATGTAAAATAAATTAAATCCTATTTATAAACACACGTTTCGCAGAACCCTTATGGGGGCATGAAATTGTTGCGGGAATGGGGTGTTTGTTTTAGTGTATTGTGCTACTCTGAGCAAACCAAGTACGGACATATGGGTATCAAAAAAAAGCTTAGATAGTCTAGTTTAATAATTAATAGGTTTTATTGACACAAACTACAAACTAATGTACAAAATTTCAGTAAGAACAAATATTTTACGGAAATTCAACACATATTTTTAGTTTAACATTTTTTTACAGTTCTTTCGACTATGAAGTTGTATGGTAGTTTTAACACTTGTTGATTCTGTATGGTTTCAGCTACACACACGATTTTTTATTAGGGTATAAGTTCGGTAGTTTTCAAGTTATTACACTTTATGTTAGAAATGACCGGTGCGCGGTGCCGTGGCCGGGCGACTATAGTGACCTCGTCGTATGACACTCCTGCAGGCGTTTGACGTTTGCGTATGACACTCCTGCAGGCGTTTGACGTTTACGTTTGAGCGGATAATAGAATACACAAAAAGAAGCTAAGGCTTCGCTTGGGGTGAACTAATAGATGTAGCCTAGGTGGAATCGGAATGAAGCAGTGCCGGTAGTATACTGATAAATCAGTGTCTGACATGATAATACTCGTAGTTAGGGTTTTCAACTCAATGGTTTTCAACGATCGAGCTGCTGAAAATATAACCGCCCGCTGGTTACTTTGGGTTTGTTAATTAAAATTGAGAAAAGGTAATTTAAGTAATAAAAATGTAATTTTAAACCATTTTTTACCTGCCCAAGATACCCAAAGCAGAATTGCTCATGTTTCCTCTTAAAGACACAAAAAAAAATTGAGCCGTCACGGGACGCCTGGCAGATGTGAAACATACCATCGTATAGCTTGGCGACGCGTCGCCACAGCATGCGTCGCCACGCAAACAATCGGTTTTACCCGCGGGTATAGATGTTTCACATCAAAATTGTGAGCCGTCACGGGACGCCTGGCAGATGTGAAACATCGAAATCACATAGCGTGATGGGTAAAAGGGTAAAACGGGACCCTATTACTGAGACTCCGCTGTCCGTCTGTCACCAGGCTGTATCTCATGAACCGTGATAGTTAGACAGTTGAAATTTTCACAGATGATGTATTTCTGTTGCCGCTATAACAACAAATACAAAATAACAGAATATAATAAATATTTAAGGGTCTCCCATACAACAACCGTGTTTTTTTTGCCGTTTTTATAGATAATGGTATGGAACCCTTCGTGCGCGAGTCCGACTCCAACTTGACCGTTTTTTTTTGTAGTATTCTATTTCTTTTTCCCCGTGTTCCCGTGGCTGGGAAATCATCAAATGACCTCTCCCGCTCTGGGTGGAGCGGAAGGGCGTGTCAGACTCTTACTGACTAAAACCCACCCGTGTTCCTTCACTTGCCTGTGCGCCAGGGCCACGGTAACTCTTTCGAACAATCCGCGACCCCGGCAGGCATCGGCCCTATCGGACCCCTTCAATGATGCTGACATCTCTTTGAGGCGCGCGTGGGACACGACGCGCCGTCGACCCGGGCCTGGTCCTTACCGGACGGCGAGCTGCCCATTGCTCGCCGTCCGCAAGCCCGCGCCTACGGTGGCTGGGAGTCGGCAATTGACTCCCGACGCCCAGGGTGTCTCCTCCTGCGGCGACTAGGGGCGTGAGGGCGCAACGATTGCCGCACCCTCACGCGCTCCGCCTCCTCCTTCGCGAGCATTACTGCTTCACAGAAGGAGGTGACGGCTTCCCATTCCCTCTCACTCCGTACCATGGCCTGTACCAGGGCCGGACGCGAGAGATCGCCGCCGCCGATCGCCGCCACGGGGTACGGCGGTGCTCCACCCAAGCTGGGCAGACCTCCACCGTATGCTCCACCGTGTCCTCCGGTCGATCCACACACTGCCAACACCCGGGCGTTTCCTCCCGCCTTATCTGAAACAGGAACCTCCCGAAACAGCCATGTCCGGTGAGGACCTGCGTCAGGCGGAAGGTGAGGACGCCGTGGCGCCTCTCAAGCCACTCCTCAAAGAGGGGACTTACCGCCGCAATTGTGGCGTGCCCAGCGCTGGGTTGCGACAGTCGTACTCTCCATGCCGCCATGAGATCCCGCCGGAGCTCTGTCCGCTGTGCCGCGATTTCTCGCGGCAGCGGAGTAACGCCCCGGCGTTTCGCCTCCTCGCGCCACTCCCAAATGTGCGCGAGGACTTTTGCCTCCAGATCCCATGGCGGCAATCCGGCAAGGAGGCTCGCCGCCTCGCAGGAGACCGTGCGGTATCCTCGGACCAGCCGGATGGCCATGACCTTTTGGGACGCGTTCAACCGGCGTGCTGGTCGGAGCCTCAATGAACGCGCCCACAGTCTTCTGACGTCTGACGTTGACATTCTTAGAAAAATCTTTTTAATCTGTGCTTCCTAAAAGCCATGTGTGAATTTATTTTGCAACAAAATATCGTGAGTTATTCGTAATAAATAAACTTATCAACATGACTGACCAAAAAGAATTAAAGATGGACACAGCAAATATAAATGTGGACGAGTTTTTGCCTGCCAAGAACACAGTGAAGCTAAAAAATATAAAGCGAAGGGCTGTCTCGGAATCTGGCGATGTGATGGAAATTGAAGAACATAATGGTATCCAGGGAAAAGCTAAACACAGTCGGTCAAAGGCGAAGAAAAAGAAGAGTGCTGAGCCAAACGAATCTAAAGAGAATATGAGAAAGATTGCAGTCCCATCTCACAGGTATATAACCTCAAAATTAAATAAATAAATAAATAATTAAATACCACCAACTTCCACTTGGAGATCGCTGATTGCGATAAGTCTACCTATTAATTTCACCCTTTTAATCAAGCTGAAATGTATTTTCTTTCTTTGGTGTGTAATATAGAGAAATGCCTTAATCCCATAATCTTCATATCAAAGGTTTTTGGTTGTTTATAATTCTCAAGATATATATTTTTTGATTTCCATGATTTAAAAGCTAACTGTCTTAAAGTAATATTAATAAAATATTTAAGTTAAAAAAAGGAGGGGAAAGAATCATAGGGCATCAAAAATTCCTCTGCATCGCTGTCAATAGGAAAACTGCCCAAAAGGCTAGCAGCATTGCCGCATTGAATGGCGATGCTAATTCTTTGGTCTATAAATAGGCCAGCCGTCTCATAATCTTATTTTTATGGTATTTTATATTTTAATTCTTCATGGATTAATATTATATCCAGTCTACATGATACACATTTTATTACAGATACACACCCCTCAAGGAGAATTGGTTAAAGATCTTCACTCCAATAGTGGAACATTTATTACTACAAGTCAGATTCAACACGAAAACACGTAATGTGGAGATAAAGGTTGGCCCAGAAACTAAAGACATTGCCAACCTACAGAAAGCTGCTGATTTTGTTAAGGTAAATACATAAAATCAATTATAGTCTGTTCCGAAAGTATCTGATGAAAGTGTAAACAAACCCTGTTCTGGTTGAATTCAAACACAATCACTTACTAAAGAATAACAATAATTAGTAACAAATTCATCTGTATTCAATAGGTTTACAATTTATATCTCACTACTTTTTCAAACAATTTGAATAGCATTTAAAATTAGAATTTCGGGTTTAAGTATTCAAATAATCAAAACAAAGCACTCAATTTGTAAATGGAACTACAAATTGACATCTACAGGTATGTTGTCAGATCCATTTGTTTATATTTTCATCAGTTACTTTTTGAAGAGACCTTAGGTACCATAATAGTGTTATTCTTGACTATGGTGCACCGTTGAAACTGTGTATCATGCCACTAAGTTATAGCTATACAGGGTTATTGGTAAAACACCAGCAACCTCTTAAGGGGTCAATGTATGCATCATTATAAACAACTTTTACTATGGACCAAACATTTATGTTCGCATAACACGTCAAAACATAGGGAACAGCTGATATTTTTTTCGCGATTTCTGGTTTGGACCATAGTAAAAGTTGTTTAAAATGATGAATACAATGACCCCCTAAGAGGTTGCTGGTGTTTTACCAATAACCCTGCATACAAGATTTTGAAGAATGCACAGCATTGAACTAGAACTAGTTTTGTGGAATTGCGGGAATTGTAACCGGGATACTGTAGACTAGTTAATATAGCTTGGCCGATACCGCTGTACCGCGACTATGGTATGTGCGCGGCGAGACGGGGTGGCAGTGCAGGCCACTCATTCGTCAACACTCACGGCGTCGCGCCCCCCGCCTCGCCGCGCATATCTAAGGCGCGGTACAGCGGTATCGGTCAGGCTATACTCTAAAGCAGCGGTCGGCAACCTTTTGGCAGGCAAGGGCCACAAGGTGGCAAAATAAACTCAAGGCGGGCCGCACTTGTGATATTACCCCTAGAAGCTCAATGTACCTACGTATAATTGGTCATATCCCATAGAAAAAATTAAAATTCTATTAAAATTGTTAAAACATACGGAATTTAATTCGTACACGTAATACTTACATTATGTTTATATTTTGGGGTCTATAGCTAGAAAAATAAACACCGAATAATAGAAATAAAAACTACAAAGTAACTACTAACAAGTAACTGATTTTATACAAATTTCAGTGTGATGTCTGTGGATGCATTTGGGAGGCTATTTCTTGTATGTTAGCTGTCATATTTGCAGTTGCAATTCGTAGAATGGCTCTCAAATGCTCATCTGTGAGACGAGAAGCTTATTTATTTTTTCTATAATTGACAATTGAATAAGTTTGTTCGCATAAATACGTGCTACCAAAAATTATAATGAACAGCTGAGCAAACCTATTCAACTCGTCAAAATCAGATGACAAGCTGCCATAAAGTTTAACAAGATCATTGATTTCATAGCTTAGGATAGCTTTTGAGAGCATCATTAGATTGGAGATCAATCACGTTCATTTGTAAATGACTCTGTACTTCCTCAATATCACACGAAAAAGGGCTTGTTTATCTTCAGTTTGCTTGAAACTTTTTCAAAATCATCAAATCTGTCGCTGAATTGAGTTTGCAGTTGTATTAGAATATGCTTCATTTTATCAAAATATTTACAAAACATTCACGGGCCGCAAGTAAACGTCCGTGGGCCGCGTGTTGCCAACCCCTGGTCTAAAGCATACGGGTTATAATTCCCGCATTTTCGCATATTATTGTGAAAGTAAATCTGTCTGATTTCTTTTCAGTAAGACAGAGTTACTTTCACATATTTTATATTCCATAAGTTTTCCTGTATTATATTTTATTTTTTGATTTCCAGGCTTTCATCTATGGCTTCGAAGTCGACGATGCGCTCGCTCTCCTCCGACTAGACGACTTGTTTGTTGAATCATTTGAAGTCAAAGATGTTAAAACTTTAAATGGCGACCATTTAAGTCGTGCCATTGGCCGCCTGGCCGGAAAAGCTGGTCGAACAAAATTCACCATAGAGAATGTTACCAAAACCAGAATAGTGTTGGCGGACTCGAAAGTTCACATTCTTGGCAGTTACCAGAACATAGCGCTGGCAAGAAGAGCTATATGCAACCTTATTATGGGTTCCCCTCCATCTAAAGTGTATGGCAACCTCAGAAATGTTGCCAATAGGGTTGCAGAGAGATTTTAGTTTAAATAAAAGTTATATTTATAAATAATGTTTTATTTATTTTACTTCATTATCTTTACATCTTACAGCTAGAAGATTATTACACAAATATGATTTATGGAATGTGAAGTGATTCACTAAATTAATTATATTTGATAACATAGTAAGATACTGTGAAAGCATGATAAAACTAATAACTTACAAACATAACACACAAATATCTATTATTTCATACATACATTAGGCAGAAACTACAGAACCCGAACCGTACATACTCCGTTCGCCTCATTTACGTTCATACATCTGGTCATACACGCACGCCGGTTGCGAGTACTACACTGACTTTTCTGAAGAACGTAATCAATAAGGTGATAAATCTATTATTTTATTTCGTTTATCAAGATCATATAAATTGGGCTGATTTAATAATTTTAAAGTTTTTGCCTTTTGACGCCAGCAGCTAGGCTAACATGTACATAGCGACAAGATAATGCCATTGCATTATCTCGTGCATGAGTATTACTATGCGTTAACAGTCATGTCTCGTTTCAACCCGACTAATACGACGACAAATTTTTCTCGCGCACGCTGTCGCTGTTAATATGGCGGGTACAGATTGGTGAAATGTAACATGTCACAACACAACTGTTGTGCTGAAAGGATTCAGTTATTTTACCTCTGACAGCAGCAACTCCACAACAACCTTATTGTAACGAACATTTAGAACACTGTGATTTTGACAGACAAGTCTGTGGTAGCAACCCAATAGCAACCATAAAGTAACGAACATAAAGATTACTGTGATTTTGACAAACTTGTCAGTGGCAGCAACCCAACAGTAACCTTATTGTAACGAACAAAAAGATGAGTGATTTTGACAGACTAGTCAGTGGCAACAACCCAATAGCAACCTTATTGTAACGAGAATAGAGATCACTGATTTTGACAGACTTGTCAGTGGCAGCAACCCAACAGTAACCTTATTGTAACGAACATAAAGATCACTGATTTTGACAGACTAGTCAGTAGCAACAACCCAACAGTAACCTTATTGTAACGAACATAAAGATCAGTGATTTTAACAGACTAGTCAGTGGCAACAACCCAATAGCAACCTTATTGTAACGAGAATAGAGATCACTGTGATTTTGATAGACAAGTCTGTGGTAGCAACCCAACAGTAACCTTATTGTAACGAACATAAAGATTACTGATTTTGACAGGCTAGTCAGTGGCGACAACCCAATAGCAACCTTATTGTAACGAGAATAGAGATCACTGTGATTTCGACAGTGATACAAAATCAGAGGTAAAATAACTGGAAGGACTGTAGGCGAATTTGTTTCAACATGTGTTACATGACATGTTACGTTTCACGAATCTGTGACCACCAATAAGTCCACTTACGCACGGACGTGAATATATCGCGGCGGGTTTTTTTCGCGCAATGGATCTTCAACGCACTGCTTAGCGCCGACAGTTGAAAATCCAACAGCGTGTTTTTTCGATGCGCTGGGATGCACTCTGTTGGATTCTCAATGCCCGGTTCAACACCGAGAGTTGAAAATCCAGTGCGCGATAAAATCCCGCCGCGATATTTTTACGTCCGTGCCAACGTGGTCTAAGGCACCTGTCTCAATGCCCACGAGGAAGCGACTATTAATAAACGATTTTCTAAATCAAGAAACGTACAAAAGATTGTAGGTCCCGTGTGAGTAAAAGAGATACATATATTACTAGTTGATCGCTGACTGTTCACACCGCCGCCGAGTACTCGTTTGTCGCAGCGACAAGTGCTATCAAAGAGAGTACTCGCTCAGTGACGCTCGCTTGGCGGGCAGACCACTTGCTGCTCGTTGTTCGCTAACTCGTTGCTAGTTGCTAGCTCAACTCACTTCTCGTGAATTGCCGGTGGTGGGTCAGGTGCTTAAGAAATCAATTAATCGATTAGAGCAATATTTTGTACTTAAAATGTCTGGGTACTCTCGAGAGCACGAGGCGCGCGTCGTAGCTCAGCGAGGCGAATGTCCAGGGCTCGGCGGCGCTCCACTCCGCACAGTACACCGAGTCTTCGTGCTGCTCGTACGATTGGAGGACACCGTCTTCCAAACTAGAAAATAATAATAATAATAATATTTATTTTCACAGACAAAATATTGTAGTTCATGATAATAGCACAGTTTTACAAAATAAGTACAATATGGCCGATGAGTCCTGGCCGGTCCGAACTTTGCGCAGGAGTGAGAGAAGATACGTGAAAGTTCGGAGAGTCTATGTTCAGACCGGCCATGATTCATCGGCCGTATTGTACTATGTCTACCAGGGGCGCAGACTCCGTGGGGGCTCGGGGGCTCCCGAACATCAAAACTGATCAGTCCATCGGCTTTATCCGATCTCTTTAAAATCACGTCACATCGTTAGCCCTTATCGTTACCTTTTAAACCGGGGTGCTAATATTGCGGAGGTCGCTTCGCTCGCTCTTGTATCGTGGATTTTCTTCAATCCATATTTTATGAATTAATGAACTAGTAAGTTCTTAAGGGCGAAGACAGTGCCTGTCTGTTCGCTGAGCATGAGTTTAACTGGTCGGATTTTGATGCGATTTTAGGGATTAAGCAGGCCATGGAAAAAAGAACCCTAAGTCGGGCATGAGAGCACCCACAAGGTTTTTTAAAAGTCAGCGCCCCTGATGTCTACCATCGTGTGGGTGAGAACTGCTCTCCTCGCTAGGTTATAATAAGTTGTGTAGATGAGGAACAGTCTGATCCCCTAAAGTGCCTAAAGTATAATGACGTAAAGTTGACGAGTTTTTGATGTTACGTTACAATTTCGGAGTATTGAGTTTTACAATTTCATGTTAAGACAAATTAGGCAGAAACTACAGAACACCATCAGCTCCGATCCTAACATACTCCTTTTGCTTCGTTTACGTTTATACGTCTGCATGTGTAGCATGGCCACTATAGAAACGGAAGACAATATGACAGATTGTACAAAGATTTCTATGGGGCGAAGTCAAAATTCAAGAAAAGAATGACTTTTTGTTAAGAAAGTGATTTGTTTTCTCTTCGCAGAGCAGAGATAGAAGTGGTCATGCTACGCATGCAGCAGGCTTAGCACAAGCACCGTCTTGTCGACGGAAGAATAGACAAAAATGACGTTTCGTGAAGACAGTACGACGGCAGCAAAGTAGAAAGAGTCAACTGCACTTTTTACGAAATTCAGTAATTTATTCACGTTTATCTTTTCTTTTGCTTATATCTCGAAAATGGTGTGTCCTAACGCAAAAATAATGAAAATTTCGACCCCCTTTATGAAACCCTTATACCACTAAAACTCAACATGAGGTAATCATTTTTCACATTTTCCATACAACACAACACAACAGTGACAATTTCCTTTTTTCCTTTCCATTTTTATACTTTGTGGCCGTCGAGTAAAAAGTTTTGTACCGTCTTTAGCATGGCGATTAAAAATCAAATTGTCTTCATTACCTTAGACAACTGTCTTCTGGAATAGTGTACATTAAAAAGGACCTAGACAACGATTGGCAGAAACGGAAGACAAAATGACAGATTTTAGAAGGATTTTTACGGTGCGATCTCAAAAATAGAGAAACGAAATGTCACTTTGTATGGGAATAGCCGTCTCTATTCTTCGAAGAGATAGATAGCGTCATGCTAAGCCCGCTGGTTATGACACGCACGCCAGTTGAGAAAATAAAGTCTGAAAACCTTAAGGCGCTTCCCCGACCAAACGACCTTGAGCGTTCGGTCCTTCTCTGTTCCGTCGCTGAGTCTCGCTCTGTCTCGCTCCCTGCGCACGCTCATTTATTCACAAAAAAATTGAAATTATTTTAATAAAAAAAGACAAGCGATGTTTTGAAATAAAATAAAACGTGAATTATTTAGATTTTTTAATTATCTATCCAATAGTGTAATCCGCAAATTAATAGAACGTCACCTTTAGCAAAAGATGCATGCAATCAATCATTTTTGTCACTTTTTTACAAGGAGATTTTAAATGTATTTATAACACATAAAAACAAATAAGAACGTGCAATGTGATGATAGAATATCGAACATTAAAAATGTGCTTTTAGATGTAGTTTATTACCCATAGTGAATAAGTTAATAGCCTCTGAATAACGCATTATGGCAAGGTTTTGGTCGGGGTACCGCCTTAACGTGTTGATGCTCCTTCGGATTAATGTAAGTTTGTATATTTTAAACTTTATTTCAACTAACGCTGGGTTGATATTTGTTTGCCAGTGCATCTTAAGGGGTGTCTACACTCACACTTGTGTCACCCGCTTGCCGTCGTCGTCGACGTCGCAGCACACGCTGGCGGCGGCCGTGAGGAGGGCGCGCGCGTCTGAGCTGCCTGTCAGCAGAAGTTGCTCGTGGTATGTATTGTAACGTACTGTCCATACCCTGAAATATTACACCATTTAATTAAGGCCTCCTAACTCCTCCCCCTCCTCTTCTCCTAGGTCTTTCTGATCCTCTAAAAACTATTTGGACTTCTATTTCAATAAATGAGCCCCATTTAAGTTTTTGGCTCTTTGTCACAGTTGGTCGTAGTAGGCTAGGATACCCCTCGACCGAACGAGTTAGGTTACAACTGTGATCAGCCACGCGCGAGACGAATTGGTCGCAGTAACTAATTTAGGGCACCCTGACGAAACTGGTAGGGACACGGTATCGAATAGAAAGTATCGATACTGTACTCATTAGTATCGAAAAAAAAACGTACTCTTGTAAGTATCGATAATTTATAGTATCGAGTACTTTTCTTAGGGCCTAATGCGCATACAGCATAGGTCAATATCAGTCAGTAAATAACGTCAGTTTAACTGCAGTAGGGCAGCACATGAAAAAACAATTGGTACACAAATTTAATACAATAATAGAAAAAGACAACAATGACTTCAAATATAAAAAATATAGAAACAAAATTAAATTATTCGATACGATACCTGCCAAAAAGTACTCATTGAGTGAAAGTATCGAGTACAAAAGTATCAGTGTCAAATGGAAATGTACTCGATACCACAAAGTATCGATACTTTTTTCGTGTCCCTACAAATTGGCCTAACCTATTTGGTGAGGGTGCCCTAGATTAGTTACTTTATACGTTAGGTTACCTTACATATAAACGAAAAGTAGCTTATGTGCGTCTCCAGGTCCCAGGCTTGTTCAGTGGTTTAGGCGTAAAAAGGCGAATTTATAATGTTAGGATGGAAGTGCATCTCTTTATTCAGTATTCATTTAAATTTTCTACTTATAAAAAAAAAACCTCATAAGGTCCGGACAAATGACAAGTCCGGACGGGGGCCAAAAAGCCAGACATGTCCGGATAGATGCTAACCCTAATCGTGTGGGCGTTTGACAACAAAGTATGTAAGGGTGTCTACATATCAAAACCACCGGCCGATGGGGCTCAGCCGGGCTCATTTTATAAACAAAAGTTGGCCGACTTGCAACGTTCTTCACTGCCGGGTTAACCCTTATACGGCGGTTTTGGTGTGTAGACTCGTTAAGGTGAATCCTCCCACCAAATTCACATTGTCTTTGGTTTTTTTTGCAAATTAAATCTCTGTTTTACGTCGTATGTTGATTACAATGCGATTCGCGACTGCAGGAATGATATATTTACTTAAAAATAATAATATAAAAAAAAAATGTTCACCTAATTCTTAGGTGATACAAATTTCCAAAGATGGACGATTGATATGAAATTGATGATTATTATTCAGTAAATGTATCATTCCTACAGTCGCGAATCGCATTTTAATCAACATACGACGTAAAACAGAATCGCAATTTGGAAAAAAACCAAAGAAAATTTGAATTTGGCGGGCTACAGCTGAGAATTCACCTTATGAGTTAAGGGTATCTTCGCGAGGGTGTTAGGGCATGGTAACTCACCAATGCGAATGATCCGTCCTGCTAAATATAGGCTCCTTCCCATTCCTGTAGTCCCATATGTTAAGTGCGGCGTCGTCGCCCGCGCTTGCTAAGTGGAACTGCCTGCAATCAAGTAACTGACATGATTAAGGGCTGATTTTCTGCCAACAAAAGGTTTTTACAAGGCAGATGTGAGTGGAAACGCAAGGAGGGAACGCCCTAGGACATAATAGTGACCTTATTGGTGATGTTCTTAAGAAAGGTCAGGTGAAAGGTTAATCTAGAAGGTTTTTGTGTAAATATATTATTATTAAACTTAAATACAATTAAGAAATCTCGATGTTTTGTCAAGTCGTATAACCGTGCGAAGCAGGGGCGGGTCGCCAGTTTATTATAGATTTGGTTAACTCTTAAAAATTGTACTCATAATAGTCACCTGTTAGGGTCGAAAACCTGGTGTCTGGCTAGTTGGGTATGGGCGTTGTCTATGGTCCACGACGCGCGACGGCTTGCGGTTCTGTCGTAATACTATGTGCAAATGAAGACACTATCATAGTGCAAGTGATGGCACTATAATAGTTCACATAATAGTCACTTGCGATGAAGTCCAGGTTTCTGGCTAATTGGGTGTGCGCGTTGTCTATGCCCTACAAGGGTTAGTGTCGTAGCACTACGTGCAAGTGATGGCACTATCATAGTGCAAGTGATGGCACTATAATAGTGCACATAATAGTCACCTGTTAGGGTTGAAGTCCAGGTCTCTGGCTAGTTAGGTGTGCGCGTTGTCTATGCTCCACGAAGGTTAGTGTCGTAGCACTACGTGCAAGTGATGGCACTATAATAGTCACCTGTTAGCGTTGAAGTCCAGGTCTCTGGCTAGTTAGGTGTGCGCCTTGTCTATGTTTCACGAAGGTTAGTGTCGTAGCACTACGTGCAAGTGATGGCACTATCATAGTGCAACTGATGGCACTATAATAGTGCACATAATAGTTACCTGTTAGGGTTGAAGTCCAGGTCTCTGGCTAGTTGGGTGTGCGCGTTGTCTATGCTCCATGAAGGCTTGGTGCAGTCCGAACGAGTGTCGTAGCATTTTATGTGCATGTCCTGTAGTACTGCAAACTGTTGACAGATTCAATATTTTAAGCCAGTGCTAGATTTAGCCTTACGTTTAATGGCGGAAGAGGTGGTTATTAAAATTTTACGGTTGTGCCTGTGCAAAATTGGAACACATATTTATGGTAGTTTCCACTTTACCATCCGGCCTTGCAGTCTTCAAAGAACAGTTCTAACTTAAGATATGTTAGGCTTTAATAATATATACCTACAAGTTCATATTAAATTAACTGGCGAAACTTCACATACACATCGTGATGGGCATCGATATCTAAATATGATTATGATTGATATGAGAAAAATGATTTTCTAAACACATAATTTCAAATTACTACACCACCAGCGGCCGTTGACCCCGTCAGTTTTATTTGCTTGAAATGATCAATTTAGGAAATCAGCATGAGGTCCTGGATTTGATTCCCAAGTCGAGAAAAATGTTTTTCGGTTTTTCCATTAAGAATGTCTAAATACAGCCCAGAGTCTGGATTTGTGGCCGGTTGATGGCCATCCTTTGGACTCGCCGGCGGATAGTACACCCACATTTCGCTATTTATGTATTATTATACTTACATAAATAGCGAAATGTGGGTGTACTATAGGTACATCTCTGCCCAACCCTTCGGGGATTACAGGCGTGATATTATGTTATTTTTTAATAAGTACGTGCATAGAATAATAAAATCAAAACGTATTGTCTTGGTTTCGTTTTGACGATAGTCACTTTCAATTTCCATAAATCTAGTGTTTTTTTTTTACTCAGATTTATGTGTTTACATGGGTATTATTATTTATATTATGCTACAAGCAAAATTATACTTAACTTTTAACAAAAAAAAAAAATGTACTATGTTTTGTTAGTGTTTTTGTGTTTTTAATTTTAATAAAGTTGTAAGTCTTGATTTTTTTTTTCTCTAATTTGATTGTAGCTTAGTTTATTGGTTTAAGTTCTTAGCTGTCGCATTAGGGTAAACCCTGTAATGAAAGTTTAAGCAGTTATAAATAAATAAATAAAGTTTGACACGAAGAACATTTACCTGCGTATGTCCCTGGTGCGGGTTCCACTTCCCGCCGGTGAACTTAAGGCGCGCGGAAGCGGCGGCGCGGCTGAGGGAGGCGCCGGTCGTGACGTCATGCACGCGGACGCCGCCCTCGCACACCACGCCCACCCGGCCACTGTCCGTGGGGTGCCATTCTGCACAACGTATCTCTTCTTCGGGCTTCTAAATAATTGTTGATCGAAGATGGGTCATTTAAAACAATTAACTTTGAAAGGCAGACTATTAAAAATTGTTTTCTAGTCAGCAATGTGGGGTGATTTCACCAAATAAGCTGAATGCCACTTACTAGGCACACTTAGGCGCGGGCCACACCATAGGGACGTGAGTCGAGGATGGGACGCAGACGCAGCGTCCCTTTCATTTATCTTCATTATTACAAGAGTATTAATAACATTATACAAATGTATTAACACGATCTGACACAAAACATAGAGAATGGACAAGACGCAGGCGCGTCGCTTTTCCATCTGCATACTATTGCCGCGTCTGCGTCCCGTCCTTGTCTCACGTCCCTTCTGTGTGGCCCGCGCTTTAGGCCCCTCTTGTACTTCAAATGGCTAAATACGCTAAGCATATTAAAAACATCATTCTTTCCTGTCTCTGTTCTCTTCAAACGATTCTCAGAAATAAACATATTCGTTTAGCGCTACTGCAGTGTAATTCTTTTCGAAGCTTAAGCACTTATTTTCAGACTACTTGCGTAGTATGACGGGGTCTGGGGGGGGGGGGGGGGGGAGTAGTCGGGAGTTTCTTTAATTTTATTCTGACAGTTTTTATCTTCCCCAGTAAAATAACATATTGTAATCACGAGCTTTAAGGCTCCCGCAGACAGGAGCGACGCGACAGCGCAACACAAAGGCGCCTTTGCGTCGCGTCTGTTTGTAGGAGCACTGTATGGCAACGACACTGACCTCTGGTTTGATAGTTAGTAGAAGCTCCATATCCTCTGCATTCCTGCCTTGTATCGCGCTCAAGTCATCCAGGTCTTTCGGTATTACCTGCCAAATACGATGCAAGAGATATTAAACACCTGGGTCCTGGCTTCGTTTCCCAAGTCGGGCAAAGTGTTATTGGGTTTTTCTATCAGAAATTTCTCAGTAGCAGCCCGGGGTCTGGATTTGTGCCTGGTTGATGGCAATAAGCTCGCCCCCTATTACATGGGACTTACCTACACATAACTGGCGAAATGTGGGTGTGCTATGTGGAGGTACACCTCTGCCTGACCCTTCGGGGAAAACAGGCGTCATGAAATGTAATATTAGATATTAAACACTATGATTACTTGGGAGGGCTGTGAAAGATTGCAGCGATCGGATTGACCTCCATTTTGACAGTTTAGACAATTTTTATAAGTATCTCCCCAGACATTGAGTTTCTTATCCCTTCGTTATCTCACTGGGTGGGTGAATTTAGCCTAAATATTACTTATTTTTTGTATTACTTAGTTTTGTTTACTTTTTGTTTGTTTTGATTTTGTTTTAATAAATTTATTAAGTGCAACTTTATAGTATAGTCTTTTTTTTTCTATTTTCTTTTTTGTAAGTTACAATAACGTTTCGTGTGCATGCAGAGTATATTTTGTTGGCACAAAATAAACTCGGGCCAGGAAAAAAAAAAATTAAAGCCGTGGCAGGTAAGAGGTGACCTGTCTGTGTATTTAATTTTTGAATATTTTTTTTTTAACTATTTTTATCGCGGGCACTTTCGACGTACACGCCTTTCTACATCGTTCTCGCATGTATAATTTCAACATGAATAATGCAACCAATATTTAGTAACAATATTTTGATTTCAAAGAGTGTCCATGGGGTTTCTTGTCCGTTCTTCTCCATAGGAACCTACTACACTTCGGAATGGGCAACCAGCTTCATCTTTCTGATTGACCAACCCCTTGATAATTCAAATGTGCCTGTAATTGGTTTAATTGAAATAAGTTCTTTAAGTTTATGTTTGGTAAATGTCTTACCTCAACCGTAGGAAGCCTGAATAATGAGACTCCCATAGTGCACTGTGACGTAGCAGGGTCATAGGAGTTGTGTGTTGTGAGGAGCGTTGCAGCATCGTGTGGGGAGCAACGCAGGTGCCACACCTCGCCAATGTCATGCTTGAACACCTGAAAAAAAAAACATTTCCTTCTGATATTACATCCATATTGTTGTTAGTAGCAATTTTTCAGCTATGTTAGTAAGCACATAATTATAGAAAAAACCGGCCAAGTGCGAGTCGTACTCGCACATGATGAGTTCCGTACCACAAGGCAAAAAACGCAGAAAAAATCACGTTTCTTGTCTGGAGACCCGCTTAAATTTTTAACTTAATTTACTTTTGATGTTATATAAATTGTTCTCTGTGTTATATTTCTTGATAAAGCAATAATAGAAATACACACTGTCAAAATTTCAACTGTCTACCTATGACGGTTCATGAGTTACAGCCCGCTGACAGAGAGACGGACGGACAGCGGAAGCTTAGTACAGGTTCCGTTGGCACCCTCTGGGTACGGAACCCTAAAAACACAAAATTTACAGAGATAAACATTTCTCTTAATAGCACCTATGACCAAGTCTATCCAATGCTTTAGTATAGGGCTGTCTGAACGCTCTGCAAACGGTTTTAGAATGCTGTGCTGTTGTCACTACCGCGCACTCTCGTTAGAAGTGACGCTACCTTGTTTGGCCTGATGGCGGGAAATGCATTTTTTTTCTTTTTTAGAGTATCACAGTTGGTGATACTTTATTCACATTACAATCAAGCCCATTAGCTAATAAGTAATTTAAATATCACGTAGGTAACAAGAGAATTAAGAAATCGTCCAATAACCTCTTTCTTATTCATTTTATGTTATGGGATAGACACTTGATTATCGTGTTCTTTATCTATATACATAAAAATGAATCCCTATTTCCCTTGGTCACGCCATCACGCGTGAACGGCTGGACCGATTTCACTTTCTTTTTTTTTTTGTTGTGTTCATTATTGTCAAAAAAATCTTGTGAAATAAAAAAACAAGGAAGTTGATCGGAACGTTACAAAATTTAAGAAAACTTAACGCCAATATTAATTTTACCTATCTGTCAGTTGTTTGAAATAACTGTCAGCGATTGACAGAATGCGCGCTGCAAATATCGTTTAACACAGATGGATCGGTTGATAAATGAGTCGATAGTTTTAGTAATAGTCAAAACTAAAACTAAACGACGTATGACATTCATAGTTAAGACACGGACAACGTCTGTCGGGTCAATTTGTATAAAATAAATTTATTTGAGGTTCTTTTTTTTCTTTCTTTTTTTACCAATAATGGGCTTTTAACTATACGGCTAATTAATTTATTCTTCTTGATTTATTTTGCAATAATCCAGTCAGTTTTCAGGCTGAGATCTATATACGTTATTTAGCGTCAAGTCAAAGCATGTGTTATGTAACATTTATTATTATTATAATTTAATAATGCAACCGGCAGGTGGACTAGTTATGTGATGAACCTTATTTTTTTATTAGTTAGTTTTTTTTTGTATATTCATTTAATTATATTAGTTTATTTATCTTTAACAAGCAACGACGACGTTCCGTGAGTATTCCTTCTCTTGCTGACAGTCTTACAGCACAGTTTTCGGATGTTACCAACAATTTGACGCCCAGAGCATTCCGCCTCATTTCCACGATATACTGGCAACCTTTGACTGTAAATACGTACAATGACGAACTTGCTATTATTATTTCCTAGTTATGGCTTAAACCTTGTCTCCCTTCAACTAGTTACTCTCTTCCCGGCTTCCAGCTTATAAGAAACGACTGGGCATTTGGTACTGGTGGTGGTGTAGCCATATATCTTTGCGCACATATTCTCTATTGTCTATGTGTCAGCGCAGCCACCGCCATCAAATGCTGGTGAACATCTCTTTCTTGAAGTCGGATTACACCATTCAAAATTACTTCTTGGCATCTACTACTGTCCCTCTTTACGCATTAATTTCTTTTCATCTTTTGAAAATCTATTAGACATGCTGATCTCTTCTTACAGTCATAGTATAATCATGGGTGACTTTAATACTCGTCTTCTGAAAAAAGACTATCGCTCTTCTTTTCTGACTAATATTTCGGCTCCTAGTAATCTTTCCATTTTTCCGCTAAGTACCACTCACCATTTACCTAACTCTACTCCTTCATTTCTTGACTTGATTTTTGTTTCCTCTCCTGATCGCGTTGCTAAGCATGGCCAATGCTCAGCCGATGCCTTTTCCTAACACAACCTGATTTTTCTTTCATTCAAAATTCATAATTTATTCTTACATATTTTTATTTGAACTGCATTTTTTTTTTTTTATTACGCAATAACTAACACTTCCTATATCAGTTACCCACAGTAACGAGAGAGACATACCTTCTCCGTAATATATTGGCACATCTACGTTTTTCACATTTTTTGTTTCTGACCAATGAGCCGCTGTTTTAGCGCCATGCGGGAGGAAACTTCAATAATGGTATAATGAGACAAAGACCTCTCTCGATGAATACTGAAACTACCGCTGTGCCGTTTTGCCACTTTGTAGATTATGCACTTTTAAACACTTATGCCATATAAACTCAATTTCGCATTTTTTGCAGATGTGCCAATATATTACTAGGTGAGCGATATGGTTATTAACCTAACCTAACCTACCCAAAATATTGTGACAAAAATACTTCATCAGCTTAAAGTTTCTTAGAAAAAAAGAAATTAGTATAACATATTGATATCTTACTTTAGTATGTAAAGCCCCAGTATCTTCTTCTAACTCCACAACGTGTATCTGATTAGAGCTGGGCTTCAGGCTTTGAGTTCCTATAAGGAATCTGATAGCATCACTCTCTCCATATTGTGGTGATAAAGCTCTGGTCTGAAAAATAAAGAATATAAGAATAAATATATTTCATCATTCATCATTTTCCTGCCCTTGTTCTAAATTATTTGTGGTCAGCGCAATGTGTCTTTTTCATCCATAATTCCCTTTTAATCGTCAACTCGGGCGTCACCCCATTTCTATTCATTTACCATCTTTCACGCACTCCTTCCATTGTTTCTTTAGTATTGCCATCCACATTCATACTCAAAACTTTCCTCACAATATTTTCCTTATCCTCTGCATCATATGACCATACCATGACAATAAATATAATATATCAGAATTATTATATCTGTGAGTGTCGTTTGCGGTCTTTACAACAACCATGCTTGGTACTTAAATAGTCAAGCATCGCTAACAAGATACAATTAATTATCTATTGTTATGGCCCTCTAGCGGTCCACCTCGGGCCTGACTAGTTAATAAATATCATCTGATGCATTGCCAATGTTGCTATCTTAGAGATAAAGCTGATTTCTCATCTATACTAATATTATAAAGAGGTGAAATTTGTGAATTTGTATGTAGGGGTGTAACCTTTGGCACTAGGTGCTGATCCGATTCCGAAAATTCTTTTATAAATGGGAAGCTACCGTATTGCTAAGCCGAGCTAAGTTATTGCCGAGTGTCATTGGATATGTTTTATGTGACAAGTGACAAGACATTTCACGCAGACGAAGTCGCGGGCCAAAGCTGGTGTTTTTATAATTACACAGACACACATTGCTTTCAAACAGGATGTCTTCTTAAATCCTAGTTATGATTTTGCCACCAGTGTTAATTGTACAAAGATTTTTAGATTAAAAAGTAGGCAATTTGGGCTTTTTGTAGTTATAGTGTTCTCAAAGCAATAGCAATAATTTTTAGGTTTAAAAGGTTTTTATTTATCTTATAAATAGATTCTTTTCATTTCGAGAATATGAGAACATTGTAGGCACTGTAGACTGAAGATTTGTTGACCATTTGGTGAAGTACCTGGTAGGCTGGTATTTGTTGACAGGCCTACACTGTCCTTCCATACCCATTAACACTGTAATTTGGAAATAATGTAAAAGTCAATTATTTGTAAAAGAATAACTGTGGAGTTTCTTGGCGACTCTTTGCCATAGGAAGCGACCAATTGGAATCGTGTACCTAGATTTTGATGTTTCATAAGTACCCATGTAGGTTCAAGTGAAATAGAATAGTTTTGATTATGATTTTGAAAAAGCTGATGGAATTTGAATTAAACAAAAGAGGTTAGACTTTGATTTGTTTAAATTCGAGATAATGTGGAGTGTATATGGCACCTCAGATTTACTAAGCGAGAAACCATAAGTTCTAAAAACTAACGAATTAACGTAACATGCAAGCAGCTATGTAGGTATATGATGACCATTTCGTCGACATAGGTAATTGTAAATAGGGTACCTGGTGCTCTAAGCCATATATTATGGAGTTTCCTTCTTCCATTTCAGCCCTATTTTTAGTTTTCTCTTAAATAAAATGTTTATTTACACCAGCACAACATTTCGATTTTGATCCAGCGTGTTCGTCCTATATTATTTTTACTATTGCGGTATCTCTTTTTATTTTCACTAAATAATGATCTGAAAAAAGGAGTAAGACTATAATTACGCTCTATAATCACGCGCTATAATCTTAATTAAAAAGGAACAAAAAATTAAATGAAATTACTTATTTACGTGTTTACGTTACTTTTTGACACTAATGACGGCAAAGGTTTTTTTAGCTGTCACAGTTTAAGTATTAGTCTTTTTAACTCATTCATTGATAGTATCCTTAAAGTCGAGAAACCTCCACTACTAATTAAAGTGTCTTCGTTTTTCGTAGAAATCGGTAACAAAGAGATACACGAGTAATTATTTGTCTATTGCAAACTACAATAAACCTGTCAATGGCCCGTCGAAATCCACCGCTGAGGTCAGGGCCCTAGAAGGCCATAAGCTCATTCTGGTTCGTTGGAAAATTTGGGAATACTGATGCGAGCCGTTGCACTTTATCCCAACCTATTCGGGTGATAAGGCGAATAGCCAGTATACCTTTATCTTGAGGAAATGAATCCGCTGGTGGCTATTGTTTTGCATAACTACGAAGTGAGTTCAATATTTGTCCCTCCCTCCCGACCCTTGCTCGTCGAAGCGCCAGCCCGCGCCGCAGCTGAGCCTGTAGCTTTAAAATCCCCGAATAATAATAATAATGTTCAAAATTAGATCCAGCCTGTCCCACCTTGCTGTCCTCCCCTCAGTGACGCCCTAAGCCGAGGTTCGTACCCTACAGGGGGTGCCCTTAGCGTGCGGTCACCTAGTATTTTAAGAAATTCGCTCCTGGCTGGAGGCTTTGAGTTAGCTTATGGCAGCCACAGGATAGTCCGGTTAAGTAGCCAAGACCTCTCAGGGTCACAACTACAAGATGAAATTCAGAAAATAAATAAAAAATGTCCCGGGTTATGGGTTTTTTTAATGGATGCGATTTTAAAAATCTTACAGGTGACCCCGTCAAACTTTAGTGTTCGTTGTATTAGTCAACACATTAATGTGGGTGAACTATACGTACATCTTTGCCAAACCTTTCGGTACAGGCGTGCCGTTAAGTTTTTTAAACTTAATTATAATAAAATCGTAGCGAAATCAAAACTGTACATTTTTTTATTTTTTTTAAGTAATTTTTGCGAAGTCTGGGAACGATTCTAATGCCTTTTTTTTATCTTTTATTTGTTTGTTTCAGCATCACGCCAAGACCACCGGTTAGATTTTGTTAAAATTTTGCTTAGATTTTCCTTAGAAGTCTGGTCAGTCTGTGTTATCACCTTGCTAACCTTGCCTTGCTTGTTATCTTGCTTGCCTTATGCTATTTGCTACGGGGCTGTGCAATATTGCAATTTGTTCGTATTCTTCTATTGTTTACCGCAAATTCTAAAAAGCTAATATATTTAGGTACTAGAATATTGCAGATAGTTACAGATTTAACCTTTTAAATGATTGTCATCCCGCTATACTCTTACGGAGCTGTTCGATTCCCAACAATGATATATTGGGATATGTATGGGATATTTTTAACTTCCGAAAAGGAGGACGTTATAATAATATGTTCAGCTGTATGTATGTTTAAAAAAAATGTATTTTCACTTATTTCTCCGTGAATTGTGGACCGGTTTTGAATTTTTTTTTTTTTTGAAATGGTATGATTTCGAGGCGGTCCCATTGTCACCAAGTCAGAATCTGATGAGGGAATCCCAAGGAAATCGAGGGAAATCCTCAAATTTCATAGCCACACCTATAGCGATTTAGGTATTTTTTATAGTGACTCGTGCATTTGCTCTCGGAAAGCACCATTCGGTGAAGTGTAACTGATGGTGAAAACCAGATGTGGCCACCGAAACTACTCAATAATAAGCATTTTACGAGTTGCGATTCGATTACTTTAATATGGTTGCTAAGCAATTTATGGTCGTCACAATGCATATTTATGGTGAAATGGAGCTGATGGTGGGTTCACCATCATGTTACATTAGGTAGTAGGTATATGCAGGAACGCAGGCGTTCATTAATTCACTAAAAACGAAAAACTTCGCAATCCATGGGAAATTGCTACTGAAGTCTGTGGGTGTCGAACACGTCAGCACGAGTTGCTCCTCACACGAACAATTGTAGTACCTACTTACTTACTTACTGCTGCTGCTACTTACGGCTGCGCGCGTCGTCTGTCCTGGCTCTCTTCCTATTGTGGCTGCTGAGACCAAACAAAACTACAAACGTAGTAGACAGGACAGTTTTGTAAAAAAGTAGCTGTTATTTTAGTATATCGTGGTGTCTTTCGAATTCCACGCGAAGGAAGTTGCGGCCAGAAGCTAGTATTAAATAAATTAAAAAACTTACACATACACATACATAAGTACATAAACTCACGCCTTCTTTCCATGGGGGTAGGCAGAAACTACAGAACGCCACCTGCTACGATCCTTACATACCTACTCATTTTGCCTCGTTTACGTTCATATATATCTGGTCATACACGCACGCCGGTTATGAGTACTACGCACCTGACCTTTCTGAAGAACATCACCAATAAGGTCACTATATGTCTTCCTAGGGCGTCCCCTCCCCGCGTGTCCACTCACAACTGCCTTGTAAATACCTTTTGTTAGTCGCCCTTCATTCATCCTCTCAACATGACCAAACCATCTTAGCATGTAATACTCTTCCGACTTACAAATAAAACACTAAAAAACGTGAAAAATAACTTTAATTTCGGAAGTCGGTGTCTTTGGTTTTTAACCGACTTCACAAAAAGGAGGAGGTTCTCAATTCGTCTGCTTTTTTTTTTTTTTATGTGTTAGCTCATAACTTTTTTCTGTGTGAACCGATTTGGATGATTCTTTTTTTATTTGATAGGTGGCGCTTTACATGTAGTCCCATTTAAATTTGATCAGGGTCTGACCAGTAGTTTTTGAGTTATCCTTAATACTTCATATTTTTCCACGTAGTTTATATGGATGATGTGTTAATCATTTCCTGTCATTGTTATTTACACACCAAGAAGTGGTATACGAATTTGTGTGGGGTAGGTACCGCAACTAAAAAGTGAAAAATAAAAACTTTTTTACAAAAAAACAACCGACTTCTAAAAAAAAACACTAAAAGACGTGAAAAATAACTTTAATTTCGGAAGTCGGTGGCCAAAATCGAAAATATAACACCAAAGACACCGACTTCCGAAATTAAAGTTATTTTTCACGTCTTCTAGTGTTTTTTTTAGAAGTCGGTTGTTTTTTTTAATTTTCGTTTTTGGCCACCGACTTCCGAAATTAAAGTTATTTTTCACGTTGTTTAGTGTTTTTTTTTAGAAGTCGGTTGTTTTTTTGTAAAAAAGTTTTTATTTTTTCGTTTTTTAGTGTTTTATTTGGAAGTCGGTTGTTTTTTTGTAAAAAAGTTTTTATTTTTCACTTTTTATTTTAGTTGTGGTACCTACCCCACAACAAATTCGTATAAGTACCACTACTTGATATGTGAATAACAGTGACAGGAAATTATTAAAACATTATCAATATAAACTAAGTGGAAAAAATACGCTGTATTAAGGATGACTCAAAAATGAATGGTCAGAATATGATTAAATTTATATGGGACCACATGTGAAGCACCAGCTTTCATATAAAAATATATCATCCAAATCTGTTCACCTAGAAAAAAGTTCTGAGCTAACACACATAAAAAAATAAAAATACAATCGAATTGAGAACCTCCTCCTTTTTTAAAGTCGGTTAAAATACAAACATTGTAGGTATCAGTTACTTATCCGTTATCATGTATTATTTCCGTGCAACCATAAAAGGGGAGGTAACCACATAATAGCGGCGTTTCAACAAGTAAATTGTCTTTAACAATCCACTTAACTTGAAGGAAATCAATGAGAAATAAACTTGTAGCGGCATCTACAACGCCTCATGCGAGCTATTCGTCACACTGACGTCACGCAAAATCCTGCATCGCGCAAGCAGAGTTTACCGCACTACTAGTATTTATGCAACGTTATCAATCATCGGGCAGTTGCCCACCAGACTCGGCACCCGTCTGGCCGGAGGATCCTCCCTTTTCTATAGAGGATGAGTGAACTTTACGCCCTGTTCCCTGTGTATAAACTATATATATATATATATATATATATATAGGTGCAATACAGACAGAATGCTGCACTTAAATAATAGTAATTCGCTTATATTTGACACTTGCGTCATCATTATCATCATTTAAGCCGAAAGACGACCATTGCTGGACATAGGGCTCCCCCAAGCACCGCCACTTCCACCGGTTCTGTGTTTCTCGCATCCAACGAATTCCTGCGGCCTTCATCAGGACATCGGTCCAACTTGTGGGAGGCCTTCCAACGCTACGTCTTCCGGTTCGCGGTCGCCACTTCAGAACCTTTCGGCCCCATCGGCCATCTGCGAGACTAGCAAACCTTCATCTAATTACATTATCTTGAAGATGGATTACCACAATAAAATATTATTATATTATTTATTCTGTTTTAATCTAATACAAGGCCTTTGAACAGCAGTAGGACATTAATGGCTGATGATAATAATAACCACCACCGTATTTCTACATTGAGGTCGGGGTGGGGCTTGCGTGCTCCGAACTTTAGGTCTGTGCCGGTAGAGTTTACTTTTCCGGAACAGCGGGGTAATTGCGCAACACACAAACAGTAGGAATGGCTTTCATTTTGACAGTTCAACAACATTCATTGCGTTATTTACGTTGTAGAGCGGACAAATTTTTCGAACATAAGTATGACGCCATGGATTAGCAATATCCTTCAAAACGATTTAGATTGTGATTGATAGTTTGTTACGCAATTAGGGTGCAGGTCTAAGATGAGGAGCCAGACTAAGAGAGATACAGAAACCCGCAGGGCAACGTGTGGCGACCTGTTGGGCAGTAGCGACCCCACGGACCCTATATCTCTCGGGAGATCCCCAAATAGGTACGTAGGACTCTGACAGGACATGTTGCGCCGACCCCAAATAGGTACGAAAGACTTTAAGGCGCAGATATACGACTTTTAATGATTTCAAATTGAACCTCACGTCTATACGAATGGTCTTATTTGTTTGAAAAAAATATATGATTAATAAGACAATTTTCTTCGTAATTTGGTATGTGAATATTTGAAATTATATTTTTATAACATAGTGTAATTAATTTGTAAAGTAATGTCTAACGGGAACACAAAAACGATAATCCCGCAAAAACTATCGGGCGTATTTTCATAAAATCTGCACCATCTAAACGACAATTTAATTACCCAAATTTTTGTATACGGCTTTTATTTGTATTATGTTTGATAAATCAAGGTGGGTTGTTTTTGCGAATAAACTTGATGCGCGTTGAAGCGGGGGCTCTTGCGGGCGACGGGCGGCAGTTCATCGCTGACCAATGTCCCGGTAGACGCTAACGCTTTGTGCAATTTTATTCGCTTAAAAGTTTCGCATGCTCCTCCCATTCGCTCAAGGTCGCTGGCACTTATTGTCGCCTTGAGAAATAAATGTTTAGGTTGCACGTGTTGAAAGGCTCGCTAATACGGGGTCAAATTAAATTAGCTAGCGAAACTCCGCAGACGTGATGGGTATCGATATCTAAACATGATAAAACGAAAAATAAATTAAATTCATGATTTTTATTTCTGTATCGGTGTTGTATTTGCAAATCCCAACAATTTTTTTATTAATTTATCCTATCCCGATGCTGGGCAAAGGTCTCCCCCATAATAATACCAGAACAGAAAGCTAAGCTATTGGAAAGCTCACGCAAAAGGATGATATGTGCCGATCGTCTTATTTTTACTGAAAATAACCATGTACCCAAGAGACTGCCGGCATTGCCACGTTGTATGGCAATGCTTAGCCTCTGGCCAAGGTAAAATCCAGCCCTTGGGTCACTGGAAGTGTCAAACAGGTGTTTGGAGATTTCCTTGAACAAAAAATGGGCACTCGAACTCAGAAAGTATTTAATATGAATTGAAAAAGTCCCATTGGTATTTGCCCGGATTTGAACCCTCGTTTCTCAAATGTCAAAATTATCAGGGCATACTTTTAAAATTTCCTTTGTGTTTTGCCTTCTCCAGCCAATCGGTAGGTACGGTCAAAATTAGCAAAGAAGGAAGGTAATGAGTCACACGGGGCGGTCATGGGACGGATACGGCGTACACACTGGCCGGAACCCGCGGGCGATAGACGTGGGAACATCCTTGGTACGATGGAGATTAGAAAAAAAACTAATTCACTAGGTTACGAGTAGCTGGCATGTACGACTCGTTAGGTTCAGATATTTTTATGACAGCACAGGCTATGCCTGGGCCCAAAGTTAATAATCTGGTTTAGCATGTATGCATGCATAATCAGCCTATAATGTTCCCACTGCTGGGACACAGGCCTCCTCTCTTTTTGAGAGGGAGTAGGCTGTAATCCACCACGCGGGCCCAGTGCGGGTTGGTAGATGTCACATGTCTTCGAATTTTTGGTTCTAGGACATGCCGGTTTCCTCACGATGTTTTCCTTCACCGTTTTGAGAGCAGTGGTGATGAAATTATTTACACAAAGTAAAGCGCCCGTCTGGGTTCGAACCCACAACCTACAACTCGTAAGTCGGGGCCGATACCACTGGGCCACCACTGCTCTATGCATATATGTAACATGTATGTAGCATGTATGTAACACCCCAAAGCTCGACAAGGCCTGCCCCCCCGTGATTTCCAAATTGCATGGTTTAGCACGAATGTCTTTGTCTTTCATATCGGCACGCACCGTACTCACCTACCTAACAGAATTAGAACTTACCTACCTATACATTAAGCTACGGTTTTCTAGAAGAGCGATGGTCTCCACATACAGCATGGTAGGATGGTAGCATTGACAGCTGTCATGAAAATGACGACACCGGGGTTTGAGTTTACGGTGTCCAAAACTCTCTTTAGGACAATAGGTAACATTAAAAAAACCCCCAACACAAAAAAGAGCTGATGGCCTTGAAACGGCTGCACCGATTTTGGAAAAAACCTGTCTAAGAACTAAGTACCGCTAGAAAACCCGCTTTCAAATAAATAAAACCGCATCCAAATCGGTTCACCCGTTTAATTAACAATGTATAATTGCATAGCACATGTGTGAGCACTATGTACCTACTCTATAGCCACCATTTACTAGGCTCGTCTTTCATTGACTTGAATGTGCCCTGGCGGCTAAGAGTATGTCGTGCTCACTCAAATGTCTCGCTGGTGGTGGTGTGTGTGTTGGATCATTATTTTCCCTTCAAAATGAATGAGCTGAATGGTGCTGATCCTTAAATCATGTTCGTGAACGGGCGCCGTCCGTAGGGACTGGTCATCTCTTGGCTGCCACGGCTTATTTTTTTTAATTGTTTTCTTTTTTGTTTTTGTGTGTTTTTATTACGGATGCTTTTAACGTTTTTAATTTCAATAACCGAAAAAAATTGGTTACTGTTAATGAAGTAACCAATTTTTTTTTGTAACTATATGTTGATTTAAAAGAGTGTCCATGGAGTTTCATGCCCATTCTTCTCCATAGGTACCTACTACGCTTTGGAATGGGCAATTAGCTTCATTTTTCTGACTGACTGACCCCTTGACAATTCAAAAGTGCCTGTAATTGGTTTATTTGAAATAAATGCTTTGAGTTTGAGTTTGAGTTTAAGAGCTACGGTGCCACAGACAGACAAACACACATAACGGTCAAACTTATAACACCCTTCTTTTTGCGTCGGGGGTTAACAACACACCAACTTACTTTCAATAACAACGTTTCAATGACGTCATTCACGGGTAAATTGCAGAAGCTGTGTGCCTTTCACCGCCAGTCTTAGAAACCCTAGCTTTACACAAGGAGCGGGGGCGCCCTTACCTTTAAAAGCAGCAATACGCACAAAGTGCATTAAGGCTCCTACAAAAAGGCGCGACACGCGACACGACACAAAGGCACCGCCTGTCGCGTGACGAACGGTTTCTTTGTGTCGCCTAAGATTCGTGTCACGTGTCGCTCCTGTTCGAAGGAGCCTTTATAAATTAATTATGCGCAAACGTCGCGACCCCTGACCAGTAATAACAACATGTCGTAACAAAGAGCAGTGACTAATGTTTATCAGTTTTATCACATTTCTAGTAAAGCGATAGTAGACAATAACAGCACTTTAGACACGTGACGCGGCGTAATATGAGTACAGTTTGAGTCACAGAGTTAGATACTCGGTAATATTTACTATATTATAATGCCTTGTTTCTCTATAAGTTGCTCAGAACTAAAATTGACTGCCCAAACCTACTGAGTGTCCTGTAGTTTCGTGCCCCAGCCCGATATCCGCGAAACCCTATCACACCACTATATCGGTTCCCTATCCATTTGCATAAAATTTTAAGACCTAATATAACTTAGCATAATTTTGTTTGGCATAATTATATTGTCGCATAATATAATTACGCATAACAGCTTACGCATAATTTTTTTAACCATAATTTCTCTAACCATAATAATGATTAAGCATTATATTCTAAAGCATAAATTTATTAAGCATAAAGTTCAAAAGCATAACTTTTTTAACCATAATATCAAGCTTAAATTTATTTACGCATTCCTTTTTTATTTATAAGGCGTAGCAAGTAAGGCGTAGCGTAGAAAAAAAATAACCACGAAGGGGACGGCGGGGTCTTTCAGACCCCGCCACACCCTTCTAACCTAACCTGTCCCAGTCGGGTTGCCCCAAGTCCCGAGCTCGCTTCGCTCGCTCTTGCATCCTATCCCCGTTTTTGTTATTTATATTAATTGTATGCCTAAATATTATTATGCTAATAGTCATTATGCCTACTAACGTTATGCTAATAGTCATTAGGCCTACTAACGTTATGCGAATCAAATTTATGCCAAAACAAATAAGTCTTTAAGATGATTATGCCAACATAAAATGTATGCCTATAAAAATTATGCCGAAGTATTATTATGCCAAAACAAATTGTGCCAAAATCGTTATGCCGAAGTATATTAGGACAAAGAACATTATGCGAAAAGAAGGGATCCCCACTATATCCACCTTTGCGCAGAACAGTTCTGGGTACTAACTCACCGATTTCTCGCCTGTGTAAAAATATAAACAGATGGAGTGATCTCACTGATATACATCATGACTGTATAGGAAAATTTTATAAAGTAATTATTGAGTACTATTCCCACAACCAATGATCTCCTTAGCGAATGTTATTTTTTATTATTATTTTAGATTTTTATAATTTTTATAATTTTTATTTGTTAAATGTTAATGTTTTAATCTTTTTCTTATATTATTTAGAATGGTTTTTTTGTTAATATTATTGTTATGCGCGAAACACTAAAATTATTGAATAACTTTAATTGTAAATATCCTTTCTGGCTTTATATTATTATGTGAAACCATAAATGGTGCATGTTGTGTTAGCCTGTAAGTGATTGTTGAACTTATAAATGTAAATTGAAAATGAAATTATTGTAAATGTATTGTGTAAACAATTGTAGGCTAACCTAAATAAATAAATAAATAATAATTAGGTATATATATACCGGTAGTGTTTACTTTGCCGAAACAGGTGAGGTGAGGAGCCGTACCAAGAGAGATAAGGAAACCCCCAGGGCAGCATGTGGCGAGCTGTTGGGCAGTAGCGACCCCACGGACCCTATTTCCCGGGAGAATACTTGTTCCTCACCCCTGGCATGCCTTTATTGGCCGGCTTGAGTGGAGATTTGCAACAGCAAACGTGCTCGGAGGAAGGAAGTATTCCAGTAAGACGCTGGTTGGGATCTTGACCGTACTTCCGGGATTGTCCTGATAGCTGTGAGATATCTCTCCACTCCTCATAAGCACCTCAGGACATGTTGCCCCCTTGTCGCTATGGCACTATGTGCTAGCGACCGTTTTCGGGAGCCCATTTTGAGTGTGCAAGTCACCCCCTGCCATTTTATCTGTGTATCCTAACTTAATATTACAAATGTGAAAGTAAGTTTGTTTGTTGTTAACTTTTCAAGCCTATACCACTGAACCGATCATCTTGAAATTTTGCATATACGTTGTCAGGTGTACAGAAACGGACATAGGGTACCTTTCATCCCGAAGAAAAGTGCTAATCCCGAGGAAAACAACAATAACGTAGTAGTCAGATAGGAAACGCCGACCTCATCTAGTTTTAAAATATGATTGACGTATAAAAGTGTTTGCACAAACCTACTTACAGAAATGAAATCATTTATCATTTAAAGTTCTTATGATAATAGATGACGCCACGTTTCTTACGGATCATGATTGAATTATAACCCGAATTGATTGTCAAAGTCTAAATTAACGCGAGCGAAACCGTGGGCAAAAGCTAGTTTTATATAAAACATTGATAGGCAGGGGCCATAGTCTTTCCATAGTCCTAGATAACCAGTCCACTTAAGCTCCCCAAATCTATAGACCAATTATATTTGTTTCCATATCCTGCAATAGTCCTATACCAACCGGGAGTTGGCCTTGGGTGCGCTTGCATAGTTCGAACAGGGATATAATCGTCTGTTGGTGCCTCATTTAATTTAAAACGTCTAACGGGCCTCTAAGAGTTGGCTTCGACCCCTCGTACACCAAAAATCCGGGATCCCAAGTTACCGAGAAATGTCAAGAGACGTAAAAATAAATATATTAATTTACTCGGTTTCTATCTTCAGAAAACGGATCTTTTATTCTAAATCAGTCGTAAAGACTTGAAATGCCTTACTTGTGCTTTGGATGGATTCTGGCTGAACTTACCTAAACATTCAACACACACTCAATCTGCCTAGCCACTTCCTAAGTTTGTTGGGGTCGGCTTCCTGAGTAACCTTCGAGTACTTCAACGGAGCAACTGTCTAGCAGACCTCCACAACCCTGTTACTGGGTAACACGATAACCCTTTGGTAAGACTGGCTGTCAGACTTTTGGGCTTCTCACTACCCGTAACGACTGGGCTGTCAAAGATCAACAAATGACAGCGGGGCCAACAGCTTATTTATATAATTAATACTTTAAGCACACAAATGTACAGTGGCGGACTTAACGCCATAGGCATTTTCTATCACAAACAGTGGTAGGTGCAATAATGAAAATAAGTGATTAAATATTTTTAAATACCAGTGAAACCTGGTTAAGTGGGACCTGGATTAAGTGAGAAACTTCAATTATTGAGAATTCCGATGGCACTTTTTCATCCAATTACTTCTGTTAATGGGACTATACGAACTAGCACCCTAATTACGTAACACACTATCTATCACAATCTGAATAATTTTGAAGCCTATTGCTAAACCATTGCTTCATATGTTCGAAAAATTTGTCTGTTCAACAACGTAAATAACGCAATGAATGTTGTTGAACTGTCAAAATGAAACCCATTCCTACTGTTAGTGTGTTACGTAATTACCCCGCTGGTTAAATAAGATTTGATTTCTAGTATCTTTTTGATGTTTACCTCTATAATTGGGAGTTTGTAGCTCAATTCCCTGTATAAGTGAGACATTTTATCAGGTTGGGATAGGTTTCGACAGCTCAATGATGATGACATCGTTTCTATGTATTCTTTTTTGGACACAGAAGAAAAAGTAGAAGAAGATTGTGAAGAGACTTCAGTAAAAATTTCAAAGCGTGAAGCAATGGAAGCTTTAGAAACTTTACATAAGTATTTTGAGATGTCAAATATTGTTAATTCTAGTATTTTTGATCAAATTTATTCCATCGAGAAACAGGTTTCAGCAACTAGCAATCAAATACAAACAAACATAACCGATTACTTTAAGTCAGAAACTTTACTGAATTGTATTATTTTATAATAAATAAATACCTACACTTAGTTAATAACACCAAAAATACGCATTTTTATTAACATTTCCACCTCTATAAATGGAATAACAGTACATTTCGACCTCTATAAACGGGGAACTCTGTAAATGAGACAAAAATAATTTTAAACCTGTCTAACTGGAAAACTGGATAAATGAAAACCTTTTTAAATGGTACAAAATCCTTGGTCCCTTGAGATCCCAGTTAACCAGGTTTCACTGTATAAAGATACGCAGAAAACTATTAAATCTATAAATATAATATAGTATATGACTTTTTTCTTTTTTTTTTTTTGGATGGGAAATCATCGAGTGACTTCTCCCGCTCTGGGCGGAGCGAAAGGGCGTGTCAGACTCTTACTGACTAAAACCCACCCGTGTTCCTTCAGTTGCCTGTGCGCCAGTGCCACGGTAACTCTTTCGAACAATCCGCGACCCCGGCAGGCATCGGCCCTATCGGACCCCGTCAATTATGCTGACAACTCTGAGGCGCGCGTGGAACACAACGCGCCGTCGACCCGGGCCTGGTCCTTACCGGACGGCGAGCTGATTCTGAAGCCCCTGCATTGCAAATTGGTCGTTGTTTTCTTTTTATATATATATATAGTATATATATAATATAGTATATGCCTAACACACAAATAAATGCACAAATAAATGTACATTATAAATACACGAATATAATAAAAACAAATAAGACAAACAATAGGAAAACATTAGCGTTGTGAAGGTACTGCCGGCTTGTTTTGTCTCAAATAAATATTAAGTACCTATTATAATTATAAACTCCTAATTAAACGTATGCAGTATGGCCAACCCAGTTCCTATATTCCGAAACGAATCGATTTAAATAAACCAATGTACATACTACACACATCAAAAGTGTCTACAATCAAGCACGTTTTTGCTAGTTACAAAAAATCTGGTTTTTAAATTATATTTTGTGTGTAACTCCTATGGATACCAAATTTTTAGTAAATTACGTCATTTGAACAGGGAATAGTTTTTGAATTTCGGTCAAAAGATGAAAATCTTCTGTAAAGTCGTATTCCTATATAATCCTGCAACGGGTTTAAGGCTAAATCAGTAAAATTTCTGCCATACTTCTGAGTGGAATCAATACGAATGATCGTTAGTATGGAGAGAAGACGTTATTTGAGCCGAGAAGAAATGATCAAACCCGTGGGAATGTTGGAGTGTTATTAGTCAACTTTGGACACATTACTGCATCAGCGGCAGCGTGGCAGAGCGACATGGAGGACGAGCTCGCATCACCACACGAAGACAAGATTGTTACATACAAAGTGCCTACTGCTCGACGAAATCGTACAATGAACGCGATAATGTTGGCTACGAAGCTTCATAACTCATCTGGGCTGTTAATAAGCGATCAAACCATAAGAAATCGCTTGCATGAAGTCAATCTCCGTTCTCGAAGGCCGCTACGTGTACCACCTATTGAGTCCCGCAATCTCAGAGCCCTTTTATAATGGGCTCGTGAACACCTAAGTTGGACAGAAGATCAGCGGCGTTTTGTGTATTTTTCTGACGAATCTCGCTTTGGTATGAAGCCAAATCTTAGATTTACACGGTATTGGACGACCCCTGGACGCCAAGAACGTTTAAAATCATGCTAGGAAGTCCATGCTTACAGTTGTGGAACAATCATGATATGGGCGGGTGTTTCGATCGGCGGAAGAACCGAACTGATTTGGATCAGAGGCAATCACAATGCACAGATTTACGCTGAAACGATTGTAACAGATGTTGTCATTCCTTTGCGGACCCAATTTGGTGCTTTACTTCTGCTCATGCATGATAATGCACGTCCACACACTGCCATGGTCGTTGCTGTCATTAACTGCGGCAAGTGTGTTTACTTGCCGCAGCTAATGACAACGTCCTACCATGTCCTGCTCAATCGCCAGACTTGAATCCCATTGAGCACGCATGGGATATGCTTCAAAGAAGAGCTCTGCCAAATATGGATGCCGTACACACACCAGAAAATCTTTTTCGCTGGTTACAACGGACGTGAGCGGCCATTCCGCAACGTGATTTGGATGAATTCATATAGAGTATGCCGGCCGAATCGCTGCGATTGTGCTAAACGCGTTAACAACGGAAATTCATACTATTCATTGTTTATTTTACGCATTAAAACATTTAAAAACTTTTATTTTTAACCGACTTCACAAAAAGGAGGAGGTTCTCAATTCGTCTGTATGTTTTTTTTTTTTTTTTTTTTTTTTTTTTTTTTTTTATGTGTGTTAGCTCATAACTTTTTTCTGGGTGAACCGATTTGGATGATTCTTTTTTTATTTGATAGCTGGTGCTTCACATGTGGTCCCATTTAAATTTGATCAAGGTCTGATCAGTACTTTTTGAGTTATCCTTAATACTGCAGATTTTTTCCATTTAGTTTATATGGATGATGTGTTAATAATTTCCTGTCACTATTATTTACACACCAAGTAGTGGTATACGAATTTGTGTGGGGTAGGTACCGCAACTAAAAAGTGAAAAATAAAAACTTTTTTACAAAAAAACAACCGACTTCCAAAAAAAACACTAAAAGACGTGAAAAATAACTTTAATTTCGGAAGTCGGTGGCCAAACACGAAAATACAAAACCAAAGGCACCGACTTCCGAAATTAAAGTTATTTTTCACGTCTTTTAGTGTTTTTTTTGGAAGTCGGTTGTTTTTTTGTAAAAAAGTTTTTTTATCTTTTTATTACATTTTAATGTCAGGATTAACTGAAGTAAAAAATCCAGCATAATAAAAATCGTGAAAAGTTTTTATTAATGCAAAAACAGAGAGTACTTCGTCGATCTACACATACGAAAACATTTTGTTGAATCAATCTAAATAGAATTTTTTATTTAATTTTAATAGGGCAACAAAATATTTTTTAAATACCTGTGTATCTATCTTATTCTAGTGATCTATTTTATTGATCGAATACCGTGATCCCTAAGACGTTTGATGTGTTATATATATGTGTATATTGACCGAAGAGAACAATAGTTTTTTTTTATACCTGACGTTTCTATCTAAGTTATCCCGAGGTGGTGTGCAAATGACGTATATAAACGTCATGACTACATTTATAGAAAACATAAAAAAACATATCTATCATACGCACGTTACATTCTTCATTCAAATTCCTTCACTAAACTTCAGTTAAAACAAACATATTTTTATGTCGACGAATACACAGAATCGTAATAAAATTATGATTACTTACCTGTTATATTTAGCCCAAGATATTTTAGTAGTACTTTGAAACTAGAGCTTCCATATTTAAATTCATTCATTATGTTTTGAGCAGCTCGTGGCTAAATGATAAAAGCCGCACGGGTTTATCGAAGGTTAAGCAACGTTTGCCACGGTCGGATTGTGGATGGGTGATGGAGGTTTTCCGTGATTCGGAAAGTTAAGCCTTTGGTCCCGGCTGTCATTGTTAGATCTTTGACAGTCGTAGCCCAAAAGTTTAATAACCAGTCTTACCAAGGGGTATCGTGTTACCCAGTAACTGGGTTGTGGAGGTCAGATAGGCAGTCGCTCCATGTAAAATACTGGTATTCGGCTGTATCCGGTTAGACTCGAAGCCCAGGGAAAATGCTAGGCAGATTGATATTGATGTTTTGAGCAGTGGCAGCGATACTGTAGAGGTTGTCTGCATGTGTCAAACCAATGTTGTGCAGGCTGCCAGTAAATTAACTCTAGTTATATTCGAACAGTCAAGGAAGTTTGAAATAAGCTGTCTGTGTGTGTGTGTGTGTGTGTGTGTGGCTGTGTGTGGGCCAAATAAATTAGGGCTGAGTAAGTAGCAGATGACCCCACCTATCCACCATTTTCGTATGTTCAACGTTCTGCCAAACACCCTGTATAAGCTGTCGACATTAAAGACATTTTTAACATTAGACTATAAATTTCTGGACTTTTGCTAATGCGAATAATGCTGAGATAAAACTTTTATATTATTGTAATGACCCTATATCTGTGACATTGAACAAAAATTAACTAATAATTATTTTGCATGCAATTCTTACCTAACCTGTATACCTAAACATGTGGAGTTTAGATTAATACCTGACTGTAATAACTTTATACCATATTTAAGGCAATTAGAGACTTATCTTATCTTATAATATTCATTAAAGGACATTAATATTCTTTGTAAAGAGTTCTCATTTGACCCATTTACCACCAAAACCTATTCTGCACGCACTCAGCTAAATTCAGACGTTTTTTAAAGTGCTTAGTGCTTATTGTACCTTATATTTACATAACATAACATAACATAACATCACGCCTGTATTCCCCGAAGGGTTAGGCAGAGGCGTACCTATAGTACACCCGCATTTCGCCAGTTATGTTTAAGTCCCATGTAATAGGGGGCGAGCCTATTGCCATCAACCGGGCACAAATCCAGACTCCGGGCTGCTACTAAGAAATTCCAGATGGAAAAATCCAATAACACTTTGCCCGACCCGGGAATCGAACCCGAGACCTCATGCTCAGCAGTAGCGCTTGCGACCACTAGACCAACGAGGCAGTTATATAATATTATATAGTATATTATATATAGTAATATAATATTTTATATCGTGCTTGTTAGTGATCATAAGACGTCTACTAGTTTTTCTGTTTTTCTCCGTGAGAACCTATAATTGGCTCGGTGTTATACATTCAATTGTTATTCATCTATTTATTGTTATTCTGCTGTTGGTTCTCCTATAAATAAATAAATTATCTTAATAGTTTAAAATAGTATTTGTTTCTGTACAGAAGTAGGACCACGCCCTTCAATGTAACACGTTCATTCCTTGATAAAATTAATAATCTTATTTATTTAATATAGTTTCCTTTCTCCTACGTCTATGCGGACGTAAAACGGCGTTAGGTATGCATGGACATACCTCATTAGAATCGTTATTATACCCACTTATAGTACCCACTAATGAATTGTTGGTCGTGGGTTTGTAGCCAAGCCGGTATGCGTTTAACTTTGCGCAATTCATTTCTTCTCAAAACACACAAGCATATTTTTATTACACAAATCGCCAAGTTTTCACGGTAAGGTTTCGCCTTACCGTGAAAACTTAGGTGAAGTGACTTGTCAATAGTGTCAATCGTGGAATGACAGCTCACTTCATTTAAGTTTTTACGGTGAATTTTTACAGAATAGACCGGCAAAATCTATTCATACCGGGTAAAAAAAATAACCTGCAACCATGGACGAACAAAAAAAGTCGGACAGATTTTCGCAAACAAAAAAACTGTGTCACTCAAGTCGGCCAGCTCGGTGTACGTACAGGCCGCTGTACGCACACATTCACACGTTAGTCGGCCGATAGTCCGCTATTACGCTCGCAAACGGCAACTTACTCCTAAATATATTCACACATAAACGGGACTCAGTTTTGTCTTAGCGGAGTTCCGTCCGACTTTTTTTGTTCGTCCATGTACGAGTATATATAGTATGCAACTGTAACTTACGCACATTGTTAGAAAAATATTTCAGCTCTAGTTTCATGTTCATAATTCGCAATTTTTATTGTAAGACGCCTAAGTAGGTTACGCACGATCACCCACGACCGAATACCGCAAAAATCCAAGATTACTATCAAAATACTATTTCTAAATCTATCACGGATAAATTCTCGTTATAAACCCCCGCAAATCGATCAAATTCTATTTTTAAAACGAAAAAAGTTTTTTTCTCGTACCTAAGTATTTTACGTAGGAAGACGCACTTTTCATAGTTTTGCGCAAATAACATTTACGTACTTTAACATCTAAAAATATTTTTAAGTTTTGACGCAGACGATGGACCTAAAATCCTACCTCATAGTATTTTCGACTACAGATTATTAAAGCAGGCACCAAAGAGTTCGCGCCGTAAAAAATTAAAAACAAAACTGGAGTTAGCAACAGACTGCCCACTGGGCTCATTAAAAAAACAAGATTAAGGGTGAACGTACACTGGTTACGAAAAGGCTAGACAAGCATATTAAGGTCTTTAGTTTGACCGGAACCATATCTTTTTGGTTGTCCTAATTTTTAAAACTGAGCTTTTGATAACCGACTGAAAATCAGAACCAATCGAATGTGATTAAACATAATTATTATTGTGAAAATGACAAAGGCCAAACCCAAGATTACCTTTAGACTAATTCCATGGCCCAAACACATTAGAGTCACATTGATATCAATTCGAATCAGTGTTTCCAATACAATTCGTATTAGAGTGAAAGTCGGTAGCTGTCATATAAATCTGACTTGTCATGTCAAAAAAACTTTTTTACAAAAAAACAACCGACTTCCAAAAAAAACACTAAAAGACGTGAAAAATAACTTTAATTTCGGAAGTCGGTGTCTTTGGTTTTGTATTTTCGTTTTTAACCGACTTCACAAAAAGGAGGAGGTTCTCAATTCGTCTGTATGTTTTTTATGTGTGTTAGCTCAGAACTTTTTTCTGGGTGAACCGATTTGGATGATTCTTTTTTTATTTGATAGGTGGTGCTTCACATGTGGTCCCATTTAAATTTGATCAAGGTCTGACCAGTAGTTTTTGAGTTATCCTTAATACTGCATATTTTTTCCACTTAGTTTATATGGATGATGTGTTATTAATTTCCTTTCACTGTTATGTACACACAAAGTAGTGGTTTATGAATTTGTGTGGGGTAGGTACCGCAACTAAAAAGTGAAAAATAAAAACTTTTTTACAAAAAAACAACCGACTTCCAAAAAAAACACTAAAAGACGTGAAAAATAACTTTAATTTCGGAAGTCATAAAAAAAACATACAGACGAATTGAGAACCTCCTCCTTTTTGTGAAGTCGGTTAATAAATTTATCTACCCAGTGCCTACTTCGTTTTTCGAGACATCGCCAAGCGGTTGGTCGACTCTTAACGTGACCAGCGGGCTGGTCATCTTTTTGGCCAAAGAATTAGCATTGCCATACAACGTGGCAATGCTGCCAGCCTGCTGGGTACTTTTTCTGTTGTCAGCGATACGGACGAATATTTTGATGCCCTATGATTGTTAAAAGCTAAGTCTTAAAACAATAATATGTACAAGTATATATTAGGTCTTTACCTATGAAATTGCCGTTCTGCAGTACTGGCCATTTCAAATCAAAATAATTTTTGTTTGGCTAAGAATTCTAATTTCAAATTAATTTTATTTTAAAAACATGGATTTTTTTTTCTAAAAGTAGTCATTTCTTTATTGATTAGTGTTACATTTTCATCGCATTTCAATCTTTTTCGTCATCATGGATACGTTAAAAATTCGAGTAATTATGGAATATGAGTACCGTCGTGGCAGCAACGCGGCACAAGCGGCACGCAACATCAACGACGTTTACGGAGCTAACACTACAAACCAACGCACCACCTGTTATTGGTTTGCTCGCTTCCGTTCTGGAAATTTCGACCTGAAAAATGAACCTCGCGGTCGTCCGAAGACTTTGGTCGACAATGACGAATTAAATGCGATTGTGGAAGCTGATGATACACAATCTACGGCTGAATTAGCAGCAGCTTTCGACGTTAGCGTCAAAACAATATTGGTCCATTTGCGTCAAATTGGCAAGGTAAAAAAGCTTGACAAATGGGTGCCCCACGAACTCAATGATCGCCAGCGCGAAGTACGCGTCGAGACGTGCCTTGCACTGCTCAACAGACACACAAATGAAGGAATTTTGAACCGCATTGTTACCTGCGATGAAAAATGGATTCTGTTTGATAACCGTAAGCGCTCAGCAAGTTGGTTGGATCCTGGTTCAGCACCTAAACAATGCCCTAAACGAAAACTTACCCCTAGAAAAGTGATGGTCACTGTTTGGTGGTCTAGCGCCGGTGTGATTAATCACAGCTTCTTACCAAACGGGGTGAGCATTACTGCAGATGTGTACTGTGAAGAACTGAACACAATGATGGAGAAGCTGGCGCATCTCCAACCAGCATTGGTCAATCGCTCGTCTCCGCTGCTCCTGCACGACAACGCGCGACCTCATACTGCACAGCAGACGGTCTCCAAGTTGCAAGAACTGGGGTTGGAAGCTCTCCGTCATCCGCCCTACTCACCAGACCTTGCGCCTACAGACTACTACTTTTTCCAGAATTTGGATAACTTCTTGGCGGGAAAAAAATTTAATACCCGAGAGGCAGTACAAAATGCCTTTGAAGAATTTGTTGCCTCCCGTCCAGCTGATTTCTTTAAGAAGGGCATCAATAAACTGCCACTGCGATGGCAAAGATGCATTGATTGCATGGGTGATTACTTCGATTAATACAAATAAAAAATTCATGAAAAAAATTCGTTTAAATTTTTTCATACAAAACGGCAATTTCATAGGTAAAGACCTATTATAAAAGGGAGGGGTCCCTTTTGTATATACTTGTACATATTATTATTTTAAGACTTAGCTTTTAACTTAGCTAAGTATTGAATTAGAGGTATGAATAAGCAAATACATAGTTAAAGAGAAATTATTTTCCTAAGAGAGACATCACTTACTTATCCTCAATACTTGCGTGGACACTGACATGAATATTAGAAAATGTCGTGCGTTTCATAGCTATTGACTATTGAGTCTGTTTAAGGCGCAGATATATGACTTTTAATGATTTCAAATTGAACATTACGTCTAAACGAATAGTCTTATTTGTTTAAAAAAAATATATGATAAACTAGACTATTTTCTTCGTAATTTGATATGTGAATATTTGAAATTATATTTTTATAACCTAGTGTAATTAATTTGTAAAGTAATGTCTAACGCGAACTTAAAAACGATAATCACGCAAAAACTATCGGGCGTATTTTCATGAAATCTGCACCATCTAAAAGACAATTTAATTACCCAAATTTTTGTATACGGCTTTTATTTATATTGTGTTTGATAGGTCAAGGTGGGTTGTTTTTGCAAATAAACTTGATGCGCGTTGAAGCGGGGGCTCTTGCTGGCGACTGGCGGCAGCGCATCGCTGACCAATGTCCGGGTAGACGCTAACGCTCTGTGCAATTTTATTCGCTTAAAAGTTTCGCATGCTCCTCCCACTCGCTCAAGGTCGCTGGCACTTATTGCCGCCTTAACTAGGAGCGGAACATCCGTTTGTAACTATGCTAAGGAAAGCTATCGTTCTACAAAACAGAGTTTAGAACGATATGTATCCGCTACTTCCTAACTAATATTATAAATGGGAAAGTAAGTTTGTTTGTTTGTTACGCTTTCACGCTACAACGCCTGAACGGATTTGGATGTAATTTGGTACACAGATAGACCATGACATAAGTAAGGACATAGGTTACTTTTCATCCTATATCGCATAAGAAGTCGCGGGCAACAGCTAGTCGCTTATAAAGATAACTTAATTTATTTTATCAATGTAGATTCCAAGGAATAACAAAAATAAAATAAAGCCCTTTTTAAATCGTACTTCTGCTTCTTAACTGCCGTCCACTCGCGTATGTTCCTTAGTTCTGAGGCTAAAAGAAATAAATAACACGCATAATTACAATACCTAATATATATTTTTTTTATTGTTTTTGTAAACACAGTAAAATAGATACAGGTACGGCATTAAGTTTTAAGTACAAAGGTACTGCTTATTTCTTAGGAAATTTCTTCCAGCAGACCTGCGCAAGGAGAAATGAAAAAGAAATGTAGACAATAGTGTGTGAGAACAAGAAGAGAAGAATTTGATTTGTGACGTCTTAAACTAGAATATTAAATATACTTACATATGATACAAGAATAAATAACAATAACATATACTTAAATAAATACATAATGCTATAATATATAAATTTATATATATAAATTCTAACAGTTAAAAGGAATGGTAATGCTCTTTTACTCTCGAAAATCTCGAATGCTAGGCGGAAGTGAGTTCCACATTCTTTCAGCATGAACAGAGAAGGAAAAAGAATAGTAGCTTGTTTTATGAGGATGGGATTTAAGGAGGGATCTAAGATGTGATTTACACGTTGCACCGCTAGGGCGAGCGAAAGAAAATCGCTCACGCAGGTAGGAAGGATAAGACGGGTTGTGTAAGATGTTGAAGAGGAGACATAAAATCCGAGAGCTCCTGCGAAAGCGGATCTTGACTTGACTTCCTTGCGAATGTGAGAAACATGGTCATACTTTCGCAGACCGAAAACAAAGCACAAGTTTTGCAAGCGCTTAAGTTTGTTTAATAGCTCCTCAGTAGCATCCAAGTAGCAGGCGTCGGCATAATCTATAATCGGCTGAATAAGTGTCTGTGCCAAAGATATTTTAGTCTTAAGAAGTATCTGGCGCTTTCCAGTTTACCGTTAATAAAGGGGTACACTACATAAATACGAAAAACTTTATTCGGTCAGTCACAAATACGAATTTCAAAATACCGATTTTCATAATTCCGAATGGTTCAAAATTCCTAATATAACAACTCCAATTTATCATTCATCCTATTTTTATAATTCCGGAATTTCAATATTCCTAACGTTTATAAAATTACTATTCTCAAAATACCGAGTTTCAATAGATCGAATAACAGAAAGTCCGATTTAATGATAATTCGAAATATCAAAAATACGAATTCCGATTATTAAAGTACCGATTAATTCGAATTCCGAAATAATAACGCCCTGTAAATCTGTAACCTAGTTGAACCCAAATGATTCACCAACAATAGAGGGGATCTGGCGTGAATGTTCACTGTTCTAACCTAACCTAACCCGATGGTACCCGACGCAGGTAAGGAGGTATATATAAAGAGAAGAAAACACAAAAAAAATGAATACAAATAAATAATAAAAAAGTAGACTTTTTAAATTACATTAAACATTACAGATTTTGAATTTCTGAATATTATACTAATTGTATCAGAATTAAAATCCTAATTTTAGCAGTTTATTCGAAGTATTGAAAAACGGAATGTCTTTTTTCGGACCGAGAACCCATCGATCATTTGATTCTTCGAACGTATGAAAATCGGAAAACAAACAAATCGCAATTACGACTTTTTGTAAAATAAATTTCGTGATTTTTAATAATAGACATTATAATTCTTAGGTATTATGAAATTCGGACTTTTGAAAATCGGAACATCGAAATTCGGAATAAAATATTTCGGAGTATTTGGGTGTTCCCTTAATAAAGGGGATATCTTTCTACATTTGTAGTAGTACTAGATATAAAATCTAGTTTATTCCGTCTTTGAGCTTCACCGTTGGAGTCTCTGTAAATACTTATGTATAGAAAAAAAAAATTAAAAGAAAAACACTACAAAGTGAAAAATTACCTGAAGCATATCCAATCCATTAAAAAAATAATTTTCTAAATTGATCTACAATTGACAAAAAAAAAACACAGATGAATTGAAAACCTCCTCCTTTTTGAAGTCGGTTAAAAATGTCTTCCAGATAAGTAGTGAATTAGAATATACTCACATTTCATACTTCGTTATCTCGGTTGGCGTGGTATCCGACCGCCTTAAAAGCATCGGAAAAAGCGAATTCTAAATTTAAACGCAACATACCAAAGAAAACAAGAGATTGTAGTCGTAAAAAGCGCATAAAGTTAGCGGAGCCTTTGACGCGGGTTCGGCCGGTATGCGAACGAGCAGATTTTGTGATAGGGTTGCGGAGGCATTTCGCCCATACCTTAGCCTTTTATTTGAATGTTTTAAAAAGCTTTTACTTCATATCAATATGGTGGGCATTAAGAATTTAGATGTTAGATTTATGGTAATGTTTGTTTTGTCATTCAGTTGAACCTCAAGCCGTTTATTTTTCATATGAATGAACCTCTCACTGGCAATCTCACTGGTGTCCTTTTTTAATAAATAAAATTACCAGTATATATACAGGATGCTTGGACATTCGACTTATTCCTTGAAAGGGGTTATACTAGAGGTCATTTCCAACAAATTAAGCCCCGCCAACTAGGGGTCGACTGGTCACCAAAAACAAATAATTTAAAAATAACTACTACTCTCTCGAAACTTATTTGTTACTTTTCTGACTGATGATAAATAAGTGCACATTTATAAAAAAAAATACATGCCCTAAATTCCCACAATTTCAGAAATAAAAGGCCTTGAGTGCAAAGGAAACCTTCTTTATTTTATATTGTTTGAAGTTAGACGTGTTTTACTCGAAAAAAATGTATGACACTTGGCATACAAATCACGGAAATAAATTCCCTATTTCATAACCTTTCTTAAAAGGTACAAATATTATCAACACTTATACGGGTTTAAATAAAATAAAAAATGCAGACAATCAGAACATTAATTTCGTTTATTTACTTATCATTGGCAATCTTCAAAAATAGAGTGAAATTATTACAGATCTTGTTCAAATTGCCTACCTCGATTTCTTATGCAAGCACGCAACCTCTGACGTACTTCCGTCGTTGTCACACGCGTTGAAATTGTGTTTTTGATGTGTTGGCCGGCTGATAAAATTCTTTCTCTCAGCTCTTAACGGGATGCCACTGGAGTGGAGTAAACCAAGCCTTTTATGTGACCTCTAATGTAAAAAACGCAAGGCGTTAAATTAGGACAGTAGGTATCATTTTTGATAACGTCTACTAGAGAAATTGACGCAACATTACGATGTGAAGATTGTAAGAATATGAGAAGAAGAGCCAAGAAAAAATAAGCGAAGCGATCACGAAAGATGATGACGTGTCTAGAATGGGGGTTATACCGGGAGGCTGAAAGAAGAGAGAAAATATAAATGCTGCGCTGACAATAAATATAAAAACAATTTTCATCAGCGTATCGTCTACGCTAATGAAAATTGCATAAGTTTTGATTCACAGTTTTAAGTACACACATGAATGTGGATGACTATAAAATGTGGTGCATTCCAAAGAAAATATAGAAAGATTGTGTGAAAGGTATTATGGATATGAAGGAAGTAAACATTGAGATGAACATCAATAGTGATGTATGGAAGGAAAAGTGATGCTATACCTCTTCAAATTAAGTTGGGATAAAAAGAAAAAGCAATCATGCATCATCATCTTTCTAATGGCAATCATGTCATTTAGTCTAAATAGGCTTTTATTTTTATATAGATTCTTTTATATTTTGTGAATGTGGGAAAGTAGTAGACCTAACTTGTAGACTAGATTTGTGGACCTTTCTATATTTTGTTGAGTACATGTTACTTGTTGACAGGCCTATACTGTCCTCTCATATCTATCAACACTGTAATTGGAAACATTGTAAAAGCCCCTTATTTTTAAAAGAGTAACCGTGGAGTTTCTTGCCGGCTCTTCTCCATAGGAAACAACCAATTGGAACCGTGCACCGAGCTTCTGACGTTTCATAAGTGCCCATGTTGGTTTATGTGAAATAAAATATTTTGATTTTGATTTTGAAACACGAGCTTGGTGTAATGGCCAACTCCTTGTTTGGTACCCAAAACCATTTCGTTTAGCTTTCAAATATAACAACAAATGTACAACTAGCGTCCGCCCGCGACATCGCCCGCGTGGCATGTCAATAAACAGTAGCTTATGTCCTTCCCCAGGGTTCAAAGTATCCCCATACCAAATTTCATCAAAACCGGTCCAGCCGTTTCGGAGATTAGGCGGAACAAACAGACAGACAAAAAGACTAAACATTTTTTTTGTTGTTTTTTTGTTATAAACTTTCATATGCATTTAGTAAAAAGCTGTGATTGTGACCATTCACATAGACACTTCAATTTTATTTATTTATATGTAGGTATGTATTGTTTAGATAAGTACCGTATATACTTTCGCATTTAGTAAACAGCAATTAATTTGACATTACAAACAGACAGTTCAATTTAATTATCTTCTTCTAATATATAAAAATCTCGTGTGACAGTGTTTGTTATCGAACTCCTCCGAAAGGGCTTGACCGATTTTTATGTTTTTTTTTTTTGTATATATTCGGTAGGTCTGAGAATAGGTCGTAAAGTATATTTCATACCACTGCGGGTGAAACCGCAGGGCGCAGCTAGTTTTTATATAAATTCTGCAGCTTCTGCAGTTGTCACATACCTGGGTGCTTTCCCTTGCTAACTAAAATGTTTCATCTTTATCTGTTCATACATACAAGAGTTTGGCTATCCAAGATACAGGTTTGCCTAGTTTGACGCCAATATCAAACCCACTGTAATCATTTGGCAATCAAGTTTTTATTATTTATTTACCATTTTTGTATTTTTGACATTTGATAAAAGCTCTACCTACTGTTATCAAATAATGCACCATATTGAAAATCGTATATCTGTAATATAGATCACCAGCAGTCTGAATTTCAATAAACAACACTGATTACTGAGAACATAATAACAGAAATATCTATGATGTAATACAAAATACGTAATTCCGTAATCAACAACAAACGTATCGGGATCTTGGTCCAACGAATAAATAATGTTTACCACCGGAGACCCGGAGTACACACGTGATCATAAAACTGCAACTGATCACAATATTTCGACGAACACACCAACTATAACTTTATCAGACACGACTATTTGCCAAGAGGTCAGGGGGAGCGCGCCCGCGACACGCCGGTCAAACAACGGACCACTTCAATTCACAAACTTTACCGTATTTAATACCTATTAAAAATAATCACAATTATAGATAATATCACATCGCAAAGCTAACTTTGCTGATGATAAAAAAACGCTTACTTCAGTGTCGCCCTTATACTGAGGAAGTAACGAGGGGTGGGGCGAAAAAATTCTTAAATCGAACGGTAAATTTAATGTTGCGCAGGAGTATATCATTTGAATTGTACGCGAAGGAATATCAGTTGTGTCTTGGAGACGGCGGGCGGCGGTCGTGTGTCCGGCGGATAATTATATTTAGTGTTGTGTCTAATAGTGCGATGAAGTGGTCGATATTTGTTTGTTTGGTCGTGTGCTTGGCGAGGTTCTGCGACGGCTTGGGTAAGTGCTACCTTCGGATCACCAAAAATTAAGAATCTCTTTTCCAATTTATAAAATTAACTTTTTTTGGTCCCCATTTCTAGTGTTTATCTTTGTTTATTTGATTACAAATGGTTTTAATTGTGGTTGGTGTCATAGGTAGTGTTAAAGAGTATTAAATCGCTGTTTCTAACTAACTTTGAGCCTGAACACTTGTTTAATTTCCTTGCTAAACTTGAAACATTTCGGCCTTCGTGATAGTTTATTGGCAATCAATATTCTCAATAAGTATGCTTTAGCATATATAGAGCAGCTCTTTGGAGTTTCAGAGTTATATAATCGCTTCAGGAACAGAAGTTTCGGTGTTTGTATACTTAATTATACATTCATATAATTATTACCCTTTAAGCGGGGTTTACATTATGAAACTAGTGTCTTGAAACAATAGCTTGACTGTTCTATTTCGGGCTATTAACTAACACTCGGTTTTTGAAAAGCTGATGTGTCATGTTAACTGCTCAGATAAGTTGGCTTAAATATTTTTTTCATTATTTCTGTATATGGCAACGTGTTAGTTAAATTTATCAGCTTTTGAAAAACCAGGTGTTAGTAAGCAGAAAAGTCAATCTAAAGCTACTGTTTCACGACACTAGTTTCATAATGTAAACCTCGCTCTAATAAACAGTCGTGTAAATAAATCATCCCATTCAACTCTACTCGTAAGATAAAACCATCCAATGTCGATAGGAGCGCTTAGTTCTGATAAAAACAGCGATACCGCGGTGTCAGTGGAATTCCGGGCTTATTCATTGTTTTTATTAAAATTATTGTGTAAACGGAACACAGCTTATTTAATAAACATAACGTAATATTACGCTTGGAATCCCCGAAAGACTTGGCAGAGGTGTACCCAGGTATAGAACTTGATCATAACTAGCGAAATGTGGGTGTACCACATTTCGCTAGTTATGATCAAGTTCTATGTAAAAGTCATCAACCGGGCACAAATTCAAAGTCTGGGATGGAACGAGGAATTCCTAACGGGAAAACCCGATAACACATTGCCCGACCTAGGAATAGCGTTTGCAACCATTACACCAACGAGGCAAGCTTTTAAAGCGATTTCATTTAATAAAACAAAAGCAAATATTCATCTTTATCGTTAGAAGCTCGATGGATTTTTTCATTGCATGATAAATAAAGAAAGAGACTGGTTCTTTGGTAGTCGTTGCAGGCATTCGGAAGCCCGAAAGTCTGAAACCAATCTTACCAACGAGTGCCTATCGTGTCATCCAGGAACTGGGTTGTAGAGGTCAGATAGACAGTAGCTCCATGTAAAATACTGTATTCACAGCTACTGGTTAGACTAAAAGCTGATCCTGACAGTGTTGGGAAAAAGCTGGACAGATAATGATAAAGAAATGAGGGACCTTCCATGAAGAAAGTTTTGAGTGCGAATGCGGATGCCTATAAAAACTAGGGTGGACCAATGAAATGATGGATGGATTAAGTGAAAGATGATATATATGGCTAGAAAGGGGATGAATTCTGACATGAAGCTGATATACATATTTATGTATGACATGTTGCACCAACCCCAAATAAATTGGGATAAGAGCACGAAGATGAAAAAGAAAAGAAAGAATAATAGTTTTCAAAGGAAACTGTGAGTAAAAAAGAGAAATAATTTTTTAAATTTCAGTAAAGAAATTCCCAAAGAAGGATAAAATGAATACCTACATATTGAACGCCTGTTTCCAGTCATTTATAATTTTCCAGCGGTTACCCTTACTAAAGAAAAAAAATAACTAGGAGAGGCTTTCTGATCAGAATTAGAAAGGTAAAATTATTATAATGTTCGCATATGGTTCACTCAAGTATTTTCCGTTAATCTTAGGCATGACATCCTTAAAAGAGTAACGAGCGAAAACTCGATAACACAACACATTTTGCCAATTACGCCGTAGGCAAGTCCGATATAATAAGCAACCAGCCTATTGCCATTATCCGGATACAAATACAGACTGTAGAGAATTTCCCGAAAAATACATAAGGGGATCAGCCTAGGCTCAGCAGAGCTTACGACCACTAGATTTCCCGAAGCTGTAAATAAAAACTTTGTAGTTTATATGTAAAAGTAGCATTGAACGAGGCTTCTCCCGCGTGGAGGTTGAAAATTATCTCACGGGAACGTACTACCGGGATAAAAATGTATCCTAGATCCTAACCCAGGTCATGGTCTATTTGTGTGCCAAATTTCATCCAAACTCGTTGAGTCGTGAAAGATAACAGACAGACAGATATACTTTCGTATGTATAATATTAGTATATATTCATACTACTTTTTTATCAGCTAACTTGAGGAGCTTGGTGGTAACTTCGCAGTTAAGTTTCTTTTCCCAACCATCTGAATCTGTTGGATACAAGTAACCGTTGAAGAGTTCCTACGGGCTGCAAATATATCAGCAATATCACCAGCAACAGCAAAAACAACAACAACACAGCACACAAAACAGCTTCTAACAAATAAGCTAACAAAAATCCATCTTAAACAAAATCAAACTAAAATAAAAGCTCTTAAAAATAACGTGTTCTATAAAAGTGGCAGGGAAATCGACGCACAACCTGTTACCATGGATTCAGTACGGGATTCTGGATGAAATTGCTGTTCATTATATTTTGACCGCGTTGGTATTGCATTTTTCTATGAAACAGCAGTTTAAAAAAAAAAACTGATGAAAAATTTCAACGCAGGGGTGTTCAGAAACATGTAGTAAATCCATGGTATCAGGTTGCGCTGCGATGTCTATGCCACCCTGTATAAAGAGTCATAGACAACTTTATACAGGGTGTTTGGCAGAACGTTGAACATACGAAAATGGTGGATAGGTGGGGTCATCTGCTACTTACTCAGCCCTAATTTATTTGGCCCGGGCCCTGGATATTAAAAAAAAAAATGCTTTCTTCTAGTTTCACAACTTTCTAAACATTAAAGTTTATTATTTATTAAAAATGGGTATCGGTGTCTTTAGTTTTTCTATTTTCGTTTTTGACCACCGACTTCCGAAATTAAAGTTATTATTCACGTCTTTTTTTTGGAAGTCGGTTGTTTTTTTGTAAAAAAGTTTTTTTCAAATCTTTAATGTTGGTAGATTCTTATAAAATTATTGCTTTATTCAGATGTTAGCTAGAGAAAAAGTTATGAGTCCTCAAACTTACAGAAATATAAAGCTTAAAAAAAAAATGCCTGTTTTACCCATTTTTAATAAAAAATAAACTTTAATGTTTAGAAAGTCGTGAAACTAGAAGAAAGTATTTTTTTTTAAATATCAAGGGCCAGGGCCAAATAAATTAGGGCTGAGTAAGTAGCAGATGACCCCACCTATCCACCATTTTCGTATGTTCAACGTTCTGCCAAACATCCTGTATAAATTACTTAGAATGTCGAAACGTTTTAATTTTATTTTAGTTTATCTAACTGGCGACCCGCCCCTGCTTCTCAAGATTTTTAAGACTTGACGACAAAAAATAGAGATTTCTAAAATAACATAAGTTTAATCATAGTAGTTTAGTTTCATTATATCTACACATAAACCTTCCGGAAAAAATCCTCTAAATGATGGTAAAAACAGCAATACAAACCGGTGTGTCGTTTAGAAACAAAGCGGTTATTCAGGCAAACACGAAAAGCACTTTAATTTTTATTATGTACTAGCTTCTGCGCACGGCTTCGACCGCGTGGATGTCAGAAATTATCCCACGGGAACGTGTTACCGGAACAAAAAGTAGCCTATGTCCCTCCCCAGGATGCCATCTATCTCCTTGCAAGATTTTATCGAAATCCGTTCAGTGGTTAAGGCATGAAAAGGTAACATACATGCAGTTACTTTCGACTTAATAATATTAGTGTGGATGGAAATAGATACGAGGAAAATGTCGTGAGGAAAGTTTTAAGTATTAATATGGATGGCTATAAGACTAGGGAAAGACCAAAGAAATAATGGATGGACTGTGTGTGTTTCAATTTTTTTTTTTTTGGAAATTTTGACGTTCAAAAGAGCGCTTTTTTTTTTTTTTGGTGTTTTTTCTTTTGAGCCAATGTCGACTATTCTGCCAGCGTCACGTTTAGACGGCAGCCAGCGCAGAGGCGTGCCGCCGACTTTACACTTTGTGATAGATCTACAAAAAAGTGCCTTTTATGTGCCTATTTGAAATAAATGATTTGACTTTGACTTTCACTTTGCACGATGATATGGCTAAAAAAGGAGTGACTACAGTGATGACGACTAATAGAAAAGTATGGAAGAAAATACATGTTGTGCCGATACTAAGTAAATTGAGATAAAGGGGAAAATAAAAGGGAGATAATAAAGAGTTTTTTTTTTTTTTACAAAAAAACAATAGACTTCCAAAAAAAACACTAAAACAACTGAAAAATAATTTTAATTTCGGAAGTCGGTGTAATCGGTTTTGTATTTTCGTTTTTTGCCACCGACTTCCGAAATTATAGTTATTTTTCACTTTGTACTGTTTTTTCGGAAGTCAGTTTTTTTTTTTTTTGTAAAAAAGTTTTTATTTTTCACTTTTTAGTTTTGGTACCTACCTCACTCAAATTCGTATACCACTATTTGATGTGTAAATAACAGTGACCGGAAAATAAAAAAAAATCATCAATATAAACTAAGTGGAAAAAATACGCAGTATTAAGGATAACTCAAAAACTCCTAGTCAAAACTTGATCAAATTTATATGGGACTACATGAGAAGCACCAGCTTTCAAATAAAAAAAGAATCATCCAAACCTCGAAAAAGTTCTGAGATAACACAATAAAAAAATATACAGTCGAAATGTGAACCTCCTCCTTTTTTTGAAGTCTGTTAAAAACTAACAATTTAGTACCGGACCAAGTTGTCAGTTTTTGTATAAAGAACTGTAGTGCGTTCTTATTAATAAAATTAAAAACAATGTTTTATATTATTAAGACAATACTTATCATGTTTCTTGAATTCGGCTGACTTTGATCTAAATGTGGCTTAGCCAATCATAGGTCCGGTTGCATCACCATATACAGGAAAAAAGTTATTTAAATGTAGTGCTTTAAAAGCGTCGTTCAACAGCTCTAAAGGTTTCTTTTCAAAGAGGACTCTCTTTTCCTTACATAAAACATTAACCGTTCATGAACGCATTTCTTTATTTTCAAAAATTTATCGTCAAGCGAATGCTTTGTTATTCTACTGGTTGCAAGACTCGTAAGCGCCCGGGTGTTACCCAATAACTGGGTATGGGGGTCAGGTAGGCATCTGATAAGACTGGAAGCCCAGCCCCTTAGGAAAAAATTAGGCAATTGACGATGAGTCTCTTGTGCCTTTGACATTCGTGTCTGGCGCCAGCCAATTTTAGCCCAATCCAAAGTCCGTAACAATTTAGTTGTAGACGTAAAAAAAACAGTTCTCAGTAAAACTATTGACGTTCATATAAGTGATTGGCGGTCGCTTGACGCAAATCGAGGCTCGATTGGATCCAATTGGGCGTGATTGAGCTGATTAGTAAGGCGCCAAACTCGTACTGCTTTCGACATTGGTTTTATTTTTAGCCATAACAGTTATCAGTTTACCTTTTTTCGATATAAGATGACTCCTTTTCACCAAGCAGCATTGCCGTGTTTCGTGTTTTGAAGGGGACAGCAGCAGGGTTGCCGACTCCGTGGTTGCTCGGGGGCTCCGGGGCTTCAACACCCACGAGAGGTATCACGAGCATAGACATCAAAACTGATCAGCAGGCTTTGTCCGATCTCTCTTTAACATCACGTCACGTCTTTGGGTATAACCTTTTAAACCGGGGTGCTACTATAGTGGAGCTTGCTTCGCTTGCTCTTGCATCGTAGATTTTCTGCAATCCATAGTTTATAAACTTAATTAATTACAAAGTTCTTAAGGTTGAAGACAGTGCCTGTCTGTTCGCTGAACATGAGTTTTACTGGACGGATTTAGATGTGATTTTAGGGATTAAGCAGGCCATAAGCAAAAACCCCCAAGTCGGGCATGAGAATGGGCACCCATAAGGTTCACTAGGAGAGGCCTACGTCCAGCAATGGACGAATATAGGCTGATGATAATGATTAATTATAATTGCGAAGACCATGTACCTGAAATAAAACTACCATACTACAATAGGTATACAGTATTAAACATTAAGCAATGACGTTATAGATCGGTACATGGTGCTTACACAATTTAATTTACAAATATTGCAACCGTAAACGATTTTTCCTAGCATTTTAATAAATAAGGAATCAGCTGTCAATAATAAACAAGCAGCTCCACGACCACTAAATCAATGCGGCAGAGCATGACCAATAACACAAGCCAATCGGTAGGAAGAAGAGCCGCTTATAAAGGATAATTTAAAGCACCTATTAATGAATCCATACTAATCATTATAATAAATTCGAAAGGAACTCTGTATGTATGTTATCTTTTCACGCCACTGAACGGATCTCGATAAAATTTGGCATGGAGATAGATGGCATCGTGAGGAAGGTTCCCGTGGGATAATTTCCGACATCCACGGGGGTAAAGCCGCGGGCAGAAGTTAATCTACTATAAATGCACTGTAATATGCTAGCACAACTTGTCCACGACCTTCGCAAGCTGCAACACCAACAACATGCAATTAAATGATGTCGAATAATATAATTAGAGAAGAGATACAATGGCATGATTGCGTTGTGTGGGAACGGTTTTCCTTGACACCACACAAGATGCTTCTATTCTAGTACCCGGATGGAATTTATAGTACACGTTAATCTTTTATTGATAATTGTGTAGGTACTGCAGTAGATATTAATTATGTTGATAGAATTGGAAAATTATAAATCATAAAAAACATGAATTGATGTTTTTTTTTTCAAAGAGCCTCTTGCTGGCCCAGAACTAAATATTTGGCGCCAAACCGGGATAATACTGATTTTACAGAGAGAGTCAGTCAGGTGAACTTTCAAACTAATCTAAATTATCTTCCTTCATGCGATCCACATTAATTCCTCCGCATCACATCTCCGTACATTTACCGACTCTACAGCTTTTCTCAGATCATTTTGAGCCAAATCTAAGGAAACTAATATTCAATCATAAACATTGTTAAGCGCATATTGCGACGGACGTATTTTGCGCATGTCACAAAGAAAATAAAATTGTTTTAGTACAATAACCAGATATGGCAAAAACCATCTATTGTTCGGTTTTATGATTTAATCTTCTTCTTGAAGGTTGAGGTTTTATGCATGAAATATCTATACTCTATAGGCTAGGTGACTTTAATCACTAAAGACACCTGACAATGCCTCTCATTTTGACAGTTCAACAACATTTATTACGTTACTCACGTTGTTGAGCAGACGAATTTTTCTGACATGTGAAACGATGGATTAGTAATGTCCTTCAAAATCCTACAGATTGTGATGGAAAGTGTGTTACTCAATTAGTGTGCTGATTAACATAGCACATCTCATTATCATTATTTTCCGCATCCAAATCTATTTAATTATTACTATAGCCCTTTGAAAATTCCTGTTCTACCCTGAGATGAACAAAATCTATTCATTTAATGATGGCAGATTTGACATTTACAAAAACCCCACGCCTAGCCAGCCTATGGTTTCATTATGTCTATGTACCAAAAATGTACAAAAAACGGTGGCAGCTTAACCGCTGAACGATTAATCTATGTCTCTTGAGGTCCAATAGCTGAGACATTGAGAAAACAATACATTGTCTGTAAGCACATTGATCAAATTTATAGAGCGCTACAAGGCTTTTTGGCGCGTGGCCAATATCGGAACTAACGCTGCCATCTTGTTATTTCAATACATTTCACAAAGCATTTGCACAGTATGTTGACCAACAGCGCCCCCCTGTTAACGTCAATGGAGCGCCAAGAGATCCTTGTAGCAGTGAGCCTACAATTTACAGAATGTAAAGTTTAGTGAAGTTAAGTTTAAATAATGGCCATTTAGCTATTGCCATTTCGAAGTTGTCAGCCGGTGAAGTTATTACAGTAACATTACTGACTTTTTACTAGACATTTTAAGTTCGTCTCTGCATTATGCATCGGCAATCTTTATGTGACAGATAGAAATAGTGGTAGCGGTAACTCTTCATTCCAAGTCGGTCCGCCATCACCGACCAAATTAAAAACTCTCCGATCCGTCTCCCAAGCCCACAAGTGTAAATTATCAATAAGCGAAGTCTACGGAGGCGACGTCACAGCCTTATCTAAGGTCGGGGGTCGCATCCGACGCGTTCATTCATAATATGGACGCGGCCCGCCGCTATCAGATAATGACGTCACCAACCACGCACCGCCCGCGCAGCCGGATTTTGTCAAGTTGAATACGCTAATGACAATATTTACTATTATTTTAAGAGAAATATTATTGCTTATGAGTTGTGTCAGTATGTTTTCAAGAGAGACTTCTCGGCATATTAAAATGTTGGTTCTGGTTGTGTTAAGATTTCGTATCTTCGAGTAGGACCAGGGAAGCATGGCACAAAAGAGAGGAGCTTTAGCACAGCAGTGAGTAGGACACGGCAACCAACGGTTATGATGATGGTGTTTAAATGGTTCTCTACTAGGCTCGCCCCATTTTACCTTACAAAATTAATATTGTCCAGTAGTTGGGTGGTGAGGATGAATTCACTTCGAAAATAGTCTGAGATATAAACCTATAATTTCGTACTCACCCGTGAGGGAAGAGAGAAGAAAGAGCCTAGACCAAGGATCGGCAAGTAATTTTAAGTGAGGTCCGGATACTGTTGAAATTTTTTATCATTGAGACTTGGCTGGCTTGATTACAATTAATTTATTACAAACATTTGTACGCCCTCTGGCATAACATAGCGCACTCTTTATTATCTTTATATACCATTATTATTGTACCTATGTTAAACAAATGAATAAATACTTATCACTTATGAAAACTCACAATACTAGTTGAATTTTTTTATTTTGTTTAATGTAAGTAATTAAAAGGTAATTATTATAAAACTCGATGAGTAGATATTCATTCATAAAAACTAATGCGAGTCTAACACTTGCAGTCCTGAGCCAGTTTTTTATGGTTTGGTTCACGCGGGGAACGGCTAATGTGAAGAGTGTCTTTAAGGAAGAGTGTCCGGTAATCTCGCACAGAAATATGTAGTTTAAAAAAAAAAAAATTTGATTTCACTTACTAAATGTGGAGCCAAACATAGTAACTACCTATGTACATACAACTCGGTTGATAACTAGTTTTTTGAAATTTCCATATTATTTAAATTGAATAGTAGGTAAGTTATTTTGGCGGTCCAAGTTCCGACCTTTCGCGGTCCGAATATGGACCGCGATCCGCCTGTTGCCGAACGCAATTCTAAACCCTAGACTCTTAGACTCATACATTTGCAGTTATCAGGAATGGTAATCCTGTTGATTATGGCAATATATCCCATAACCATAACAGGGTTATGAGAGCCTTTGCCTTGAAACACTGTACTTACGCTGAAAACTAGCGCTGGGGCTCTGTCTCGCATAGGGTCGTAGCATTATGCTGAGCGATTGCCGTTTTGCGTAGATGTGACGCATATTTTACCCCAACTCGTTCTTTTTTGTATTTGTGTGTTTTTTCTTTGCGTCATGTTTACAGCAAATAAACGTATTTTCTTTCTTTCTTTCTTACGATTTTTTTAAAAGCTTTCAGAGTTTTGTCGAGTTTTTTTTTCCACACTTTTTACACAAGACAGTGGTCAGGTTGATTTTGGACCTACCCTCCGTTTGGTCGGTGGATATTTATGAATACCGAACTTATATATTTATTTTTTTAAGAAAAAACGTTTTTTTGCTCTAAACATGACGCAAAGAAAAAACACAAACACAAAAAATAACAAATTGGGGTAAAATATGCATCACGTCCACGCAAAACGGCCATCACTCAGCATAATGCTGCGACCCTATGCGAGACAGAGCCCCAGCGTTGGTTTTTAGCTTTATAATATTTTCTTCCTTAATGCTGCTATTCCTGGGTCACATTACTTCTTGGAAAAGGACAGCCGTTGTAAAACCTGTCCGACTGGCTTTTATCTAAATTATTTGGAATGCAAATTGCAATATTGTATAATTAAGTGGACATCCTTTAATTTTCCTGTACATTTTACCTTAATACTAAAAATGGATTTGTGTGTGAAGTGTAAACGAGAATATTGGATTGGAGGCACATTCAATAAGAGAGGCTGTTAATGTGTTTTTCGCATATACTTACCTACTACACTATAAAACAAACTATTTTTTTTTTTGTCGAAAGCAGAGCATCCATAGGCGATTCTATACTATAATATTTTAAATAAGAAAGTAACTCTGTCCGTCGGTCTGTTAAGTTTGCACCTGCTGAATGGATTTGACCTGACTATTGACTTGTGTTATGAATTGGAATACGTTTTACCCCGGTAGTAGGTACGTTCCTGTGGGGTAATTCCTGACCTCCACGCAGACAAAGACACGTTCAGAAGCTAGTTTAAAAAAATGGTAAAAAGATCTTCATCATTGACTATACTAGTAGAGGCAAAACTAAAGAAACGATGGATAGACTGTGTGAAAGATGATGTGGCTAGAAAGGGGTTGACTACCGAGATGACGACTAATAGAGGGTGTGAGTACATACACCTAATATAAAGCTACCATTTACTAGGTTCGTCTTTCATTGACTTGAATGTGCCCTGGCGGCTGAGAGTATGTCATGCTCACTCAAATGTCTCGCTGGTGGTGGCATTTGTGTTGGATCATTACGTTCCCTTCAAAATGGATGAGCTGAATGGTGCTAATCCATGCGTCATGTTCGTGAACGGGTGCCGTCAGTAGGGACTGGTCATTTCTTAGCTGCCACGGCTTATATTAATTTAATTTAATATTTGAATTGTTTTTGTCTTTTTATTACGGACGCTTTTAACGTTCTGCATCGTTCTTACATGCATAATTTCAACATGAATGATGTAACCAATATTTTGTAGCCAAATTTTGATTTAAAAGAGTGTCCGTGGATTTTCTTGCCCGTTCCTCTCCATAGGTACCTACTACGCTTTGGAATGGGTAACTAGCTTCATCTTTCTGACTGACCGACCCCTTGACAATTCAAAAGTGCCTGTAATTGTTTTATTTGACATAAATGCTTTGAGTTTGAGTTTGAGAGAAGTATAGAAGAAAAAGACATTGCGCTGGCCCCTAATACGAGTATCTAGGTTTATAACAAGATACCCTTATGGGCAGATGAATGATGATCCTCATCATTGACCTGACCCTCATCTGACGATTGCTGCCCTAAATTACACGATAAATGATAAGATCGATAAAATCGGTTTGGACAAAGTGTTATTGGGTTTCCCATCTGAAATTTCTCAGTAGCAGCCCGGAGTCTGGAATTATGCCCGGTTGATGGCAATAGGCTCACCCCCTGTTACATGTGACTTAAACATAACTGGTAAAATGTGGGTGCACCTCTGCCTAACCTTTCGGAAAATGCAGGCGTGATGTTATTTGTAAATGATAAGATTTTTAGCATGGGTTTGATTCCCCATAGACGCTCAGCAAGGTGTACGTGAAAAACCTGTGTAATTCTAATTAAGTAAAGATAATTATTATTCTTTCCAATTACTATAGAGTAATTGTAACAGTAACGGGTGTTAAAATACGTGCCCTTAATGAAACCGAGGGTCACTTGGTCTCGCCGTTATTATAATCATTTCTGTACTGGACCATATCTGGGAACCTTTTGGTTACGGAGATATTGAAGGTTTTAAGTTTTGTTGACTTTTTTTTTAATGAAAACTAGTTTTAAATGTCACAACTTAGCTTTAAATACTCCCACGATTCCTGTACCGTTGTAAGCAAAAGCACTATTATTTGCGTAAACAGCGAATTTTTACCACAAATTAAAAGTCGTTTACCAGCAATTTTTTTTTTGCACAAAGTAACTTAGTTTGATGTACAGCGGCTTCGTAAAGGGTCTTTTGACACCCTGTATATTGTAAAGTTGTAATTAGCCCTCATGTTACGATTAACCAGAGGGCTAATTGTAAGTCACATTTCTTTAGTAAAAGAGTACAACACATAAATTATAATAGACGAATAGGAGCTTCTGAGGGGCTTCGGAACGGGATTCAGCAGCGTGGTGTATCAGGAACGGCAGATATAGTAGAGGATAGAGTAGCTACGTCAAACAGGATCTGGAAGAGCGCTGTGGTCCATCATGGAGAAAGCATCTAAGATCCGCTTAGTTCACGGTCTCTTTAAAAAAAATGCCAAAAAGAGGCTCGCGTTTTAGAGCGAGAGGATTTAGCATCCTCGGGTCGTGTAGAGGGAGGACTTTGAGCTGGTCGCCGGTGCTCGCCATAGACTAAAGATGTAGTTTCGGTGAAACTAATTACCACAAGAAAGAAAGAATTGAAGTCTTGTGTGAAAGAAGACGTGGCTAAGCAGGCAGTGAATTCTGCTATATTGGCTAATAGAGACTTATGGAAGAGAAAGACGTGCTGTGCTGAACCAGATAAAGGCAGCAGATTTATTGATATAAAGTCTAATAATATGTAGTCACTAAAAGGGATAAGTAACTAAGGTCGTCGATATAGTTGAAATTTAGTAAAAAATCGATGTTTTTTTTTATGAACTACTAATAAAACCTTGTTCAAAAAAATGTCTGGGGAGAACGGAGGTTTATGTCGGACTCCTACCGACTAAAACGTAGTCGTCGATCATGACTATTCGGAAATGGTTTTACATTATATAATCTAGGTAAATGATTCTAGTGTCCATGTCTCTGCTTAAAAGCCACAGAAAAAAAAAAAATTACGGACGCAAAGGTGGGCACTTTTGCGTCCGTATTTTTTTTTTTTTTCATAAAATAAATTTAATGGAAAGAAACTGGTCATTTTATCAAATTAAATTTCATTCGAAAACATCCATCATTTTCCGAACTACATCATCATCATCATCAGCCTACAGCAGTCCACTGCTGGACATAGGCCTCTCCAATTGCACGCCATTTAGCTCGATTTTCTTAACTACACTTCAACTTTATCCGACGATCCTGGTTACTTATCACTTTTGGTGACCGTACATATTCGGTGTTACTTATCCAAATTCAAAACTGTCACCTCCAATTTACATATCCGACCAAAAAAAACGGTATAAAAATTAGTGACATGAAATTAGATACAAAATGTAAACAACAAAATATACAGCGTGTACCATTAAGGAGTGGTCAAAGTTAAGGGCGTGGCACAGACCAACATACTGAACAACTTTCTCCATGGAAACAACATCGTAATCGCGAAAAATTATCAACTGTCCCGAACAAAACTTCAATACCTCTTCGACCCAAATGTATGGGATGGCTGATTATTATCTTTTCTGATACACGCTGTATTATCCGAAGTAAACAAATGTATAACCGGACTTTGTATAAATTTGCAATCATTAGGTCGCTTTATAGCTCGATAGCGGTGTACCGTTAAGTTGGTCGGCTGCTTGTTGCTTAGCGCATGTCCCGCATAATGTAGTCCTGACTACACTGCAAGTAATGTTTAACAACCCAGCTTTGCAAAGTAAGTTTGATTGTTTAATACTGAAATTCTATTTCAAAATCTGGGTGATTAAGAGACCATAAAAATCGTCAAATTATAGTGAGAAAAAAAAACTATATTTAAATAGAAGTAGTATAGTTAAAAACTAGGTTCTTCCCGATGCTGGAAATTATCCCACGGGAACGTGCTACCGGGATAAATAGTATCCTATCATACAAATCCATTCAGCCATTAAAGCGTGAAAGTTAACAGATACACAGATAATAAATGCAAATAATCTTCTATTTTTTATTCAACAGTTTTTATGTTTCTAAATACGTAACATAAAAAAAAAATACATCATTAATTTGAAATACTCTAGCGTCGGCATTGACCACGTATTACCTACATATTAGCTAAGTTATTTTATAACTTCATACAAATTGTAATAACTTTTAAGTAGGTGGACCGATATAAATGAAATAAATACCTACTAAAATAAATAATATTAAATCTGTTAAAAAGAGTCACAAAAATTACTATAATCATTAGAATTTTTAAATCATCCCCTATTTTACCTCCTTGAGGGAAGATTTTACAAAAACGCTGAAACAAGTTATTTTTTATTTCTTACCAAAAGCATAAAAAAATCGTAACTTAAGAAATGCTAAGTTTCTCATACAAATTTTCATCCTCTATATTATTCCTTTTAGGATTATTTTTGAGACAAAAAGTAGCTTATGTCCTTCCCCAGGATGCCATCTATCTCCTTGCCTAATTTTATCGAAATCCGTTCATTGGTTTAGGCGTGAAAAGATATAATACAGCCAGACAGACAGATAGGGCTACTTTCGAATTTATAATATTAGTATGGATATATTTTTTCTTCCGAAAATGCACATATTGAAAAGACTGATAATTATTGATTTTGTACCTAATGGCAAACAAGAATAGTCTTTAAATAACAACTCAGACTTAGCAGCTGCTAAGTCATAAGTAAAATAATTATAACATTTGCCTCTAAATATAAATATCTATTTACGATACTACTCTAGATAAGTTCCTCTTAATTTATTACCTCCGTTCGTTCTGCAGTGGCGAGTTTAAGTTCACGAATGTCATTAACACATGACTAAAAATAGATCGCAAGTCCTACTAATAATATGTGAAAGTTTGTACGTTTGGATGTTTGTTACTCAATCACACAAAAACGGCCTAACGGATTGGGATGATATTTGGTACACAGATAGACCATGACCAGCGAGGTAATTGCGTAATACAAATAAAATAGCTATCGATCGTAAAGCCTTTCATTTTGACCTTCATTGCTTCATATGTTTGAAAAATTCCACTGCTCTGCAACGTAAATAACGCAATGAACGTGGCTGACCTGTCAACATTAAAGAAATTGCGATCGATTGCCATTTTATGTGTATTACACAATTACTACCCCGCTGACTTAGGACATTAGGATACTTTTTATCCCGGTAGTACGTTCCCGTGGAATAATTTTCGACCACGCGAGCGAAGCCGCGGGCAAAAGCTAGTGGTCTATATTTGCGGAGTTTCCTTGCAACTATAAATACACCAACAGATAACATTACCTTACGAGCTTTATTTCAAGTTCTATTTTGAGCTTACAGATAATAATGATTTATGTACTGTGATATTTAATAGAGATAGATTTGTGTGTTTATTTATTTTAATTTTGAATATTTTTATATATTTCGCTGCATCCGGTTAGACTGGAAGTCGACCCCAAAAACAGTTCTAGTTCATGTTTGAATAAATAAATTAATGTTTGTTGTGCGAACGTAAATGATGCTTCATTTGGAGAATATACAACCGAATGAAATTGTCATAAATGGTAAACCAAAGAATTTGGTGAATATTTGTATACTTGCTTATTAATGATTTATAAAGCTGTTTTAAATCTACATACATTTAGATAAAACAATTGTTTTAATGATATGTAGTAGCTTTTGGAGCCAACCCCAACATAAACTGGAACAGGCTAGGCAGATTATCTTTTAAAAAAACTCTTTAGTACGTACACAAAATAAACTACAGATGAATGTAGATATTTGACATAGGTTGCCACAATGGGCATCCTTATCGCTAATACATCGCTATCGCGAATATCCACGAACACCAAAAAGACAATTCGTAAAAAAAACATGTATTAGTCGCAGTGTGCTCTTTACTCTGGCCTCCAGTGTATCAGGTGTAAGATACCTGTAGGTGGGCGGGCCAGTCGAGGGCATTAGCCGACGATGTCCCCTTAGACTCTTAGTACCATATTATAATATACATAATGCGGCCGTTCCCATACCAAATGTACGTACTACGTATTGTATACGTAGAGGTTTAGTTACTAACTTATTGACTTTGAACTTGAGCCGTCGGTGAAAGTGCGATGTTATGCATTTTTGAAGTCGTGGTTCGATTTGTGGGCCTTACCTTCAACGTTTGTGTGTTTATAAAAGAGTGGTTTTTATTCGATTTATGGTATCGATAATTCCATTTAAGTATATAGGGCCAAATTAAATTAGCTAGCGAAACTCCGCAGACGTGATGGGTACCGATATCTAAACACGATAAAATAAAAAAATAAAAAAATATGATGTATTTTTTTGGGATGGACGTTCGGTGGTAGTATTGTTACATGAGGTATGAGTTCAAAAAGTATGTTTTATCGTGTTTAGATATCGATACCAATCACGTCTGCGAAGTTTACAAAAAAAAAACAGAATTTTATACTGATATTTCTAGTGACAACACTAGCTGTGGTCGATGACCCCACAAAAAAAAAACAACAAATTAATTTCTTCTTTGTTTTAGCATGTTTAGATATCAATACCCATCACGTCTGCGGAGTTTCGCTAGCTAATTTAATTTGACCCTGTACCTACACATATTTAAAAAAAAGCTTCGACCAGAATTCTGCCACTTCGACAGTGTTATATCGTTGGCCTCGCAAAGGTCTTCTATAGTGCAAGTGTTTTTGTACAGCGAGTGATGGAAATTCAGTGTGCTTTCGCCTTCTATGCTTTTTTATGCTACGCGCGATAAAACGAAGTGTGTGCGAGAGAGAGCGCGCGGAGTGTAGTTCGCTTTATCGCGCCAATGTGGCCGTATTATCAGGTTGTATGGTGATCTAAATATGATTCGAGACCGTATCAAATATGGCGTTACAGAATTATAATCATTAGAATCAGCAATACAACTCCTTAAGTTAGAATTGCCCTCAAATGTCATAATTCCATGAAATAGTCATTCAATAGGGTAATATGAACTTATAGAGATGTATTGATGATTCTAATGATTATAATTCTGTAAAGACATATTTGTTACGGTCGTGAATCATATTTTAATCAAAATACAACCTGACAGTGACTTGCAAATTGCAAAAAACGTAACAAAATTTGAATTTCGCGGGCTACCATGAATGTTCCGCCTTAAGGGGGAAGCGCCAGGTTGCCCGCGAAATTGAAATTTTCTTACGTTTTTTGCAATATGCAGGTCAGTGTCAGGTTGAATCCTATGGAATGACAATTTCATAAAATATCAATCTATAGGATTATAATTATGAACTTAGGGGGTTGTATTGATGATTTCAATGATTATAATTCTATAAATACATACTTGTCACGGTCGCGAATCATACTTTATTTCATCGTCATATTTCAATCATATTGCAAAAAACGTAAGAAAATTAGAATTTTGCGGGCAAACTGCCGATGGCGCTTCCCCCTTAAAACGACGGCACAGCAAATGTCCCGAATTTTGGAAGGGTAGGTCATTTTTGGCATTGCATTTTTTTTTAATTCTCTTCGATTTTAAGATGGTGGGATTATGCTAAGGTTGAAAAATTAGATGTACTGTTTTTTTTCCGAAATAGCTCTGTGACTTTGACCTTGAGCTCGGTGCTCGGTGCCAAACTTCAATCACTAATTTGATGATCGAAGGCGCCAAAGGCATAGTTCAGGCCCGGCGAATACTAATAAGGTATAAGTCGGTGCGGCCAGTGGTGCGCTGACTGATCCGCGATAACTTTTCGCTAATGAATTCGCGGAATTTAATTATTATATTTCTTTTATTCTGAAGATTCGGCTTATCAAGCCAATACACAAATTGGCTAAATTGGAACGTTATTTAAACTTTAAGGGGAAACCTTAGCTGTAGCTCGCCAAATTAAAATTTTCAAAGTTTGACGATTGATATGAAATTGATGATTTATAATTATTGCGTGCGAAAATGTTTAGCTGTAAGTTTTCATAAAACTGTAAAATAAATAAATAATATATCATTCTTACAGTCGCGAATAGCGTTTTGATCAACATACGACGATAAACAGAGCTACAATTTGTAAAAACCCATAGAAAAATTGAATGTGGCGGGCTACTACTGAGGATCCACCTTAAAGGCTCCTTCAAACAGGCACGACACGCGACGACAATCGCATGCGATACAAAAGCACCGCTGGTCGAAAATAACTTTTATAGATAGGTACAATGGGCTGGCAATTATGTTCATATTTCCTTAAGGCGGTACCCCGACCAAAACCTTGTCATAGTGCGTTATTCAGAGGCTATTAACTCATTCACTATGGGTAATAAACTACATCTAAAAGTACATTATTAATGTTCGATATCCTATCACCACATTGCACGTTCTTATTTGTTTTTATGTGTTATAAATACATCTAAAATCTCCTTGTAAAAAGTGACTAAAATTATTGATTGCATGCATATTTTGCTAAAGGTGACGTTCTATTCATTTGAGGATTACACTAATGGATAGATAATTTAAAAATCTAAATAATACACGTTTTATTTTATTTTTAAACTTCACTTGTCTTTTTTTATTCAAATAATTTCATTATTTTTGTGAATTTTATGATAAATGAGCGTGCGGAGGGAGCGAGACAGAGCGAGACTCAGCGACGGGACAGAGAAGGACCGAGTGCTCAAGGTCGTTTGGTCAGGGAAGCGCCTTAAATCGAAAGCCACATGGTACTGACTATAACTGCTGTAAATAATTCAGAAATTTATTTTACATGACTGTGTGTACAGGAAAATAATTGGAAACCATTCATCGTTTCAAAATAGGTGGGAATTCTTAGTAAACGCGTCATGCTTGCATGAAAGTAGGTTTGTTATACTTTTTATTTAAATTAATCTCCATCGCGTCGTCATCCTCCTGCCCTTATGCCATTGGGTTCACGTCGCAGATGGTTTCCATTAGTCACAAATACAAAAACACAAACACAAATATACACCACACACAACACAAACACATAAATAACAAGACAAACAAACAACACAAATATTTATATACCTTTAAACCGTAGACTTATATTTTTATAGTCAAAGCTTTAAGGCAACAATAAGTGCCAGCGACCTTGAGCGAGTGGGAGGAGCATGCGAAACTTTTAAGCGAATAAAATTGCACAGATCGTTAGCGTCTACCCGGACATTGGTCAGCGATGCACTGCCGCCCGTCGCCCGCAAGAGCCCCCGCTTCAACGCGCATCAAGTTTATTCGCAAAAACAACCGACCTTGATTTATCAAACACAATACAAATAAAAGCCGTATACAAAAATTTGGGTAGTTAAATTGTCTCTTAGATGATGCAGATTTCATGCAAATACGCCTGATAGTTTTTGCGTGATTATCGTTTTTGTATTTTATAAAAATATAATTTCAAATATTCACATATCAAATTACGAAGAAAATAGTCTAGTTTATCATATATTTTTTTCAAACAAATAAGACTATTCGTTTAGACGTGATGTTCAATTTGAAATCATTAAAAGTCGTATATCTGCGCCTTAAACAAATATTTATTCCGTAAGGGGATTCCCTTTAGCGCACAAATATGTGTGTTTGCGTTATTGCATCCAATGTTTGCAAATAAAAGTACAGTTGCAGTACGAAAAATGCTAATTCCGGGGGAGTCATCTCTCTAGTCTTTTCCTAACTATCTTGGAGTATGTAGAGGTCAGCTTCCTGTGTAACCGGATGCAGCTGAATACCACTATTTTACATAGAGTGACTGCCTATCTGACATCCACAATCCAGTTACTGGGTAACACGAAACCCTTTGGTAAGACTGCTTGTCAGATATTCCGTCCTCGAATCCTTGATGTAAAAACCCAAGAAACTTAGCTTGACCTGGGAAATGAGGTCAGAGGGCCTAGACAAAGTAACATTCGACTAGCGATGACGCCAGTAGATAAGCCAAAAATATATATGGGCTTGACATAAGCTATCGAAATGTCACGTGATCATAGTTCAACGTATAGAAATGAGCTTAAAGACAATGTTAATATCATTCGATTCTATGAAACGAATCGACAGCGTTGAAAGATAACTTCCATAGAGATGCGTAGCCAAGTGGCGTTTTTTGACAAGCGTTGTCGCTAGTTTTCGATTCGTATAATGGAAACATTAGCGAAAGCAGTAGCGATTGTAGAAACAACATCGCTCCGAAGCGAATGCCATTTGTCTAGGCCCTCAGGATTTCTTATTCAGCCCTCGAACTCTACCCTAGACCAATGAGGCAGTAAATACAAAGAAAGACAGGGATAACACAGTTCTTGTTAACGCTATCGTGTATTACGATTCTAGGAAGTCTTAAATACACTATTGTACATTGATGTTAACAATATAGAGGAAATAGTGTCATCTAAGTAATTAATTACTAAGTACTAATGATTCTAGGAACTGGACGATAAGTAAGGAAGATGATAATCAAGTTACTGCGGGGTAATTGCGTAACACACTAACAGTAGGAATGGCTTTCATTTTGACAGTTCAACAACATTCATTGCGTCATTTACGTTGTTGAGCCGATAATTTTTTCGAACATAGGAAGCAATGGATTAGTAATAGACTTCAAAATGATTCAAATTGTGATAGATAGTGAGGTATACAATTTGGGTGGCCATGTCTAAAATCATGTTGCATTGCATCTAAAATCATGTCTAAAATCACAAATAAAGACTATTGATTGATTGATTGATTGATGTTAAGGATGATGATGGTGATGTTGAGGCATCTATCCACCGTCCCACCCAATGCGAAGTCTTCTCCAATGCCAATGTTAAATTTATTTATTTAACATAAAACGGCCAAGGCTAATTACATTACTTAAAGACAAATATCTACGAGCATCTATACATACAATATAATAGGTAAAATTAAAAAAACTCCTGATGACAATGAAACGGCTGAACCGATTTTGATAAAACATGTCTAAGAACCACCCCTAGAAAACCTGCTTTCAAATAAAAAAAAAACCGCATCCAAATCGGTGCCACACACAGACAGACACACATTGCGGTGAAACTTATAACACCCCTCTTTTTGCGTCGGGCGGTAAAAATAACAACGAAGATTTTTTGTCTGTTCTGCGCAAAAACAGCTGAACAGATTTGGATGAAATTTGGCACAGGGATAGTTTATAACCTGGATTAACACATAGGGTACTTTTAATCGCGGTAGTACAGTCGCCAGCATATCAAGTTACCACAAACTGTCAGATTTTCTCATTCGATTTTGAACTTAACTAACAACCTTTTAAGGTTTAAAATCGTTTGGAGAAATTTGACAGTTTCGTGTAGCTTGACCTGCTGCCGATTGTACATCATCCACTCGGGCTAAGCTGCTGGTAATAACATAAAGTATACAACTACTCGACACTCTTACGCTCATCTAACAATACTCCAGAAACACTGGCAAGATCTTCCATTCGTCCGCGAGCACACACTTAATGTGTGTCACAGTCAGGCTTTGCATCCAAGAGATCGTTGAGCGCAGAGAGTGGGAACTTACGGGATCCGAGTTATTTAGATTGTCGCTGAGTGATGTTGTCAGTCAAGCTGATAATAGGTCTTTACCTATGAAATTGCCGTTTTGTATGAAAAAAATTAAACGAATTTTTTTCATGAATTTTTTATTTGTATTAATCGAAGTAATCACCCATGCAATCAATGCATCTTTGCCATCGCAGTGGCAGTTTATTGATGCCCTTCTTAAAGAAATCAGCTGGACGGGAGGCAACAAATTCTTCACAGGCATTTTGTACTGCCTCTCGGGTATTAAATTTTTTTCCCGCCAAGAAGTTATCCAAATTCTGGAAAAAGTAGTAGTCTGTAGGCGCAAGGTCTGGTGAGTAGGGCGGATGACGGAGAGCTTCCAACCCCAGTTCTTGCAACTTGGAGACCGTCTGCTGTGCAGTATGAGGTCGCGCGTTGTCGTGCAGGAGCAGCGGAGACGAGCGATTGACCAATGCTGGTTGGAGATGCGCCAGCTTCTCCATCATTGTGTTCAGTTCTTCACAGTACACATCTGCAGTAATGCTCACCCCGTTTGGTAAGAAGCTGTGATGAATCACACCGGCGCTAGACCACCAAACAGTGACCATCACTTTTCTAGGGGTAAGTTTTCGTTTAGGGCATTGTTTAGGTGCTGAACCAGGATCCAACCAACTTGCTGAGCGCTTACGGTTATCAAACAGAATCCATTTTTCATCGCAGGTAACAATGCGGTTCAAAATTCCTTCATTTGTGTGTCTGTTGAGCAGTGCAAGGCACGTCTCGACGCGTACTTCGCGCTGGCGATCATTGAGTTCGTGGGGCACCCATTTGTCAAGCTTTTTTACCTTGCCAATTTGACGCAAATGGACCAATATTGTTTTGACGCTAACGTCGAAAGCTGCTGCTAATTCAGCCGTAGATTGTGTATCATCAGCTTCCACAATCGCCTTTAATTCGTCATTGTCGACCAAAGTCTTCGGACGACCGCGAGGTTCATTTTTCAGGTCGAAATTTCCAGAACGGAAGCGAGCAAACCAATAACAGGTGGTGCGTTGGTTTGTAGTGTTAGCTCCGTAAACGTCGTTGATGTTGCGTGCCGCTTGTGCCGCGTTGCTGCCACGACGGTACTCATATTCCATAATTACTCGAATTTTTAACGTATCCATGATGACGAAAAAGATTGAAATGCGATGAAAATGTAACACTAATCAATAAAGAAATGACTACTTTTAGAAAAAAAAATCCATGTTTTTAAAATAAAATTAATTTGAAATTAGAATTCTTAGCCAAACAAAAATTATTTTGATTTGAAATGGCCAGTACTGCAGAACGGCAATTTCATAGGTAAAGACCTTATTACCTATTATGTATTTCTTAGGAGGACTAGACTACAGGTTTTTATTCTGGGAGATTTATCCCAAACTAATATTTGGTCTGTGGCGGGAACTAAACCTGGATACTGGATGAGGAGAGCCGAGGATCGGGCTCAGTGGCTTCACTAGGAGAGGCCTACATCCAGCAGTGGACGAATATAGGCTGATGATGATGATGATGGGAACTAAATCTGCGGCCTCATCTCGCAGATTTGATTACAAGCAACAAATATTTTGATGACCTACATATTGCTGCAAGTGGGATTTGTGTTAGAAAACATACCTACTCATGATACATAAGAAAATACTAAAGAGGCGTTAGTTTTTTCTTTTTAAATGTCACCAAAAATTATGACAGTTTTTTTTCGGAACTAAAGAATTTTTATTTTAGCTGATAATTTCGTAATATCCGAGCATCAAAGATGATCGTCGGCATGTAATTATTGAAACCAATTGTTGTCGCTATTAATAGAACTGCAATAATTGTGAAGGTTAAAGGGCAACTGGAGGACCGACCGGGCGCGCTCCGGCCGAAACATGTCACGTGACTTTTCGCCGCCATTTTTAGAATTTATGGCGCGAAATGATATGTCAAATCAGTCAATGTTTACATTCTACATAAAATGGCGCGAACGGTAAAAAAATAGGATTACCTACTCATAGCATAATCAACCTATAATGTTCCCACTGCTGGGAAACAGGCTTCCTCTCTTCTAGGACATGCTGGTTTCCTCCTATTGTTTTCCTTCTCCGTTTTGAGAGCAGTAGTGATGAAATTATTTACACAAAGTAAAGCGCCTGCCTGAGTTCGAACCTATGACTTACAAATCGAAGTCGGAGCCGTACCGCTGCTACCATAAAAAAAAAAAACAGAAATATAAACAGAGTTATTAAATAGAGTCCGGAGTAGCACTATCAGCATCCTTAAGGTCTTTGCTGATAAACAGGACTCAAATATGCTGAACACATTTATTCGTGCTCCAATTTTGTAACCTTACGTGTAGTTATTATGGACATTGTCTGAAATAAAGTTTAATTATTATTATTATTATAACCTTAGTAGGTAAAAACAATCGAAATTTAAGTTTTTTATGTACTCTTGAGATTACTTTATCATTGTAACATTTGAAACAGGTCAGTTAGGTATTCGCTCCATGTAAAATACTGGTATTCAGCTCCATCCGGTTAGAATTGAACTTGACCCCAACGTAGTTGGGAACACACTAGGCACAAGACGATAAGCGTTCATTTAAAAAAAATGCCCAGAAAACAAACGTAGAACATTATACCAAAGAATGAACAAACTATCCACGCGACATTTGCCAATTAAGTAATTATAAATCCAGTGCGTCTTCGGTCCAGTGTGCAGTGTTTTGACGCACATACAGCGAGCCACACATGCAAGTCATTATATATTTTTTTAAATATTTATTTTAGGGTTTTCTATAAAGATAAATGTTTCATATCAGTTTTCTCCGTCCATGAGAGACTAATTTCACTTAGAGCGTTTCTCTTGGAGCAAACTTCAGTTGTTCAAATCTACGAAATCTTTCTGAACATTTTACATACTCACTTTCAATTACCGCTACATTAATGTTAGAATTTTTCTATTGGTCCATGGTGGTTGAGCTCCTTTACTTTATTTCTGTCTCCTCGATCAGCACCGATATGTTTGTGAAGTTTTTTAAACCAGCGGTTGGGAAATACGTCTTCCAGGGGTGAATTCCAAAGGCCGTGCAAGCGTGCAACTGGCCAGTATAGACTTAGAATATATAATTACCATTAAATGTATATTTAGGGGTTATTTATAAACTTTGCTTTAAGTTAAGAGATGTTTAAACGTCAAACATGTATGATTTAAATGTCGGTAATCATGACATAGCTTTAATCCACGTTTTTAAATAAAAGGGGTACTCTTTTTTGGCATTTAATTCTAGTTAGAAGAAACAGCCTCGGCTCAGTGTCAAAATTTAGAATTATATTAGCTACTATATGCTTGATAAATGAATTGAGGACATCTTAGGTCTAAGTATCTAACTAAATTTGAATAATACATATGTAAGTTCATACTTTTTCATTTGTTTCAGCAATAAAATGTCTGCCTGGTGCGACAGACCCTTCATGCACACAAGAAAGAAAAGGATTTAACATACCTGGTGAGTTCCCTCTATTATTTTCAAGATTTTTAATTAATTTCTATCTTTCTTTTTCTTTTGCGCACCACGTTTAGTTTTGCTGAACCACAATTTTCTTCTTTTTAAATAAGAAGATTTCATGTCTCTGCGCTTCAAGTATAACATCAATCAATATTAAAATCAAAAGCATGACCTAAATTAGATCTAGCGTTTGTATCAAAAGTTCAACAGCTGTATACTTTCATCCAGAGTATCATTGATTATTTCGATTCGAGGCCGACAGAGACAATATTTCCATACGTATGCAGAAAGGACAAAACGTAAAACTATTTCTTTAAAAATATGTTTATGCAATTCAACATAAAAAAGGCCTGACCATTTATTTGTTTGTAGGAATTATGATAAAAAATACAGCAACTTTTTCCAACTTTCCTTCCCAAGTCCTAATAAAAATTAAAATATGGCTGCTGAAAATTTCAGAACCAAACCAGTCGGAGATTGAGGCGGCAGAGGTGCAGTGCTTGGCGGGCAGTGAATGGGAGAGCAACTGCTTTTACTGTCGCTGCTCCTACCAGGGCCGCGCCGAATGCTTGCAACAGTCCACCGATTGCGATAAAGGGACCTTTAGTAAGTGACCATTCGACATGTACCGTCAAACGGGTGAATAGGAACGCAGGGATGAATCGGATGGTCCAGGCCATGGTACGGAGCGAGAGGGAATGGGAAGCCGTCACCTCCTTCTGCGAAGCAGTAATGCTCGCGAAGGAGGAGGCGGAGCGTATGAGAGTGAGGCAATCGTTGCGCCCTCACGCCCCTAGTCGCTGCAGGACGAGACACCCTGGGCGTCGGGAGTCGATTGCCGACTCCCGGCCACCGTAGGAGCGGGCTTGCAGACGGCGAGCAATGGGCAGCTCGCCGTCCGGTAAGGACCAGGCCCGGGTCGACGGCGCATCGTGTTCCACGCGCGTCTCAAAGAGATGTCAGCATTATTGACGGGGTCCGATAGGGCCGATGCCTGCCGGGGTCGCGGATTGTTCGAAAGAGTTACCGGGGCCCTGGCGCACAAGCAACTGAAGGAACACGGGTGGGGTTTAGTCAGTAAGAGTCTGACACACACTTTCGCTCTGCCCAGAGCGGGAGAGGTCATTTGAAGATTTACCACCCAAAATAAAATAAAAGTTGTGGATCTGAACAAAACTTTAAAAGGGATTTTAACATTGAAATAATATAGTTTGTTGCCAAAAAGGACTCTAATGTGTTAACTGTATTATAATTAACGATAAAGTGCCCTTGTTGGCAACAAACTATATTATTTCAATGTTAAAATCCCTTTTAAAGTTTCGTTCCGATTCACCCCCGCGTTCCAATTCACCCCATTTGACGGTACCCTTTCAAGTTTTATGGCATTATTAACAAATCACTAAATGTGTATAACGCTAAACATATTCAAAACATAATTCTGTTTCTATTATCTTCATACGATACGATGACAGGTACAGAGCGTTGCCGTTGTTTTAAATTCGTTTAGCGATAAACGTATTCAAGTACGTCGTCATTCGTGCGCGTTCGTGTTCCTACGAACGATGCAAGTGGAGCTAAAGGGAGGAGCTTAGTATACAGAAATTAATTAATCTCAGAAAAAACTAACCTTTGTAGATGCATAAAAAAATAACAAATATCCAAACGTAAACGTATCTATACGTTAAATTACAAAATCAGAAACTGAAGACATGGGAAAATTACTTTTTGAAAATAAAATTCAAATGTCGTCCTTCACGGCTCTGGTACTCTTCAAAGCGATCTCTAACATTCATGAAAACTCGCCTCAGAAGTTGAGTAGGAATGTTGTTAATTTCTTGCCTAATGTTTTCCTTCAATTCAGATACGGTTGATGGATTATTGTTGTACAGCCGACTCTTCAGATAACCCCAGAGCAAAAAATCCGGAGATGTGAGGTGTGGACGAGCGCGTTTACATGCATGTTAGAGACCGCTTTGAAGAGTGCCAGAGACGCGGTCGATGATATTTGAATAAAATTATTTTCAAAAAGTAATTTTCCCATGTCTTCAGTTTCCGATTTTGTAATTTAACGTGTATATATAAATATATTTGTATTTTTTTTAAGCATCTACAAAAGTTAGTTTTTCTGAGACACCATTTACTTTCATTATACGTAGAACGGACATTCTACGTGGTAGTTTACTAAAGTAAACTGCATGAAAAAAAACGGATTACTTTAAAGCTTGCATACACATGTTGGGATCTAATTATGAAGCAGCTGACTAAGAAGACTTAAAATTACTGAGAATAGCTAATTTTCTAATTATAGAGCAAGTAATTGTATTCTACCTTATCAAAGAGCTTTATTAATGGTCCTAGAATTAGTTCATTGAGATGATGGCGATGGTGGTGATGGATGATGGTTTTTTAGAAGAAAATTTATAGCAGCACTGAAAAATCAATCTGACTAGACTTTTCTCAACCATGTTGGGGTCGGCTTCCAGTCTAACCAGATGCAGCTGAATACCAGTATTTTACATGGAGCGACTGCCTATCTGACCTCCACAACCCAGTTACTGTGTAACACGATATAGAAAGAAAAAGAAGAAATAAAGAAAGAAAATACGTTTATAGAGAGAGAGATAGAGATAATATTTATTTGCTTAAACATGTGTCATACATACAAGAAAAGACATGCATGTAGGATGGTAACAACATTATTAGGTCCAGACATGTTTGCCACATGATGTGACGTGCAAATGTCAAGAAATATTAAGACCAAGTGAAACGTTGGGCTTCCGACTACCCGTAACGACTGCCAAAGATCTACGAATGACAGCTGGAACCAACGGTTTAACGTGTTTTCTGAGGCCTGGAGGGCCTCGATACATAATGGGTGGTGAGCCATCCATGACTGTGGAAAGCGTAATTTAACCTCCGATCGACCCCTGCGGCTATTATGATTTAGCCACGAGTCCCTTTAGTTCGATTAGCAGCGCCAACTCTACATAAAATGGGGCAAGAACAATGGGGTAATTGTGTAACCACACTAACAGTAGGAATAGCTTTCATTTTGACAGTTCAACAACATTCATTGCGTTATATAATATTCGTTGTTGACCAGACAAATTTTTCGAACATATGAAGCAATGGATTAGCAATAGGCTTCAAAATGATTCAGATTGTGATAGATACTGTGTTACGTAATTAGGCTGCTGGAGGATGATGACAACGATCTTTATTGACATTTAACATTCATAATTTTCAGAGGAGCCAGCCCTATGCAAGACTAACACGACGTTCCAGAGGGATTGCAACACTTGCATCTGCCTCGAGAATGGACTTGCACTCTGCACCTTGGAGTATTGTAGGAGATCAGGTACGCATCTTAAAAGTATCTATCAGAAGATAAGATTTACCAATAACATTGTCAATGCAAGGCGTATATAAAGTATAAATTAAACTCAAGTGATTTCAGTATTTTTCATTAACCCGTATTTTGCCATATTATTCTCACTTTCGTTTTGAATATACTTTTTAATATTAAATATATCTTCTTTCTTAATTCGGCTGATCAAGTTCTCAAAAGAAGTGAAAGAAATTACAATAAAAGTTATTTTAAATTGAACGATATTAACCATCGGAACGTACCAGAAATCATCAATTACAATTATTAATTTATTTATATATTCTTTATTGTACACCACAAAATTCATAACAAAAAAGATATCAAACACTACAAAATAAATAAAATAATAGGCGGCTTTATCACATTCTGCGATCTCTTCCAGGCAACCTTAGAATGGACAGTGTTTAGCCTGGACATAAAATTGATCTGTGGTTGGTGCAAATAATAAGTACCTATACAATACACTAAAATAGATACACAGATATAAACATATCCTAAATAATTGATACATAAATACATATATACTAAATATATAAGCAACGAAAATAAATGAAGATTATAGATAATTACAGTTACGTAAAAGATCACAACGACAAGTAATGTTCCTATGTTCAATTATTGTCTTACATTCATATACTTAAACAAAAAATGTACTAACAGCTTTTAGTTTCAATTAACACAAAACCAACCAATGTTGTAGAGGATATTACGAATACAATATTATGACTTGATGTTTCTATTAACATAGAATGCCAATAGAATACACAGCCACGTGCGCGAAGCTGCGGGCTCAGCTAGTAAAATATAAATATTGAATGGAGGCTTGTGTTCTAACAGTGGGAACATTATAGTCTGATAATGTTATATATAAAACAAATAAGTATTGTTGAAATGATGAGAACCTCTAGAAAAACACTACGACCCTTTAATTCATTTTTTTTCTAATCCATATAGGTTTTTTTTTTATCAATTAGCAAAGTAATTATGATTATATTTTCTTCAAAAAACTAAAGGTACTCATAAGAAACTGCTGTTCTACTTTGTATCGATGATTCCATTTTGTATGTTTTAAATAAGCTTCGACCAGAATTCGGCCACTTCGACAGCGTTATCGTTGGCCTCGCAAAGGTAGTCCATAATGCAGAATTGGTGCACAGAGAGCACGAATAGAGGTGGGGTATAGTATGCGATGCAGCTCCACAGTTGCACTTCGGCTTATCGGAATACCCCCACCTGATGCCATTTGTATGATGGTATAGTACTTTCGCTGTTGAGATCTTTTATAAAAGTTCTTCTGCTTTTACGTTTCACAAAATTCATCCATTGGAACTGTTATCTAATTTAGGTTAACTATCGATATTTTTTTCAATACCAATAACTTAATTTCTACATTTTTTATTTCAGATATCCTTGTTAGTGCTCCAGAAATACTGCTAGCCAGTATCAATAGTGAATTAGACGATAAAGATGCTCAAAAATCGACCAATATTGATGTTGTAGCACCGGTAAGTCTTTTTAATTATTCATTTAACATTTTACTAGATGAATCTAAGGAAAGCGAACTCGTTAATAATATAGAAGTAAAAATCATTGTGTGTTTAATAGATTTAAAACATGCACATATAACATCAGTAGTTTACACGACGCATAGGTTTTTGGCACATGATGGAAGTGCCTTTTGTACCGAGGCATACCATTGAAACAATAATCAGTAATTTAACAAAGATTTTTTGAGAAACAAATGGTGCATTTAACAAAGACCTGAAAAAAAATTATATCTTAATCATTATCATATTTACTTTGATACATCAAAATATGATAATTTACTAAATAGTTAATCTAACGAAAGATAAATAACTCAAAACATTTTCACAAATCGATGTTTGATACTGACATCGAGACCATTGTTTTAATAATGAGCAAAGCACATTGTGGTGAACGGGATGCACAATTCATTTTTGGCGAGGTAAGTACATCGTTTGAAATTACTAATCATTTGTGACTTATTATTACAAGCAGTCTTGCCAAAGGTAAGGTAGACCGTCGCTCCATGTATAATACTAGTATTTAGCTGTATCCGGCTAGACTGGAAGCCGACCCCAACGTAGTTGGGAAAAAGGCAGATAATTTTTATTTCCTAGACAGAAAGTGGTGTTAACACAGAATGAGAAATATATCCATTCCAACTTCAGACCCAAAACCATTACGACGTAGAAAACCTACTGAATTTGGACCACGACGTAATAATCCTGAAGAGATCGACCATTTGCAAACCCCTTCAAGAGTTTATGAGGGACTGCAATCCTTGCAAATGTGCGAGTGATGGACTCAGCTACTCCTGCACCCACAATGAATGCTTGGAGACTGAAATGGATAAGGATAAGGAAGTTGAGGTCTTCATGCAAAGCGAGGTTGGTATAGTTAATTATATCTTGGTGCATTTTTTTAAGAAATCAGGGTAAATCTTTTTGTTGAGCCAATGTCATTAATAATACTTTTTTGTTGCTCAATTTGAACTTTCTAAATTAGTCGATCCGTTTAGTGATTTAATCGCTTGTCGGAAGCACGATGTTCAATTTTTTTCCGTGACTAAACGCTAGTTGCTGAAACGCGTCACAGGCTGTAATGCGTTTTGGCGACTGTAACAAGGCTATACTTACAGCATTGATATAGTCGGGACATAGCCGATAGCTGATGCTAATAGTATGTGTAATATATAGTGTCTGCTATGTTAAGACTATAATTACTTGAAAATTCCATATTGAGAAGCTATTATTTATGTCCAACATACTGTTGCTGTCACGACCAAACTGTCTGACCGCCATTTTCTCAACCATTTCTGTAGGGCCAGGATCACATAGAGCGCCACTCCGTCTGTCGTGCCAGCAACACGTTCTACATCGGTTGCAATACCTGTCGATGTAATGCACTCGGTACTGACTACTCTTGTACCAACAAGCCGTGTCCTTTACCCGCTGACGTTGAATTGTTTCATGAACTTAAGGTATCAAGCTATTTTTATGGGTGGTTATAAATATCTTTATTTTGCCTGTTTCACCACGTCTACTTTAGTTTTGATTTATTGATGTGAAACTTCTATAGCCGCGGGTAAAACTGATTGTTGGCGTGGCAACGGCTCAATTTATTATGTGTATGATCAATTCTTTTTTCCGTTGTTTTAAGTTTACCACAGGTTGGAGAAAAGTGTTATTAGCTTATTAACAAGCTCTCTTACGTAACCGCAAAAATGCTGGTGTGCTACACACCTCTGCCTGCCTAATTCTTCTGGTAATTTTCGAATTTTCCTGAAAGATAATGCTAATCTGGACATTGTGAAACAGGCCTCTATTCATTTTCTGGAGAGCTAGACTATTTATTGATATTCTTATAATTTCAGGATATTAAACCAGCAGTACCGTATTCCGGCGTTTCGGATCATGAATTGAGAGCCTCCAGATTGTAAATACAGAAGATGAAAGCTTTCTTCACAAAAGCTATTTTAATTTGTGTTTTATTTTTTACATTTTCATTAAAACCGAAGTTGATATTACATGGGTTTTATTTATCTACATTTTTTTACAGGTCTTTATCTATTCACATTCAATGTTTTTTTTATAGATGACACTTTCTGATATTCCGGAATACACTATGAATCTTAAATCATAAGAGAGCATCGTCGGATATTTTAACTAGATCAGTGATAGTGTTCCACAAACGATGGGATACGTCTGCACGTTACAGGAACTTATAGACACTAATGATGGCAATAAATACGTAGCCGATTTCTGGGCCAAGTCCATTTGGATTTCCATCGACACGCTAAGAAGAAGAGTGCAAACACGAATGTTATTATACTTTCCAATGTTTAGAATTATTGCCGTTACTGTCACTCCTTAATTAACTACGCACAAATCACCATTGCAGTAATCACTCTACCATAACTAAAACTCACGATTAATTTTCCTCCCAACATTTCTAGACAATGAAATCATCCAAAAACACAACAAAATCTCAAGTCTGCACGGCAAACCGCATGTTCATTAAAGACTGCAATACTTGTTGGTGTAACGAAGATGGCACCAGCTACTATTGCACCAGGAGAGTCTGTGTGCCTCTCCTACCTGAAGACCAGGCTGATTTCGGAGGAATCCCCGCTGAAGTACGACCTGATAGAAGCTTGTGGCTTAATCTATGTTATAAATAATTATGTTGATGATATCATTTTTGTCAGAGCTGTGATTTTTTTTGCTGTTTCTTTTTGCCTGAATCTATTGCTTCGGTATAATTGCTACATATATAAATTAAATTAAATGTTGAAACAATTTGACCTTGTATAATTAGTTAAAAAGTTATTATAATCTTTAACCAACTTTTTTGTAACCAGAATCTTCGTGTGATAAAGAAAACCTGTCGTCCTAACGAAGTTTTTGAGCTGGACTGCAATATGTGTCGGTGTGATCCTGATGGGAAGTCCTATGCTTGTACTAGAAGGGCGTGTGAAGAACAAATTGAGGACAGTAAAAAGGTTTCTCTATCCATCTTTTGATCTAAGGCCAAGATAAATATACGTTTCTTAGTACATACTTTGGCTTATATAATGTTCTCGTTTCTATCTTGCACTTGTAGATAGACTGTCGTATGACAGTGACAGGGATGCTTAGTTTGCCAGTTGTGCGGTAGTGACATAAATAAGAAATAATGTTCAGTCAAAACACGTGCTAAGTAATGTAATTTATCTCGGCCTTAGTCTAATCTGGTGAACGGTGTATATTTCGGGGATTAAAATTATTGACGAAGGATTTTAAAATATAATGTAGCTATCTACATATTTTTAACATACCAATTTATGTTTTATTCCTAATGTGGTGGTATGGTCTCTATTTGTTTGAAGTTTTCTGAATTTACAATTGGTGAAGGTTATTTTTTAATAAAGTCTGGCTGTACCAATCTGTGTTTTATTTTCTTTTATATTTAAACGGGTATTTCAACGGTCTTTTCTATCTGGTGGATGGCGGATTTTACCCATTTTACCACCATGATTTCGTTTGTCCCAATCGACACCCTTTTTAAATTCTTTACTTTTCTTTTTCCTTGATCTATCTTGACATTATCGGCTTCCATGTAAAGGCAGGGAAATGAATTGTTAACCAAATTTACTACCAACTTACATTGTCGGTTATATTTAAATCACAACCGTCATTCTTTGACAGTTGTATGAAATGGCTATAAAACGGCAAGTTGACGTAGGGTGTAACGCTTAATAATTAATTTCCTTGACTGAATAGTATCTTAATTACAAGGTAGTTTAAAAAAAATATATTATTGCATTCTTTTAAAAGTTTATTTTATTTTTCAGAATGCCACCTTGTCGAGAAAAGTACGGGCGTTTACTACGGTAATATATTTTTACTTTTCTTATGCTAAAATTTGGTTTCAATAAATGGCCCTGTTAGTCACCATCCTTTAATACTAAGTTATAGCAACTTGAAACTTGCCAAAATAATAATAATTAACTTGTTTAAAATCTATTAAAATACCTATTCTATTTGTCCTTAAAGTTTTGAGTCTTCCAAGACCATAAACTCCTTATTAATGAACGCAGAGTGAAATTATGCCACTGATTCCTTGAAAAATGTATGTTTAAACCACTGATCTTGGTGAAAGAAAACTTTTGAGGAACTTATAATTATTATAAGTCTGAAATCGCCAACCTGCCTTGAGCAAACGTGTAGATCAACGCTCATGCTTACTCTGTATGAGAAGAAGCCTTTTCCCCAGAATGGGAAACTATTAGGCTGGTATGAGTTTTATCTGAAGTTAATTCTGGTAACGAACTAACTTTACTGCGCGTTTATTAATAAGGGTTAGTGTGTCAAGTAACAAATAATAACGCACTCCGTGTATCTAGTAGGAGCCGCCGAAGGCCTGCCAGCCAGGGCAAGAATTCCGCATGGATTGTAACAAGTGTCTCTGCGACAATAAGGGTCAAGACTTTTCCTGCACGCGGAATGACTGCAATGCCCAGAGTAACAACCACCATGCTAGTGCGCTTACTGGAGCAAGGAGTAAAAGAGGTATGCGTTATTTTATAAGTATTACGGAATGCCTGGCCAAAGTAACAACAAATCAAATTACATAATATGATTGATTGAAGATTGAACATCAGCGGGGTAATTGCGTAACACACTAACAATAGAAATGGCTTTCATTTTGTCAGTTTTACAACATTCATTGCGTTATTTACGTTGTTGAACGGACAAATTTTTCAAACATATGAAGCAATAGGCTTCAAAATGATTCAGATTGTGATTGATAGTGTGTTATGTAATTAGGGTGCAGATTCTTTCAGAAACTGGGGTTTATTGTAAGGTTTACTACCTCCGTCAAGCCTTTAATGTTGGAATATTTTAAATTTAAACTTTTGAAAGTAACCTCCTAAATAAAGCATTGGACCTAAAAGAAAACCTTGGAGAACGCCTGTTTTCTCGAGATGCACAAAATTATATTAATAATACAAAATTATGTTTTGTTATCATAGTTTTTCCTATACGGTCGCAAAACTTGCTTTACTATTTGAAAAAGTTAAATATTTTTTTAAGCATCTTAATTATTCCTCGAAAGTGCGAGCTCTACACAATCAACTGCCTTTGACAGATCACAAAAGAGGCTACACTTAAAATAATTATGTCCAGTGTGAAAGAAATTTCAAGTGAAATAAACAGTACCTTTATGCTTTTGAATCTTTATGTATTTTTTTCTAGGTATTAAGTGTTTTGTGTATACATACATAAATTAATAAATATTTTCAGATACATCTAGGCAGGTATCAATGACATGCGTTCCGGGCAGTGTGTTCGATCGCGATTGCAATGTTTGCCGATGCACTGAAAGCGGACAGTTTGCGATCTGTACTATGATAGGGTGCAAGAATAATAAAACTGAAACCGAGAAAGCACCTGGTAGGTAAGAGTTGTAGTACCAATAGATTACTTTAGCTTTATGGAAACTATTTTGGTCATCTTTTGCCTGAAGTTGGCAACTTCAGGCAACGATGATACGAGTACCTAGCATTTTTTTTTGATATCATGACATTACCTCATTAAAGAATGCTCCTACATTAAGCAATTCTATATACAGGTTGGATTTTTGAGATGGGACAGCAAGGGCAGCTACCTTAACTGTTTTAGCTACAGGAAAACGGTCTTTAAAATTCAAAGTTTTTCATTTTAATTTGAAATAATACCCAAAATAGAAGCTATTATTTTTATTTGTTTTTCGATTAGTCTTTTTTGTACCTGTCAGTTTATCGGTCAGTTGTACTCTCATTTCCTACGAAATGTATAAGAAAACATTTTTGCGATTTCTGTCTTTTGTAGTACTCAAACCTCAGTTGGTCCAATAGTGGTTTTTGATCTTTATACGAAACCTCGAAAAGTTTTTGTGAAAATTGCCTATTTTCCTGCTGACTGTCATTTTTTTTCTAAATCTGTGAATGCAAATCAAAATTTCTCAAAAAGTTAAGGAAAGTTTCCTAATACCATTATCATGTAGCTACAACGGTTAAGGCATCTGCCCTTGCTGCCCCATCTTAAAAATACAACCTGTGTATAGAGTTTTGGTGCACCAGAAGTGATTTCGAAGTTTTACAGGAAAAGCCTGACACCTTGGAACATCTTTTTAAAAACTGTAACCCTTGATAAAAAGTTCACACTTGAGAACATTAATTAAATAATTATATCAGTTTAAAATCGAAACTAGAAATGACTATAAAATTATTATGATGATGAGGTCGGTGTTTCCTATCTGACTACTCTGAGAAGAAAGTCCGAAACAAACTCAGAGGTCACAGTCTTCCCAAAATTGCTGGTCGAATGGTCGCCAATTCTAAAAAGATCGTGCCTGTTATGGCCCTTAATTGAAAATTTAGTTTTTGGTCAAATTGTAGGACACCTCATACACATACATAACATCACGTCTGTATTCCTCGAAGGATAAGGCAGAGGTGCACTTATAGTATACCCACATTTCGCAAGTAACGTTTAAGTCCATGAATAGGGGGCGAGCCTTTTGCCTTCAACCAGAATCCGGGTGGCTGCTGAGAAATTCCTGATGAAAAACCCCAATGACACACAATACCTCATACTATCTAATAATAAAATCTTTTTGGTGTACAGAATTGGATCAGGGCTTCCGCTGCAACGCTGGCGAACAGTTTAGACGTGACTGTAATGACTGCACCTGCTCAGCAGATGGAAGGAGCGTCTTCTGCACACTGCGCTTGTGCGACGAAGCCCTAACATCCGACATTTAATCGCACATCTACACTTATCTTGACATGCACACGAAATCTTTTGCCATTTATGTTTTATCAAGTCTTTTTTAGTTATTTTGTCTGAGTATCATCATCATTGGCACCTTGTTCCACCGACTGCTAAGTATTGGTCTCCCCTCTGTGCCATACTTTCCTGGTCTGTGGAAGTCTCATCCAGGTCTTGTCAGATACTTTTAGTATATTAGTCATACATTCTGGAAAATCTACTGTATTATGTTTAACATCTAAATAAGCATCCAACTATGAGCGTGCTTACTTGGTGTTTTCAGTATAGAGATCATTTTCAATCCTATAAAGGCCGTCATAGTGTATGACTTCTAAACATGCTCAAATTAAATTCATAAGCGAAACTTCACATTCGTGATGGTTATCGATTTCTAATAAATGTTTGACCTAGTACACATACATAGACTCACGCCACCTGCTATGATTCTTACATACTCCTTTTGCTTCGTTTACGTTCATAAATCTGCACTCTAATTGTGTAACACACTATTACAATCTGAATCATTTTGAAGCCTATTACTAATCCATTGCTTCGTATGTTCGAAACATTTGTCTGCTCAACAACGTAAATAACGCAATGAATGTTGTTGACCTGTCAAAATGAAAGCCATTCCTACTGTTAGTGTGTTGCGTAATTACCCTGCTGGTCGTTCACGCACGCCGCTTGCGAGAATGATCTAGTATATTAGTAACCATAATCTGCATTTGACTTGATAATTGCCAAACCTTACGGTACACCAGTGAACAATTATTGTATTTTCAGTTTAAAATATGCTCTCTATATTTTTGTTAGGACTTACTTTGGGAGATTGAACTAATTTGTATACGACACAGAGCATGGAACTGCCGCGCAAGCATCGGCTCTGTGCTACACGTACTAAGAAATTGACGTCATAGTTATTATGCCTATGACATAGGGTTGGTAGCTAAAAACAGAAGTATTCAATATCATGAAAATGAGCTTTGTTTTTGTGTGAGTGTGCGCTCAAAGTATTAGGAAGGAGAAAAAGCGCCGTTTACTCGCAAAAACGCAAAACGCATAATACCATGGAATCCATTTCTTCTCTCTCTTCGTTTCGTGTCATTTCAAGAAAAGTTTAGTTCCTTTTAATAGCAGCTGCGCAGTCGATCAAATCGTTTTTTTTAGTCGATTTGATTATCGAATAATTGTGTGCATTAGTATCATTTCAATGTTTTGTGTTTTTTTAAGTATTTTGTGACTAATTTTACTTAGTATGTAATACGAATGAACGAGTAGTTACTATTTCATTTTATAGTACATTGCTTGCAGAAAACTTTAGTTTTAAAACTAATATGTTGGAGATTTATCGCTTAATTCACTTTAGAAAGTCGAAAATTAAACAGTCTACTCGAATAAAATCTGACACCACCTAATTCATGTTTTTTTTTTTGAAAATTAACTAATAGTGAACAGATGAATCCTATGTTTTGTTAGATACTGAAAGTATAAATTAAATTAATAGTTTCCGTTGCATTGTATTTAGTTTACGTGTTTGTGAACTAACTTATTCTATTAGTAGTTTGTATGAAGAGCCTATTTTCATTTTGATGTGTGTGTGTTATTCATCGGCATTTTCAACTTAGTTGGCTATCATGCGATTTTCGTGTGTAAGTGCTTTATTTTTCATGTCATTTTTCATTCCTTTAGGTTATAAGTTGTGTGGGCCGAGCCTGTAGCCAGATCCTTTATTCCTCTTCTTTATTTTTATTTTTGTAGATATCACGACTTTAGGCTGTTCTGTTAGAACTTAAATACAAACTATTCTGTTTATAATATTACTATGGCATTTACTTAATTAGTCTCGTTTCCTTATTTACTTATTTTTGTTAACTTATGGCATCTAGTAACTTAGTTGAAAAACTGAGGATCATTTGAGGCAATCATTTTGTCACACCTTTTTTGAAGTGAAAGCTTCTTGAGGCAAACTTTGCACTATCTGAACAGTGAACGAAACTAAACCGTCACGCTCAGGTCGATGACGCTGAATCGGGTATAATCGGTTACAGTCTGTCGGTGACGCTGAATCACGTATACACAGCGAGACATCGGTCTCGCGTATACTCGGCTCCAGTCGTAATTTTTCACATCTATAGTGTCATAAGCACACATCCTCTTTTTTATTATTTTAGTCGATTTTTTGTGCCTATCCCTGGCTATTCGCTCGGCGACGAATAGTATCGCTCGAATGTTTAGTAGTTAGTGAATTAATACGTGGCTTAACTTAGAAAGTACGTACCATCATGTATTAGACGATACGTAATTAAAACTTAAGTAAGATAATCACGAAACGAATAAACGAGTTAATTTTATTTTGTGTTTTATTTTAGCATTTTCTTCTCAAGTTTTCTAATCATACAGGATGACTTTTTATTTATTGACAATTTACTTTAGGTTGGTTTGTTACTAATATAGTATAGAGGTATGAGGAACAGGGTGTAAAGGTCACTCATACTCCATAGAATAAGGAGGTTCCTCCGACCAGCCGGGTGTTGTGTCTGGCGGGCAACTGCCCGACGGTTGATGTCGGGACGTTGTATATATGCTAGTCGCGCGGTAAACTCTGCTTGCGCGATGCAGGATTTGCGTGGCGTCAGTATGACGTGTAGCTCGCATGTGGCGATGTTGATACCGCTACAATAGTAAGTGTCAAATTTATGTCGGCTCTGAAGTACGCTACTGGGTGCGCAGTACCCTGCGCATCACCGACGCTGACACGTGAATTTGTTACTGCGCAGCGACTCGCCATGACTCGCCATAAAGTTTACATGTGGTATATGAACAACTTTTATCCTTGGGACCAACTCTGAAATAGTGAAAAATCCCCTCTCTAAATTGTTATTTGGTGTATGAAACAACGGTTTTTTTTTCTTTATTTCAGAGTTGATCGCATGTTACATTTCACCAGCATAAGTTCTCGCTTAGGCCTCTTGCAAAAATCGATTCAAAGTCAGATTTTTCAACTTTTGTAAGTTATATGGTGGAAATACCTGCATATCTTGCATACCATCGTTATAAAACATTAAGAATTAAGCAGATCAAGCTAGCTACGGTTAATCTGCAGATGGGTGACCCAAACTGTTAGTACTTTTACTTCGAATCAGCTTCGCACCTTAAGATCGTCGTTCTAACTGTTATAGCAATCAAATTCTTTTTTTTTTCTTGAGACTCTTTCGCCTCTGAGTACTAGGTAAGCCGATTAAACTCAAGTCATGTCAAGTTAATTAAATCTTGTAGTTGATAACATTAACACAATGCAATGTGATAGTGCCGACGTGATTTAATGCCTAACTTCGGTTTCAAAAGGTGAGTTTATTCCTATTACTGCCGGCCGATTCTGTAAAAATCTCACCGTGAAAACTTAGGCAAAGTGAGCTGTCTATGTCATCCTTAGAATTTCACTTAACACAAATTAAAAATAATGGTAACTGAATTGTAGAGCATGAAATTACCTATAATTATATATATTTTTTAATTTATCATTGACCATTAACTAAATATTTAGTAAAAACCATATTGTAAAAAGTTTGGAGCGCTATAATTAAAAACCTATGCGTTATACAAAAAATAGTTTCAAATAAAAAAGATGGCAAATATTATTACCTATAATAATGATCTCTAGAATTTTTGTCGTACGATGCGCGGTTCGCGAGATATTCGATAAAACGTGTTTTCCAAGATGGCGGCTGAAGTGAACCCCCCCTCAATTCGGGGGACACCCCTAATCATATTCCAAAAAAAAAAACCCGGCCCTTGGCCTAGTACTGTTAGCCAACAGTGGTGTGCGTGTGTATGTGTAATGAGAGAGAGAAAGGGAAATAGAGAAGGAGAACGCATCAGCTCTGCGCTTAACCTACAGTGTTGTGTATAAAGTGTGCTGTTATATAAACAAATTTATATGTGTAAACTGTATTAATAAATGTATTTTCTGTGGATAATAAGTGTCTGAAAAAGTGCAGTTCATTGATAAAAAATGCATGTTAGTAATTATTAATAATTAGGTATACGAATAAATATTTAAGTATTTAGCTTTTTTAAATTTTGATGTTAATTTCTGTCGCTGCTCAATGGAGAAGTTTCCATTTTTTTTTATAATGTTAAAAATTCGTACTAAGTTATTATTGAAGCATTGCATTTTTATAAATGACGAAGTTATGATAGTTTTACTTCCGCTAGTTTGAAAGTCGCCACCGCCGCTCTGAAGCGGTCGCTACGCTCGCGATAATAAAACAAAACAATGCCACTTTTTGTATACTTATGTATCTATATGTAAAATTGTGCAAGTCTAGATGTTTTGCCTTTTTACTAGCTGTATCAAGCAAGACGTAAGAGAGATTACCTAGGTACTGTTCTAGTATCATGAATGTTTATTCAGGATATAATGTTAATGTTGCTTACTACCAAGGTAAAATTTCAGATGTTACAAATCATATGCGTCTACTATAAGGCTCGCTGGTTTTTTTTTAATAGTTATTGATTCTAAAAAAAATCCCATAAGGTTTTGGTGCGGTATGTTTTTTTTTTAAACCCCACTACTGGAGTAGCTGACTCTCAGATCTCTTTGTACTTAGGGAAAACTATTGTTTTTATAATTTTCATCCGGTATGAAATATCTTTTTCAAACTAACGCCCCCCACGTTGTCTAAGCATTGCTTCAGGTGATAGCTCGCATAATTCTAAATTTGAATTTGACGTTTTGAATTTCACTGGCTACATTGAAGGAATCATCTATGCAGTGCCAAAGTAGATTTTGACAAGTTCTCAACGTCAAATTCTCAATTCAGACACCGGTTTTGGAATCTGCAAAGGTGTCGTTTAGAGCAACCAACTTCAAGTTTCGTGTAACAAAAAAAATGTTTAAGATTTGAACTGTCTCGCTCGCCAAATCTGAAAGGGAATCAAATATATTTTTTATACCTTGTTCTCATGTTTTTCGAAAACCGAGTACAAATCTTCGCACACATGTACGCAACTACGCATTGCACTGGATTGTCATCGCCTCACCTCATCGGCTCATTGTCAATCAAGCGTCAACCCAACGTTCGAGGCTGGCCAACGCCGCGCTTGCATCTGGCCCACGCGCGACGCCTCGAAAATTAGTGACTGCTGTCTACTAGCTGATCCCGAGGCGATGCCATTACGATGCTTACGATGCACGTTGGAGTATGGAGTTTCATAGGAAGAATCCTGAACGGCTCGAGTTGAGGCGATGCTGATCCCGTGCAGTACACGTTAAACACAAAAGTTGATTTAAAAAAATCGCCTCGTGTGACCGCCGTTTTACTACAGAGCCTTTTCCTTGATCGAATTGCTTTATAGTTTGTTTCATAGGCTGTATATTATATTTTTTATACCTAACTTAAGTACACTATGGCATCAATTTTTCATTTTATTATATGAAAGCAATTTCGCTGTTGTCGGAATTTGAAGTTGAGAAATCAGAATAATAGGTATACCTGTATTTTATTTTTGTATATGTATCCATCTTCTTAAGGTTGGTACAAAAATTGAAAAGAGTATGCTTAGATGGTTTGGTCATGTTGAGAGGATGAGTGGAAGGCGACTAACACTAGATAGATGTGAGTGGAAACATAGAGGGACATAATAGTGACCTTGTTGCTGATGTTCTTCAGAAATATCAGGGGCGTAGTACTCGAAACCGGCGTGCGTGTATGACCAAATGTATGAACGAAAACGAAGCAAAAGGAGTATGTAAGGATCGTAGCAGATGGCGGTCTGTAGTTTCTGCCTACCCCTTTCGGAAGAAGGCATGTATGTTATGTATGTTTCTTCATTTCTGTAAAATATGGTTGTATTGTATGCTGGATTTCTCTAAATACTTACATCAGATATCTAATGTTAGGGGCGATTCAATTATTACGCAATGTATAGACTATTTTAATGCCCAAATAAGTAATTTCCCTATTGAGTTCTTTCTAGCTTAACCATAAAACATCGCTTAAGAGCGAGTTAGAAATATCAATTATTTTGGGGAATCACTGAACATGCTTTTCGCTTTCGAACAAGTAGGGTTGCCATATTTGTTCAAATCAGAATTACTAAATTTTGCAGAAAAATCAGAAAATGCAAATAAATATTGCTGACGTAATCACCATCCATTCCCCCCCGTTGCCCATGTCATCAAAAATAAGCAAAGCAAAGACGCCGCCAACCCCTTTTGGTGCTTACGTAATACTTGAATGGTCCCTTACCCATTACGTCTGTGAAGTTTTACTAGATAATTTTATTTGACCTTGTGCAATCATAGCTTATACAATGTGTAACTGAATTAATGCACAGAAAGTTGTTTGTTCAGAATCGTTTACTGAATCGATTTCTATCATTACTAATATAGGTAATTTTTTATCCCGAAATTGATTAAATCTACATTATTACAGTCACATTTCCGCTGTACAGTGAAATCCGACCAAAATGGACGAAGTACCTACTACGCTAGACCCTTATACGTGTGCGACTGTGTGCGTGCGTAGATTTGTTATAATATTATAACAAATCTCAACACAACACAACACACACAACACAACACAACACAACACAACACACACAACACAACACAACACACAAACAACACAACACAACAACACACAACACAATTTTGCACAATTTTCTACCACAATCAGTATTTAACTAATTTAATAAATAAACAATGTATTATACATAATAATAAAAATTCAGTGTATGATTATGATTATAACATAATATTCTAATCGGAGTGTTTGATGGTGTGCGTTAATTCCGGGCCATGTTGTATAATCATAGCCTAAAGTCTCTAGATCGGCCAATCCACAAGTACCAAGACATTGCTTCCGTTAATTAGCTATTAATTTATTAATCTCTGCTTTTTATAGTTGATTAAAGTGGAAATATTTACCGAGTGTGCCCGAATGGGTACTTTCAATTGCTAACTTTCCTTATGCGTTGATTAGATCAGAAAATTGAAGCATGTGGATCAGCTTGGGCACTTTAATAATAACTTTAGTATTTTTGGAGGGAACAGAATCAGCCTTATGTGAGTATTTCTCTTACATACAATATAGCTATTTTGACTCTTATTACAATACTACATATTATAAAATAGAAAAAAGAAAATTCAAATATTGTAATTATAAAACTTGTAGGTAGAGTTTTAAATTAATAAAATATTTAACTATTTAAATATTGATTGTTTGTTACTTTTATTCTCTTATAATAATATCTCTCAATCTCTACAGACTTGTATTTTCTTATTTATTTGTCTTCTGGTCATATGCCAGAACATTTATCAATCACAAAGTTACAAATACATAGATACTTATGTTACTGTATTAGACCTTCTAATCAGAATCCTGAGTGGTCTATGTAGCAATATGGAATTCTAGGAAAAAGTTTATTTTTAATTTGTTTTTTTGGTGAGATATTCCAGAGCACTAATTTGAATTGCACTAATTTGAATAGCACCAATTTGAATAGCTCCATTAAGAACAGCACCAATATGAATAGCACCAAATTGGACATCACCACTTTGAATAGCACCAATATTAATAGCACCGATTCGAAGCCATCGCTGTGTTCGGATAAATTGCCACATTCGGTAGGACGAATAGTAGATAGAACTGATCATGTATGGTATCCTAAAGGGATAATTTAATTGATATATCCAATTATATGTATAGCCATTGGGCGTCAAAAGCAAAAACGATGATTATTCAAATATAGCTGAATAATAAACGTGGCTAAATAATAACAGCCGCACGGGTCGATCGAAGGTTAAGCTACGCTTGCCGAGGTCGGTCCGCGGATGGGTGACCAATCATAACATAACGAGACCGCTCCGTGCCTCGGATAGCCTTTAGTCCCGGCTGTCATTCATAGATCTTTGACAGCTGATTGTTGCGGGGAGTCAGAAGCCCAAAAGATTGACAACCAATCTTACAAGGGGTATCGTGTTACCCAGTAACTGGGTTGTGGATTTCATGTAAAATACTGATATCAGCTCCATCCGGTTGGACTCGGAGCCAACCCCAACATACACACATCAAAAGTGTCTAGGGTTCAAAGTAACTAAATAAATATTTTATTGCCGTAATGAAATTAAATAAAACGGTCAATTTACATTGATTAAAAAAAAATATTTCGTATGTGTAGGTCAACGAAGTACTCTCTGCTTTTGCATTAATAAAGACTTTTCGCGAATTTTGCTTGTGCTGGATTTTATACCTTAGTTATTCCTGACATTAAAATGTGATGATAAGATAAAAATAAAAGTTTTTAATTGTTATTCTTGATACTAGTGCGGTAAGTTGGTTTTTACAAACGAGTAGAGTCACGAGTTTGTAAATACCAATTTCCTCACGTGTCATACAAAGTTTTTCAATACATTTGCGAGAAAATAGTACAATAATATCGGATTCCTCACTGGAACTCATAATATTATTTTGTTTATAAATATCAGTCGGAAAGCCGCAACAATCTTTGACGTTTCCAATATGTAAATGGCGCGAATTTGCAAATGGCGCCACGTGCGCGTGGTGAAAGTTAGAACTACATATTTCGTCTCATTTTCTCTTTAGTATTAAAGTGAGACAAACATATTGAGCAAAAGCGCTTCCAAGGAGGTTCGATTATTCAGCTTATTTATTCTCCTAATTTGAAACTCCTTGGTGGAATTTCTATTTTTTTTTTATCGAAATTAAAAATAATCCTTAAAGGATACGCACGGCCCTTTAGATACGGACCGAGTATGCGGTAAAACATGTACTTAGGTGTGACTATCTATTTTACCGCACGTTCCGTTGTATGGTGCGTAATTTTTAACTTTCGAACAATGTATACAGGCATCGTAAATGCATTTTTTGAGCTAATGTGTTGAAAAGGTTTTTATTGCGTAAAATACACACAAACGCAGTCATTCGGCCAACACCATCGTGGTTATTGTACGATTTCGTCGAGCAGTAATTTGTATGTAATGATCTTATCTGCGTGTGGTGATGCGAGCTCTTCCTCCATGTCCCTCTGCCACCCTGCCAGTGATTTGTTAACGTGTCCAAAGTCGACTTATAACACTCTGCGTAGTGCCCAGATCGATTAACACAGCACCTTGCCGAGAACCAGCTTCCAACATTCCCCCGGCTCTGATAATTTCATCTCTGCTCAAATGACGTCTTCTCTCCATAATAACGTTCTTTTGTATTTATTCCACTCAGAAGTATGGCAGAAATTTTACTGATTTGGCCTCAAACTTTTTGCAGGATTAAGTATATAGGAATACGACTTGACAGAAGATTTTAATCTTTTGACCGAAATTCCAAAAACTATTCCCTTTTCAAACAACGAAATTTACTAAAAAGTATGTATATGAGTTACAAAACATAAAATTAAAAAACCTGATTTTTACTAACTAGCAAAAACGTGCTTGATCCCTAGACACTTTTGATGTGTGTAACTAGGAAACGGCTAGGACGATTGATTTTGATTATTCAAATGTAGAACACTCTGAAAACGCAATATCTATCACGTTTATATCCTCAAATCATCCGTCAATAGCCACCGTACAAATCTCTTCAACATGTAATAAGGTCGTAAGCCAGAGACAGCGTTCACACTATTTTCGTCCTTAACATTAGGTAAGTAGAGACAGTTAAAGTAAGTTTATGCCCGGCCTAGTGGAGCCGGCGAAGCAATGCGTGCCAACCGCGACGGTGCGAGGGCCGTGCCATGTATGCATTTGCTCTCATGAGGGGGTATTCCACTGCCGGCCGCAGAAGTGTCAGAAAGAAAACGTGGGTAAGTGACTCAGCAAGCCATCTATTGCCAACAACGATTTCGAAGGGCTACTAAATATTCGAGAAATTTTAAGCGACTCGAGCCTCCTAGGAGTCAAAACTTCTGAGGTAATTGAAGATGTAAAAAAAAACAGTTAATGATCTGATGTTCCGATCATTCCTTCTTTTAGACACCTCCAAACTTCGAGGGTTGGTAAACAGGCCGATGCCCTAAGTATCTGTTAGTAAAAGTTTACCACCGTCTATGGATTCTCGCAATAAGATCAGGATTGCCAATCTAAAAGACAGTGATAAACTAACTCATGAGCCTGTACTTCTTAAACCGGAACGCAGCAATGCTTTTTTAAGGTGTGATTAGTAGTGCTCTTGTACTGTAATAACAACAGACAAAACACACAAAAAAACAACAAACAAACACAAAAAAATGAACAGACAAAATCTGTCATTGACGTCCACTACTAAATTCTTTGTTTAACCCTTGACTTAAAAGCCACAAGAGATATTTTAACACTATAACGTAGAATTAATTAAACAACATTATTTTCAGCAAGAAGGAGACCTAAACCTGACTGTGAGCCAAACTACGTATTCAGACAGGATAACATATTCTGCAGATGCAGCAAAGACGGGTTCTGGCAATCAGATAACTGCGAAGCAACATTCCGTTATCTTTATCCAAGAACCAACGTTCCTGATGAGAATTTAAAGACCAATATCGCGTGTACCGCAAAAAAAATTTACCTTATTGACTGCAACATTTGTCGATGTTCCAACAATAATGTTATCGACGTTACGTTATGTACCAGTAGGAGCTGTGGTTATGGACACAAAGCTGAATCTTGTACTAACGGAGATATTCTCCGTCTTGACAGCCAACTTTGCTCCTGTAGTGATATAAACTACTACATCGATCGTCTTTGCATCAATATCTTAGATGAAGTGGTCCAACCAATTGAAACAGAAGATATTATAAAACTGGACAACATTGGCAGGACCTGGAGACGCCTAAGTGATCTAGCATCAGAAGTGTGTGACTCGACCTTAAAGTACACAATTGATTGTACTAATTGTGTCTGTGGAGACGGCCATCTTGTTTGCACGAATAATGTTTGTGAAGGAAAATCGAAGAAATCATTGAGACAGGAAAGAGTAAATGAGATAGACTCTCTTCCTGAATTAGAAAGTGATGTTGGTATTTCGTGTGAAGCTGGCAAGATGTATCGTTACAAATGCAACGTTTGCACATGTACTATGGATGGTTCTCCGAGTTGTACAACTATGCTTTGCTTGGAAAATTTCGATTTAGACCTAAGGGCCCTCAGAGGAGTATTGTCTTCTGGGTGAAATTCATCTTAAATATAATAATAATTACAGTAGTGTTTTAATTACATTGATTGAATTAATTTTCTCATCGCTTTTGTAAATATTTTATCTATTATTACGTTCGTTCATAAATCTACGCAGGTATATAATTTATTTGTAGACGTTTTTTGAAACAGTAATTCAAAAAATAATACAAATGATTTTTTATATCGCTATTCTTCGTAGTTCCACTTAATCTAAAGTTTTTAAAACAATAATTTGCATCTTACTCATCAAACAACCAATTGCAGCTAATGTGACGAAAGAAAAAGTGAAGCTCCCAGAAATTAAGTATGGAGAGAAATGCACTTACGGTAAAAAATACAGGATGGACTGCAACACTTGTCACTGTGGTCACCAAAACACTTTGCTATGCACCAAAGCAGCTTGCTTACACCCAGTAGATCCCAAAACAATCGAAAACGTGGCAAGGTTCGATAAAAGGTCGATAAAAGAAATTGAAGACAAAAAAAGCAAGAAAAGGAAGGCAAAAAAAACAGTGAGACGAGAGAATATACCTCAAAAAAAGGATGCATCAGGTTATCCAGCATTGCCGCCTGATAGAATTTGCTTCCCTGGGAGAATTTATCAGGAGGGTTGTCAAAGATGTTATTGTAAGAGTGACCGAAAGCCAGTATGTTCTACGGAAAATGCTTGTAAGGAACCAAAAGGTAAGACATAACACATATTACTTAATAATTTTTTGCACGACTGAAATGCCGAATATAGTGACACCCATAGATTTAAGAACTTATGTGACCTACCTATATTCTTGCAAATATATATGTCATTCATTCATTCATACAATCAATACTGTTCTAGATTCTGTTGAGGGGCTCGTGGCTAAATAATAAAAGCCGCACGGGTTGATCGAAGATTAAGCTACTCTTGCCGCGGTCGGTTTGTCCATCCATTACATATCGAGACCCCTCCGTGCTTCGGAAAGCACATTCATCCATTGGTCCCGGCTGTCATTCGTAGATCTTTGACAGTCGTTACGGGTAGTCAGAAGCCTAAAAGTCTGACAACCAGTCTTTCTTAAGGGGTACCGTGTTACCCAATAACTGGGTTGTGGAGGTCAGATAGGCAGTATTATGGTTAGACTGGAAGCCGACCCCAACATAGTTGGGAAAAGTCTAGGCTCATTGATTGACTCTTGTAGATTCTGTTAAGATTCTATAATTCTGTTCTCTTGTATTCTGTTATATTGTTGTCTTGTTTCTTTTCTTTTAAAAAGTTGTCGGATTAAACGAGAAATCTTCGTCAAAGTGCAGAAGAATTCTTTTTTCTTACAATCCATAAAGCTAGTGGCTCTGCGAGCTGTAGACCTTGCGAGTCTGTCTTTGCATAGCTTAAAACTGAATAAATGTTCACCTTAAAATCTTTAAAACAAAAAGCGCGAAATATGTTTTATTTACGTTTTCAACCACATTTTGAAAAATTTCGAAATACAGAATCGCCAAAAAAAAACATATTTTATATTCCATAATTGAACCTGCTCACAAATTTTCACGAGAATCGGTTGAGAAATGCGACCTGTAGTGGTGAACAGCCATCCGGACATCCAGACATACGCGAGCGAAGCGTATCCGTTTTAGCTTGGGCAAAAATCTGAAACGGAGACGCTTCGCTCGCATTTCGCGCTCGCTCGGTCAGTTATTTTGCTATCGGCCACATCGACAGCCTAAATAAATACACACATAAACCATCATCATCTTGACCATCTTCCTGGCCGTTTCCCATGTTACTTGTAATCGGCGCAACACGTTTTTTTTGTCTATTTCCCCTATCAACCTTCACGCTATCATTCACAGGTAGTGAATCTTGAAATCTTTTTCATATCATTCCTCATACAATTCATCGATCTTTTCTCCCACCTAAATAAAAAAGAAAATTTAATGCTTGAGTAAATTTTTTATTATTCTTTTTTATTATTGTCCACAATCAATGTACATAATTTTTGTTCGTATAATTTTACTCGCGAAACTTTATAGTTTGATGGCGAGAAGCGCTTGTTATTTAATACAACATTTTAAAAATATAGAAAAATACTGACCTTAAAACTACTTACCAACAATGTTAATAATACAATGTGATACTACATGGTGTGAATTTATTTCTCGGTACAGGCTGAGTCCTTGCAATCGAGAAATAAACTCCTTAATTTAGATTTCAAAATACGCTTACTTAACTTAGGGTTTTGTCTTAACATACCTATTTTATTAAATACCTTTGGTATTACATATCTTGAAATTATTTCCCAATAATAATTTGTTATTTTCAGTTGATCGGTTACACCATCTAAGTTCAGTGTTGACTATTGTGTTCTTTAAATTATTCTTCTTCTCCAGTAACGCGAGATTTGCAACCAGTGGATGTACGGCCTCAAATAAGGGACAAGGAGCTCAAGAATCTACCGGTACTGCCCCATTCCGCCTCGCCCTGCACGCCAGGCACAACTTACAAAGTCGACTGCAATGTCTGCGTTTGTGACGAATTCCAGAATCTTCTGTGTGATAAGTTATTGTGCGTTAGTTACTCTGACATGCATAGGGCAGAGGCGTTAAGAAAATCTGGTAAGAGAATGTAATGCGTACTGTTTATATCCTAGTAGTAAGGGTGATTTTCATAGTGCAACTGTTACCACTGTTAAAATGATAAATGATTTTATTTCTGTAAATAGGTTTGTACAAACACTTTTACACGTCAATAATATTTTAAAACTAGATGAGGTCGTCTTTTGAGGAAAAACCACACAGATTGAGTGGACCTGTCCAGTCAGTGCACGCATTTGTTAGTAATCGTGCAGCTCAACTCAGAACTTAAGGAGCTCAACGATTCAACGAACAATACAAAGAAAGGACATTTGGGTAGGCCACAAAAATTACTCAAACTGCCAGACTAAGATTAAAACTACCTGAAAGGAAAAAACAGCAACAATGACCCACATAGTCTTCACATTCACAATATTAAAATGAATATCATGTATTTCATCTAGCCTGCATACTACTCACATTCACAGACAGGTTTCTCTTTAAATGTCATCAAAAAATCATAATATGTTATGTCATGTAATTCAATAAAAATGACATTATTAATTCTAAAACACATAATCACATTATAAAATGGATTGTTGCTTGGGGGTACATTGAAGTAGCTTAATTAACACTGATGTGCGATTGACTATACGAGAGTACGAGGTCAAATGAAATTAATTGGCAACACTTCACAGCCGTGTTTGATATCGATATCTAATGATGATATAAAAAAGATGTTCAACTCTTATAATTCCAAGTTGGTAAGTAACTACGCTAACAGCAGTAGTCGTTGGCCCTGTAATGAGCTGAAATTACTTGAATATGTGTTTAGAAAATATTTTCATTTATTCAAATACAAATCATTTATTTCGTTGAGTATGAGTTGTCATCATCATTAGATATTGATAATTCGGTGCCCCTAATGAATTAATTTAACTTAACCTTCATTCCTGGTAACTTAACTTCAAACTCAAACCATTTATTTCAATTAAACTAATTACAGGTACTTTTGAGTTGTCATGGAATCGGTCAATCAAAAAGATGCAGCTAGTTACCTATTTCAAAGCGTAGTAGGTTTCTATGGAGAAGAACGGGCAAGAAATTCCATGGACATATTTTAAAATAAAAATATTGTTCATGTTGAAATTATATATATATACATCCATGACATGAAGTTTAAAAAAAATCCTCTACAGGTCTACCATGCAACAGAGATAATTTTGTGGAGAACGACGTGATCCAATCTAAGTGTGTGGAGTGCATCTGTAATGGCACCACCTACTGCCATGCTAAGGAAGGCTGCGTGGCGGAAGCTGAGCAGATGACGAGGACTTTCGGCTCCAGGATAAATGGCTCCAATTTGGCCTTTGACTACACAGCCGAGAAATGTTTACCTGAACATATTTATAAGTAAGAACTAATTAATTTCCTCTAGTCCGTATTGTTCCACTGCTGAGCCAGACTGTCCCCGTATCTTTCCAGGCACTTTTCTCCCGCGCCATATCAAACCAATCCTCGCGGTACGCCTCCAGAACGTTAACACACTTACAATGGCAATGCTTTTCATTTTGACAGTTCAACTACATTTATTGCGTCATTGGCGTTGTCGCACAAATGATTGTTTTAAACAAATGAAGCAATGAATTAGCAGTTTCCTTCAAAAACCTTCGGTTTGTGATTAAAAGTTAAAAGTGTTTGAGGTACAGTAGTACCCAACTGATATGGCTTACCGATGTACCTGCGCAGAAGGTGAATTTTCAAAGCGCGGGAAATGCTATTGACCACTCGGCACGCTCCACGCACCGCGCTTCTTTTTTCTGTACCGCTATTGGTCGGCAGCTGCCGTCATGTTTGCGCGCGCCGCGTGGCATGTTAGTCAACCGCCATACTTCTGATTGGAGGAGCGCGACTTGCGAGTGAGACGGAACTAACAGCTGCAGTGTATTATGAACCTTATAGTAGTGACGGTAAGGTTCATTGTCAGTTTTAAGCATTCTTTCGTTAATCTTCGGGGCCATACTTTCTTTTCTGTGCGAACGAAGATTCACGACGCGCCTTATCAGTTGGGTACCACTGTACAGGTTAACTCGCCATCTCTTTCTGGACCTGTCTCGTGGGCTCCGTTCAATCTTCAGGCCCCCGTTGTGTGTAGACGTCCAGCAATCATTGTGCATACAGCTGACGTTCCTCTCGTTCTTAATTTTGCTGTGCGCGACAGGGTCCATATTGATCTTTTACTTTGTTACACCATGTATGTAATACATAATTATGGAATGCAATAAAGAATTGAGTATTGACGTGACCACCCAATCCCATTTAAACTTGGTTCTTGTTGCCTACGTCTATTATGCCCGTTCTGGAACTCAGCCTGGTGATCTGAATTCTGTCATAACTTTTTACTAAAGAACTAATTTATGCAATAATTAACGACTGCCCCAGTGGTCTAGCGGTCGCAAATGCGACAGCAAAGAGCTGAGCATGGGAGTCCTAGATTATGCAAAGTCTTATTGGGTTACTTCTTTGGATGCATTGTGGGCTAAGACCACCACAATATGGGTCCCTGGAGGACGACGAATCAGCAGCTTGTGCTTCTTAACTGCTTGGTGGTCGCCACGTACAGGGTAAAGTACTTCGGTAACCCAGGTACACTACGTAAGATTGTCAGCAACACCAAGGCGTTGCTGGCCTTCCTCGGGAACTGGGTGCATTGAAAAATCGATTTTCCCACCCGTACGCCAAATACACGCATTGACGTGGAGTTACGGACACCAGTCCGTATTACCTATTACCTATGGGTCCCTGAAAACGTCCAACGGCATTCGGAGTTTGCATCGCGGCAGACCCAGGCGTAGATGGCGAGTCGAGCTTGACGCCTATAGTTGGCCCATGATTGGTCCTTGATGGCGCGGGATCGAGTTGAGTGGAAAGGGGGGTTTTTGCCCTTCAATGGGACAATACAGGCTGATTTATTACGACTCCATTAGGAATATCTCAGTAGCAGCCCGGAGGCTGAATATTTACCCAGTTGATGGCAATTCGCTCACTAATATACAAGGTTATCGGTAAAACACCAGCAACCTCTTAAGGGGTCATTGTACTCATAAGGGGTCATCATTATAAACAACTTTTACTATAGACCAAACCTGAAATCGCGAAAAAAATATCAGCTGTTCCCTACGTTTTGACGTGTTATGCGAACATAAATGTAGGGAAAATCTGCTTATTTTTTCGCGATTTCTGGTTTGGTCCATAGTAAAAGTTGTTTATAATGATGAGTACAATGACCCCTTAAAAGGTTGCTGGTGTTTTACCAATAACCCTATATATATATACATGGAACTTAAACATAACTGGCAAAATATGACTAAACAGACGTGATATATTATGTTATGTATGTCGTTGTTTATAATCAATGCAATTTTTTTTTTGCACTCATAAGGCGAAATGTGGGTGTACTATAGATGCACCTTTACCTAAACCTTCGGGGTAACAAGGCGTGATTTAATGTTATGTTCGCTTCCGAAACCTACAACTACGTGATCATGATTGACAATGATTTTCTCCCAATCCCCAGAGACAATTGCAACAAATGCTACTGCCAGCAGGACCAGACCTTGCGCTGCACGCAGAAGACTTGCCTCAACTACAACCAAGCAGTAATCCTGGAGAAACAACAGAAGTACTTACAGGAACATGGACTATGATGATTGCAACTACTTCGAAGACACTGGCTCGCTCAATGGGACCGATTAACACTATTATTTTTAGGCAGGGATTGTAGAGCAATGAATAAATGTATTCACTAAAGTTTTGTGTTTTGTTTTGTATTGGTATTTTCTTTTCAGCAATAGTCCACTTATCGACCATGTATCAATTCATGTAATATCTGATCCTAAAAATACAAATATATTTATTTATTTAACCATTTATGTACACGTATCTAAAGACAGGAAGAAAGGAACAGAAAATTACGTACAAAGGTGATGCTTATTTCTAAAGAAATCTCTTCCAGCATACCTGCGATAGGAAAGTATATTAAAAGTATATTATATTATATATGTCTGTAGACAACGTGTGTAAGAGTAGAAAAGAAAACAAAAAAATACATAAAATCGAAAACCATTTTCCAATTTAAATATAAACATACAATATGAGAATAATTTACTTCTTAAATAAATAGTATCACTAAAATATATAAAAAACGTAATGTAATTTATATAACAAATAAATATGCAATTATGACAAAGTGGAAAGATAGTGTTCTTTCACTCTACTTTTGAATACTGCAACAGTTTGGCAGTTCCTAATGTCAGGCGGAAGTAAATTCAACAACCGAACCGCGTGCATAGTGGAAGAGTAGGAGTAGAAGTCGGTTGAGTGGGGAGGGGATTTGAGGAGATTTCTGAGATGCGACCTGCAAGGCGCATCATAAGAACGGGCGTAGGAGTAGCGTTCCCGCAGATAGGATGGCGTTTTAGGGTTGTGAAGTGTGTTAAATAGCAGACACAATATCCGAGAGTTCCTGCGAATTCGAATAGGGAACCACTTGAGTATCTTACGAAAGTTAGAAACGTGATCATACTTTTTAAGGTTAAAAACAAAACGAACACAGATATTTTGCAAACGCTTAAGTTTATTTAAAAGCTCCTCGGTGGCATCCAAATAACACGCATCAGCGTAGTCTATGATGGGCTGTATGAGTTTGAGCAAGCGAGATTTTGGTGTTCAAGAAGCTCTGAAGGCATTTCAACGAATGGAATGTGTAGTGCACTTTGCGACTGACTTGGACAACATGGGCAGTCCACAATAAGTAAGAGTCCATGGAAACCCCCAGATTTTAACCGTCTGTTTTACCCACGACGGAACGGAGGCGGTATATGCGTTTGGGATTAGAGGTTGTTTGTGTGTATGTCAGCCCCCGGAAGGTTTTCTTTGATTTATAAATTATATTAATATGTATATGAATATAATATGTGTAACCAATATTTGATATTATTATTGTTGTGTCTATCCCTACGAGAAGCCAATAAGTAAGTACGTAATGGTAGAAAAATTAAGAAGATTCATAATTAGTTGTTTGTATGACAGAACTCGAAACAGATCTACATTTTGTAAGAGTTTTTTTTTTTAAATTTAATTTGTTCTTTCTTAGTTGCCTCTAGTTGGGGGCCTATCAAAAAAGTTATTTAGACCTTTTTCGTATACGTTTTAACGACCCGAGTGGAATTTTTCAACAAAAAATAAATGTTTTTTTATGCGTATTCTATCTAAACTCCATTCAGACAGAGTGAAGACAGCGACGAAACATCGAGCCTATTCCGCATACGAGTATACCTGCCGCCGATAATTATGGCCTGGGATTTCTTAGTGTTGATCTGCAGTCCAAAAGACCGCGAACACTCGCTAATCAAATCCAGGTTTCCCGTTCATAGCAGACACGGCGATATCCGCATCTTACGTCAAGAAGTGATTGTAAAGCTGCAGATCGTCGGCATAGAGATGAAAGTGGGAAGAGATGACTCTGGTGACAGACTTAATGACAAGAGAAAATGAGAGAGAACGCCACCCTGAGGCACACCCGCGGTAAGAGAGCACCAGTTAGAAGATGACTCTTTGAAACGAACCCGCTGCAAGCGGCCTTTAAGATGGGAGTCAAACCAACCAACAGTAGAAGAAGAGAAATTGAAAGATTTAAAGATCCGTGGAAGGATATCGAAATCGACAGAGTTAAAGGAACTGTTAAAGTCCAGAAGTACAAGTAAGGAGAGAGATTTGTGGTCCATAGCCCAGCGGATGTCATCAGTAACCTACAAAAGAGTCGTTACTCCGTCGAGAGTCGTCCTTTTCAATCTGGTTTTCGTTCTGGACATAGCATGACCAGGTTGAAAAGGACAAAGAAGGTCATTCGAAGATAGAAAGGAAGAAAGTTTCTGATGAACAATGTGCTCAAGAATTTTGGAGAGATATGGAAGGATAGAAATGGGTCGGTAATCGGTCGGTGAGACCGGGTTGGGAATTAAATATATTTTCCCTACAAAAGATGCTGAATTTACTGCAAGAACGCAGCTGAGGTGATAATGCCTATCTTCCGTTGTGAAAGCTACGCTGAAATATATGATAGCATGATTTTTAACCAATAGAAGTCAGAAGGTCACCGATAGAGGTCCTACTGGAGATCTTTTAAATTATGGTAAACACTTACAAAGCATTGTCAGCCTACAATGTTCCAGCTATTGAGACACAGGCGTCCTTCTTGTAAGAGGAAGTGGATCATTTTCCACCACACGGACCCATTGCGGGTTGGGTTGGTAGATGTCATATGTCTTCAATTTTTCACTAGGACATGCCTCCTCACGTTTTCTTTCACCAATTTGAAAGTGGTGGTAATGAAATAAATTTCACAAAATAAAGTGTGTTTTAGACTGCCTACCTACTTACTTATAAGTTGCAATTGTATTATTGTAGTGATAAAACGTACCTACATAAAAGTTTCTAATAAAATATATTATATCTTTTTATCACTTTTTTGGTTGCGTTATGTAGATATGAGATTTTTTTTTCAACACATAAATAATCGTAAAACTTTGCAGTAAAATGTGAAATGTTATGCAAAATCAACCCAAGTTAAAATAAAATTTAAAAAATAAAAGTAAGGGTCAAGAAGCCAAATAAATTATCACGATCTATTTTGTTTTGTTTATAATTAAAGTATTTTGTCTGAATATCGGACAAAATAATTTGGACCTTAAGTCCATAATTCTTATAGAGGTTTGAATATTTCTTGAAAAAACCGCCGTTGCTCATGGTGTCGCTACCATAGCTAAGCCACAATTCATGCAAAAAAAAAAATCTCGAGCGAGAACGTGCAAGTACCTAAAATTAGACTGTAGCATGAATTGAGAAAATACGGTAAAGGAAGTCAAGTTCAGTCTCTGAAAATCATCATCCAATCCAATTACAAGCTATTCAGCTCGCTCCACGACAACTCTCATACAACTTCTAAAAATATCTGCATTAATATTAATTAATGCAGATATTTTTAGAAGTTGTATGAGAGTTGTTAAAAAATATTAATTTTAACGCAAAAACTCAATTAACTTTCGATCAAACAAATATCATAAAACTATCCAGTCGTTTCATTGAATGAGTTTTCCATTTCAAATAATTTTCTAAAAATTACATGGTTAATGAACCTGAAAGATTAAATTATTTAATTAAAAATTCATAATTTTATTGTTATATTGTGCAGGGAACAAAAAAACTCATTTTCCTTAAAATATGTTTATGGCTGTAACATTTGTAACCTTGCTGACGAGGATACCCCTTGGGGATGCCATATTCCGTAAGTTTTTCTTGTTCACTTCATTGTTTTTATATTGTCTTATTGTCCAATTATTTATAATTGAAGCACATTATTCTGTACACTGAAAAATATTCATACAAAAATATATAATCCATCTCATTTCGCAGAAAACTTTAGCTAAATGTTTACTCACTTTACTATTGCAGTAGAGCGATCCAAATTGTGCTTCACTTTTATTTATTTCCATAGGTACGTGTGTCCCAAACACCCAGTTCTTACTGAATGGCCGACTATGCTACTGCAACAGTATGGGCCGTTGGAGCGAAGCGACGTGTCAAATGATAGGGCGCCGACAAACTTGTCTGCCCGGGCAGATCATATGGGAGGAGTGTAGTCAATGTATATGTCAAGAAAACGGAAAGCTCATGTGTACCAACACAGAATGCGCTGAAGAGGACACGAAGAAAAACGTAACCAACCAAGAAGTTGGAGCCGAACTATGGTGCACTCCGTTTAGGTCTTATTACATCAATTGCAGTCTTTGCGTTTGTCCTGCTTCTGGTAAGATGTCTGAAGCCCGCTGCGCCACCGACTCGTCATGTTCCCTCAAAGGTCCCAACTTAACCCTGGATGAAATCGCGCAGAACGTCTGTATACCGAAGGTCATGTACTTATTCAATTGTCTTCACTGCTTATGTTCAGACGACGGGTTCTTTGTTCAGAGTAAATGCGTGGAAACTTGCCATAAAGCACCTGAATCAGCAAGGAGATGTATTCCTAGAACATTTTACAGAGTAGATTGTAATGTCTTCCGCTGCCCTGAAAATGGTGTGCCTGACGACAATTTGAGGTCCAAATCTAATTGTGATAAAAAACCGAATCCCCTCAACTCCTTGGTTAGCTTGAGGAATGTATCATCTACGTGCACACCCAATAAATATACGAAGCCAAAATGCATTTACTGCGAATGTAGTTCTCAAGGAGTGGTGAATGAAAGCAATTGTTTAGAACAAGAATGTTTAAAAATAAACAATTTCAACTACGATTCTGTTAAAAGCACATGCAGCCCTGGAGAGCTGGTGCCTACTTGCATGGAATGTTTCTGTTTACGTAATGGTTTCACACTGGAAAAATATTGCACCAGAGTTTGTTCGTTACAAAATAAGCTTATTATGCTAGAACGTGTGTTAAAGGAAACTATCAGTCAGATAGAGAGAAGTGTTATCCATGACATACTTGGCAGTAAAACTTGCGATCCCAGCTCAGTTTTCATCGACCAAGGAAGATACTGTTTATGTCCAGAGAACGGGAATACAAACTTCAAGCTTTGTACATCTGTCACTGATGATTCCGGCCCAAAGAAAACACAAAAATTCATAGTAGATAAAGCCAACGTAATAGACTTTAACAAAACTTGTGAACCTAATACTTTCGTTGAATTCGGTTGCAATACTTGCTATTGTACCAAAGCCGGGAAGGTTGAACAGAAATGGTGCACTTATGATGACTGTGATGCTAAAAAAATTATTCAAGAGTCTCACAAGGATCGCATTACGCCTAAACACACTAGTACAGATTCGATAGCCACATGTGTAGCTGGATCGATTACAAAAGTGGACTGCAATTTTTGTATATGCAGTGCAAGTGGACTGGTAAAGGACAGGGCGTGTACAAACAACACTTGCAGCGGGCAATCCAAGCCAGTTGGTAACGAATTCGCATGCGAGCCTTCAGCCTACTACACGGTTGACTGCAACATTTGCTTCTGCGCGACAGACGGTGTCAAAAACGTGGATAAATGTACAAAAAATCAATGTGAGACTAATTTCTTGCGATCAGATTCATGTACTGCCGGCGAGTTGTTCAGTGATGACTGCAACATCTGTGTATGTCCTCCAAATGGGGATAAGACAGACAAAGCTTGCACGAACAGAACCTGCGCCGAAATAGACACACCCTGGAAGAAGATATTCAAACTGTCCCAGACACTGTTAGGTAACCAAGTCGAGGAGGATACTGCAAGGAATTTGGAACTCTGTTTTCCTGGTGAGGAATTCAAAGCTGGTTGTAAGCTCTGTGTATGCCCAGAAATGGGGCTGAAAGAGTATGCGTCGTGTACCCCTATTTTATGCGATAAATCGAAGCTTGTGAATACTGTAAGTAGCAATACCGCAAATGATTGAAAACAGAAAGGTAGGCTTATTGAACTCTGTGGGTAGTTAGTAAGGTTGGGTTTGTGATGTATTTTTATTGTATCAGCTGAAAGACTCATACCAATGTAGTTATGTAGCCTCAGTTGGACAAGATCTCTTTTATAATTGACCATAATTATAAAAGAGATCTTGTCCAACCGAAAAAAAAAAAAAACAGTGCTCAAATCCACATTCTTTTTTCAAAACTACCCCGAATTCATTGACTGACGGGTCGGGATCTTTGGGCACACTAATTATTTATTATTACCATATTGTTTCATTTTTATTGGTATTTGCATTTTACGATCGTGTGTCGTGTGTTTACCACGCTGCAGCGTAATTTTTCTTTTGTTTTCAGCACTGGACTACGAGCGCTAGTTTGACATGTCCAAATTAAAACAATCGACACGCGATCGTGAAATGCAAAACTATAACATCGTCCAAATATACTATAGTTCGTTCGCGTTAAGAATTTTGTGAGTCATCAGTGCAACTGCAAGATAAAGGTGTATTCACAGTGGTGTTAAATTCAAACAAATTATATTTTAAAAGATTAAGTTTAATGAATTTCTAAAAATACACTTAAAAAGATTTGATTGGTTAGGGGGCGGGGCTATGGCCGACTGATAATGATGACTCACTGCATTCTTAACGCGAACGAACTGTAAGAGCGAACTTCACCAAATTGCCTAGAATAAGTCTTATCCTGAGAATACATTTTGAATTTTTGACAGTTTTTCCATACTATAGAACTGTCAGACGTCAAATTTATTCCAAGGATAAATGATATCTGTCTTTGGTAAAATCAGCCCCAAATCTATTGTTTCGTAACTAGCTTATGTCGTAACAAATATTATGGTATATAGTGTGGACTTAGTTGCTTTGCTGATTTAAGCTATTATAAAATAGTCGAACTTATGTACTGACGCATGGTTTGTGGAAACAGCGTTTAGATGTGTGTGAGAGGAATATGCTTAAAGGCGTCACACATATCCAGTCTGAGTATTTACAAGTTCAAGCAAAATTTTTCTGCAAATGGTTGATTAGCTTTATGACTTAAATAGCAATCTAATCCGTGGTAGCCTTTATTAAATAATGTTTCAGAGTATAATTATTATTTTTTTGATTTGTATTTGGTCTATAAAAACTGTATTTGTGTAAATAGTGTTTGTTCATAAATGCCAATTAAAATTTGAAAAATAATATTTTATTTATATCCTTTTCTGGCATGGCCCAAACATGGACAAATCCCGTGATAATTATCAATCTGCAAGTAATCTATCAGATCTTTTAATAGGAAATGATCAGTTTACCTCTTACTAATTATATTTATATTGGTCTTAAATGCTGTACCGTCAAACGGGGTGAATAGGTGAATCCGAACGAAACTTGAAAATGGATTTTAACATTGAAATAATATAATTTGTTACTAACAAGGGCATTTACTCGGTAATTATAACACAGTAAACACATTTCCTCCATGAGTCCTTTTTGGCTACAAACTATTTTATTTCAATGTTTGTGTTTGTTTGTTGTTCTTTTAAAGTTTCGTTCCGTTTCACACCTGCGTCCCTATTCACCCCGTTTAACGGTATGTGAAAAACAGTTTATCGTAATGTTCCATCACCATCTTGGCTACTCTCGTACTCCTGTTTTTCTTCGCCACCTTCTTGTATTTAATATATTGTAGTTTTAAACGATAAACTAAGTTAACTAATATCTGGGGTTATGCCACTGTTATTATTTTCCGATTTAGATATCACGATTATGACGGCTGAGAGCTGTCAACATTTCGGAACGCTCGTGAACGCGCTCACAGTGCTCCCCCCCAACAGTGCACATCAAAGAATGACCGCCTGGATATTTTTTTGAAAATGGAAGTTCGACGCATTGGCATTTCTGTTTTGGTCATCGTTATCGCGCTCACACTAATTCAGACCAGGTGTAAGCACACTCAAATGGATTAAAGTGCAATTCTGAACGTACCATAATATTGACCTGCTACTTGACATGAGTGTATAACCCTCCAAGCTTATATGATCTCTGTGTTGTAGTCCAAATCCCCGCGAGAAATCCGTGGAGACTATAGTGAAGACATGTTTGATGAAGATTTTGTTGGTGGTGAAGATATTAATGATGAAATACCAGACGGAACAGATCTAGGTGGAACGGATAGAGCAGGAGATGAATTTGAAAACCCCGTTATCACTAGGCGAAAGCAACATACCTGTTTATCTTACAATATCACAGGCCAACCTGAACGACAGACTTGTACTCCAGGATCGCAGTATATTATAAGGTAAATTGTAAGATTATTAAATAAATAAAGCACAACATCATAATTAGTGAAACTTTGCGGTTATATGGCGGCCACTGTTAGAAAATCAAGGCTCGATTAGGTTATGTATACAATGAAACACTAAGTAGGAATTTATTTCTATGTAAAGGTTTTTTATTTTTACTTAATTTCTAGGACACAATTGATCTCGGCTTCGTAATATGACCGCATAGCGTGTTATTTTTTTTCTCCTAAGAAGGTTATTTTGTTTTAATTTTGATAGTCTCGCGTTTGACGACTATATACTCGTACCCGCCCCGACCCTTGCTCGCACTAGCTCGCGCCGCTGAGCCTGTAGCTTTAAATTCGTACCCTACTAATAATAATTCCAATCCAGCCTCCCCCAGCGACGCCCTAAGCAAGCTCCGTACCTCACAGGGTGTGCCCTTAGCGTGTAGTCGCCTAGTTTGTAAGTTTTTTAAACCCTGGCTGGGGGCCTTAATTCATTAAGGCAACCACAGGCATGTCCGGCTTGGCGGCGGCGATCTCTCGCGTCCGGCCCTGGTCCAGGCCATGGTACGGAGCGAGAGGTAATGGGAAGCCGTCACCTCCTTCTGCGAAGCAGTAATGCTCGCGAAGGAGGAGGAGGAGCGCGTGAGGGTGAGATAGTCGTTGCGCCCTCATGCCCCTAGTCGCCGCAGGAGGAGACACCCTGTACGTCGGGAGTCGATAGCCGACTCCCGGCCACCGTAGGCGCGGACTTGCGGACGGCGAGCAATGGGCAGCTCGCCGTCTGGTAAGGACCAGGCCCGGGTCAACGGCGCGTCGTGTTCCACGCGCGCCTCAAAGAGATGTCAGCATCATTGACGGTGTCCGATAGGGCCGATGCCTGCCGGGGTCGCATTGTTCTAAAGAGTTACCGTGGCCCTGGCGCACAGGAAACTGAAGGAACACGGGTGGGTTTTAGTCAGTAAGAGTCTGACACGCCCTTCCGCTCCGCCCAGACCGGGAAAGGTAATTTGATGATTTCCCACACAAAAAAAAGGCATGTCCGGCTAGGCAGCTGACAACATCCTAGGCTAACCTGCAAGCAACCAATCAAAAAAAACCTCTATTTAACCTGATGGTATGTAATGATGTGGCCGACGGTCATGCACGCTTACCTAGAAGTAACCTATTCATTTCGACTTGAATACTCTTCAAGTCGAAATATATAAGCTCTCGTAATTCTTGGATATGTATTAGAATAATTATTATTACCTACTTGTTTTAGGTGCCGCGTTTGCATATGTCCTTACATGGGGAATATTAATAGCTTTTGCAGGCCAATGCCTCCGGATCAATATTGCGAACAGGCCTTCCCGAATTATAACTATATTCCAATGGGCAGAAGAGCTGGTGGTGGTAAGCGTTGTTTTGAGTGAAACCTATAAAAACTAACGCGTTTTAAGATTCCCGTTCCTGAAACGTCATGGCCAAGATGGTTCTTAAAATAAACTTCAATTCATGTTATAATGTCTGACGTATGATCTCTCCTGCAGCACCATTACTGTGTTTAGCTTCAGAAAAAATAATCTCGTGAGAAATATCTACAAAAACTATGACTGCAACCATCAAAATATTATTATCCAAGACTGTTACAACCATCGGTTACATATTTGCATTGACTGGAAGAAATTTTTCCTAAAAAATACAAATTCTATTATACTCGTAAATAACATTTACTCTTTACAGAAAACAAGACGGTGCTGAATGTGACAAAGATTCAATATCCAATCCAAGTAAAGTTACCTCACAACCACACGATGTATAAGTGTGAAAAGCCAGGGAATCTGACCGACGAATGCTTCATTTGTGAATGTGAACCAGACAGCATTCTGGTGGAGGAACATTGCTATAAAAGCGACAGTGATGCCTGCACTGATGCCACTCCTACTTTTATCAAAGCCGGCGACCATCCTGTTGCGTTCAAAAAGTATATAAGTTGAAATAGTTCTAAGGCCTCGGGGAATACAGACTTCATGTTAAGTTATGTGTGTGTAGTTCTAATAGTATCTACTGGACAAAATCAAAATCAAAAAAGGAGGAGGTTCTCAATTCGACTGTATTTTTTTTTAAATTCTTGGATGTTACCTCAGAACTTTTTTTCTAGGTGAACTGATTTTGATGATTCTTTTTTTATTTGAATATGGTACTATATAAATTTGATCAAGATCTGACCAGTAGTTTTTGAGTTATCCTTAATAATGCGTATTTATTCCACTTAGTGTCTTAATAGCTTCCTGTCACAGCTATTTACATATCAAGTAGTGGTATACGAATTTGTGTGGAGTAGATACTAGCACTAAAAAGGGAAAAATAACTTTAATTTCGGGAGTTGGTGGCAAAAAACGAAAATACAAAAGTGAAAGACACTGACTTCCGAAATTAAAATTGGGACGCCAGCGCCTCCAGGCGGCGCTCGACAGAGTCTACAACATGTCATGTCATGTCTGTCATGTCTGTGTTTTTTTTCTGCATCATGTTTACCGCAAATAAACTTATTTTCTTTCTTTCTTTTCTCTTATAACGCTCGACCAGAGTTTAAGCTGAGTTTGTCGGTGGCGGTCAAGCAGTGAACACGTTTAGAAACTGTCGCGCGTTCTGTATAGTTAAGTCGTGTACCTACAGTGTGTGATTCGTTAGTGTGATTAATTTGTTCGTAAATTATAATTTAATATGAACTGCAAATGCTTTTTCTATTGCGCAATAACCAACACTTCCGATAATATGGCCACAGTAGTTAAAATATGGCTGATAATAACGAGAGAGACGTACCTTCTCCGTCATATAATTATAAAGAGAAAATAAAACATACCCTGACCGTTCAGAATTGTCTTGCCGAGTTCGTAGTCGAACAAAGTCTGACAGGTCGATACACTTGCGCCCTCTTTTAAAATATGGTCTACTTGTCAGTGGGTGGGGGCGAGTAGCCAACCGAACAATTTATTATACCAAATAAATTATTACATTTAATATTTTAAAATTAATCGAAATGCAACGTTTCTCCTAAAAGTATACTAATTTCTTTGAATTTGTTTCTAAGAGACTGGCGAGGACCTATTTTATAGATCGCGCGGATTGCCCTCTTTTGCAAAAATGAAAATTGAATCTACATCAGCTAAATGAATGTTGAATTATATTATAAAGTATAAATACTTAAAAATATATTTGCAAACCTTTTGAGCCTGACTGCACGTCAGCTACCTTTTTATAGTAATCCGGTACATATTAAAATAAGCTTTTTGATTAAAATGGAGTGGAGTACTTTGAGAACATTTTAATATTATCATGGAATAGAATGAAACCTAATTAAAAATATTATATTTTTCATGGAGTAGTTTGGGAACTCTTTTTGGAGTAGTTTGGGAACTCTTTTTGGAGTAGTTTCGGAACTCTATTTGGAGTAGTTTGGGAACTCTTTTTGGAGTACTTTGGGAATAACCCATCCCCACAGCAGAACACCATAAGACATAATACTGTCGAAATAAGCAAAGTAAATACGAAATAAAGTCGAAACAATCAACTAAAAAATCTAAATAAAATCTATCATTGGTTATAATTACTTTGGAAAGATCGATTAGTGAAATATGAAGCTACAGAGTCCCTAATAAGAAGGCTGCTGCTTCTCTCCTCATTCTTCACCAATACTACGCGAAGCTTATTTTGCATCAGTAATGAACCTACTACTACATATAAAAAAGATACCCACCTTGCTTGGTAGTCATGGTCTTATTACCTAAATATGAGGACACGTTCCAAATATTGGCTATAACTAGTGCAATAATCTCACAATCATAATTAAAATTCACATAAAAATCGGTCAACTGTTCCAATTTTCGCTCTGAAGTTGAATAATCATTCAACTTATAGGAATCACAGAATGTGGCTGCTATCTACTTTCGTATTGTATCTTTCAATTATTGGTACTGTTAAATCGACAGTAGGTAAGTCTAAATTAATTACAATACTACATTATATTATTTATCGTTCTCAGTAGTAGCCCAGAGTCAAAATTTTGCCCGACTAATGACAATAGGCCCCTATCGTCGCCCCCTATTACATGAGCCAAAAACACAACTGACATACCTTTTAAAGGTCACCACATTTTTTTTTTTTTTTGGGTGGGAAATCAAATGACCTCTCCCGCTCTGGGCGGAGCGGAAGGGCGTGTCAGACTCTTACTGACTAAAACCCACCCGTGTTCCTTCAGTTGCCTGTGCGCCAGGGCCACGGTAACTCTTTCGAACAATCCGCGACCCCGGCAGGCATCGGCCCTATCGGACCCCGTCAAGAATGCTGACATCTCTTTGAGGCACGCGTGGAACACAACGCGCCGTCGACCCGGGCCTGGTCCTTAAAGGTCACCTCTGACATACCCTTCGGGGAAACGGGCGTCGTGTTATATTAGGTCTTTACCTATGAAATTGCCGTTCTGCAGTACTGGCCATTTCAAATCAAAATAATTTTTGTTTGGCTAAGAATTCTAATTTCAAATTAATTTTATTTTAAAAACATGGTTTTTTTTTTCTAAAAGTAGTCATTTCTTTATTGATTAGTGTTACATTTTCATCGCATTTCAATCTTTTTCGTCATCATGGATACGTTAAAAATTCGAGTAATTATGGAATATGAGTACCGTCGTGGCAGCAACGCGGCACAAGCGGCACGCAACATCAACGACGTTTACGGAGCTAACACTACAAACCAACGCACCACCTGTTATTGGTTTGCTCGCTTCCGTTCTGGAAATTTCGACCTGAAAAATGAACCTCGCGGTCGTCCGAAGACTTTGGTCGACAATGACGAATTAAAGGCGATTGTGGAAGCTGATGATACACAATCTACGGCTGAATTAGCAGCAGCTTTCGACGTTAGCGTCAAAACAATATTGGTCCATTTGCGTCAAATTGGCAAGGTAAAAAAGCTTGACAAATGGGTGCCCCACGAACTCAATGATCGCCAGCGCGAAGTACGCGTCGAGACGTGCCTTGCACTGCTCAACAGACACACAAATGAAGGAATTTTGAACCGCATTGTTACCTGCGATGAAAAATGGATTCTGTTTGATAACCGTAAGCGCTCAGCAAGTTGGTTGGATCCTGGTTCAGCACCTAAACAATGCCCTAAACGAAAACTTACCCCTAGAAAAGTGATGGTCACTGTTTGGTGGTCTAGCGCCGGTGTGATTCATCACAGCTTCTTACCAAACGGGGTGAGCATTACTGCAGATGTGTACTGTGAAGAACTGAACACAATGATGGAGAAGCTGGCGCATCTCCAACCAGCATTGGTCAATCGCTCGTCTCCGCTGCTCCTGCACGACAACGCGCGACCTCATACTGCACAGCAGACGGTCTCCAAGTTGCAAGAACTGGGGTTGGAAGCTCTCCGTCATCCGCCCTACTCACCAGACCTTGCGCCTACAGACTACTACTTTTTCCAGAATTTGGATAACTTCTTGGCGGGAAAAAAATTTAATACCCGAGAGGCAGTACAAAATGCCTTTGAAGAATTTGTTGCCTCCCGTCCAGCTGATTTCTTTAAGAAGGGCATCAATAAACTGCCACTGCGATGGCAAAGATGCATTGATTGCATGGGTGATTACTTCGATTAATACAAATAAAAAATTCATGAAAAAAAATCGTTTAAATTTTTTCATACAAAACGGCAATTTCATAGGTAAAGACCTATTATTATGTTATTATTTATTATCTTTTATGATTGACTCTTCTTTGTCTGAGAATTCTTCTTGTATATTGAATTCAAGCCCACGTTACATCTTAGGCTGGAGTCTACTATATACGTCAATGTCAAGACGCTTACACTCGAAATGTACTGTTGTTACTCTTTTAGTATAACTCACGGTAGCTTAAAAAAAATATTCGGTGAAGATTAAGTCTTTCATGGTAGCGCTGCCAGCAAATCCCGATGACAATTAAATTCCACATATTGTATTTTTTTTAGATTATCTACAGCATCCAGTGAAATCTTGTCACGTAGGAGATACGGTGGAAAACCAATGTAACAAATGCTTGTGTACCTCGAAGACCGTGTTTGAATGTACATCCTTGGAGTGTAATAGCAGAACAAGTAAGTGCTTAAGAATTAAGTAATCCACTGTTGCATTCTAGAGAGTAGAGGCTACCATTTTCTTTCTCTCTAAAATGTTGGGAACAAAGTTACGTACGAATTGGTAGAAATCGTCACGTAATAAAAAAGCGACTTTCTCTCTCTCTCTCTCTGTCTCTTTCTATTATATAAGAGAGTGCTTGCGCGTGCGAGTATCGCGTACGGAACCTCATTCCTGATGGGGTTCCCCCGACCGTCGACGTTTTTTTATCTGTGAAATATAATTTTTATAAGCTTTTTGTTTCTGTTGCAGCTCACAATGAACTCGAAGAAACCGAACCTCTGTGTTTTCCGAACCAGCTTTACGTAAAAAACTTAATAACATGCATCTGTACAAAAGATGGCAGATGGCCACACAAAAGTTGCCACGATACCTTTCAATCGCTTCCTCCCAAAAACGTCATCACACATAAATGCACACCAGAAACCTACATCCTGATTGACTGCAATGTATGTAGATGTGGCCCTGACGGCGAAATCCTCAACGATCGATGTACAAGAAACGCTTGTGAAGACGATGTCCACCGTAGGACTAACATCGCAACGAATACCGTCTTTAGTAAATGTGAAGAAAAATACTGGTACTCTTTAGCCCCCTGTCAATTCTGTTTCTGTGTCAAACAAAATAAACTTGTATGTAATACTGGAAACTACTATACTAAGAACCTGGATCTAGGCTCCTATAAATTAAACATATGTGGCAAGGACTTGATAAAAGAAGCTATTGAACTCATACCTGATAACCTAAGAATGTTAAGAAAAGGTTCGGAGTTAAATAAAACGATGACTAAAAGACCAATACAGAAAAAAGTTTTTGCAGAATTGAATACGAATAATTACAAGGCTGTTGAATTGATTCGAGAAAACAATGACAAAAACGTCCAAACTCAAAATATTAAATTAGACAGCAGCAGTAAAGAATATTATTCTGAAGACTCAGAAGCAGAGCCGCTGAACCAAAAGAATAAACAGACTACATCGAAACCTACACTAGCCCCTATAATTACTACAACTGAACGGAGTACGATAGGAATACTAATTACACAGATCCCGAACCAATACGACGATGAGTCAGTTGATGTAAGCGAAGGGGAAACTACAGATCCCGATTTTAAAACTACAGAAGATCCCGATGTTAAAACTAAAGAAGATGACGATGATGAGTCTAAAGGAATAGAGGTTGAGTTCAAGCAGAGTCCTCTAACAGAAGACAGTCCTCGGGCCCGTTCTGACGAGAAAAAAAATATGGTGGATAATTACCAGTATGATGGCAATTCGTTAAAGATTAATGTTCCCAAAGCATTGAATAAGGTATTTCAAATGGCGCTGAGGAAATCAATGGTTTCTTTGTCGAAAAGGATGAAATGCACACCGGGAGCGACGACTGTGCATGACTGCAATATGTGCTTTTGCTTAAAAAATAGTAAATTATTGTGTACTAACCATAAATGTAATGGAGGGAAAAAAGGGTAAATAAACTGTGTTTGATAGAGATTTGGAAATTCGAACGAACATGTAACAAGAATTGATACTACCCACATTCCTTTTGCGACACTTAACTCTTTGAAAGGGGCCTTGTCTGTGTTTGCTGTACCCTTGGATCTACAGCAGCGCCTACTTACGTAAACCTGCCATAGGGTAATTTTCTGTTAGTGTAGTGGCATTTGGCCGTTCTACATGAAATTAGTTAAAGAATGATATCGTGGCTTTGCCTAAAAATTGTAGCAGGTTAGATTCAACCGCATATAGTATAACAAAACGGTATTCTGTTAAAATCATATTCCCTGAGAATTTGTTGAAATAAGTCTCTCCAATCGCACTAACTTAACTTAGCTTAACTTAACTTTAACTCGATCTTCGGTTCTCATCCATCTGCTTACAGTCACCTTGTGAAGATCGGCACTCCTAGCCTGAGGGCGTCCTACCCAACGTTTGTCGATTCGCGGTCTCCACTCTAGAGCACATCTACCCTAATGGGCGTCCACTATATCATAGATCCGATGACCATTACGGCCGGCCAATGAAGCTTACTTATTCTATTAAAAATAATGCACTTAGCACTCAAACGAAAAAAAAATGCGGGGCAGTCTTTGGGGAGACTGCCGATAGAAGTGAAAACTAAGTAACTTGTGAATTGTATCGTTGAAGCGTGCGGTGACGATGGCGTGAGTTTCACGCTTTTTGTTCACCCAAAACGTACATATATATACACACTATACATATAGCTCATGGAAAGCGTTCGGTGACGATGACGCGAGTTCCACCCAAAAAGTGCTCAACGCGCCTAAAGAAGTTTTTTTTCTCTCGTGTCGGTAACAACGGTAAAGGTACAAGGATAGCTCATGCCAAGGTTATAATATTTGCCAAACAGCAAGATGGTAGCAAGGTTCACTGCCCAAGGCGCGCAGAGCGTACCTACATCTGTGCCTATGTTTAAGGCGGAACCTTCAGGGTAGCCCGCGAAATTCAAATTTTCTTTTGCAATTTGCAGGTCACTGTCACGTTGTATTTTGATTAAAATATGATTCGCGACCGTAATAAATATGTCTTTATAGAATTATAATCATTAGAATCACCAATACATCTCTATAAGTTCATATTACTGTATTGAATGACTAGTTCGTGAAATCATGATCTTTGACGCCAATTCTAACTTAAGGAGTTAAACTTAAACCAACAGGTTTAAGTTTTAACTGGTCAGTATCGCCCACACGGTTGATTTTGACGGTCAAATATGGCCCGTGTGAATAAACTATACATTATCATTCAAATTAGCGCCCGTCCACGTCTTCTGGTTGTGGTTTGGTTGTGGTACGTGTGATCGGACCCTTTGATCGAAGGCAACTCGCGGGCGATGCCAAAATCTCACGTCCACACACAGATTTTAACAGCCGATTTGTCAGCGAGTCGTCGCGCCGGTGACTAAACCCGTGGCCACGAACTACCCGCTCATGCGACACGCTTCTTGTGGTAGCGAATGCGGAGAAATCCAAAAAAAAATGTTGTTTAAAGCGGGCAACGAGTTACCGCGACGCGACTTGCGGAGCCACGGACGGAAACAGGTGACATGGGCGCATGTCGCTTGACACAAGTCGCACCGCTCGAGGCCGTGAACGGGGCCTAGAGCCGTCGCGTGTGTACCTTGCACTAAGCCCAAGTACTATAATAATCTAATAAAGATTATATTCATACTTATCTTAAAAAGTCGGAGGCTACGATTGAATATTGTAGTTCCAAAAATCAATTAAAAATACTGACATGAGGCATATCGTGGCTTGCCCATAAAATGAAACCAATTATGGAACTCGACATTCGTAGAAGATTGTAAGAATTATTTCTTTAAGCAATGAGTGTGCTGAAAATTGAATGATTGAAGGTGGATTCAAGTAAACATGACTTTCAGAACAATATTGCTATTGTTTTTTAATGTGCCATTGGTTGTGATGTACCGGCATGGAAAACGTAAGTATATATGTGTATATGAACCTATAATTTGGCATATGAAGTTACTTAAGTTAGTATGTTGCGAACAGTAGCGCTAAAAGCGGCACCATCGCAGCGTCACTGCGAAAACACTTTACAATTTATTGCAGCATGATTTAATCTAGTCTTCTCTCAAGTCACAGTCTTGAGGTCACAGGCGTGACTGCTGAGCAAGGGGTCCCGGTTTTGATTTCCAGGTCAGGTCAAGTAGGTAATTAATTTTTTCCAATAGGAATTGCTCAGTAGCTCACTAGTGGGTGTCTGGATTTGTTCCAGGTTATCCCTTGCCCCGCATTGATGAGTTGTTTGCGAACTTAAGCGGAGGGGAAAAATTTACGAAAATAGATCTCGCTCACGCTTACGAACAGTGTTTATTAACAGAGGAGTCACAATCCTACACAGCAATTACAACTCACCTCGGGACATATGCCTACCGTCGTACGCCGTACGGACTAGTGTGCATATCTGGGAAGTTCCAGAAATTTATGGATGATGATGAATTAATGGCAACAGGCTAGTTGGGGCTAACTTCATAAGTGGCGAAATAAGTAGTCTGGTGTATTGTTATGTTCTGTTATGTTAAGGTCTTCTGAATGTCTGCCTTAGTGCTCATATACACGAGTGGAATGCGTCAACGGCAGAAGCAACTGCAGCCGTCGATGCGTCTACTATTTGAGCACCGTGCTCAAATACACAAGCGGCACGTTGTCGACGGCGGCCGTCGTCGAGTGTCGACGCCTGCAGTTGCATCTGCCAATGACGCGTGCCGTTCGTGTGTATAAGCACTTACTCGCGTCTCGTAATGACACCCGGGTACGGTACCGTCTTTTGGTAGTGTTATGCCAAGCTTTGGTACTCTTTGCCACGAGCCCATCTTAACAATTCGACGCGTTTCAGAGGTCGCCGAGAGAGTTTGGAGCGAACGTTGCACCAGTGACATGATTGCGTTGAACGACTGCAATTGGTGTCGCTGCAACGGGAAGAGTCAATATACATGCAATGCGCGAGTTTGCAGCGAAGTTGACATGTTCGGCCACTTTAATGGTTACTAACTTAATAATACTCTGAATTATGCTTAGTTTACACAAGCTGGAGCTGTGGTGGCCCAGTGGTAACAGCCGCGACTTGGCCCAGACTGGCGCTTCACTTTGTGTAAATTATTTCATCACCAGTGCTCTCAAAACGGAGAAGGAAAATATCGGCATGTCCTAGAACCAAAAATTCGAAGACATGTGACATCTACCAACCCACACTGGGCCCGCGGGACGGATTACGGCACACTCCAAATCACCGAGAGGAAGCCTGTGTCCCAGCAGTGGGAGCATTATAGGCTGATAGGCTGATTATGCTTATCCTTGCACAAACTTAGTAGGTACCTACTTGTAATTAGTGCCCAAACTAAACGGTTTGTTGCTTAAGCGATGTTTGATTTTTCTTCATTTTTGCCTTCACTCGAAGTGAAACGTCTGGACACTAAATGAATCTAAAGTGAAAAATTAAATCATTAGTGAACTGATCCAACGATGTTGGATTTCGTCACTTGGCATCTTTCACTCGCCTACCGAATGATCGAAAAAGAAATGAAAGGGAATGTTCATTCCTTTAAAATGTTGCCGGTGTCGTGTGAACGTTGAATGAAACAAGAATTAACCTTCACTCGCATGAACCATTCACTCAAGTGAAGCGTCTAAAACGCAAAATATAAAAACGCGCACGGCGCGGGTTCCGCGCGCGGGCGCCGTGGCGCGGGGCGCGGGGTGGGGGGGGGGGGGGGGGGGTTTCGCGCGGGTGCCGTAAATTAATAGGATCGGCTTCTATTCCGTTTCACTATAGTTACACTATGTAAAGCAAGTACTGATTCACCATGTCATGGTATATTAGTGTAAGTAAGTGAAAATTACTAAGCACCATTCAGGGTGGCAGGGACGCACAATCTGTTACTATGGATTCAGTAGGTGTACCTACGTGATTTTGGACCCACTTCGTCGGTTATTAAATAAAAATCTGCTGTTGCCTACAAAACGCGGCCAAAATCTATGGAATAGTTTTAGTTTTTTATAAACTATTTTTTTTCCCGTCAAATAGGAAGAAAGAATCAAGATCCATGGTAACAGGTTGTGCGTCGATGTCTCTGCCAATGCCACCCCCTAAAAAAAAAAGTAATGAATACTCACCCACACCCTTGCTTGAATATTTGGTTTATCAACTGATATTTTATACAAGGGGAGGCAAGGAGCTATCTTCTCCATTCACGAAACCGAGACCGTTCAAAGATTCGTTTCAACATCGGACATCACCAGCACCCTAATTACGTAACACACAATCTATCACAATCTGAATCATTTGGAAGCGTATTGCTAATCTATTGCTACATATGTTCGAAAAATTTGTCTGCTCAACATCGTAAATAACGCAATGAATGTTGTTGAACTGTCAAAATGAAACCCATTCCTACTGTTAGTGTGTTACGTAAGTACCCCGCTGATCTTTTTTTTTTTAAAGTATACGTGGTTCAAGACTCTATCAAGTAGGTACCTCTAACAGCGAAAAGAAAAACGTGGTACTTAACTTCACATAGCTATTCCATTCGACCAGACATTGAATCTGAAATTTATTTATTTACTTTGTTTCTTTTAAATCTTGAACTCCATTTACTTCATCAACAAAAAAATTCCAGATGCGATAAGAGAGGTGGACGTAGGTATGGAGGGCCACGGCGTGTGGCGCTCAGATGTCAGTCATTGCGAGCCAGGAGTTCACTACCGAAAGCTCGACCTTCTCTGTGTGTGCAGCGAAGACGGAAGGTGGCCTAACCCTTTCTGCCGCGATACCTTCCAATTACTCCACCCCGTAGAAATGACAGAACACAAAGAACCGGTAGAGAACAAGACCTGCAGCCCGACAAAACTGTACCTCTTCGATTGCAATGTTTGCGCCTGTCCTGCTTCCGGACAAATAGACCCAAAACTATGCACTAAAACAAAATGCAAAGGCGAAAATGTCGCACCAACGCACACAAATGATATTGCCGAAGAAGTGTATGCCACATGCATTCCCAAAAAGTCATACAAACTAGGCTGTCAAACATGCACGTGCATCCGACACAACCGTCTGCTATGTGACAACTGCACTGTCGAAGATGGTCACAACAGATTAACTGGACATAAATCAACTTGCCATCTAAAAAAACCTGGCGTCGTTTTTAAAAAAGACTGCAATTTCTGTCACTGTGATGAAAACGGTACAATATATTGTACAGCTAAAAAGTGCTTGAAGCATCACGCAGAAATCTCTTTGCCAAAGCTTAAATACGAGCATGTGGATCAGATCGAAGATGAGCAAAACTGTGAGCCTAATTCTAAGTACAAAAAAGATTGCAATACGTGTCATTGTTTCATGTTGGAGGGGGTAAAGTACTTCGGGTGTACGATGAAAACCTGTAAGCTAGCTATTGACCTGAAGGAGGACACGACCTGCGTTGAAGGGACAACGTATCAAGTCAACTGTTTGGTCTGCCATTGTGTAGTGGATGAAGGCATAAAGCGCGAGTATTGCACTGTAGATAATACTTGTATAGATGATATAAATATACTGCCTCGAAGTCTTTCTTCTATGCATGGGTACTGCGAGCCATTGCATGTTTACCAGCAAGACTGCAATAAATGTAGATGCTTGGCTGACGGAAAGACTGTGGCGTGTACTTCAAAGATATGTTCCAAGAGTAAAGATAAAAAGAAAGATAACATTTTGACGCATTTTAGGACAGAATTGGAGGCGGGGTTAGAACAGAAACCTGCTGTAGTAGATAACTCCCTAATAATGGAATTCATCCCCTTCGTACAGAGAGGTAAGTTTTGTCCGAAAGGTCAGACGTATAAGGTCAACTGCAATGTTTGTTATTGTATGAACACTGGCAACGCGGTTTGTACGACAAAGCAATGTTGAGTAAAGATTTTGTATTTGAACACAGATTTTTTTACCAAATGTCATAAAATGGAGGTTATGTGTTCGAAGAGTTTTTTTTTTCATAATAATTATATTTAGACCGATTTCTCAGCATCACCGACGCGACGTGCTGATAATTAGTACGTGATCCTTTTTATTTTTTTATATATTAGAAGTCTCCCCATTTTTTTTTTTTTTTGCTTTCTCTGTCTGGAAAATCATCAAATGACTTCTCCCGCTCTGGGTAGAAGACGCCCCTTTTTTTTGTGGGAAATCATTAAATGACCTCTCCCAGTCTGGGCGGAGCGGAAGGGCCCATTGCTCGCCGTCCGCAAGCCCGCGCCTACACGGTGGCCGGGAGTCGGCAATCGACTCCCGACGCCCAGGGTGTCTCGCCCTGCGGCGACTAGGGGCGTGAGGGCGCAACGATTGCCTCACCCTCACGCGCTCCGCCTCCTCCTTCGCGAGTATTACTGCTTCGCAGAAGGAGGTGACGGCTTCCCATTCCCTCTCGCTCCGTACCATGGCCTGGACCAGGGCCGGACGCGAGATAGAAGACGCCCCTGCGGTGGTCATTTGATTTCCATTAACTTGCTTGAATAGTTTTTGAGTTAGCTTCAATAATAGGTTAGGTACGGTCACCAAAAGTGATAAGTAACCAGGGTCGTAGATATAGTTGAAGTCTAGTAAGACACTGATGAATGTTTTAAATAATATTAAATTAAATTAATAGAAAACAAACTGGTCATTTATAAAATTAAATTTCATTTTAAAACATTAATCCAGTTCGTCTCGGAATTGTACAAAAAGTGAATCATTTTTGTTTCGGAAGTCGGCGGCAATTTGGTAATCAAACAATTCAAAAACAAACATAACTAAAGCCTGGACTTTTGAAACTAAAATATTTTTTCACTTTGTAGTCGCTTTTTTTAAAGACTTTAATACTGGGAGGTATTTTAAAAGGTATTTTTTGTAGCTTCTTCTGTGAGGCACCAATAAAAATCGTCATGTCCGCTTCACCTTGCTTCTTTCTACTCATAATCATGATTAGGGTCAGTTAAAATAAAACTTCAAATTATATACAATAACTATATTGTAGAACGTTTCGAACAACAGCTTATCATCTTTTAACTTAACACTTAAAGTAACAAATTAAATAATCGTTAAAAAAGAATAACACTCTCCAAAATATTTCATTCGATATCAAAATTTGTGGTTTTAAACTTAAAGCGAAGTTTAGATTAGCAACAACACCTGCAGAGGTCGACTTCAGCAAGTAATTCCTAGGCAAGTTTCAAAGATCGCACTTTACTTTGTAAAGTAAGCGTTTCATACGGATATAAATTCTTAGTTGCTTAAAAACATCATATACGTATGAAACGCTAACTTTGCTTAAGATTTCCTACAAAAGCGGTTGGTGCTACATAGCGTCTTCAATTTACCGTTGAATGACGTCACTGAAACGTTATTTATCAAAGTAAGTTGGTCTGTTTTCATTAGAGAGCGTTTCTTGACACCGTTAAGTCAAACTCCGCCGCCATCATTTTCATGACAGGCGTCAATGTGTTATGTGGCGGCCACCACTCTTCTACCAAACCGTAGCTTTACTGGGTAAACAATCACGGCAAGCACACCTCCGAATCAAATCAAATCAAATCAAAAAAAAATATTTCACATAAACCAACATGGGCACTTATGAAACGTCAGAAGCTAGGTACACGGTTCCAATTGGTTGTTTCCTATGGAGAAGAGCCGGCAAGAAACTCCACGGTTACTCTTTTAAAAATAAGGGGCTTTTACAATGTTTCCAATTACAGTGTTGATAGATATGGGAGGACAGTGTAGGCCTGTCAACAAGTAACATGTACTCAACAAAATATAAAAAGGTCCACAAATCTAGTCTACAAATTAGGTCTATAACGTTCTCACATTCACAAAATATAAAAGAATCTATATAAAAATAAAAGCCTATTTAGACTAAATGACATGATTGCCATTACTACTGTAACAAATCGGAATCAAAATCCTATCCACAAAAGCCATAAATAAGGAGTTGAAATAAGAATCCGTAGTATATAATGTCAAATAATGAGATTATGTCAAAGGAGTAAGTAAAAAGAAACAAAAAACTTCGTAATTTGGGAACAGTTAATATACATTTACTTAGTGATGCCGTTATGCTTGCAGAAGTCAACTTCTGCAAGTTTTGTTGCTAATCTAAACTTGGCTTTAGAATTAGGTAAATGTTTATTTATAAGTAATCTGTGACTAAAGAACTTAGGTAACGGTTCACTACACTTAACAAAATAAGTATTATTTAAGTAGGTGCAATATTTTTTTCCAGCCATGTATAGATATAATTGCCCAGCACCTAAGTCGATTAAAATTGAGGGCTAAGACAATTTGAGAATTAGCTTAAAATTGTGCGAAGTACATTAAAATTGTGCCTCAAAAGTTAGAATAAACAGGCTATTAATATTTAAAAGTACTTATCAATTTATTAATCAAATAAATATACATTTTAATAGTAGTATACGATTTTCCTAGTGAGAACGATTGCATTAGATTTTTCTAATCAGCAAAAGTCACTCTTTTGAAGGCACCACAAAAAGTTTATTTGAAGAATCTTTTCCTAGATATTTTTTTTTGTATCGTTAAACGGTAATTCTGTTATCCAGTCATGGCAATTCATCCCGCGATTACCATCGGTTGCTAAATGCGTAAATCCTTTTTGTTCGTGAACTTTACCATAATTGCGTAACGTACTTTCAATCACAATCCCAGGGTTTTGAAGGAAATTCCTAATCCATTGCTTCATAGGTTCGAAAAATTCGTTTGCTCCACAACGTAAATAACGTAATGAACGTCGGTGAACTGTCAAAATGAAAGGCATTGCTATCGATTGGCATTATAATGTGTGTTACGCAATTACATCGCTGGATTAGGTACGCTCGCCTTCGGATCGAAACGGCATAACAATCCGAATACAATTGCGTTTCATAATTACCCTGCTGGCGTCATATTGTCCACCCCTGCTGTCGATCGGCCACCAACCCTTTATTAATTTGAATTCATATATACTTTCTGAATTTATCTTGGACTTTAATGACATCGGTAAAGGAAAAATATCGTGAGGAATCCTGAACTTATAGTCAATATAAGTTTGAAATCACCAATCCGTCTTGAGCAAGCGTGGTGTTTTAGCTCGTACCTACTCTATGTGAAAAGAGCTTTACAGTTACGGCCCGGTATTATTAAAGCGCAGATATACTACTTTTAATGATTTCAAAATGAATATCACGTCTAAACGAATAGTCTTATTTGTTTGAAAAAAATATATGATAAACTAGACTATTTTCTTCGTAATTTGATATGCGAATATTTGAAATTATATTTTTATAACATAGTGTAATTAATTTGTAAAGTAATGTCTAACGCGAACACAAAAACGATAATCACGCAAAAACTATCGGGCGTATTTTCATGAAATCTGCACCACCTAAAGGCAATTTAATGACTCAAATTTTTGTATACGGTTTTTATTTGTATTCTGTTTGATAAATCAAGGTGGGTTGTTTTTGCGAATAAACTTGATGCGCGTTGAAGCGGGGGCTCTTGCGGGCGACGGGCGGCAGCGCATCGCTGACCAATGTCCGGGTAGACGCTAACGCTCTGTGCAATTTTATTCGCTTAAAAGTTTCGCATGCTCCTCCCACTCGCTCAAGGTCGCTGGCACTTATTTTCGCCTTAAAAGATATGTTTAAAAGAAAAATATGTTATTAGTTTCGGTAGTAAATGAAATATATTTTCTGTCTATTTGTAATGATTATTTGTTCAATATTCTATACAGTATTCCACAATACTCGCTAACCACCTCATGTACGATACTAAGTTAAATTAAATTAGCGAGCGAAACTTCAGAAACAAAATGGGTACCAATATCTAATTAGGATAAAATAAACTCATAACTAGTATGTAGTTACTTGAAACTATGAGGTTTGAACACATTCTTAAAACGGTGAACGAAAACATCGTGAGGAAACCGGCATTTCCTAGAACCAAAAATTCGAAGACATGTTACATCTACCAACCCGCACTGGGCCCGCGTGGTGGATAACAGCCCACTTCCTTTCACAGAGAGCAGGCCTGTGTCCCAGCAGTGGGAACATTATACGCTGATTATGGCTATGAGGTTTGAAAATCTTTATTTTCCTGTCTGTGAAGTTTCATGAACTAATTTTATTTTGACCTTGTATATTATTTATGTATAATTATCTAAAATTGGACTATTATTTCTATTCACAAGCTGTATCTTTTGATCGTGATTTATATCTAAGAGATTAATATTAGCACCAGCAAAATTGTTTTTTGAGCTATTCATAAGTTAAGTTTAAATGTACTGACATTAGCATAGTGTTGCACGACTACTTATAGTAAAACTATCGACTGGCTATCGTGACCTTAAAATAGTGTCAAAATAGATAGTACCAATAGCTAGTTATTTATCAACAAAATCAATATTATCGAAAGTATTTTATCTGACGGCACAGCAAGTGGCGCCGCCTCATTAGTTACGAAGTTACAGGAATCACTAAAAATATCGGTGACACTGGCTAATGACAGTCACTCTAGCAGAGCGTCGCATCGATGGTTGCGTGGCGGCTGTCTTTTGGTGACAGATGATGCCAGAGGAGCCGCGGTCGGTACCACGTTCACGACGAACTGTTACATTCCGGCACAAGCCTGATGCTATTCGACAAAACACTTCTGGTAAAGGCTATCCTACGCCGTTATACACATACTGTTATTCTTATTTATAAAAAAATACACCACTTCATATGAAAAATAAACGGCTTGAGGGTCAACTGAATGACAAAACAAACATTACCATTACTTGGCTGCTGTCTTCTGATGACAGAAGATGATGTCAGGGGAGCCGCTGTCTTACCATGTCCGCAACGAACTGCTATATTCCGGAAAAATCCTGATGAACCACTGATACGATGACCACTTCTGGTAAAGGCTATCCTGCGCCGTTATATCTTAATAATTTAATACTCAAACGTCGATAGTGGAATTATCCATAGTCGCACAACGCTACTTAGGCATAGTTCGCTGTCTTGAGGCCGGGCGCCAAAAAGCAACGATTTTTTAGTAAAAATGTAACTTTAATGATTTTCTCACACCAGTCTTGCTGAATATGAGGCTACTGTGAATGAGAAAGATTTTTAAAACTGTTTTGTTTATCTATTATGATTACGGGTGATTGAAAAAACGCGTTATTATAATTAACATATTTAAGCCCATTCATGAGGTTTTTGAAAAATATCCTACACTCAGCTTAATAAAAATATTTAGTACTTAAATTAAATGAAATTAATTCTTCTCCTCAAAAAACCCCTCTGTCTCACTTAATTCACAAGAATGTTGTGCGATTTACACGTACGCAATATCACATTTAAGCAGATCTTAATTAAGTTAGCCGAGAAGAGTAGGTAATAGTTGAAATGTTATAACATTTGATTATCTAACTATAAAAAAAAGTATTTCAATAAAAGTTAACTGCTTCAAAAACTGTTGTGGCTTACAAGACAAGTAGAACTAAAGGACGCTGACATTAACATTTTTGTAACAAAGCAATACGAAGAAAAATAGGCCTCCGTGTGAGAAATTGAAAAAGCCTTAGATTTTTTTTAAATATTAGGTATTATCCTGCCAATGTCCTTTGGAACTTACTTCTAAACATTTCACATAATATACTCCACATCTCTAAAATCTTACTATCACAGTAAGATCCTACTATCCTTTTGAGATTCTACTATCATAGTAAGACCCACTATCCCACAACAATCACACTATCCTACACAGATCTGACTATCACAATCAGATCTTATGATCCCACTATCATTGTCAGATCTCACTATCATATTCAGATCTGTTTATCCAATTAGCCTATTTAAGAGAAGGAGTCGTTGACTTGTCTGCAGCATCTGATGAAGGTGGCTCTTCGTGGCAGTTCTCGGAGATGGGCAGCACCTACGTAGGTACAGGCAGATCTAAGGCCACCTAGAATGTCCTTCACTGTGACTCCTACGTCGCCTCGGTATTCTACTTCTACAGTTTTGCCTGAAACAAGTGGGTAAATAAAATAAGAAGATCCAGGTATTATGGAAGTGACGGTATTAACACTATTGTCTATTCGCGTTAAGAAAATAGTGACTCATCGTTGTCACTCAGCTTAGCCAGACCAATTAGATCATAGTAAATTAGAAAGCCGTGTTCACATCGACCTGTTGGAGTAAGCTCTTCAGACAGTACGGACGCGTCTTTAGTCAATTTTAAAAATGAATACCTCACTATTCGTAAAACTAAAAGTGTACCAATAATTCATAGCGAAGAAAGACGACTGATTTATAATGATTTTAAGTACTTGAAACAGTGTGGCGATCAAAATGTGACTATGGAGAATGTAGTAGTGAAAACGGCTAGTATAATAAATAATTACATAATATTAATATTTGAAAATACTGTGTAATAAAAAGTTTGCTTTAATATTAACGGTTTAATTATTACCCCAGTATGAATACGCCTTTACTTTGCAGTTGCACTGATGAGACACTATTTTCTTAACGCGAATAGACTATAATTAAGTAGATATTGTGAAATAAATGAACCGCTGTAGTTGATCTTTCCTTACTGAAATTGGGCAAAGATTTCTACCTTTTATCTTTCGGGTAACCCGAATAGGAGAGAGTATCTGCATTCACATAAACCCTCTCGGTCGTATTAATTTTTTTTTTCCTTTAACATGGTCTTTACCGTCGAGCCAGTTTTTTGTAATTAGAGCGGACGTTACAACTATTTTCTGAATGTCCTTCGGGAATCATCGCATTTCCGAATACAAACGACTGCTAATTTCCATGTCCATCAATTATTAGATTTATCGCGTATAATAATTTGAATTCAGAACTATACTTTAATTGATGTTACGTCAAAACAAAACAACAATAAAGTACTTAGTTCTGAATTCAAATTATTATACACGATAAATAACTGTGATTCAAATAGTTCTTTATTCAAATCTTACTAGTTAGACCGACATTAAGTTGTCAGTTCTGTATAAAGAACTTTGGTGTAGTCGGAATAAAGTTGGAAATTCAAAAATGGTTCCATGTTAAAACATGGGTCTGAAGATTACTTTATTCCGTAATAAGACGACCGAAGCCTAAACCCTTTATTAACCTATATTAAGTAAGACCATCTTCTACGGAACGCCTTGGACTGCCCTGGAGCCCTGGGAGCATACCCTAGCTATACAATCTATAATCTAAGACCCACCTTCCGAAGACCTATACTCCGCCATGCCACCAGAATGCTTCTGCATGGCAGTAGAAGAGGACATGCCATAGAACAGCTTGACCTTCCGGCCATCAGCAGTGGTGACCACGTCGCCTCCACATTGGTCGTGGCCGGCAAACATACCGCCCGCCATTACGAAGTCTGCGCCAGCGCCGAATGCTTTCGCTACGTCACCGGGGCAGGTGCAGCCTCCGTCCTTGGAAGAAATAGGGGATTTTTAATTATTCAACTTTCGATATTGCAATTAGTGTAAAAACATATACCTAGATTATACTTGAATTTAGAATGAGGATTTTACATTCATCGCCACCTCAACTATAGATACTTTAGCGTTTACAAGCCTAAGGGCGGTCGCCCACGGCGACTTTTTGCAGCGATTCACTAGCGATACAATTGCAAAAAGACCGCGATACAGTGGCGATGCTGTCGCTGAACGTATAGCTGCGCTAATGTAACGATACAGTTGCGATGCAGAATTTATACAGATGCGATGCAGTATCGATACACTCATACGATGTAGTGACTACTTGTGAATGCATGTGGATGCTACAGTTGCAATATGAACTCGGTCGAGTCAACATTGAAAATCGCGCGTTAGTAGAGATGCGGAATCAATGCAGTTGCACGTTTGCATCGATGCAGTAGCGATACTATGCGATTGTATTGCCACTGAATCGCTTCCGTCGCGTGTTGCAAAATATGCGACAACTGGCCAAAAGTTGCGGTACAGACGCGAGTGAACGAAGCGCGCTACTGAATCGCTGCAAAAAGTCACCGTGGGCGATCGCCCTAAGTTGGTTTTTGAATTACCTTTTCAAGCTTACCCTGTACGCCTAGCTGTTAGCTAGACATCTATTTTACTAAACATCAAACAGGTAATAGATACAATACGCGTGACTATAAGACACGTTCTAGTATACAAAAAGACTTTCACCTAAGTAAGTATTTGTGATAAAATGACAATCTACAAAATCGATATTTTCTTTAAAGGCTCCTTCAAACAGGAACGATACGCAACGCGACACAAAGGCACCGCTCGTCGCGCGACAGGCGGTGACTTTGTGTCGCGTGCGATACGTGTCGCGTGTCGCGCCTATTTGAAAAAGCCTTAAATCTCGATGATCTGCTAAATTTACGGGGGATTTTCAGCATCAAATTACTGCGTTCACAATTTAGTTTCCATATAGGTCAACAAATGTGTTTTTGGAATAATAACTTTAAGATGCACACATAAAGTCTACTTTGCGCCATAATATGACATTTTCAATTGTAGGTAGGTACTAGTCATTCTGAAATCAACTTAATTTACACTTAGATAATGTTGATATTTGTTTTTGTGGATATAACATCAATTGCAAACAATGATTTAAATATGGAATACTTACTGATATGATATGTCCCTTGAGACCGTGGGCAGCGTCAGCGCACTCTATGACAGCAGATAGCTGAGGGTAGCCGACACCCGTCTTTATGCGCGTGGTACACACCGAGCCGGGGCCTATTCCCACCTGCAAGAAAGCAAGAAAAAAATAAGATAGATAAATAGACAGAACGCAAGATAAGTAAATCAACGCGCAAAATGTTACCATGAATTCAGTCCCTGACATTTCGACGAATCGACGGTTATTTAAAAAAAAACTGCTATTCCATAAATTTTTACGATATAGGTATTGCAATTTTGTATGAAAAAGCAATCATTTTTAACCGATGAGAAATCTGTACGCTAGAGGGTCTAGAATCTGCCAGGTTCGCGGATGGTTCGAAAGAGGTACCTTGGCCCCTGGCACAGGCAACTGAAGGAACACGGGTGGGTTTTAGTCAGTTAAAGTCTGACATGCCATCCCGCTCCGCCCAGAGCGGGAAAAGTTATTAGATGATGTTGATGTTTGATAGATTCGGGTGAATTCGCAAAAGTACTATTGTTTACATTGTGTTACAAACAATGATCTTTAAGATTTTGTTATGTATTTTGTGCTTGAATTTTAATTTTGTGTGAGTGACTTGGCTATCGCATTAGGTTAAGACCTGTAATGATAGTTTTAAGTCATTTAAATAAATAAATAATGATTTCCTACCCATAAAAAAGGGGTCTAGAATGATATGCTGAATTCGTGGTAACAGTTGGCACATCGATGTCCCTTACACCATGATCCAAAATGTCTTGCGGGGCGGTTAAGCTCGGCCGCTTATGCTGTTAGGAAGATAAGACAGTTGACAGATGTAGAAACCGCGCGTCTGGTCTATTTTAGCTACTTCCACAGCATTATGTCATATGGCATTTTACTGTGGGGTCGGGCTGCTGACATTGAATCCATTTTCATTTTGCAAAAGAGAGCTGTCAGGGCCATTTTCAATCTACGTCGTTGCGAATCTCTTAGGGAACTATTTAAAAAGATTAATATTATGACGGTGCCTTGTCAATTCATTTATGAAAATATTATGTATGTAAGAAAAAATCTACATCTCTTTAATAAAATAAGTGATAGACATAATTTTAATACTAGAAATAAAGATAAAATAGATCAACCATTTTTTATATTATCTAAAGTACATACATCTTTTATGGGGTACTGTGTTAAATGTTACAACAAAATACCTTGTGATATATTGCAATTAAATGAAAGAAAATTTAAAACTCATATTAAAAGTACACTTTGTAAACATGCATATTACAAATTAGAGGATTATATCCTAGATAAGAATGCTTGGAAACATGCTGGTCTTGCTCCATAGGACAATCTAGAGTCTAGACAAAATCAAACTGGTTGCTAATTTAATTGTATAATTTATAATTTTTATGACATTGTTTTTTACATTATGTAACTACTTTAACTCACACACTAAATTATTACTTGTTTTTTTTTTTTTTGAAAAATCATCTACTTCTCAATATTTGTAAATATGTGAGCACCATGTATCTATCTCATAATTAATTCACCTGTCATGCGTTATATTTAATTATTTTTACCTATTGTGTATAGTAATTTTATTATAGGTGCATCGTCTTCACATATAATTATTATATATACATAATATAGTAAAACATTTTTAAAAGAGTAACGGTGGAGTTTCTTGCCCATTCTTCTCCATACGAAACTACCTTTTGGAAGGGGCAACTAGAATCAGTACTATTTTTTGTAAATTTTGACGTTCAAAAGTGCCTTTTTATGTGCCTATTTGAAATAAACGATTTGACTTTGACTTGACCATGCGTCCCTATCATTTGTACAGATTCAGGGGACTGAATGACCTAAACGCAAATTTATAATGCCTAAAAATATATGATCCACTGCAGTAACCAAAATAAGAAAAGTATATGATATTCTTCTGGATATAGGCTACTTAGATAGTTTGTTGAAAACATAATTCAATTAACTTGATATGATAGAAAAAATCACGAAGATACCTCTAAAAACATATTTTAACGATTAAAAACCATACTAATATACATGCAAACATTCAGATTTTTTGTCAGATTATTCTGCAAGTAACATACGAACGTGATAGTGTTTTAATTTTTTAGTCCAATGAATAGATTTTTTGTAAATCCATAATTGCTTTATATTTTGCAATAAATTACCAGAGTTGTGTCATCGCGCGTCTCTTTCTTTTCTATGCAATCCGACAGTGACCCCGCTTTACCTCATGTAAGCCTCTTCAGTCGTTTATTTTAGTTGCATTGACATTTTATTCTATTATGATCTGCACCCTAATTGCGATACACACTATCAATCTGAATCTGAATCATGCTACATAATAAGTTCGAAAATTTTGTCTGCTCAACAACTTAAATAACGCAATGAATGTTGTTGAACTGTCAAAATGAAAGCCATTCTTACTGTAAGTGTGTTACGATAAAACAAAATAAAAAACTGAACTCATAATCAAATCAAATCAAAATATTTTATTTCACATAAACCAACATGGGCACTTATGAAATGTCAGAAGCTGGGTACACGGTTCCAATTGGTTGTTTCCTATGGAGAAGAGCCGGCAAGAAACTCCACGGTTACTCTCTTTAAAAAAAAACCGGCCAAGTGCGAGTCGGACTCGCGCACCGAGGGTTCCGTACAAACCTGTGATAATAACCAACAATAAGAAATATAATAAACGCATTTAGGTTATACAGGTACATTCACCAAAACATCCAGATTGACTGACGATAAGTTCGTCTTTGCCGTTTGAAAAATACTTGATACCTCCACGCGTTCCTGAGAAAAAGGGTCTTGACAGACAGACAGACAGACGGACAACAAAGTGATCCTATAAGGGTTCCGTTTTTTCCTTTTGAGGTACGGAACCCTAAAAAGGGGCTTTTACACTGTTTCAACTTTTCAAATTACAGTGTTGATAGATATGGGAGGACAGTGTAGGACAGAGAACAGTGTGTCATAATTACAAGTACCTACCTAACCACACTACAGCTATATCTAGACAGATCATATTGCCCATGTGAAGTGTTACGGGCTCCTAACCATGGCTGCAGATTCGATATACGTACCTTGATAATGTCAGCTCCAGACAGAATGAGTTCCTCTACCATTTCACCCGTAACTACGTTGCCGGCCTGAAATTTAAGGACAGGTTAATTAAGGCGCTACCCCGAGCAAAATCTTGCGATAGTGCGTTATTCAGAGGCTATTACGAATAAGAATAAGAATAAATTTATTTTCTAATTTTACATTCAAGTGGATTGAAATACTAGACCTCACACTTGGATTCCCTGTGTTGTGAGGTCCAGGCTCCTTCGTTCCGTTTACAATTTTCAATTTAATACAATTTAGGGTACATATATAAAACTTAAAATAGGCATTAAAAGAGTGTATAGATACATGTTGGTGTGAATTGTGTCGGTTCTGTTGGATTTTGTAAGTGTCTGCATGCTATAGGTACGTACGTATGTAAGTGAGTGCTTAGGTGTCTGTGATTTGTCAATTTGTGCGAGTCGCTATTAACTCAATTAACTAAGTGTAATAAACATATAAAAGGACTTTGTCTATGTTCGATATTCTACCATCACATGGCACGTTCTTATTTGTTTTTATGTGTTATAAATACATTTAGAATCGCCTTGTAAAAAAGTGACTAAAATTATTGATTGCATTCATCTTCTTCTAAAGGTGACAGTCTCATAATTTTAGAATTACACAAATGGATAGATAATTTAATAATCTAAATAATTCACGTTTTATTTTATTTCAAAAGATCGCTTGTCTTTTTTTATAATTTTTTTTTTAATTTTTTTTTGTGAATTCTATGATAAATGGGAGAGACTCAGCGACGGGACCGCAAAAGACCGGACGCTCAAGGTCATTTGGTCGGGAAAGCTCCTTAAAACTAGATTTAAGATGCCGCAAGTCATCTCTTTTAATAAAGATTGGTTCTTGGCAGCTGTGGACAACGAGAGGTGGAAAGAAGGTAGGGAGGCTTTTGTCCAGTAGTGGGACATTAATGCCTAATAATAAATAAGTCACCTCTACCGAATATAAAACGTATTGACACACAACAACATAACATAACATCACGCCTGTATGCCTCGAAGGAGTGGGCAGAGGAGTACCCATAATACACCCACATTTCGCCAGTTATTCAAGTCCCATGTAATAGGGGGCGAGCCTATTGCTATCAACCGGACATAAATCCAGACTCTGGGCTGCTACTCGTACTGAGAAATTCCAGATGTAAAACCCCAATAACAGTTTGCCCGACCCGGGAATCGAACCCAGGACCTCATGCTCAGCGGTAGTGCTTGCGACCACAAGACCAACGACCCAGAAACGGCAAGGCAAATGTATTATAATATGTAACTTCATAATTAAATGAGTCCACAAAATCAACTTGATAGGCCAAGGGGAGGTTGTTCTTTACTTGTATGCACGAGGACACATCAAACATTTCAAGTGTAAGGTGTCCTCCTATTGTACGGAAAGCTTTTAGGATAAGAGGTCACCTTTTAATGGTTAGCTCCATGTGTCGTGTGAAGGTGCTCTTTACTAACTAGTAAAAAGCGGTTAAGTGCGAGTCGAACGAGCACACGAAGAGCCGTACGTACCACCGTACAATATTTAACAGTACATTATTCTTTTATTACTAGTAAAAAAACGCCAAAGAAAACCCCGTTTCTTGTATGGTGACCCCCTTTAATTTGTTGTTGTTGATATAGCGGCCATAGAAGTACAGCCTCTGAGAAAACTTCAAGTGTCTACCTATTACGGGTCTAAAGATACAGCTCTGTGACAGACAGACAGATAGACGGCCGGACAGCGGAGCCTTACTAATAGGGTCCCATTAGGCACCCTTTGGGTACAGAACCCTAAAAATAAAATCTTGTAAATTATACAACACGAATGTAATGAGCGCAAAAGAAATAGACTTACAATGATAGTATGTGTGGGGAAGGCCGCCCGAACTTTTCGAAGATATTCTACAAAATGCTGAGAGTAACCGTTTGCCACGTCCAGGCATATGAACTTCAGGTCCTTCACCGAGTTCAGGATCTCTGTAAGACGCTCGAAGTCTGTTTCTGCTGTTCCTGAGCTGGCAGCTGAAAAAATCACAAAGTTATAGAGTATAATAAATAGCGACCCGTCCCTGCTTTACACGGTTTTTACGACTCGACAAAACATCGATACATACATGCATATACCCACGCCTTCTTCCCATGGGGGTAGGCAGAAACTACAGAACGCCACCTGCTACGATCCTTACATACTCCTTTTGCCTCGTTTATGTTCATACACCTGGTCACACGCACGCCGGTTGCGAGTACTACGGACCTGACCTTTCTGAAGAAGATCACCAATAAAGTCCCGGCGTTTCCACTCACATGTACCGTGTAAATACCTTTTGTTAGTCTCCTTTCATTCATCCTCTTAACATGACCAAACCATCTAAGCATACTCTTTTCAATTTTTGTCACTACATCTTCTTTTAAACCGCAGCGTTGCCTTGTCACATCATTCCTCAGCCTATCATTCATAGTCATGAATAATAGGATAATAATACATGCTTCACAAGGAACGAATTTCCACAGCATTTATTCTACTTTCATGCTTCTTTTTCCACACCTAACATTCACTTCCATACATAAGCGTAGGCACCAGCACACCATTGCTAACAGCCAGTCGTGTCTTCTTGGCATCAACTGGTTGGTCACAATTACATGTGTAGCACCATTCACTTTATTTCCCGAATTTACTCTCCTTTCCACATGTCCACCAATATATCCATCCCTTGTAAACAAACTCTCCGAATATACGAACTCACTTGCTCTACACTCTTATCATTTATTTTCACCTCACAACCGCTACATCCTTTTCTCTTTCAAACACCATGACCTTCGTCTTATTCACATATATATTCATCCCTTTCATCGTATATGCTTCATCCATCACGGTTACCATGTCTTGCAACTGTTCGGTTCTGTTCTTTAATATATAAAAGATTATATTAATCTATAACTATATTAAAATCTCTAAATGATGGTGAAAACTGCATCAAAATTCGTTGCGTAGTTTAGAATAACAACGCGCTCACAGACAGGCTCTAAAAGCAACTTTAATTTATAATATGTGTAGTTAAGGCAGACGTACCCGGTTTTAAGAGCCATGATAATGTTCCCGATGCTGGGACACAAGCCTCTTGTCTATGAGAGAGAGAGAGGGCTGCAAACCAACACGCGGCCCCAGTGCGGGTTGTGAAGGTGACATCTCTTCGAATTTTTGATTCTAGGACATGCCGTTTTGCTCACGATGTTTTCTTTCACCGTTTTGAGACCAGTGGTGACGAAATAAATTTGCACAAAGTGCATGGCTGTCGAGGTTTCGAACCCATGACGTACAACTCGTAAGTCGCAGCCATTACTAGCGGGCCACCGACGTTCACTGACAGATGGGACACATGAGGCACCTGTCCCAGCGCCGACGAGGAAGCGATTCAACGCTATTCAACTATATTCGCGCTCAAGAAACGTAAAAAAGATTGAAGTCCCGCGTAAGTAGTAAAAACAGATACATATATTAATAGTTGACAGCTGTTCACATCGCTGCCGCCGCCGGCGAGTATTCGTTTGTCGTAGCAACAAGAGCTATCAAAGAGAGTACTCGCTCAGCGACGCTCGCTTGGCGGGCAGAACACTCGCAGAGAGACTCGCGCTTGGTGCATACGCATTCCAGCGAGTAATCACTCGTTGCCGTCACGCACTCGCTGTTCGTTGCTTGCCAACTCGTTTTTATTTGCTAGCTCTACTCGCTTCTCGTGGTGGGACAGGATGATGGTTGGTTACTTACCCATATGTTCTAAGCATGCTGGATGGTCCGTGGCGAATTTCTTCCACTCGTCAATGGTGTAGTATTTGTGAATGCATGTGAAGAGCCCATTCTGGAAGAAAAGGAATAGGTATTTAAATGTGAGAGTGGAACTAATATTATAAATGCGAAAGTAACTCCGGCTGTCAGTCTGTCTGTCTTTTCACATCTTATAGGCTGCACGGGTTACAAAAATGTGAAATTTGTCACACATGTAGACCATGACCTGGGTTATATGACATAGGATACTTTTTATCGCAGTAATACCTACGTTCCCGTGGGATTATTTCCGACCACCACGAAGGTGAAACTGCGAGTGCTAGTTTAATAATAAAATTGAAAGTTGTTTATTGCAAGAAAACGCCGCGCCGCGCTCTCTTTACAAAGTTAACAGTGACATCACCGGAGCGGCCATGGTGGCCCACAGCGCAGCGCGGCGTGACGAGGTGCTTGCACTGCAGTATCCCGAGCCGCGGGGTAATTGCATAACATACTAGAGTAGCAATGGCTTTCATTTTGACAGTTCATCAACATTCATTGCGTGATTTACGTTGTTGAGCAGACAATTTTTTCGAACATATGAAGCAGTGGATTAGCAATATCCTTCAAAATTATCCAGATTGTGATTGATAGTGTGTCGGACGTAAACATTGATAAGGTAGGGTCAAAATTCAGCATGGGAACCTACACGAGCAACGTTGCGATTTCGACCATTATTATATTAAGACTATAATATGAGAGGACTTTTTCGGAAAACTTTTTAAGAGCCAGTCGTTTCATGAACGTGTTAAATAATTATATCCTTTGTCTTTATTACTTTGTATGAAGTAATTTTATATTGTTATAATTACAAAGTGGTTTCAGTTAATAGTTAGTGATGTAAGTAAATATCTAGTTTATACGTTTATCGTCCTTCTGTGGGATAGACGGGCAACAAATCCACGGAATCGTTTTTTAGGGTTCCATACCCAAAGGGTAAAACGGGACCCTATTACTAAGACTCCGCTGTCCGTCCGTCTATCTGTTCGTCTGTCAACAGGCTGTATCTCATGAACCGCGATAGTCAGTTGAAATTTTCACAGATGATGTATTTCTGTTGCCGCTATAACAACAAATACAAAAAAATAGAATAAAATAATTATTTAAGGAGGCTCCCATACAACAAACGTGTTTTTTCCGTTTTTATAGATAATGGTACGGAACCCTTCGTGCGCGAGACCGACTCGCACTTGGACGGTTTTTTAATATTATTTTTACTTAGGAATCAGTTCTTTCTAATGAAGCTAAGCTATCACTCGAACTATTAAACCCCTAAATATTGCATAGGTACATTGTGACTATACTTAATACACTTGACCAAAAATAATTATTGAAGTAAAGATTTATTCTCATGCTTGATGAGAATAAATCTTCATGTCAGATATTTTTACAATATGTATTACACTTACTTGAAAAGGTTAGGTACATTAGACGATCACTATTATTATATATGTTCATTCTACAAAGCACATATATTAATATATTTATTATAATCAGATTCATTCCAACCCAAACCAAAACAAACCAAACAAACCACACCAAACCAAACACACCAAATATCATTTAAACCTTTCGCATGCTTTCAAAATTATCTATGGTTTATTCTCTCAAAAATATGTACAGTCAATGTAAACTGGAAGAGCGGAACCACCTAATACAAGGAAATCTTTGCTTAAAAGGTGACTCCAAATTTAACTATGTAATTTACATAAGTTGATGAAATAAACATTTTTATTTATTTATTTATTCAACGTTTGTTTCACGTAACTATTCATCCGGTTAGTCCCCCTATGCTATAGTCCCGATATGCTCGACTCGTAAAATACCTATTAAAAAGTTTCGCTACGCACGAAATCACATTCGTGGGCAGTGATGAAGAAAACTGTTACAGTGTAATATTGTACTTAACCATTTAAAAAGTAAATCACCACCGCATCACCTTTGTACCTATTTTTCTGTTCCTTTCTTCTTGTCTGTTTATATATACATAAATGCTGTTTGTGTGTACATAAATGGTTAAATAAATAAATAATAAATAAATTAAGAAAACCTAGTATATAAATATGTTATCCTATTTTAAGGCACTTCCCCGACCAAACGACCTTGAGCGTTCGGTCCTTCTCAGTCCCGTCGCTGAGTCTCGCTCTGTCTCGCTCCCTGCGCACGCTCATTTATCATAGAATTATTTTTATTTATTTTTTTAGTACCAAAAGACAAGCGATGTTTTGAAATAAAATAAAACGTGAATAGATTTTTAAATTATCTATCCATTAGTGTAATCTTCAAATTAATAGAACGTCACCTTCAGCAAAAGATGCATGCAATCAATAATTTTAGTCACTTTTTTACAAGGAGATTTTAAATGTATTTATAATACATAAAAACAAATAAGAACGTGCAATGTGATGATAGGATATCGAACATTAATAATGTGCTTTTAGATGTATGTTATTATCCATAGTGAATGAGTTAATAGGCACAAATACCTCTAGCTCCGTGAAAACAAAAGTACAATTATTTGGCACTGTATAAATAAAATTAAATGCACTGGGAAACTGATTCTGGACAGTAAAAGACATGCAACTTTGAAGACAAGCCAAATAGCCATTATTGAGTGCAAGAAAGAAGTAAATGCAAATGCAATATGCAAATTATTATATCGGTACAGAAAACTTTCGAGAAACATATGCGAAAATTAAGTATTCCCGACTACAAATCAGTAAAAAGTAAACTATACATATACAGAAATAAGTCACTGAAAGTACAGAAAATACAATTTAACAACCCGGCTGAAATCATCATACCAGAAGAATTTCGTAAATATGTGTTGGTTGATTATTGTTGTGAAGGTGGGAACCGCATAATTATTCTTACTTCAACCGAAATTGGGCAGCACACAAATTTTAACTTACAGACGCTTATGCATACACCTACGAATAGCGCTATAATTTTATTTAATTTGAATTCAAACACTTTTCTTTCCAACTGTACCTTCCATTGTTTATTTATTTATTTATTTGGGATCACCAACAAAGGATACACAAATACAATATAGATCACAATAATAAAATAGGTATTTTTACGTGTGCTCCTTCAATTACAGGAGACCACAGCATGCACATAATAAAACTAGGTGTAATCAGGATAAAAATTAAAATTAAAATTGAGAAAATAATAAAAAAATTAAAAAATAGAGAAAACAAATGATTAAAGAGGGAAGAATATAAAAAAAAAATTACATGTCAAGAGTGAGCATTCATATTAGGTACAATTGTTTAGTATAATAATAAATATTTCACATTTGCTGATTATTAGAGGCAGGTAACATACGAGTACCTACATAGTTACGTAGAATCGAAAAATTTCGTGCATAGCGAAACTTTTTAGTAGGTATTTTGCGAGTCGAGCAAAGCGGGACTAGAGCATAGGGGGACTAACCACCTATATCAGCCAATATATCCATCCGGTATGTTATTCCATTCATCATTTTTCGCACACACTCATACACATACACACACACACACAACACATACTACTACATAGGTATTCATTACTTTACATAAACTAAAGTACTGATAAGACCGACACAAATCAGACAATTTACACACACACACATGCATACTCGCATTAAAAAACATTACACACATTCATATTTAGATTGCTTTGTCATCACCATTATATCGGAATCTAAAGGTGCGCGCACATCTATTGCACAAACGATTTTTTTGCAGAAACGCGCCTGATCACGAGTCCTTTTAAAAAAATGGCATTTTGCTGGTCAACCTAGGAGGTTGTCGGCTCCTCATCATCCGCCTAACCTTTACCCAATTAAGACGCTTCCCTGACCAAACGACCTTGAGCGTTCGGTCCTTCTCTGTTCCGTCGCTGAGTCTCGCTCTGTCCCGCTCCCTGCGCACGCCCATTTATCATAGAATTCTCAAAAATTATGGAATTATTTTAATAAAAAAAGACAAGTGAGCTTTTGAAATAAAATAAAACGACAATTATTCAGATTTTTAAACTACCTATTCATTAGTGTAATCCTTAAATTATTAGAACGTCACCTTTAAGAAAAGATGCATGCGATCAATAATTTTAGTCACTTTTTTATAAGGAGATTTGAAATGTATTTACAACACATAAAAACAAATAAAAACGAGCAATGTTATGATAGGATAACCAACATTAATAATGTGCTTTTAGATGTAGTTTATTACTCTTAATTAATGAGTTAATAGCCGCTTAATAACGCACTATCGCAAGGTTTTGCACGGGGTAGCGCCTTAAGTTGAGGTCGGCTTCCAGTCTAACCGAATGCAGCTGAATACCGGTTTTTTGCATGGAGCGACTGCCTATCTGACCTCCACAACCAAGTTACTGGATACCCCATGGTAAGACTAGAGCAGGGCAAGCATAAGGTCCTTTCCACATTGGTGTTAATAATAATAATAATAATAATAAAATATTTATTTGCGTAAAACATGGACTTGTAGCAGGGATTCTCATAACTTTAGGGCAGAGTTAAGTGAGTAGATTAAGTTTACTAACATAATTGTTAAGAAATATTGTTACTAACATATTGATTCCATGGTTACGCGGTAATTAAATACAACATGGTGCTTTAATAAATTAAAACCTCCAGCTAGGGTCTCTGGGGTTCAGGCCTAAAAAAGGAAAAAGAAAAGAAAGAAAATACGTTCTTTTGCGGAAAACATGACGCAAAGAAAAACACACAAATACAAAAATAACGAGTTGGGGGAAAATATGCACGCAAAAAGGCAATAACTCAGCATAATGCAATGACCCTATGCGAGACTGAGCCCCAGCGCTGGTTTTCAGCGATAGCCAGCGTTGACGTGATGAAGTCAACCTGTGCAGCATACGAAAATAAAATAAAAACAAAAAAGTAACAAATAAAATAATACACTTTATCTGGTTCTAATGTATAAAGTATAAACATAATATTTATAAAATGGTAACATTCTGGGCAACGAGTCATGCGCCGCCGGCCTCCGCCTCGACCACAGAGTACTTTATACTATACTGAAAGCCTCGACTAAGGGTGGCGCCGACGTCGCGTCGCTAGGTCAAGCTGGTAAATTAGTCGACTAGTAACTTCTGATGTAGCACTCGTCCCCCTGGGTAGCACCAACACCCTCATTCGAGCACCAAGGGGAGAAAAGATGTGAATGACGGACATTGTAACGTGACTATGAAAACGTCTATATCTTTATAGATGGCAGTACAAATCACCAGTCACTTATTTGTGGTATTAAAATTGCGGATTAAAAATGTTATCAGTACATGATTATGGACGCGTGTGCGTTGAAATTATACGTCAATTATGAAAAAAAAATGCTGGTCAATACATTTTGACAGCGTAGGTATTGCACGTTTTTATGAAACATCCGTTTTTTTTTTTTTTGATGACCTACGATAAATTACTACGCTAGAGTGTTAAGAAACATGTGGTCAATTTACGGCTACAGTTTGTGCGTCGATGTCCCTGCCAGCCTGTATTCTAACCACTATGTTTTCAAGATATATCTTGAAAACATAGTGGTTAGAATACACTACAACAACAACATACAAGTTCAGCCAGCATGGCTTATAAGCCATGCTGGCTGAACTTGTATGTTTTACCCTCAGAAATCTAAATAAGTGCCTACCTTATTATTTAGATTTCTGTGGTTTTACCAGTGCAAAAATTGCTAGGGATAGAATTTGTAACTAAATCTACAATCTGACGATTCATTTCGCACTGTTTAAATAACTTCTAATCAATTTAAAACGTTTATGCAATTCTGCGTATTAAAGTTCAGTTATTAGGGAAAATCGATAAACGTCGTTCAGCTGTTTTACATAATGGAGCTGTTTTGTAAAACAGCTAGCGGTTATGTGAAACAGCGAATTCGATAATCCATCTGCGACGTATACTTTTTTTTTGCTTTATTGTAATTTATATTGATAACCAACAAGTCTGTGAAGTTCATATTCAACTAAGTTTCGGCAACTAATTAAATTTGACACTGCAAGGTGTGTTGGGGTAAAACCGTAAGAATCAAATTCTACGCCATTTTATTCTGCGTAAAACACAATTAGTAAACATTAAAGATATTGCCAAATTAATCGGGAATTTGCTTAGTATGGTCTTATCTAGCGTTGCCGGAGCGAAATATTCCGAAGTATTCCCGTCGAATTATTCGCGAAACATTCGGAAGTATGGAGTAGTATTCGGAATTATTCCCCGAGAAGAATTACAAGGCAAATGTCTAGCTAAGTAGGTACATGTTAGACTAGTTAGAATGAACCGCTGAGTCACGAGGCGGTGTGCCACAGTTGCCATAATATATAATCACGCTGGCCGACATCGGGTAAGTAGGCTACTTATTGGAGCACCTGGTAGAGTTCGACTATTGACCGCTAGATGGCGACGCCATTACCATTGCAAATTATAAATGTTCCGCGCTAGTGATTGTGTATTCATACTTACGAATCTTCCATCCTTCCTTCCTTCCTAACTTTGGTCACTGCAGCAGCAGAAAGCGCACGCAGGCGAGCACTACCGACGGAAGTTGTACAGTTACAGCTTTTACTTTTACCCGCTAGACGGCGTTACTGCCAGTGACTAAACATTACTACACGTTCATTCATAAAAATGAGTATAATACGATTTGAAAACTTCCGAATATTTCTTTCATCTACTTAGATATGTACTTACGTAATAAGTTTATGTATGCGGTCTATTAGGTGTGAAAGTGATAGAGAGGTAAATACATAGTTAGATACTAACATAAGTTTATAAGATAGTAATTTATGTTATAATAGGGAGGTACCTAACAGAAAGGATAATCTAATTATTAAGTACTTATGTTATTTCAAATGTCTCTTTTTTGATCAATTGCGGTTGAACACTACATAATGATTAAGTACTTAACTACTTATTGATTAATATTGGTAGAACACAACTCTACAAAGAAATATTTTTTTTACGACTATTTGTTTTACCAAAACATTTAAATTAAGTACTTACGTATCTAGGCCCTGGATACGTACTTTAAACTAGGGATACGTACCTACTTTTATCTTACTTAACTAATTATTTATGTTTTTTCCATTAAATCGTAAAGCAAAAACATTTTTACGAAGTAAACTAAACTTGTAAATAACATCCGCACAAAATCGGCCCATTCTAAACTCAATCATAGTAAAAATAAAATAATAAGTAGTCACAAGTAGATAACTACTTACAGGGAAATATTCCCTTGTTGTAGGTACGTAGGAATCGAATAATACTTCGTTGAATTTATGAATGAACAACGGCTGCGGGGCTCGGTTGGTAAGCTATTGTCACGTGCAGGCGAGCGCTGCCGCTGGCGTCGCCGAAGGATAAACGAGGGAAGTTCTCCATTTATAGTCTACTCTTGCCCGCTAGATGGCGTTAATTTAAGTAACGGCACGCCGAAATATGTGCTAAATGTAACGGCGAGTCTCCTCAAGCTACCTACGCACACGAGTACATTCGTAACTACTGGGAATAATTTAATTCTTATGTAATAAAACGTAGGTTACCTACTTCATCCTTACAATATTTATTTTACGCTGCATTTTTGCTGCGGTAGTATTCCTTCCAATCGAAGTATTCTTTTGAATGTTTCCGAATTATTCCGAATACTTCCGAAGTTTTGCAACGCTAGTCTTATCCCAGCACCGAATTCACCCCAACATATACCATAGGTACATACCCTCCTTAAGCCCAGGTACGCACAGGCGATTTTTTTACGCGAATTTTTCTATGGCGCATCCCACCGCGTCAACAGAACACACTGTTAAATTTTCTACTCTCGGTGCACAGCAGTTCATTGAAAACAAAGTACGCGAAAAAAATCGCCCGTTGGGTCGAGGGCTTACCGACCAATCAGACGGCCACGGCGGCGTCAGGCCCTTTCTACACACGTTTTTCTTTCCCTGAAAAACTATGGTTTACGAGTATTCGCCGTGTGCGGTCGGTCGTCAGTGTTGTATGGATCAATATGGAAACTTGTTGAACGACGCGTTTTTTCTACGGCGCGGTTTATACGCTCTACCGTAAAGAAACCGTGCCGTGTACAAAGAGCCTTAGTGTTCCTAGAAGCGTGGTTATCATGGCACGTGTTTCATTTGTCATGACAACGTCATATGAACGAAGTCGATTAATTCTCATTGTTTACGATTCTATGACCGCGTATCGGCGTATCGTTATTAAGCGGATATTATTTGCTTTGCGAATAAGCTGATGATGAACACAATGTAATATACTACACTATTTATCTGCACTACTTTTTTTGCCATAACTATTATTCACTCACTGTTTTATTAGTGTATCATTACTTTATTTTCATAAACATTCCAAAAAGTATCCTTTTTATTGACAGCCGGTCGGCTGCGCCCGCGTCTCATCGCTTGTCACAGAGTTCACAGACTATAACAATAGTCTACAACATAGACAAGTGATGTTGGAGCGTCGGGCGTGGTTCGATCTTTAGACACTTACATGATCATGGTTTTTATTTATTTATATTTGTTTTCTAAACAATTTTGTATTGATTTATCTTCTTATTAGTATTTTATTTTAAAAATTTATTTATCAATAAACCCCTAGTGGGATATAAGGATGTCCGTATGTGTGTCCGTGGCATCACAACGGCCCTATCAGAATACCAGCGCTGCGGTACGTATTTTTTAAATATCGCAGCTTTATGCTGAGATAGGAGCCTTTTTGGCCTCGCACAGGTTTATTTTTCTATTTTTTATTAATTGTTTATTGTTTTTTTATTGTTAATTTTGTTAGTTTTAAATGCTCCTTTTTATTTAATTTTTTATACTTTGTATTTCCTGTGCGTGTTCCAAATAAAATATTTTTCTTTCTTTCTTTCTTTCTTAATAGCGCTGATTCATTCATTGCACCCAATAAACTGGAATTTGGACACTAAAAAGTACTAAGTAGGTATTATATATAGTTTGGTAGTGGCCTATATGTACGGCAAGGTAGTACTTGGCATTTCTTAACCGACTTCAAAAAGGAGGAGGTAATCAATTCGTCTGTATGTTTTTGTTGTTGTTGTATGTTTGTTACGCGATATCTCCGGCAATGGTGGATCGATTTCGAAAATTTTCTTTAATAGTATTTTTTATTTTGTATATCTCAGGGGTGGTCCCATAAACATTTTATTAACTTTGCTTGGGTAGTTTTTCAGTTAGTTTCAATAATACCTATTTCTTCCTCTTAGTGTATATTGATGATGTAAACTGATTTTGATGATTCTTTTTTTATTTGAAAGCTGGTGCTTCTCATGTGGTCCCATATAAATTTTATCAAGATCTGACCAGCAGTTTTTGAATTATCCTTAATTATATGACTTCTTTTCCACTAAGCATAAATATAGATGATGTTTTAAAAACTTCCTATCACTGTTATTTACATATCAATTAGTGGTGGTGGATAGTATACGAATTTGTGTGGAGTAGGTACTGCAACAAAAATGTGAAAAATAAAAACATTTTTACGAAAAAAAAGACAACCGACTTCTAAAAAAAAAACACAAAGTACAAAGTGAAAAACAAAGTGAAAAATAAATTTAACATCGGAAGTCGGTGGCAATAAATGAAAATACAAAACCGTTTTCATTTTTTGCCACCGACTTCCGATGTTAAATTTATTTTTCACTTTGTACTTTGTGTTTTTTTTTTTGAAGTAGATTGTACTTTTTTTATTTGTTCAAATGAAAATTGATATTTATTTTTGTAAATTGTTTTTTTTTAAATCCTTATAAACGTCAAAATTAAATTCATGTTTTAAAACTAGATGAGTTTGGTGTTTCCTAACCGACCTATCTACCCTGAGAACAAAAACTGGAGCAAACTCAGAGGCTCAGGGACTCTCCTTTAAAGTTCAGATATAATATTGTGCAAGCCATGCAGATGGCTGTATGAAAACTGTCTGAAATGAGCTTTTGAGGAAAGAACCACACAGATTCAAGTGGACCTGTCCAATCAGTGCTCACATTCGTCAGTAATCGTGTAACGTGTTCTACTTAAGAGACCATCAAAGCTATAATCTAGAATGTCTTAGAATTTTCTTTATCCTCCGGGACACAGCAGCAAACCTGAACCCTAATTGCGTAACACACGATCAATCTGAATCAATTTTTAAGCCTATTGCTAATCCATTGCTTGTTGTTTACTTTCCTCATCATTTTTATTTGCTATAAGTATTTATTTGATTTTTAATTTAATAATTACCATGGATAGCTCCCTGGCCATTTCGAAGGTGCCTACAGTGTCCATGTTGCTGGCCATGACCGGAACGCCCTTGTACGTCTGCCCAGAGTTACGGAATGTGATCTCCCGGTACAAATCAACCTGAAACAAACAGAATACAAGGTCAGTAATTGACTGAATAAAATATTTTATCTAAAAAAGAACATAATAAAGACTCATAGACTGTTTAACATGATCACAATTCTACTGTCTATTCGACTCTCAATTCTACACTCAAATCTTTTTTGAACTCTACTCTCAACAATTCTCTTCTCCAGTCTCTCACAGATTGGAACTGAAACTGAACTTTTCTTCAGAAATCGTATAAACAGCTATGAGTTAAATTTCCTTAGCTTCCTTATTTTTAGAAACTTTTGAACCAAAACCGATATCCCAGCTGTGTGGCCTGTTCATTTTTAAGATTAAGAAAGAGTTTAGATAGGTACCAGAATTATTGTGCGCTTCTTACTAAGATTCCCTGTCATGTTCGTGAACGGGCGCCGTCAGTAGGGACTGGTCACCTCTAAGCTGCCACGGCTAATTTTATTTGAATTGTTTTTGTCTTTTTATTACGGACGCTTCTAACGTTCTGCATCGTTCTCACATGCATACTTTCAACGTGAATGATGTAACCAATATTTTATAACCACATTTTTATTTAAAAGAGTGTCCGTGGAGTTTCTTGCCCGTTCGTCTCCATAGGTACCTACTACGCTTTGGAATGGACAACTAGCTTCATCTTTCTGACCAACCAACCCCTTGACAATTCAAAAGTGCCTGTAATTGGTTTATTTGAAATAAATGATTTGAGTTTGACTTCTGAACCGTCTTTAAAACTGAAACCAAGATCTAAAAATAAAGCAAATAACATACAGAGCAAATTAATTAACTAAAAAATTTCATTCTGTTTATCTTTCAACAGCCGTAACACAAAAACTGCTGAACAGATTTTTATGATATTGCGACCAATAATAGCTTTATTTACCACGCATATTTCCATGTAATTATCATATCGCTAATCACTAAGGACGGTCAGCAGAAGAGTGTTATGTAAAGTGAAATTGAAAGCAATTTCCACATTTTCCTAATGACGTAATTTCAGAATATAGGCATGGAGCCAAAAGTGTAGACATATAACAATGTAGTGGACTGAAGATTCTTGCAGATTTCTGACAAGGACGCACAGTATTATGTATTAAATTACATACATAACATCAAGCCTTGTTTCTCCGAAGTTCTTAGGAGTACCTATAGTACACCCACAATTCGCCAGTAATCTTGGCGGGGGATCATAACGCCAAAAATTCCGCTTGGAATAGCAACACAACTTGTACCAGAGGTAGGATCGTGTTCAACATAGATGTCTCCATTAGCTTTGAAGGCATCGCTCCGATGAACCCGACCAATTTGCCTGGCGATCCCAACCACCTTCCCGATGTTCTCGATGTAGCGCTGCTCAAGAATGTAAACCCCTATTTGCAATCTATGGAGACGCTACACGAGCTCAATTCTGACCACCGCCCAGTTGTCATGCGCCTATTGCCATCAACCAGGCACAAACCCAGACTCCAGGCTGCTACTGAGAAATTCCTGTTACAAAAACCCAATATGTAACACCTTGACCGACCTGGGAATTGAACCTAGGACCTCATGCTCAGACTAGAGGCAGTGATGTATAAAATTACTGATTGTAGTACAGTGGGGTAATTGCATAACACACTAAAAGTATGAATGGCTTTCATTTTGACAGTTCAACAACATTCATTGCGTTATTTACGTTGTTGAGCAGACAATTTTTTCAATCATATAAAGCAATGGATTAGCAATATCCTTCAAAATAATTCAGATTGTGATTGATCGTGTGTTGCGCATTAGGGTGCGGACAGACTGTCGGCATACGAAAGCACTCACGTTTTGATCGCATAATTGATTGATGTGATAAATGAGTGTCCCTAGCTCTGGTAATAACGTTATGGTAAGTTTTACCTTGGGACTTTTTAATCACAATACTCTTTTTTTAACTGACTTCGAAAAAAGGAGGAGGTATCAATTCGCCTGTTTTTTTTTTAAGTGTGTTAGCTCAGAACTTTTTTCTGGGTGAACCGATTTGGATGATTCTTTTTTTATTTGAAAGCTGGTGCTTCCCATGTGATCCCATTTAAATTTGATCAAGTTCTGACCAGTCGTTTTTGACTTATCCTTAATACTGCATATCTTGTCCACTTAGTTTACATTGATGACCGACCGACTTCCGAAATTATGGTTATTTTTCGTTTGTTTTGTTTGAAGTTAGTTGTTTTTTTTTTTGTAAAATAGTTTTTATTTTCTGCCCTTCTCTGTGCTACTCCTGGGCAAAGGCCTCCCCCCACTCCTTCTATTTTTCGCGAGCACGCGCGTCCTCCTGGTAGTTTGGACGGAACCTATCCAGTCCGTCCCGCCATCTCCTACGTCGTGGCCTGCCGCTTGCCCACATGCAGTTTGCCCAGAATACGGCAGACCTGTCCTACCCAGTCCCATTAGTCTTATGTTATGAGCTACGTCAGCTATATTAGTTTCGGAGCGTAGTATTTTGTTTCGAACACGATCCTTTAATACACATACATACATATATAAACTCGCGCCTTCGTCGCATGGGGATAGGAAGTAACTACAGAACGCCACCTGCTACGATCCTTACGCACTTCTTTTGCCTCGTTTACGATCCTTTAATTTAACACCTATTATAATTTAATGCGCTCCAGTGGGTTTAAAATATACAGCTTCATTAAATAAAAGGCAGGCCACAGGCGCAACGCGACCGCGTGAAGCGATTTTTGTAGAAAGAAATCCATGAAGTTTTCATAGGAATTGTTCTACTAGAGTCGCGTCGCTCCTGTTTGCGGAAGCCCTAACTGGCAATACCTCACAGACGCAATCAAATCACGATGAAACAGACAAGTTCCTATAGCTTACTATTGCAGTAAATAGAATGATGTATGTTTGTTCTGAATCGACTTAAGTATGGTTCCATGGGGAAAGATGTTCAGTACTGCTACAGATACTTCTAAATTTTGACCAACTTTATTTGTTAACCACCTACAACTACAATAACTAACGTGTATTCTATTTTAGTATGACGAGTAGAATCATCTCAACCTTGTAGAGACTCGTATAATGTATTCGGCACTCTATGGTTTTATTTGCAGATGACATTACGGCTCTTCTCACAAACAACAAAAATAAAAATCATGAACTAGATATAAATGATTCTCTATCAAAATTAATATATTAGCTTACAATAAATAATTTAAAAAAAAATCCTACAAAAACCCATTTTATGAACTTCAAGAATAAAAACGCAAAATCAATTCCATTATCAATCGAGTACAATAATGAAACTGTATCTGAGGTTACAAGTACGAAATTTCCAGGTATCTATATAGATTCTAATATGTCATGGAAAACACATGTAAATAGTGTGTGTAGGAAATTAAATCAATTCTCTTATGCCCTTTACATGCTTAAAAAAGTATCTAACCTAACCACACTACTTACTGCTTATCATGCCTATGTGGGATCCACTCTATCTTATGGCATACTATATTGGGGATACTCAACTGATAAAGAAATTGCGTTCAAGGCACAAAAAAGTGTATTAGATCAATATGTGGAATACACCAAACCGATTCATTTAAACCTCACTTCATAAAACTCAAGATATTAACCCTCCCTGCTCTATATCTACGAGGACTAAATTTTAATTAAATCAAACATCAGTAGCTATGACATATTAACAAGTAGTAGACTTAAAAATATACTCCGCAATAACACATCCCACACTGCAGTACATAGAAATAGTATTTTTTGTATGGGCATAAAAATATATAATAACTTACCCATTGACATTAAGAACCTACACCAAAAAGGTATTTTTAAAAGGAAGCTAAAAGACTTACTGATTAAACAGGCATATTACTCTGTAAAAGAATTCCTCGAAGAAAAATAATAAATAATATTAAAATGATTGTGATACTTACTTATTGATATAATAATAACAAATGACATAATATAAAATGTATGAATAATGAATAAATATAATATAATCGAAATTGTATAACAGAAACTGATATAGAGTATGTATTTAAATTGCAATGCCTTAACAGGCAACTAAGTTCTAAGAACCTACCTATTGTAAACATCCTCAAAATTCTGTACCTACACTTAGTTCGCAATAAATAATTTGAATTTTAATTTGAACTTTTTGACGACGTCCTTAAAGAGAAGGGTTTTTGAGGGTCACTCGAAAATTAAGGGTCCTCCGTAGTCTCTTAGAGTGGCTTTTGTGCCACTCAAGAAGATCCACTGGTTCTTAAAGGTCGTCAAGGATATTATTACCACTAAAAGCAATCTGCCTGGCTTTTCTCAACAATATTGGGGTTGGCTTCCAATCTACCCGCATATGCAGCTGAATACCAGTATTTTACACTGAGCGACTGCCTACCAGATCTCCACGACTCAGTTACTAGGTAACACGATACACCTTGGTAAAACTTTCGGACTTCTGACTACCCGCAACGCCTTTCAAAGATCTACACATACACACAGCCGGGACTAACGGCTTTATGTGCTTCCCGACGCACGGAGGGGTCTCTCGATCATGTAATGGATGGTCACCCATCCACGAACAGACCGCGGCCAGCGTAGCTTAACCTTCGATCGACCCGTGCGGCTGTTATCATAATAGAGTTTTTTTTACCACTAGTTGGTCTAAAATTTGACGATTTAAATTAATTAACAAGTGTATGAAACAGCAGTTTTCTTTTCCTGATTTCAGGTTTGGTTCGATAGTAAAAGAAGTTCATAATTATTATGAGTGCAACGACTTTGAGGTTAGTGGCACGCGTCAACGGCAGAGGCAACTGCAGGCGACGAAGCGTCGGCAGCTGCGTTGAGCCCCGTACTCAAATACACGAGCGGCAGGTAGTCGACGGCAGCCGTAGACGTGTCGGCGGCTGCAGTTGCCTCTTCAATTGACGCGTGCCACTCGTGTGTATGAGCAAACACTGTGTACTTAAGGGTAAACAAAAAACAAAGCTTCTACTTATAACTGATGCATTTTAGCATGACAATAGAGTCATTGACCAACTTACATTTATTTACAGATTCTAGTACGGAAACACAATTATAGTCCGCTGAGATACGGTTTCCTATAACGTCAGCAGTGACGGTTATCATCAAAATGTTGGCACCGGGTTTTACGTTGTCGAAAAACGCTCTCTAGGAAAACACACTAACTTATTTTCATAAATAACGGTTCAGTGACGTAATTAGGCGGTCAATTTAAAAAAAAAATAGAATTATAGTCATTAAAATCATCAATACATATCTCTAAGTTCATATTACCCTATTAAATGACTATTTCATGAAATCATGACATTTGAGGCCAATTCTAACTTAAGGAGTTGTATTGCTGATTCTAATGATTATAATCCTGTAAAGCCATATTTTAGTTGTTACGGTCGCGAATCATATTTTAATCAACATACAACCGGACACTGAGCTGCAATTAATATTGCAAAAAACGTAAGAAAATTTTAATTTCGCGGGCTACCTTGGCGCATGTCCCTTAAGGGGAATGCGCTAAGATAGCCCGCGAAATTCAAATTTACTTACGTTTTTTGCAATTTGCAGGTCAGTATCAGGTTATATGGTGATCTAAATAGGAATTGCGATCGTATCGAATATGGCTTTACAGAATTATAATCATTAGAATCAGCAATACAACTCCTTAAGTTAGAATTGCCCTCAAATGTCATGATTTCATGAAGTAGTCATTCAATAGGGTAATATGAACTTATAGAGATGTATTGCTGATTCTAATGATGATAATTCTATAAAGCCATATTTGTTACTGTCGCGAATCATATTTTTATCAAAATACAACCTGACAGTGACCTGCAAATTGCAAAAAACGTAACAAAATTTGAATTTCGCGGGCTACCCTGAAGGTTCCGCCTTAATGTGTTTTGTCGTGTGTACATAAATAATAAAACCTACACAAATACATACATAATATTGTAGCTACCTATAGGTATATAGGTTTTGTTATTAGGTAACGAGCCCATGACTAAGATCGATGTCGCTATGACGTCACAGCCCGCATAAACTATAGAAATATGGGGTCAATTACTAAACACAATATATACCACACGCCGCCTGTATTCTTGTGCTGCAGTCAGGCCCGGATACAGGGCGGGGGGGGGTCAAAGGGGGCAGTTGTCCCCCCTAGGCTTCGATCAAAACAGAGTTTAGACTCAGTTGGACGCGACACAAAAGCAACGCCTGTCGCGCAACGAGCGGTGCCTTTATGTCGCGTGCGTTTCGCTTCGCGTGTCGCGCCTGTTTGAAGGAGCCTTAAAACTCTAAATTAGACATAAACGTAGTTTTATAACATCGCATCGTATGACCTCGTTCGGACCCGCTTTGAAGAAGAACCGGTAAAATAAAGGTTCTGACAGGTTTCTGTTCCGGTTCGGGTTCTAGTAACGAAACCACTAAATACCGGTTCGTTACCGATATTTTAGGAACCTTTTCAATCCCTGCCTTTTATCCCGGTAGTGGCGGTAGTGGCGGTAGTACCTTCCCGTGGATTACAACCGACCTTCACGCGGGCATAAGCTACTAATATATGTACAAAGCTTTACTCCAAGCTACAAATGTATTATTACTCCGTCCTTAGTTTTGACAGCTCCAAAATTGACAGATGTCATATTTTTTCCGTATTGGCAAGAACCTTGAACAATTTCATACCGTGGTATAAATATTAGTCATTCAGAAATTCAGAACACTCAGCATCATTGGGACATGACTAAACCATGCAGCCACCATCACCCAGGCGCTCCTGATGCAATCGTAAACCACAAGCTCTACAAAAGATAAACACTACAAAGTTAAAAATAACTGTAATTTCGGAAGTCGGTTTTGTATTTTCGTTTTTTGGCACAGACTTCCGAAATTAAAGTTATTTTTGAAGAACATGAGAAGCACCAGCTTGCAAATGAAAAGAGAATCATCAAAATCGGTTCACCTAGAAAAAAGTTCTGAGGTAACACAAGTTAAAAAAAAAATACACTCGTATTCAGAACCTCATCCTTTTTTGAAGTCGGTTAAAAAGGGGTATTATCTGGAAAATTGGCATGGCTTTAACTTCACTAGCCCGCATCGTCTATACGGAAATCGACGTAAAGGGAATCTTCATGGTGATCGAAACTCGTGCTTTCTCTGTATGTGGAGTATGAGGCTATTTCATTTATTTCTATAACAATTTTTACATTGTATATTATGTATTTGTCGTATATATGTATATTTTTGTATATTATATATTGTAGTATATATTGTCCTTCTGTTAGTGGGACTACAGGCTAGTATAATTATATTAACACTAGCTTTTGCCCGCGGCTCCGCTCGCGTTAATAAAGAATTTGACAATAAATTCGGGTTGTTCGGGGAATTATAGTTAGGAGGATGAAAAACCGGTCTATCGACACTCAAGACTAACAAAATGTATTAGGTATAAAAAAAACTCTTAACTCACTACTAAAGTTTCTATATTAATATAATTCAATCATGATTCGAACAACACGTGGCGCCATCTATTATCATAAGAACATTATTGTTGTTTTCTTCGGGAATAGTACTTTTTTTCGGGATGAAAGGTGCCCTATGTTCGTTTCTGTACACCTGACAACGTTTAAGCAACATTTCAGGCTGATCGGTTCAGTGGTTTAGGAATGAAAAGGTAACAAACAAAGAAACTTACTTTCGCATTTATAAAACAGTTTTTTTTCTTTTTCGTAATTAGGATGACATCTACACAGTCATATTATTATAAACTAGCTTTTGCTCACGGCTTCGCCCGCGTGGGAGTCGGAATATATAATTATATTTAAAACAATCTTCACATTATTGCCTTTCTAATGAAATCGGTTTGGGGCACATCGGTTGGATGGTTTCAAAGTCGATAACGGACATAGGTAGAAACAATTAAGGTATTTTATAAAAATAAAAAAATATTATTTATATTAAAAAGTCACTTTTCGTCTGTCTGTCTGTGACCGCGTTGTTCTACACAATAGATTTTTAAGGGAATTTATTTCGGTTCGCTAGTACGTACATAAATCTTCTATAAACAATTGAAATTTTGTAGTAGGTAGGGAAAATTGCTGTTTGTCATCGCTTGCATGACCGTATCAGGAACAATTTCGGCGTTTCCTCTTGAGTAAACATTGCAAAAAATCAAGTGCAAACATGAAAAAGATATTACATAATCTCTGGACTACGTACGTATCAGATATTAGTCTAGACGGTATAACGATAGCACCGACAAAAGATAAACGAAATCGGTGCGAAGCAGATATTTTCGGCCGAGTCTGTTCCGGCAGTTTATCGAGGCCAAGGTGACGAAAGACTGCCGATGCCGTAGGAGCGGGGTGATTATAGTGTGCAGTTTTTACTAGATGATCGGGAAGCGGAAAGTTCTCTTTCTGAAATAATATATACGCGAAGAAAAAAAACAACTGACTTCCAAAACATTACAAATTGCAAAATAATTTTAGTTTCGGAAGTCGGTGGCTTTGGGTTGTTTTGTATGATTCATTTTTTGCCACTGACTTGCGAAACTAAAGGTATTTTGCACTTTGTAGAGTTTTTTTTTTAATTCGGTAACTAGTTTTTTTTTATCATGTAGAAGTTAAGGATTACCGTACATATTAATTTTACAAACAGCAACTGAATTATTATTACATTATGAACATAATACATAAAAAAATTGATTCCGAAGAATTGAGAACCTACTCCTTTTTTTGAAGTAGGTTAAAAATATTAGACACATGTTGTAAAAACGGAACGGACGGTTTTGGTAATCATAATCAGTGGACTGCTATAAGCTTGACAAAGGCCTTTCCAATTGCACGCCATTCAGCTCGATCCCTGGCTACTCTTATCCAACTAAAAAAAAAATCGGTTATATTTTTACATACCGCAAAATAACTGAAACTTTTGCAATTGCATACAGTACTGTATGAATTAATACCGGTACCGGTACCGGTCGAATAATTAGGATTAGTGAACAGAGAAATTGATTAGAAAAATACTACTTCCTAATCATTTATCAAAGTATTAATTCCATGAAAATCCGCAAAATAAAACGGTTTAGTTTTGATTGTAGGTAACAATATGTATTTACTTTGCCAAAACTCTTTTGAACATTAAGGCTCCCGCAGGCAGGCGCGACACGAGTCTAGTAGAACAATTTCTATGAAAACTTCATGGAAATTTGTTCTAATAGAATCGCGTCGCACCATCGCGTCGTGCCTGTCTGTCGGAGCCTTAACGCTTTTTTTATTCTATTTTTTTTTATTTTTGTTTTTTGTTACTATATTTGATACAAAGTAAGTTTGTACTAGTTTATTCATTTATTTATAAGTATAAAAATATATATTAGGTATGTTGAAACTGTTTGTACTCCCCGTCACTAGTCCCTAAGGGTTCATTAGAAAACCAGCGTCAGACAGCACCTGTCTGACATTAATGCTGAAATGAACCTTTTTGGCGCAGCCGTGAGGCACACACTGTTATCACTTTTTATTTTTTATTATTTGTGTTTTGTGTTTCACGTACTGTGTCCAAATAAACTTTATTCTTTCTTTCTTTTCTTTGGTATTGTTTATTTATTCATTTATAGGCACAATTTGATTTATATTATTTGACATGGTATGTGTTTTTATTTTGTATAGATTACTAATTGGAATCTGAAATAAAAGAATTTAAGTGGGATGCGCCAAGGTAGCCCGCAGAATTCAAATTTTCTTACGTTTTTTGCAATTTGCAGGTCAGTATCAGGTTCTGTGTTGATCTACTTAAATATGATTCGCGGCCATATCAAATATTTATTTATAGAATTATAATCATAAAAATCATCAATACATCTCTCTAAGTTCATATTACCCTATTGAATGACTATTTCATGAAATCATGACATTTGAGGCCAATTCTAACTTAAGTAGTAATACTACTGATTCTAATGATTATAATTCTGTAAAGCCATATTTGTTACGGCCGCGAATCATATTTTAATCAATATACAACCTGACAGTGACCTGCAAATTGCAAAAAAAGTAAGTATTTTTGCATTTCGCGGGCTACCTGAGCGCATCCTTCTTAAGTATAAATAATGCATCCATAAAACACATAAAAGTCTATGCACACGACGTTTCTTCAACGCGTCAAAGACATTGAGTTATAATGTACTACGTAAGTAATACTAATTGGAATCTGAAATAAATGAATTTATAAATAATAATTTATGCACCCATAAAACACTGAAAGGTCTTGCACACGACGTTTCTTTAACGCGTCATAGACATTGAGTTATAATCTACTACGTACCTATTAGTACATTATAACCTAATGGTCGTAATCGTTTCACTCGTTTAAGAGCTACGGTGCCACAGACAGACACACAAACACACATAGCTGTCAAAATTATAACACCCCGCTTTTTGCGTCGGGGTTTAAAAACTAAGGTGAAGTGAGCTTAAAGTGAGCTGTCATTAGTGTCAATTCCTAGCATCGGGTGGAATTACAGCTCACTTCACCTTAGTTTTAACGGTGAGATTCAGATCGGCAGATATCGATGCAGGTACCAGTTTCCCACGTACCACGGTTACTACAAGTCTGCGCCCTTGACTTTCGTGCAATGGTACCAATCGGCCATAATTGCAGCAGCTTTGAAAGTTCTTGCAATATAAACTAGTAGCTCTGTGAGCTGTAAACCTCTCGAGTCTGTCTTTGCATAGCTTAAAATTGAATAAATGTCAAAAAGCGCGCGTAAAGAGCGCGAAATGGCTGAAATATGTTTTTTTTTTACGTTTTCAAACCCCATATTTCCGCCATTTTGAAAAAAATCGTAGAACTGAATCGATAAAAAAAAACCACATAATTATCGAACCTGCTCTCAAAATTTCACGAGAAGCGGTTGCGAAATGCGACCTGTAGAGGAGAACAGCCGGACATCCGGATATACGACAGCATTTTTGTCCAAGCTGAAACGGAGACGCTTCGCGCTCGCTCGGTCTATAAAGAGGGAATGAACTGTTTTACCATTTACCGGCACAAAACTATACATATTATAAAACAAAGTCACTTTTCGTGTCTGTCTATGTGACCGGTTAGTTCTTCTAAATTCCACAATGGATTTTAATGCGATATATTCTCCATCATAAGAGTTATTCCGGGCGGTATATTAGACGCTTAGATGCTTTGGTCATGTTGAAAGGATGAATGAAAGGACTCTAACAAAAGATATTTACAAGGCAGATATGAGTGGAAACGCCGAGAGGGGTCGCCCTAGGACGACATATCGTGGTGATAGTGATGTTCTTCAGAAAGGTCAGGTGCGTAGTACTCGCAACCGGCGCGCGTGCATGACCAAGGTATGAACGTAAACGAGTCAAAAGGAGTATGTAAGGATCATAGCAGGTAGTATTCTGTAGTTTCTTCCTACCCCCATGGGAAGAAGGCGTGAGTTTATGTATGTATTTAATTTAGATTTAGCAAAAAGAAATCTGGATGTCCTGATAGGTCGCCATTGTACCCGTGAAAAGCAGGCCTGGCTCGCTAGATCATCAATGATCAAAGCCATATTATTACATATTTTTTGTGGCGCTCAAAGAATTCAGATCCGTCAGGTTATTATAAGTGAGCTTCGAATATCCAGCACGCGTAGCATGACCACTCTACTCTACGAAAAGAAGACAAACCACTGTCTTAACGAAAAGTCATTCTTTTCTTAAATTTTGACATCGAGCCGTAGAAATCTTTCTACAATCTGTCATTCTGTCTTCCATTTCTAGATGTGACCTCGTGCTCGTGAAGAAGTCATTTCGAGAAGGGTAGATAAACGATTTCTATTCTACAGTAGAGTAGAAATAGAAAACGTCATGCTAAGCCGTAGGAGGCATCCTCAAGCCGCTCAGTGTGTCTCAAATCAATGCTACTTCTTCTGAGGCTGATAACTGTAGCTTGGTCACTGTTGGATATTTCTTGATGAGCTTATGTTGAGGAGTGAATGCTAAGAAGAAATACTGATATAATTGAAAAAGAGTTCCCATCAGTAAATACATTTATACCTAGCCGGATAAACTTGAAAATGATAGCAGAAGAAACTATCATAAACGTTGCTAACCTAGCCATAGGAACAGTGTAACCGAAGTGAAGTGTGGCAATCAAAAAGTGCTTACAACTAGGGTTCCCAGGTCATCTTGCTTTGTATCGATCGGTACATTCTATAGACTAATCGACTCTGTGGACTGAAAAAGTCTATGGACTTTAACCACTTTATTTTGATGTTATGCGGGGGTCAACCTGTTAACATGGGTTCAGTACTTGATTCCGAACTCCATAGGGAAGAAACTTTGCATCGGTCATCAAAAAAAAATCTGCTGTTGTTTAGAAAAGTGCAATACATACGCGGTCAAAACGCAGAGCATTTTTTTTTTAAATAACCTTCAAAAAATTTTATAGTGGTACCCCGACCAAAACCTTGCCATAGTGCGTTATTCAGAGGCTATTAACTCTTTGGCTATGGGTAATAAACTACATCTAAAAGCACATTATTAATGTTCGATATCCTCGATATCACGATTTTATTTGTTTTTATGTGTTATTTAATAAACACATTTAAAATCTCCTTGTAAAAAAGTGACAAAAATTATTGATTGCATGCATCTTTTACTAAAGGTGACGTTCTATTAATTTGAGGATTACACTAATGGATAGATAATTAAAAAATCTAAATAATTCACGTTTTATTTTATTTCAAAACTTCACTTGTCTTTTTTTATTAAAATAATTTCTATTTTTTCGTGAATTCTATGATAAATGAACGTGCGAGCGAGACAGAGCGAGACTCAGCGATGGGACAGAGAAGGACCGAACGCTCAAGGTCGTTTGGTCGGCAGCGCCTTAACGTTGGGGGGTTCAGAATCATGTACTGAATCCATGGTAACAGGTTTCTCGTCTATCAGAGATGTTATGGATATGATATTTCGGATCTGGATACGGATATGGATATAGGAATAAAATTATATCGGTTTCGGATACGGTTACGGATATGTAATTATTTCAGATTATCCGTTAGTTTCGGATAGTTTCGGTTACGGATATTAGATTGAAGTAAAATATAAACAAAAATAGTATGTAATAATTTGGTTTTATTTAAAGGTTTTATCTAGTCTAGGTTATAAGGTAAGTAATTATTTAGAGATGTTATAATAATTAGTTAGACTCCGCCCGTAAGGGCGGAGTTTCGTATAAACGAAACTATCCGAAACTTGTGAAACAGATACGGTTACGGTTACGGATATATTTTTATTTCGGATATCCGATAGTTTCGGTTACGGTTACGGAGCTCCATCACATCCCTGGCGTCTATGTCCCTGCCACAGTGCCACCCTGTATATTTCTTCGATTATCGACATAGTGATTGCTTTATGAACTCATATTAGTCCATTTTAATTAATTAATTGACTTTTTGATCGCTTAGTCAGACCATAACAGTATCAATTACCATTTATTTTGTTTACCAACATGATTCATCGTTTGAACGTAGTTTTGGATACTTGACATGTCTGGCTTAAACAGGAACGGGAAACTTTGGCAGTGTTTCAAAAGAGGAATGTTGCATAATGTGAATCTAGGGCATAAATAACAACTTGATATTTATGTACAATTAGTATTATTATATTTTCGAAGAGCGCGGTACGACGAAACCACTCTCGTCTTTAGGCCCAAATCCAGACTAGCGAGGTAATTACGTAACACACTAATAGTAGGAATGGGTTTCATTTTGACAGTTCAAAAACATTCATTACGTTATTTATGTTGTTGAGCAGACAATTTTTTCGAACATATCAAGCAATGGATTGGCAATATCCTTCAAAATGATTCAGATTTCGATAGATAGTGAGTGCTGAATCTAGATTCAAAACTAATGAGCCCTTTCCGAACTACTTATGTTGGGGTCAGCTTCCAGTCTAACCGGATCCAGCTGAATACCAGACGAGCAATTGCCGTGGTTTTAAGAAATATCGCATTCTAAACTCAGTCTCAATCTGTCACAAATACCTCTAATTTCCTCACATTTTCGACCAGTTTTTGACATAGGTAATTGCCGCTGAGATAAGATTCCGACCAGGGCCCCAATTCTGTATGGTACTTATTATTTCCCGCGTAATCTTACCACGTCAATAACGTGTCTTGTAGAAACGGTATCGCTTATTTTATCATAGAAAATACGTTATTAGCAGATGTCGTGGTTAGATAAGGAATTAACGTGGTTTCGAAGTAAGGAATCGTTAAGTGATCATAGTGAAATAGGGCCCAGAATTTGAACGATTTTCGGTACATTTTACATGGAGCGACTGCCTATCTCACCTCCACAGTCCAGTTACTAGGTAACACGATACACCTTGGTAAGATTAGCTGTCAGACTTTCGGAATCCTGACTACCTCGCACTTTGACCCAACTATACGAAAAAGAAGTTACCCCATTGTCAACTGTTGGACGAGGGTGAGGAGTTGACCCAAAAAGAGGTAGGGTTCGACTGGGGTTGGTGACCGCGAAACCTTACTACGACCCGTCTTTATTCTCCTTTGACCTACTTCGAAAAACAAGTACCGTACCTACCTGTACATAGAGGTGTATATATATACTAGTACTATCTCAATCAACTCAGCCTATCGCAGTCCACCGCTGGACAAGGCCTCTTCCATGCTGCGCCACAGCACTCTGTCCTCTGCCTTCCGCATCCAGTCTGTCCCAGACAACTTTTTGAGGTCTTTGGTCCATCTAGCTGGGGGCGCGTCCCACACAACTCTTGCCGATACGCGATCTCGACTCCAGGACTCGTCTGCTCCACCGGCTAATACTACCTACCTAAAGAGAAATATATAAGTACTGAAAATGAACTCTACTTTCAGATTCTTGACGAGTCATTTTAGGTCTTACGGCGTTTTAAATAAGTGCTATGATTGCCTTTACAACAGGAGATTTTCGATGTGTAGGAACAAAGATGATTAATCTGATGTGCCTGCCTATAACATCAACGGCGCTCATACTTTTTATTACAAGAAATATGTATTGTTTTAACTATATCATCCTATAATGTGGCCACTGCTGGGACAAAGACCTCCTCTTCGGGAGAGAGTGGGCCGTAATCCACCACGCGGGCCCAGTGGGGGTTGGTGAACGTCACGTTTTTCGATTTTTTGATGCTTGAACAAGTTGGCCAGTTTGATCCCCTCATTAATATGTCTAACGAAGCCTATGATGTTACCTTACATACATAAGTACATAAACTCACGCCTTCTTCGCATGAGGGTAGGCAGAAACTAAGTACAGAACGACCACCCGCTACGATCCTTACATACTCCTTTTGCTTTGCATTCATCCTCTCAACATGACCTACCCATTTAGGCACATAATTATGTTACCATTGCACTACATCATCAATATATCAAATATTCCCCAGGAATATTAATCAAAAGCCAATAACACCGGGAAACAGCGACCACGTCATCGTATCGTGCCAAGCTGTAATAAATTACCCTCCGCTTTACCATAGGTTCAGGGTAAATCGGATTAGAAGTCATTACATTATCGTTCGAAGACAGACAACCGGCTTTTTCGTGTGTTTTCTTTCAATGGCATAATGTGAACGATACGTTATGTGAATAATGGTGGCCTTGTGGCGACAATCTCGACTTGATAAGTGGTAGGTCTCAAACCCTCTCTACGCTCAAAGTAATCTTGAAAAAAAAAAAACTATTGTAGACATTATACATACACTAATAAAAAGTAGCCAAAAGCCTCGTACTTAAAACGACCCTCCCATACCCCCCCCCCCCCCCTCGCCTACGACCCTTGGAGCTATGACTGTGATGTGCTCGAGGATGAATGGAAGAAGATTTTGTTAGTATGTCTGGGGTATTGTGAGATGAGTGTGTGACTGTCGGTGAGTTGCACGAAACCAACATTACTTTAACAGAGACTTTAAATTGATGCTGTCACTTTCTTTTTGATACAAAATGTAAGGGATGGCATGAATTTAAACTCTCGTTATACTAATGTTGGTTTCGTGCAAGTCAACGTGTGTCGTTTAGTTCTGTACATACTTGATTTTGTCTTAACTAAAGTATGTATGTATGTGTACGTGTGTGTGTGTTATGTATGTGTGTGTGTGTGTGTGTTTGGCTTGGCCGTTTAATGTTAAATAAATAAATAGATATTGATTTCGTTTTCGAACTCGAACCCTCGTAGGTAAGCATTTACATTGTGAAAGTTTCATTACCGCTGCTCTGAAAACGGTTAAGGAAAACATCGGCATCGTTACGAAACCGGCTTGCCCTGAACCAAAAATTCGGAAACGTGACATCCGACAACCCGCACGGGGTCCGCGTGATGGATTAAGTACGGCACATTCTCTATTACAGAGAGGGGGCCTGTGTCCCAGCTCCCAGCCGTGAGAAGATTATGCTTCTGCTATTCAATTCAAGTGACGTAGAGTTTAAAAGTCGGTTAGCTATTAAATAACATCAATATCACGCCAGTTAGCCCCTGAGGATTATGCAGAGCTGCACCTATAGTACACCCACATATCGCCAGTTATGTTCAAGTCCCATGTAATAGGGGCGAGCCTATTGCCATCAACCGGGCAAGAATCCAGACTTTGGGATACTACTGGTAAATTTCTCATAGAAAAACACAATAACACTTTTCCCGACAAGGCAGTCTAGTAAATGTATATTAAATATCTCAGATCAATCGACCCAAAAGCCCATTAAACTGCTGGTATTACTGTATAACCGCAAATGTATCGAAAAAACTATACTCCATTTGAAATATGATTAGAAATTTAAATAAACCTTTTTTACAGACCGTTCAACCGATTTTGACTTCTATTGCGTTGATGGCGTAACAAATGACACCTGTAGTAAACAGTTGGTATTGTAACCACGTTTTTGCTTTTAATCAAAATGAATGCACCGATCTTGACTCCTATTCTGTAGACATATGGATGGCCATATGTCTACAGAATAGGAGTCAAGATCGGTTGAACGGACTGTAAAAAAGGTTTATTTAAATTACAAATGGAGTTATAACTATAAATAAAAACATTATCTCTCATTGTGTCCATTACCTGTGTTTAAAACAAACATCAAGTTTGCATAAATGCCTTTTAATAAAATGTGAGAATTTAGATCACGACTGTAGATAATTATATTACCTATTTTTTATTTTACCTAGCTTATTAAAGTGTTAGCACATTAATTTTCAAAATTTCAAAATGGGTAATCCATTGCTAGGCGAGAACAACTGCCGACAAACTGTTAAGCAATAAATAATGTTATTGTTAATACAGATTTAGAATAATAAAAATAAAAATAAATATTCCTTGAGTTGATATCGACATAGTTCTTAAGTTATCAATGTTTTGCACAGCCATAAGAAAATTCGTTTACCCTATCAACGTACCTATTCGATTCTAAAAAGTCTACTTTCTGAATTTATCTTGGTCATTCTTCGCTGGCTGTACAAATTGGCGTCACGTGATTTGTGGTCCCAGTCGACCGATTCAAAAACGCTATTAAGGCTCCCTCAGAAAGGCGCGACGCAACGGGGCGACGCGATTGTGGTAGAACAATTTCCATGAAGTTTTCATTTAAAAAAATCTACTAGAGTCGCGTCGCGCCTGTGCGACATCCTCATCGATTCTGTCATGATTTTTTAAACACAAGGTTAACGATAGTATGTCACGTAATGGTGACGGGATAAGACGTCACGGTATTTTATAAACTGTCTTTATGGGTATTTGATGGAGCAACTAGCGTGTCTATGGAACGTCGGGAACGTAGGTTTATTGTAAGCAGTTTTATTGATGTTTTTATTCGGAAATACACACAACCAACCGTTTACAAACATTCAAAAAAAAAACCTAAATTTTAAATTTTAAAAACCCCCGACACGAAAGAAAACCTATAAGAAGTAAAAAAAAAAAAACATTATGCGTATAACATCCCTACCGCAGGTAACAAAAGAGCTGATGATCTTGAAACGGCTCAACCGATTTTGATAAAAACATGTCTAAGAACCACCGCTCGAAATCCAGCGAGGTAATAACGAAACACACTAACAGTAGGAATGGGTTTCATTTTGACAGTTCAACAACATTCTTTGCGTTATTTACGGTGTTAAGCAGACAAATTTTTCGAACATATGAAGCAACGGATTAGGCTTCAAAATGATTCAGATTGTGATAGATAGTGTGTTACGTAATTAGTTAAGGTGCTGCTTTCAAATATAAAAAAAACTGCATCCGAATCGGTTCACCGCACAGCCTGCTGGGGAGTTTGTTGCTTCCCAGCTAAAGCACTAGGGGAAGTGTTTATAATCGGGTGTTTTGGGGGACTGTGCTATGTAATTTCACGTTCAAATAGCCCTATTTGTTTCTAAGCCTAATTTGAATAGGTACTTACATTACTCTTTATTTTTAATTATAAAGACCCTTACAACCAACAACACAGCAATCTGCTTAGCGGCAAAAATAGTGGCAGCGGGTAATTCGGTACTTCCCCGTACAAACTCCTTTACAGGAAGCTGTATGTAAATAACCTATACAGCAAACAAATAATCTGCCGTCCGTTACATTTGTGTAGAATAGGTAGGTATTGAAGTTTGGTATGTGACAGTTGATGTTAGGGTTACCATATCTCAGGATTTGTCCTGAGATCTCAGGATTTTTAGGCTCCTGACAGGATTGCGGCTGGATTGAGGGAATTCTCGTGAATCTCAGGATTTTGCGATTTTTAAATAATATAAAGTAGCTCTATCTAGATTTTTCAGTTATTTTTTTTATTGGTAAGTTACAATCAACATAAACAAAAATATAACCTTCTTTGGATAGTATCACAGCAAAAATCACAAATCAACGTGATTAACATCAACACAGTATCTAAAAAAAAAACAAGTGAAAAGAAAATGCGTTGTCGTTAATTACGTTTGCGACAAAATTCTATAGAAATCAGGCTTTTTGTGAGGACTTTTTAATTTTCCATATGGTAACCCTAGTTGATATGATTTTCGTGATTACGATGTTATTCCGTCTGTAGGTCCGCACCCTCAAATGTGCACCATATCATAATTTCAAAGCTCTTTATTGTGCAACATCCAATATCTCATAAATATGAATCTATAACTATAGTACTGTCAAATTATTGATTAATTATCTAATAAAACAGGCTCATTTATTCATGGCCATTTTTGCAATCGACGTCTTCTCAGTTCGTCAGCCGTAACCACATCAGTCTTGTCTAGGTAGGGCTGCTCCATCGTCGAAGCCGAATAACTTACCTATTGGTTTAAATTTATGCCGTGCCGCGAATGCGTATCATAATTGCTACCGTGACGTCCGTGACGAATTTTATATTTATTTAATTTATTTTAAGCATTGTTCTCATGTAACTGACTTTGTGTCTTCTTTGAGAATAATAGTAGATTGTTATACAAGGGGCTAAAATTACCCATTATATACGAGGTAGTTTTACTCCCGAGCTTTAGCGAGGTCATAAATAGAAACCGAGTGATAATGTTTTTTTAGCGCCATTTTTGCTTTTCACTAGGATTGCGAGAAAATGAAATAATCCAAAGGCGTAGGACCAACGGCTTAACGATGTCGGCGGCGAAATGTAGATGTACTTAATGTGCACCTCTGCACAGCCCTTCAAGGAATTCAGGCGTGATGTTATGTTAAGCGGAAAAAATAGGTACCTATGATGGCAGTACTGGCAGTAGGTAACCCGGTACTTCCCCGAACAAACTATTTTACAGGAAGCTCCATTATGAGACTCAAAGTTAATGGCGGCTCGGAACATGAGGCGAGTCGCTGCGCAGTAACCAATTCCCGTGTCAGCGGGGGTGAGGGGTGAGGTACCGCGCAGCGAATAGCGCACTACACAGCCGCCATTAAGTTCGAATCGTACTGTACGTACTGATTAGATTAAAGACTCCCGCGGACAGTCGCAATGCAACAGCACGACGCGACTCTACTAGAACAATTTCTGTGAAAACTTCAAGGAAGTTGTTCTAATAGAGTCGCGTCGAGCCGGTCTGTGAGAGCCTTTATACAATTAACATAGAAACAATGTAATCAGCTAATATGTTGCTACTGCGAAACAATAAATCCAGTACTGTGCACTTTATACCTACCTAACTGTCGGTATAAAGTGCAAAGTACTGGATTTATTGTTTCGCAGTAGCTACATATTAGCTGCCTACTCACAATTAAAGACATACACAACTAGCTAAGTAAACGCTTTTATTCCCCGTAGAGGAAGCCAAAGGCGGTAACAACACCAATATTTCGACCACTTATGTTCAGTCCCTTAGAATTAGGGATAGGCATATTGCAGCGATGGATTTCGTAGTATCTATACATATCTATACAGATAAATAAAACTGGAGTGACTGTTTGTAATATTAATATAACCGCTTTATAAAATATATTTTTTTTACAATTTTTGTCTGTCTGTTTGTTCCGGCTAATCTCCGAAACGGCTGGACCGATTTTGACGGGAGTTTCACTGGCAGATAGCTGATGTTATAAGAAGTAACATAGGTTACTTTTTGTCCCGGTAGCGCGTTCCCGTGGGATAATTTCCAACATCTACGCAGGCGAAGCCGCGGGCAGCAGCTAGTAATTAATATAATTTTACTATTTGTACCATTTTTTCATGATGTGCAAAGAACAGAATAGAATAGAAAGAATATTTATTTGCTCAGAATGTAGGTATTTACAATAAGGTGGTTATAATAATATTAAATAACCCTTGTACATTCTACCATTTTGGCTTGCAAACATTGATGCAGTTCATCATCCAAAGATACAAACATAGATGCACAACAACACATACACATAATATTGCAATGCCAGGATTTTATGCGAAAATACCATAATTTTACTTTAAAAAATCTTATAAGCAAAGTCTTACGTTTCACCCAAATCTAAGTAGTTTATTTACGTTGGCAACGTAAACTCAGAAAAAAAAAGACTGAAGTTCTGAACCCAACACCTAGAAAAAACGATTTTAATTATTTATCTGTGTAAAAAAAATTTGCGGCGCAATTTTTGAATTTTGTTGCTGACGTAAGCGAAAAGATGGCGAAAACTAATCAAAATTTGTGAAAAACTACCGTGTTTTGCTGCAAAACCTCAGTGGTAAGGTCAGTGTGAAAACAATATTGTAGCAAAATCGATATAAAAAGAAAACGAAGTATAATTTTAAGCAAATAGTATCTTTGTACGTAAGTACGTTGCATAGACAATAATTTTCTGAGAGCCTAATTCCACTAAACTGGGTAATACCTACCCGTACGGACTGCTAATGAGGAATTCCTATTGGAAATAAATAACATTCTGACCGACCTGGGGATTGAACTCAGGACCCCGGACACAGCGTTTGCGACGACTAGACGAATGGAGGCAGTGAAATTAGGGCGGAAAATAAATTAATAATAACAGCGTTTTTATTTAATTTTTCATGTCCGTACGACATTATTATGGACAGTCCATTTTTTATTATTATCCAATTTTAACTTGATGTTTGTGATATTTAAATAAATACCAAACTTGATCTACGTATAAATAAATCACTAAATAAATACGATACTGTAAATACCATACTATCAGTCTTCATTAGAAAGTTTTTTTTTTCGAATCTAGTTACGTCAGTCAGCAAGGAGTATTTAGTCAAGGTTACAGAAACTGTTCTGAAATAGATACTGAAGTGCCCGATTTTGCTGAATGAATGCGCCTAGGTAAATGTTACTTGAAAATAATCAACACTATTATTATTTACTTCCAAATATTACAATAGTACAATATAAATTATATTTTTTTTTCACGAATAGGCATTTTCAACAAAACCTTGATCATCTTTCGTTTCAGAAAATTAAAAAGTAAAAGTGTCACTTACGTCATTTCTGCTCCGCAATGTGCTTCGTTTTGGTCGCAACAACACATCTTTGAAGTCCAATTTAACTTCGTTTATTATATTAGGCATTTTCACTGAACACGAATCTGTTTTATTCGTAAAATGTATTTACTACTCGTTGACTACGGCCGCGCGTTCCTTCCCGCGCGCTTTATCGACTGCCCGACGACGCAAGCGGTGTTGCTAGAGTATTAAAGAATTTTCCCCGCGCGGAAAATGTGGATCTATTAAAGAAACGCTGATTTGCTAAAGTAGGTCAAAGAACTTTATTGCACCTAGGCATTTTCGCAGATGTTGATAATTAATGAATGATGAAGTAGACTGACTAGGAACATTAGTAATTTATCGTATGGGTTAATAGAAGTTCATCAGAGTTTATTAGTGTAGTTTATATAGTTAGAATATCGATTAATTTTAAATTATTTGTTTTTCAACGTTTGCCATAATTAGAAATTAAATAAATTGATAACAAGTCCTTAAAATGTCGCAATTAATGTCATGGAGCACCAAGTACACTATCTTCGAACTTAATATGTAGATCTCTATTTCATTATAGCTAATTGTTTCTAACATAATTTGTCATTTATTTTATCGTGCGACGTTTAATTTATGCAAACGCATGTCTGAACAAAATTCGCTTTCGCTGTTTATCATGTAGGTATTAGATAACAAGCACATTGAAATGAACTATCAACGTTTGAGAGTAAGTATCTAAATAAAATAAAAAGTGTCGTGACGGTCAAAATATTACCCTTTTTTCGGTCTAGCTGTTTTCCGCCAAGTGTGCATAGTATAACGTCCGATAAGGGAGTTTGTTTCAAAATAAAATGTTTTTAATTTATTATAGCAAAAAGAGTTTTCTGTAGGACCATTAAAATCATACATTTCGGAAAGGTTACTTCCACCAATAAAATGATTAAACTATAACCGCTTGAAAGGAAACGTCAGTAGAAATCCCCAGGGCATTTGACTTTTTTTTTCAGTTCAGACAATGCTATTATTAGCTTTTCCCATGGCATTCCAAGGTGTCCTCAAGGTTTTGAGAGACCAGCCACTATCATATTCGACACTTAAAGTAAAAAAAAAGTCACAATAAAAATTACATACTACATTAAACCACGCGATTTTCCTGAACTGGCAACATTGCTTCACAAGCGTGACACAAAACGTCACGAGGGCGCCCAGAAATACTCACTTTCAGCCGCTAGGTGAAGGTTATTTATTGACCGACGTTACCCTATAAAAAACCTAACAATTTTCCCTCACAAAATTCCTTTTACCCTCGCATTTTTGCTGGCTTCTTTTTCATGTCGTATTTGAACATGGAAATGTGTGTGTGTGTGATATGTTATTGATATAACAGAGTCAGCTGTTGTCCGGGCATGCGCAACGCGGAAGATAATCTTGCCAAATGAAAATGACATTGAGAGTACGACCGAGGACGAACTGTGTGATCATCTCATTTTGCGGGCGTAACCTTAAGTTTTAAATGTCAGATCTAGACGTAGTTATTCAGTAATATTAGCTCAATTTGTAAGCGATAGTGATTTAGTCGCGGTATGCTCTAATAATTTTCTCTATTATGCAATACTTTAGTCGAAAATAGATTGAGAGAAGTGGAAGGAGAACCGCTTTTGCTCTGCAGTGGGAAAATCTAAGCTTATAATAAGAATTAATCCATAAGGCCCTGTTCCCGATACTTTTTACCTGACCAGAATGCGTTGCATGGCCACTATAGAAACGGAAGACAACATGACAAATTGTAGAAAAGGCGCGATGGCGCGATGTCAAAATTCAAGAAAAGAATGACTTTTTGTTAAGAAAGTGATTTGTCTTCTCTTTGTAGAGTAGATAGAGATAGAACCGATCATGTTACGCATGCAGCACGCGTAGCATGACCACCATAGAAATGGGTTTTGTCGACGGAAGATTATATAGAATGACAGATTGTTGACAGATTTCTAATGAATTTTTTCCACAATCAGTCATTTTGTCTATTCTTCCGTCGACAAAACCTGTTTCTCTGGTGGTCATTCTACGCGTGCTCGCTACAACTTTTGTTGCAAACAAATGTTTCTATAATTTTTTGGGTTCCTTCGTCTACAAGGAACAAAAAAAGTGTGCATCATTACAAGCGCAAACAGTGTATAGAGGTTCAATAATGAAAAAAAAAAACATTATTAGAAGCGCTAAAAGTTTCTAGAGGTACATTAATTTTAAAAGTGTCCATCATTAAAAGATCAATAAGTTTTCAAAGGATCCGTGAAATATATCCCACAACTTTTTGTAACAGCTAACAGACATCGTGATATTTTACACTTTTGGAGAAACATCTGATTTTGTTCTGCATTAATAATAAACGGGCCGGCCATATTAGCTGTAGAACCGATGACCGTTGGGGTAGACGTGTTCTTGAGTGAAGACCACGAATCGGCAAACGTAAGGACGTCCTCAGGTTACGTGGAGCGACGATCTTCGCAGAGTGGCTGGTACCAGCCGGATGAGAGTTGCCGAAAATCAAGTTAAATGGCGTGCAACAGGAGAACCCTATGTCCAGCAGTGGTGATGCTAATAATAAACTGGACAATAACGAACAGCTGGTTATTTAGAAGGCGTTTAATTATTCGTTAATATTTATGATTTGTGTACGTGAATCAGAGCCAGTGTCAGGCATCGCAGTGGTTCTGGTGGGGTCCACCTCGGGAGCCATCGTAGTGGAGGTCACATGGCTATCTGTTGAAGAGAAACAGAAATATTATCAGAACCTTCAAATTCTCTTCAAACTGGTCTATTCCGTAAAAATGTCACGGTGAAACTTAAGTGAAGAGAGATGTCATTTCACCTAATACAGTTCGCGAAAAACTTCATGAGCCCTCTGAATGTAAGCCCGAGAACGAAACCGCGCATGGTACAGTTGAGTGAGAGTGAGAGTTCCCTCGGACACCTATACTATGTATACTGCGCAGCCACTCGCTGCAACTTCCGAGAACCCATAAAGTTTTGCGCGAACTGTACTAGGGATTTTGACAATATTGACATTTCACTTCACTTATGCATACACGGTGAGATTTTTTCCATAGTACACCTCATCCATCGCTTTCCATCAGGCGAAATCAAGGACTAGAGCAGGCCCAACTATATCTGGGTGTGTAATATATGGCATAATAATAGATAGAATACGAGTAATATCACTTGAAATAACGTTCACATGATATAATTATCATATGCTATAAAAACAAATAACCTAATTTCATGTGATCTACTGTTATAAATGATAAATGATTCTAAATGATTTTATTTCTATAAATAGGTTTGTACAATCACTTTTACACGCCAATCATATTTTAAAAACTAGATGAGGTTGGCGTTTCCTATCTGACCACTCTGAGAAGAAAGGCCGAAACAAACTCAGAGATCACAGTCTCTTTTAAAGTCCAGACATAATCTTGGTCGGATCAGGTGAAGACTATGAAGATTTGTCTGAAATGGTATTTTGAGGAAAAACCACACAAATTGAGTGGACCTGTCCAGTCAGTGCACGCATTTGTCAGTTATCGTGCAGTTCAACTTAGAACTAAAGGAGCTCAACGATTCGACAAACAATACTAAAGAAAGGACATTTGGGTAGGCCACAAAAATTACTCAAACTGCCAGATTATGATTAAAGCTAGCTGAGAGGAGAAAAAAAAGCAACAAGGACCCACATAGTCGTCACATTCACAATATTAAAATAATAATCATGTATTCAATCTAGCCTGCATGCTACTCACATTCACATATGTTATGTCATTTATATCAATAAAAATGACATTGTTAATTCTAAAACAAATAACCAGAGTATAAAATGGATTGTTGCTTGGGGGTACATTGAAGTAGCTTAATTAATCCCAAGCCTTTTTGTCATCCAAGTAATCTTTAACTTTACAGAAACCTTTTTGACAGGGTTTCTGTTTAATAAATGATTTAAATTTATTGAGGCTTTCAGTTCTTTCACAAGACTTGGGAGTTTGTTGTAAAAAGGATACTTTGGCACTTAAATGAATTATATAATTATATATTTCATATAACCTTCTTTTGCTCTAATAGCATTTAGTATAACGATAATTTCATGTAATTTTTAACATGTCTAATGCTCTTTTTGTATAACGTACAGTTGACCTAATATTCATATCTACTAATTTTCAGCCAAAATTCTGTAATGAATAAGTAAATATCAGGAAACATCATACTACCATAACCTCATTTAACCCAAATGATTCACCAACAATAGTGGGGATCTAGCGCTCGGCGCCCGCTGCCGCGGCACGCTCGCTTCGCTCGCTCACCTTCGCGCAGTTCTTACCTAACCTAACCCAAATGATTTAAAATCTAATCAGTTTTTGCAAAAATATACAAATAAAGTAGACGTTTCTAAATTATAAACATTGTAGTAACAGAATATTATACTAATTGAATATTAATTCAAATGTGCATTATAGAAAATATTCTTTATACCATACAAAATTAGATAAAATGAAATTATATCAATAATTCATTATATAATTTCATCGTTACATTAAAAAAAGTATTAAATGAAATTAGGTCATATGATCATTAGAACTTTTGTTATTATTTTAAACGTTACACACCCACTATATCTGTACAGAACGGGTGCAAAAGACACTTGACAAAGCCAAAAGTTACATACACTCCCCGTCATTGTAATAATTTTTTGTACTGGACCATACCTGGGAACCTTCTGGTTACGGAGATATTGAAGGTCAAAATTCCAACTTTTACTGACGTTTTTTTATGAAAATAATTATAATTTCACTGTTAAATTGTTAATCCCGCAAGCACTACAGATCACTAAAAAGGTTTAGCGCTAAACGAATTTAAAACATCGTTCTGCTTCTGACAACAAGTTTTTAATTTTATTGTAGCGTGCGGCTGACCGGGGTACGTCCGGTACCTAACGGCTGACCTGGGACAGTTTACCAACGTTTTTGACGTCTGTTTCCCTACTACTGAGTCGAGTGACTCTGCTGGCGACACACGTCTCCATGCACCACTTTTTTTTTTTTGTTTTGGGTGGGAAATCATCAAATGACCTCTCCCGCTCTGGGCGGAGCGGAAAGGCGTGTCAGACTCTTACTGACTAAAACCCACCCGTGTTCCTTCAGTTGCAGACCATGCACCCCTGAATGCGTAGGTAAGTAGTAGGGTGCAATCCACTAGGACCTCGGGGACACAGGTAGCGAAGAGGCGGCGAAATTAAATGCAGGATTTTCTTCCTAATTCTTGCTTCCAGATTTCGGCTTCTACTTGTAGTTGTTGCCATTTCGACGGCTGGACTGCGACTGCAGTTTTGCCGTTTTTGTTTTGAGACGTACTTTATTGCAGTTGGTACCGCGCGGGGGACCTTTGCTGCTTCACCGGGCTTTGGTGGGGCCAGAATATATTTAGGTAGCATAGCTAAGGGCGACCCATAGTGGGACTCGAACCTAGGCTTAGGGCAAGTAGGTAGTAGGGCAACAAGCAGGGACTTGTTGCATCTGAGTGTTATGTCGATTATTTATTTACATTCTTATTTAGATATTTTTAAATATTTTTACAAAAACATAGAAAAAACATTTAAAATTATAAAAAATAGTGGTCCGCCGGTAACGGGAGCAGGGTCCAAGTTACCGGTGGTTAGGGCTCCAGAGATAGGAACCTCCTCAAAATGCGAGCTATATCGAGGAGTACTGCCTTCTGAATCAGGCCCTTGACCCAACCGCCTAACGAGAGCCTCGAGAGATGTTGATCGAGGCTTTCGGCCATCAGGCCATTGGCCGATACGACAATCGGCACAATGACAGCCGAGCTCACATTCAACATGTCAACAACCTCGTGTGCTAGGTCGAGATATTTAATATGCTTCTCTTTCTCAGCTTTCACGAGGTTCTCATCATGCGAAATGGTAATATCGATAATCATTGTGCGGCGCGCTAATCGATCTATCACCACTATATCAGGCTTATTGGCGACAATAGTCCTGTCAGTAATGATAGACCGATCCCAGTACAACGTAATATGGTCATTTTCGAGAACTGGGTCGGGCACATACTTGTAATACGGTACCTCAGAATCCTCTAGTTTATATTTCAAAGCAAGTTGCTGGTGAATAATACTGGCTACTTAGTTATGTCTGTGCAAGTACTCGCCGTTACCTAAACGAGAACAACCAGAGATAATATATGTGATGGACTCACCCGGACGATGGCATGCCCGACACACGTCAAACGTCCCGTCTTTCATAATATATCTCCGGTAGTTATTTGTCAAGATAACTTCGTCCATAATTGCACAGACGAAACCTTCAGTTTCCCCGAAAAGGTCAGCAAAACGTAGCTAGGATACGGACGCTAAGAAATCTACACCGGGCTCGTGAAGAGCCTGATAGAATCGTCCGTGAAGCTCCTTGCTTTGCCATGCCTCCTTGTGGTCATCGGTAGTAAGTATCACAGGTTTGAGCCAGTTCTCTTTAGCCATAGAGAGCGGGGTGAGTCCCTTGTCCACTGCTACCACATCACGGTGTATACCCACTTCGGCTTTTAAAAAGTATTCTCTGAGACTGCACACTTCGCGGTTGTGGAGGATATTTGCATTTAAAAAGCCTCGACCCCCGCACTTCCGCGGTATATACACTCTCATCACAGATGATCGTGGGTGATGCATCCGGTTTGCGGTCAGCAGTGTACGGGACCCTCTTATCCAGGGCATCGAGTTCGGTCTGAGTCCATTTGAGTATGCCGAAAGAGTACATCAAAACCGGCATGACCCAACCGTTGAAGGCGCGCACCTTGTTTCCGAAAGGTAGGGAATCCTAAAGTTGAATTCCTTCGGGTCCCATAATCTCACCTCGCTTTACATGTATGGCTGCACATTTGTCCACACCAAATTCCATCCAGACGGTGCTACTGAAAGTTTCAGTTATCTTCAGTAGCATCATCAGTTGCAATTTGTTGGGCGCAAAGAGTTTCAAGTCATCCATGTAGAGGAGATGAGATTTGACTTGACCACCTCTCCTCAATCGATAGCCCAAACCTGAATCAGGGCTAAGCTGAACCAAAGTGGACTCAAACTGTCGCCCTAAAACATTCCACGTTTAATCCATATAGGCTCATCATTCCCCTAGATCTGTCGACACCCTGGATAGTGAAGAACCGTTCTCCATTGCTCTATACACGACCAAAGGAAGGTGCGTAGAGTTGGATCTATCTTGTACAACTCCAGCATCCTCATGAGCAATGTATGTGGCACCGAGTCGTAGGCCTTCTTATAATCTATCCAGCATGTCGACTGATCCTTGCGGAATCGACGAACCTGTTGGATTATGGCCATATCGATGAGGAGTAGCTCCTTAGTACCGTGGGACCCGTTTTTACATTCATTTTGAGAGTCTGACATAATCGAGTTACTTTCAATGTGCGAGTTAATTTTCGCTCTCAAATTGGATGTAAGAAGTTTATAGACCGTCGACAAACACGTGATCGGTCTGTAATTCTTGGGATCCGTTGGACTACCTGACTCATGGAGCAGGTGGGTAACGCCTGTTGTTAGAAATTGTGGAAGTGACCCAGCTTCTAAGGATGACTGGAACTGAGATGCCAGGCAGATTTGTGAACTAGTTAGCCATTTCAACCAAAACTTGCAATCCGTCCGGTCCCGGTGACTTCCAATTCGGTAACGGACGGACTGCTCTGGCAACGTCTAATGGCGTAATTAGTGCTGGTTGAGTGTTATTATTGTTAGGGACATTGTTGTTTAAATTTTCTTGCTCCATGCGGGCGGGCGGGATCAAGGGACGGGGGATCACACTTTTGCCGGGAATGATACGAGATTTATACCGGGTGAGGCCGGCCTACGTTACTTTATAGAGAACCGCGTTTTTTGAGTTCTTTTGCTCGCTAATTTTCCCTTAATCCAAAATCTGCTATGCCTTTATTTTATTATATTCCAACTAGATATATTTCCAATTTTTGTTATATAACCTTTCTTATATAATCCTTAAGCTAATTAAACATTAACTTAAAACGTAACTATAAACAATAAAAAGATCCTAGAACAAAAACTGTAAAAAAATGTAGGTTGGCACATTTTCATTTTGCAAAATCCCTTATAATTTCTAAACTAATGGCCCGATTTTCACAATTCAAACGGAAAAAATAGTTCTATGACTAAACATATCCTTTAAAATGAAAATAATTAAAATCTATCTATAAACATAAAAGTGAGTTTTCAAGTTACGTAATTATACATTGAACGAAATTACAATAAAAAAAATCCTACAAAAATCTACTTTAGACAGTCTTATTGGTTCAAAATATGAAAACTTACAATAAATATGAGCTAGATAAACTAATTAAAATAAGAAAAACATGAAATAAATCTCTTTAAAAGTTTCTAACTAGTGACTCAAAATCTTTCTAACCCATTACTTGTTACATAGCAGTCCCTACACTACTTGCGCTCTGGTGCTCAGATAGAGTCGCGTCGCCGAGAGTTATAACACAATTTAAATACTCCCAACGACCCCTGCACCGTTGCATGTGCACAATGTTTTGCGTGCGTTACGTTGCGCACTACCGTAAATTACAGCGATTTTTCACACCAAAAATAAAATTCGTTTTCCAGCCATTCTTTTTGTGCAATGTTACTTAGTTTGATGAATGTGTAGTTGACGGCTATGTGATGTGTCTTTTTACACTCTGTATGACAAAATCGTAGCGGAATAAAAATACATAACTCGACATTGTGTTTTTTTAAGTAATTTTTCTAGGTCTTGGAACGATTCTTATGCTGAAAGTCTAGTTTTTAGAATTTTTGTCTTATTGTCTGAATGTAAGTATTTCCCAGCATCACGCAAACACTACTTAGATTCTGATCAGTCCGCAGGTTATAAACTATGACGCTATTTGCTATGGGGGACGGTGAATATTGCATTATGTTCGTATTTTCTTTCGTAGTTCGGATATTGCATAGGACAGGTGTCAGGAAGGCATTCTCTTGGCTGCCGAAATATAAGTTCTATGTGTGCATTGAAATTTGGAATAGATCTAGACTCCGTGCTGCTGTAACTGAGTATTTAAAAAAAAACAAATACCCCACCCGATGATCAAACCCAGAATCCAAGTCGCGTTTACGACCCCTAGTTATGTGTTAAAAATATTATTGCCATACTATTAACCGCGCAAAAATCCAGATTCCAGGCTGCTATCAGAAACTGCCAGATTGAATACACACGAACGTACTAATCAACAATTTATTATCACCAAGAACGGCTGTACCGAGGGGTAATCACGTAACACACTAACAGTAGGAATAAGTTTCATTGTTGAACGGACAAATTTTTCGAACATATGAAGCAATGGATTAGCAATAGGCTTCAAAATGATAGTGTGTTATGTAATTAGGGTGCAGATTTCTTATGAAATTGCTCTTCTAATTAGAAATTTAAAAAAAACGTTTACGATCGCGGAACCCCCGTCAAGAATAAGGTTCCTAACGCGATACTTGCACGCACACACACACACACTCGTAACTATATAATATATAAAACTATATAGTAGAAAGAGACAGAGAGAAAGAAAAAGTCGCATAGGCACAACGGGTTTTCCTTACGTGACGATGTCTACCAGTGAATTCCTACCGCAAGCCGCGATAAGGAACTTCGTTCCAATAATAAGTAAATCAATAATTACACAATATACATGAAAATATTACACGTACCTTGAGTTTTCCCAGCTTCCGCCTGCCAGTCATCAAGATGAGGCATAAATACAGCGTCCTTATAGTTGCCGTAGCCATCACATTCAACATCAGATCCCGTACGACATCTCTCGCGGGCACAATCTGTGAGGCCAAGGATTAAACATGGAAAGAAGATACATAATTAATGCAATTAGTTAGTGCGATGTTGTATTGCGGTTTAAATCAATCTAACTTTTTCACTAATTCTCTCAATCATACTCTGGATTTAGTTTTTGCCAACTTCCCTAAAACTATTATAAATTCGGACTGTTCATTGGTACCGGAAGACGCGTTTCACCCTGCTATTATTGTTAATACTACAGATATCTTAGTTCCTCCCTTAAAATTGAGGTAATTTAAAAAACATGTCTATAGGAGAGGGAATTATGAAGCCATTAACAACTAATTTCTAGCGTGTGATCGGGGATTTGTCTGTAGTGATGATATGCAGCTCGATCATGTAATAGAAATGTTCTACTCAGTAATTAATACAGTTATTGATAAATGTGCCTAAACCACTATCGGAGGTACCTATAGCTACCCTATATGGTACAATCAAGCACTAATGAATGTTATTAAGGAAAAGTCTAAAGCGCACAGCCAATAAAAAATATACGAAACTCCCCATTATTATGCGATTTTCGCTTCATTAAGGAATCAACAAAAAACTTGCAAAAGAAATGCCATAAATTTCTCGGTAGCAGCCCGGAGTCTGGATTTGTGCCCGGTTGATGGCAATAGGCTCGCCCCCTATTACATGGGACTTAAACATAACTGGCGAAATGTGAGTGTACTATAGGTACACCTCTGCCTAACCCTTCGGGGAATACGGGCGTGATGTTATGTTAAGTTATGTAATCAATTAACCAGTGAGACTGAAATATGTAATGCTTTTAATGATTATTTCTATAAGAGCTATCGTAGTAGGCTCGGAGCTTACACTCCATTCTCGACTGACTGCGAAAGATACGGTGATACACTACACAGTACACGACGTGACCATTGATAGTGCGTGTATCCTGAAACTCTTGCGGAATTTGGATACCGCAAAGGGTCCAGGAAATGACGATATACGCCCTTGCTTCTTCGTTAACTGTGCTGAATCGCTCTCTTCACCAATTACTTATATCTTTAACAGGTGTTTTCGTGAGGAATACTGTCTAAATATATGAGAAATTGCGCACATTGTTCCCATTCTAAAAAAAAGTTGCAGTTTAATAGAAAATGATCGCCCCATATCAATTTTGAATTTCATGGGAAAAATAATGGAGAAAGTGGCTCACAACATTGTTTATCAACAACAACACGGGTTTATTAAATGAAAGGTCACTCTACTAATACTAGTTTGGCAGTGTTTCTGGAAAATATTATCCGTGATATGGATGGTGTCCCAAACAGGTTGACGTAATCTACACGGACTTTGAAAAAGCTTTTGACCGTGTGGATCACGTCATCCTCTTACGTCAGCTGCAAGAGCTTGGAACTCGTGGCAACTTGCTGAGATGGTTTGAGTCGTGCCTTAGAAACCGAACTCAAATTATTAAATTGGGCGCAGTAAGGTCCAACTGTGTAACCCTACCGACTGGGGTGCCACAGGGCTCAACTTTGGCACCTCTGTTATACTCTGTCTACCTATACGATATAGAAGCACACGTTCTTGATGCAAGGTTACTGATGTATAAGTACGATTGTGAGAAGCTACAAAACGACTTAAATAGATTATCTAATTATTATAATTATCAATAGAGTGTGAGCGTAAGCAAATGTATGACTGTAGCCTTTACTAGGAAGCGAAATTTCATTAACTACACCTTTAATCTTAGTGGTGGCAATGTTGTGCGTTGTAATGTTATTAGATATTTTGGTGTCGTCTGGACTCAATACTTCTGCGTTCGGAGCATATTATGTCCTATAACGTCGGCAAGGCATATAAAAACTTCTGATTTATAATGCGTACGTGTACATTATTCAGTGGTATAAATTGCATCAAAATACTTTATTTTGCGTACATACGCGGTATCTTATAACACTGCTGTAATATCTGGAATCCTCACTACTTAGTTTATATACAGCAAATAGTATATATACAATCCAAATTCGTTAAATATATTAACTATCGCACTGGTTTCAAGTCTAAAGATTATCTGCAAGCATGCAAACATCATAATATACCATTGGAGAACAGACGTATGATTTTGGACATGCTTTTTCTTTATAATGTTTGTCTCTAATAGGAACATTGACATTACCGCTGTAAATGATGTAGTCCTAAGATTGACTAGGCACAAACAGTTATTCGATGTACTGCATCGTGGTACAAACTACGCTCAACATTCTGTTAGTGGTCAGATATTAAGAAATTTTAACAAGACCCACCCGTGCGTAGGAATGTGTGTGAGGAGTTGTAGTGGTGTATAGATTAATTTATTCAATTCTATTTAGAGTTTGTCGCATACAAAAGTTACTAAAAGTGTCCTGAATATACCTTTTTTGGAGTTAAATATATCAAGATGAGAGAATTTCTTGTTAAAATTTCTTAATATCTGACCACTAACAGAATGTACACTTAGATATGCTTAGATGGTGCTAGCATGTCATCCTGTTCGTTTCTGATGCTTACAACAAGTGTATCTACTAAATTGTATATCCTTAATTGGCTGTAAGATTAGTTTTTGTTTTTTATGTGAAACTGTTATAGAACTGTGGATTTTGTAAATAAATAAATAGTTAAAATCACGCATGAAATCCCGAAAGGTTTAAGCAGAGGTGTAGCTATGGTACACCCACATTCGGCCAGAACTTATGTTTAAGTCCCATGCAATAAGCGAGCCTATTGCCATCAACTGGAAATCCATCCAGACTCCGGGCTGCTACTGGGATATTGTTGATTGAAAAATCCAATAGCCCAACCTGGGAATCGGACGCACGACCTCATGTCCAGCAGAAGCGCTAAAAGATATACTAAAGTAATGAGAAGAAACATTTATATCATCATCTGCTTGCCTCTTCCCAACTATGTCGGAGTCAGCTTCCAGTCTAACCGGATGCAGCTGAATACCAGTATTTTACATGGAGTGACTGCCTATCTGACCTCCACAACCCAGTTACTGGGTAACACGCACTGGTTGTCAGACTTGCGTTCTTCTCGTAACGACTGTCAAAAGATCTTCTAAAGACAGCTCGCGATGGCTGAACGTGCTTTCCGACGCACGAAAGAAATATTTACATATGTCTGACCAAAATCATTGGCATCCTTTTAGGGTGTCACAGTAGGTAGCTTCTTTCTTTTATCTATGGTAAATACTAACGAATATAAACAACTAAGTTTAAGATGGGACCAACTCGGGCCCAATTACCCCTGTAGATAGTTTTTGTGGACTCTTTATTTTTCATATGACATATATTTTTCAAAAAGGTGAAGCAATTATTTTTTTCTGTGCAGTACAATTATTTTCTTAATGTCCCTCGGCAAACTTCGTGTTTCGTTAGTCGTCGGATTTCTATCAGTTGCCCTTTGCACGCTCTCAATCGACTTGGAAGTGTATAGAGCTGTTAAGACCCTTTTAACTTAATGTAATTTATTTTAGAAATGGTAGAAAAACTGCTAAAGTCGCAGGCACGACAGATAATTTTAAGCGTATTCGGTTAAAAAGGATAATAGTTTTACAGGGAAATCAAAACAAAACAACGATAAAGTACTTAGTTATGAATTCAAATTATTATACACGATAAATCTAATAATTGATGGACCTGGAAATTATCATTCGTTTGTATTCGGAAATGCGATGATTCCCGAGGGACATTAAGAAAATAATTGTACTCTATAGTCAAAATGACAGCGGGTCAGTAAACTAGCATACTTACCACAGTTCATATTGGAGACTTCCACTCTTGGCACTTTGATGCCTAAGATGAAGCTGCCATCTTCAAGCGCACAGTAACACACGAAACGACGACACTGCACATAAAGAAACAAAACTCGTAGCATTTGACCAGCACCCTAATTACGTAACACACTTTCAATCGCAATCCGAGGTTTTTGAAGGATATTCCTAAAATCCTAACCCATTGCTTCATAGCCAAACTGTTACATACAAAAACTGTCAAAATGAAAGAAAATTGCGATCAATTGCCATTTTATGTGTGTTACGCAATTACCCTGCTAGCTTAGGATGCGTTTTCACTAAAGCGAAGACGAGCAGAGCGTAGTGGAGACGCGCGATTCGCATTTCATCTAATGCCGTTAATCGATTCCTGCACGGCAAAACGCACGGCTGCGGTGGCGGTTTCGTGTGCTTTTAAATTCACCGGCACTTCTGAACTTTTCATACATCTGATACGGTCTTCCCTTTCTACGTATTCCCAACTGTAGGTCTATTTAAAAACTGCGATGTACTCACTGTTAGGCAAACCTTCGTATTGCGTACGGTGCTTACAATACGATCCGAATCTGTATAGGGATACGCGAGTGTGCAGAACCTTCCAGTTCTGCACACTCGCGTAAATTCTTCTTCTTTCTCGGACCCTGTACAGGTAGGGTCCGAGAAAGAAGAAAGCTAAATAACATCCTAAATATATATATCCTCAAACTACACACAAAAATAAAATTCCAGTCACTACTTATTTGAAAACTCTTGACTATCAGGGAACTGAGAATTTGTTGATCCCTCTACCTACTACTCATCCCCTTTGTTACTTCTACATACCATCAACCATACTCGCACCACACTCACTCAAGCAACCTTTCACATTCACTCTCACACTCTCACTTATACACTTTCTTTAGTTACTAACACAGTCTGGTATTTCCACATTTTTTTTTAACTATTTTTTTTTTTTGTATGTTTTTTTAATCCAACCTTAGTTAAGTATTACTGCATTGCTATGATTGTCAAAATCACAGGCATCTAGCCGCGCGAGGGCCCTGTTGACCTGTAATAGGTATAGGTTTTTATATAAACCTACTTCAGGCACCAGTCTCTCACAAAATTAGCTCCTTGTTCGTGTACTATTTTCGAATATTATTCATATTCATATTCATTTATTTATTGTTTGTCACAGGTGAATTAAGTTCTTACAATAACCGTTATAGTATCTCTGTTACATACCCATGGGGTGAACAATATTTATATTTAAGTCAATATAACATTTTTTTATTTAGGCATCATTATTACGGTAATGCAGTTTATATTAAATACGTCAAAAAAAATAAAAATATGTTTAACAGGTCAAGTTTTAGTCAACCTCATACTACACTCATTATCAGACATAATTATTACGGTCATATAAATTACATTCAATAAGTCAAAAACAATTTTAGTCAATAATTCGGTCATTACGAAAAACGTTAATTGAATAATACGTTTTACTTATGAGAAATTCTTTTAGCTTTAATTTAAAAATAATAGGTCTTTACCTATGAAATTGCCGTTTTGTATGAAAAAATTTAAACGAATTTTTTTCATGAATTTTTTATTTGTATTAATCGAAGTAATCACCCATGCAATCAATGCATCTTTGCCATCGCAGTGGCAGTTTATTGATGCCCTTCTTAAAGAAATCAGCTGGACGGGAGGCAACAAATTCTTCAAAGGCATTTTGTACTGCCTCTCGGGTATTAAATTTTTTTCCCGCCAAGAAGTTATCCAAATTCTGGAAAAAGTAGTAGTCTGTAGGCGCAAGGTCTGGTGAGTAGGGCGGATGACGGAGAGCTTCCAACCCCAGTTCTTGCAACTTGGAGACCGTCTGCTGTGCAGTATGAGGTCGCGCGTTGTCGTGCAGGAGCAGCGGAGACGAGCGATTGACCAATGCTGGTTGGAGATGCGCCAGCTTCTCCATCATTGTGTTCAGTTCTTCACAGTACACATCTGCAGTAATGCTCACCCCGTTTGGTAAGAAGCTGTGATGAATCACACCGGCGCTAGACCACCAAACAGTGACCATCACTTTTCTAGGGGTAAGTTTTCGTTTAGGGCATTGTTTAGGTGCTGAACCAGGATCCAACCAACTTGCTGAGCGCTTACGGTTATCAAACAGAATCCATTTTTCATCGCAGGTAACAATGCGGTTCAAAATTCCTTCATTTGTGTGTCTGTTGAGCAGTGCAAGGCACGTCTCGACGCGTACTTCGCGCTGGCGATCATTGAGTTCGTGGGGCACCCATTTGTCAAGCTTTTTTACCTTGCCAATTTGACGCAAATGGACCAATATTGTTTTGACGCTAACGTCGAAAGCTGCTGCTAATTCAGCCGTAGATTGTGTATCATCAGCTTCCACAATCGCCTTTAATTCGTCATTGTCGACCAAAGTCTTCGGACGACCGCGAGGTTCATTTTTCAGGTCGAAATTTCCAGAACGGAAGCGAGCAAACCAATAACAGGTGGTGCGTTGGTTTGTAGTGTTAGCTCCGTAAACGTCGTTGATGTTGCGTGCCGCTTGTGCCGCGTTGCTGCCACGACGGTACTCATATTCCATAATTACTCGAATTTTTAACGTATCCATGATGACGAAAAAGATTGAAATGCGATGAAAATGTAACACTAATCAATAAAGAAATGACTACTTTTAGAAAAAAAAATCCATGTTTTTAAAATAAAATTAATTTGAAATTAGAATTCTTAGCCAAACAAAAATTATTTTGATTTGAAATGGCCAGTACTGCAGAACGGCAATTTCATAGGTAAAGACCTAATATTTGACGATGAGATATTCTTAATACAGTTTGGGAGTTTGTTATAGATTTTAACTCCAATACCAAATATACTCGATTTAAATTTTACTGTTCTGCATTTAATGCCTTTAAGTTCAGTTTTGTGTCTCGCACTTCTCAACGTTTCATACTTATCTATATCGCGTTTTATCATCATTGCCGCTTCAAATATGTAATGTAATGAAGGTAGATTTAAGATTTTTAACCTTTTGAAAACTAGTCTACATGAATCAATCTGTCTAAGTCCGCCTATGCTTCTAATGCACTTTTTTTGTGCTTTTAGAGCATACTCTCTGTTTGATGAATTACCCCAGAATAGGATACCATATTTTAGTATGGAGCCTACATATGCATGGTAAACACTTAGTAAAGTACTCTCATTTGTAACTTTTCTTAACATGTAGAGGGCATATGAAAACTGATTTAGTTTTTTGCAAACATGGTCAACCTGTAATTTCCAATTTAGTCCACAGTCAATATGTATGCCAAGAAATTTGGTGGTCTTTACTTCTTTTACAGTTTTACCTTTGTATTTTAAGTTTAGGGTCTTTGGTTTTTTATTTATATTAGCAAATGAAATATAGCATGTTTTATCTAAGTTAATTTTAAGATTGTTGACATTTAACCAATTTATGATGCACTCTAGGGAATTATTTACATTAATTTCGTATTTATCTTGATCCTCGTCAGTGAAAATAGCTGTACTGTCATCTGCAAATAATATCATGTCCTGGTTTATGGCTTTCGGTAAGTCATTAATATATATTATGAACAAAAGTGGACCAATAATACTTCCTTGAGGCACCCCGTACTTAACCGTTTTAGGCTTAGACTGAAACGTTTGTTCATATTTTGTTTCATTTGATATTCTTGTAATTTGAGTTATGTGAACCCTATTTTTGAGGTATGATTTTATAAGATTTAATGCATTCCCTCTAACTCCGTATTGTTCTAGTTTATTTAAGAGTATATTATGGTCTACGTAGTCAAATGCCTTTGACATGTCCATAAATATTCCAGTTATATGTTGTTTGTTGTCGAGTCCTGTCATTACTTTCTTTAGAAAATTAAAAAGTGCGTCGCTCGTTGATTGGCCTTTACGAAACCCAAATTGCTCATGTGTGAATATATTATTGGATTCAAAATATTTATATAAATTGTTTTATGTAACTCTTTCAATTTTTTTTGCAATAATTGGTATTAAAGCTATTGGTCTATAAAATTTCATCTCTATCTTCCTTTTTAAATAATTGGTTTATGACTGTTATTTTTAGTTTTGAGGGAAATATTCCGTATTCCAGGCACAAATTTATATTGGTGCTGAGTACTGGAGCTATTATATGGGAACCGCTTTTAATTATTTCAGTATTTATATTATCGTAACCAGTACTATTAGTGCTATTTAGTCTTTTTATTATTTGGTCAACTTCGTATGGATTTGTCGGTTTCATGAACATTGAATTGTAATTATTATATGTCAGTGTTTTAGGGTAAGTGCCATTTGCCTTAGTTGTAGGTTCTATGTCACCTATAAAATAATTATTAAAAGATTCAGCTATTTCTTCCGGCATCGTAATTATTTTGTCCTTTACTTTAATTTTCCTAATATCCTCTTTGGGAGATACCATTTTATAGTTATTGACTATCCGCCACATTGCTTTGGATTTGTTGGTAGCTGAACTAATATAATAGTTGTTTTGTGATTTTTGTGTTTTTTTATTATAGTTCGTAGCCTTTTTGTGTATTCTTTAAAGTATCTTTTATCTTTCGGATTTGATGTTAACCAATACTTCCAAAGTAGTTGACGTTTTCGTTTAGAGCACACTCGGATACCGTTACTTAGCCATTTAGATTTCTTGCAAATGGGTATTTTAATTCGTATGCTGGGGAAACATAGATCATAAAATAGCTTAAATAGCTCATAGAATGCCTCATAAGCCTTTTCAGGGTCATTGTTTGTGTAACATTCTGTAAAAGTTAGGCTTTCAATGCATTTTATAAATTTCCTCACGTTAGCTTCACTATAGTCACGTTTAGATTTGAACCAATGTGTGATGTGATAACTTTTCTTTACAGGGAACATTAAGATTTGCGCTGTATGATCAGATAGCGAAAGATCTAGTACTTTTGATTTAGAGCCTCTGATATTATGGGCTATATTGTCGATACAAGACATGCTATTCAATCCAGTAGGCTGATTTATTGTTAATTTTAAATTATAACTCGCTAGTAATTGCTCAAACTGTCGTGATACGTTGCTATCATCTGACCTGTTAATGTTAAAATCACCACAAATTATAACTTTTTTGTTTGTGAAACATATTTTATTTAATAGTTCCGTTAATCTAGTGAAAAATAAATCAATAAAGTCTTTGCCATTTTTTGGTGGTCGATAAATACATAATATTATAATTTTGTGTTCTATTAGTTCAATGCCACTACATTCAAATATATTACTAATACTTAGAGTTTTGGCTTCAGTAACCATTTTAAATTTATGGCTCGATTTTATAATTATGCAAGAACCTCCATTCTTATTGTTTCGTGAGAAAGAGTCTCCTAGAGTAAAATTTGGCATTTTTAGTAGTTTAGCGTCTTCTACAGTCATGTTATGTTCGGTAATGCACAGAAGATCGATCGGGCTGAAGTTGACATTTTCAACTAATGAGTACAAATGAATCGTAAGCTCATCCATTTTTGTAAGTAGACCGTTAATGTTTTGATGAAGAATATTCATGTGTTTATAAACGAAAAAAATCATTAGTCGCAGGAATATTCTCATTAGCTAAATTTAAATTGTTTGGTTCTGTTTGCGTTAATGTCTGAGTGCTTTTGTCAATCGTAGTAGGCGTTATATTATGAGTGTTAAGTTTCTCTTTGATATATCTGTCATAGTTTAGCTTATAACCAGTTCTCAAAATTTCTTTAAGCAATAATTGTGATTGGTGTAGTGATAGAAAGCGATACTTTGGAATATACAATGAGAAATTCATGTCTACATATGTTACATGAGTGTACTGCGAACAGATAAATTTTAATCTATAATTCAACTTTCTTTCATTTAAATAAGTATTAAATAGTACTTCAGAAACTATAACATTTGTGTTTTTGGTAGTACTTAAAAAGCTCATAAGACCGAGTTGAATTTCTTCTGGGTTGTTATCGTTAATGCCGCCCAAAACAATCACGAAGTCGTCTTTATTCAATAAATTTATTTCGGTTTTTTCTGTGCCTAAAACCTCGAGTAGAGATGCTCCTGGCTTCCAAAAACATCGGACTAAAAATTCTTTACCTAAGAGTTTTTGCAGAGTTCTCTGAATAAATCGTCCCTGTTGATCCGCAATAATAATAACTTTCTTCATATTTATGTCAATATTATCTGAATTTGATGATAATTTTGGTGGTGTAACCGGTTGCAGCGGTTCAGCCTGCGTTGCTGTTGCACATCGTTGCATTTATTTCAGTTTCGTGGTCACCGTTACAATGTATTATACTTGAATTTATTGAATTCTTTGTCTCGGCGCTTTGAAGAGGATCTTTGGATGTTATGTTTGTTTGAATGTCATTGTGGTGAGAGTTAGAATTTGATTCTATTAATTCAATATCTGAATTGGTGCTACTTTCAATTATGTTTGTATTTTTAACCATTTCTGTTGGAGTAGTTTTATTATTATTAGCTGTATAGTATAGTATTATTAGCTGTAAGTACATAACTTGTGTAGAGAAAATAAACGTTAAATTATTATTATTATACATCGTGAGGAAATCGGTATGTCTTAGAAAAAAATATTCTAAGAAAGAAATGAAGTAAGTTACGCCATGAGACATCCATCAACTCGCACTGGGCCCGCGTGGTGGACCAGGTACAGCCCGCTCCCTCTCACAGCGAGAACATTTTAGGGTGATTATAATGCATATAATATACCCTTCTAACCCGCTGGTTAGAAGGGTATACCATATGCATTGTAATGTTAGTGTGTTACGTAACACACTGACAGTAGGAATGGCTTTCATTTTGACAGTTCAACAACATTCATTGCGTTATTTACGTTACTGAGCAGACAATTTTTTCGAACACATGAAGCAATGGATTACCAAAAGGCTTCAAAAAGATTCAGATTGTGATTGATAATGTGTTATGCAACTAGGGTACAGATCACAAGCAACGCTGCTAGGCGGCAGAAACAGGTATAGTGATATTATGATAGTACTGTTACGGGTCACAAATGTTTGGCATATATTAAGAGATAATAACCCTATTTAAAGCAGAGAAAAAGAGTCGATTTTCAGTCGGTCAGCAGACGGCGCTGTACTCGAATATAAAAGTAATTTAATCTGTACATACAAATAAATAAAATTTAAGTGTCTGTTTATAATGTCAAAATAACAGCTATTTACTAAATGCATATGAAAGTATATACCGTAGTTATAACAAAATACCATTTTTTTTAAAGTTTTTCTGTCTGTGTGTCTATTTGTTTGTTCCGGCTAATCTCCGAAACGGTTGGACCGATTTTGACGAGACTTTCACTGATAGATAGCTGATGTTATAAGGAGTAACATAGGTTTACTTAGTGTCCCGGTAGCACGTTCCCGTGGGATAATTTCCAACATCTACGTGGGCGAAGCCGCGGGCATCAGCAAGTCCTAAATAATTATAGAATTGCAAGTCTATACGCGTTTCCTTTAATGTAGTTAAAACTCCGAACCTAACAGTACTTCCCCGGACGCTCCTTAACCACGAGCTCTTCTACTTTTACTAAATTGCTCGAGCTCTTCCACTATTACTAAATTTATAAAGCTCTTCTACTATTACTAAATTTATCGAGCTCTTCTACTATTACTAAATTTATCGAGCTCTTCTACTATTACTAAATTTATAAAGCTCTTCTACTATTACTAAATTTATCGAGCTCTTCTGCTATTACTAAATTTATAAAGTTCTTCTACTATTACTAAATTTATCGAGCTCTTCTACTATTACTTAATTTATCGAGCTCTTCTACTATTACAATTTTTTTGAGTTAAGTACCTGAACAGGAGCGTATAGCCACAAGGGTGTGCACTGTGGTGCGTTGAAATGCAGGTGACCATGAGCACCATACTTCTTCTTGAAATACTTCAACTCACGCTTGCACGGCTCTGGTTATAAATAAAAATAAATGGGACTCAAGCTTGAATCGGTGATCGCAGTGAGATTTGGGGTAAATAAAAGAAGGCAGAGATAGTTGTTTGTCGTCCTCTTATTTTCAGGACAGAATAGGGATACGGTGTATAAAAGCCCATCACATAGCCATTATCTACGCATTCTGTACATCAAACTGTCTAACTCTGAGCAAAAATAATTTCTGGTAAACGAACGAAACGTGTTTGTGTGAAAAATCTGTTTACAGCAGCGTGCAATGTAACGCACGCAAAACATTAATATGCTTGTGGGTGCATGCAGCGGTACAGGAGTTGTGGGGATATTTAAAGTTAATTTATAAAGTTTAAAACAAATTTTCGAGAAAAAAAAAAAAAATGGAACATTGACCTTCATTATTTCCGTAACCAGAAGGTTCCCAAATAATGTCCAGTAAAAAAAAAAAACACAACGACGGAGAGTATAAGTGACTCTCGGCTTTGTTAAGTGTCTTTTAACACCCGTTATTATTTTAACGCGTGTTAAAAGACGCTTAGTTGTTGGACTGAAGTTGGATGGTGGTTTGGTATCAACGGTACTAACCATTAGCCAGGCCTTCTACTTCATCCCTCTTCCGCCGATTCCCGACTGCGGGGGGCACCGCGTGTATGTCCTGACAGCGACCCTGTCTGCAAACCAGGCCGTCATCACAGCCCGGCTCCAGAAATTCCTCTTCAACCTGAACATTTCAAAAAGGCTTTAATGTAACATCACGCCTATTTTCCCAAAAAGGTTAGGCAGAGGTGTATCTACAGTACATCCACATTTCGCCACTTATGTTTACATAATCAGCCTATAATGTTCCCACTGCTGGGACACAGGCCTCATCTCTTTGAGAGGGAATGGGCTGTAATCTACCACGCGGGCCCAGTGCGGGTTGGTAGAGTCACATGTTTTCGAATTTTTGGTTCTTAGACACGCCGGTATCCTTACGATGTTGTCCTTCACCGTTTTGAGAGCAGTGGTGATGAAATTATTTACACGAAGTAAAGTGCCTGCCTGGGTTCGAACCCACTACCTACAACTCGTAAGTCGGGGCCGATACCACTGGGCCACCACTGCTCCCTTCTTACTACTTATGTTTAAGTCCCATTTAATAGGGGGCGAGCCAATTGCCACCAGCCGGGCACAAATCAAGACTCCAGGCTGCTACTCAGAAATTCCTAATTGAAATAAAATCCAATAACGCTTCACCCGGCCCGGGAATCGAACCCAGGAGTTCATGCTCAGCAATAGCGCTTACGACCACTACACCAACGGGGCTGCTTTAATGTATTTTTAAAAACTAGCAACTTACCCCAGCATCGAACGGGTGAACATGATTCTTTAGGGTCAAATTAAATTAGTTAACAAATTCCGCAGACGCGATGGGTATCCACACACATAAAACACACACTAAAACACATCTAAACACAAACACACCACATAAACACACACACATTACATTACATTATCTAAACACATTAAAAACTAGTGGCTCTATGAGCCGTAGACTTCGCGAGTCTGTCTTTGCATAGCTGACAACTGAATAAATGTCCACCGAGCATCTTAAAACAAAAAGCACGCGCAAAGAGCGCGAAATGGCTGAAATGTGTTTATTTTTTACGTTTTCAAACCCCATATCTCCGCCATTTTGAAAAATTTCGAAAACCTGTAATCGACAAAAAAAAACATATAATTATCGAAGCTGCTCAGAAAATTTCACGAGAATCGGTTGAGAAATTCGACCTGTAGAGGAGAACAGCCGGACATCCGGACATAGGAAAGCATTTTTGCCCAAGCTGAAACGGAGACGCTTCGTTTGCGCTTCGCGCTCGCTCGGTCAATATTATAGAAATCTTGATGTTATCAAGATGTTAAAACCGTGCGGAGCATGGACCTGTGATTGTGTATAAAGAACTCACAGATTTTTTTTTATGCTTGATCTACCATCAACTCAATCACCCCTTTTTGATTTGTTTCACAGCATCATTGTATTTAAACTTTGCTCCTAACTTGCATGTTGTCTTTTATTTTCTTACGCGAAGTTCAGTCAGCCTCAAAGGTGTAAGTAGTGGTATAAATCTCCAAGAAGTCAGTTAACTGTCTATAACTTCTGTTCCATAATACTGTAAAATTAAGTACCCAATGTGTACCTAATATGTTTTGTGGCTAGTGCTAATCATCTCCTCCACAAAAAACTCATATTCAAACATTTGAAATGTGAATGCAACAAGCAGTAGACGTGCAATTTTAAACTGGACGATCTCTACAATATTATTGAACTTCTTTAAATATGGCTAACTGTATCTACTTTTAGATTCATAATTAGGCTTAGGTACCTCAATCTCAACAGAACCGTTGACTTCCTGGAATGTCTTCTTGAATTCTGCACACTTTTCGTTCAATTCTGCAAATAAATAGTTATTACTTTTTGTATATCATAGAGAATTTGAAAAGGAATGCATAAGTTGCGGTATGCTAAGCCCATGTTGTTCCATGATCTTTTGTTGTAGCGTTTGAATAGATCCGTTCACTACTGAAGTTAAAAAGAAAGAAGCAGTACCTAACAATTTACGAGCAGAATTTTCTTCGTCTTTTTCCGGTTTTACCTTCCAAAAACGCTATTTCTTTACCTTGTCACACCACCAGCTTTGTAGCTACGAGATAGAGCGAGACAAACAGAACTTACGCTGATACACGCATTATTTTTCACAGCAGTTACACTGGTCTTTGTTCGGTATGAACCCTCCACAAACGCCATCTCTTTCCCTCGTCACACCACCATCATTGTAGCTACGAGATAGAGCGAGACAAACAGAACTTACGCTGATACACACATTATTTTTCATAGCAGTTAAACTGGTCTTTGTTCAGTATGAACCCTCCAAAAACGCTATCTCTTTCCCTCGTCACACCTTCATCATTGTAGCTACGAGATAAAGCGAGACGAACAGAACTTACGATGATACGCACTGCATTTACCACAGCAGTTACACTGGTCTTTGTTCGGTATGAACCCTCCAAGAACGCTATCTCTTTCCCTCGTCACACTACCAGCAGTGTAACTACGAGATAAAGCGAGATAAACGGAACTTACGATGATATGCACTGCATTTCCCACAGCAGTTACACTGGTCTTTGTCCGGTATGAACCCTCCAAGAGCGCAATTTTTTTCTGGCACGCGGCCTGCTTTACATCCGTAGCCGAGGCAAGACACCGGACAGTCCTCGTTCGTAGCAGCCTCATAACGAAAGCTATGGAGGCTACGAGAAAATAATAAAGAATGGTCAAAATATTTTGATGACAGTGTGCGCTTTTTAATTTCTAACGTGACAGTATTGTCCTGGACATCCAAGGGAATAACAGATAGCATAATATCACTTGAAATAACGTTCACATGGTATAATTTTCATATGCTATAAAAGTAAATAACCTAATTTCATGTGATTTAGTGTTACATTTCATATAACCTTCTTTTGCTGTATTAACATTTAGTATAACGTTAATTTCACATAAATTTCAAGTTGTATAATGCTCTTTTTATATAACGTTCAGTTGACCTAATTTTCATATTTACTCATTTTCAGCCAAAAACTGTAATGAATAGGTACCTATCGGTAACTATCGGGAACCATCATACTGTTACGAGGGCGACACTAAAAGTTTTTTAAACTGGCCACTTGTAAACGATATAATAAAAAATAAGTTTTTTTTTTTTTAATTTTGAAAATGGAACTTTTTGCCAATATTATAGTGTATGTATTGTATTCATTTGTCATTTGTTTACGATTTGGCGGCAAATTGAAAATTGTCTGTGTCACGTCAGCATGAATTCAACGCGAGAAAATTTTCGTACAATGATTTTTAATGACTTTCGATGACATTTAAGTCAACAAGAAAGTTATGATAGACTTCGACTGGCCTTTCACGATGAAGCCCCATCTCGTGCCACTGTTTACAACTGGTTTAATGAGTTTAAACGTAGTCGCACTAATCTCACTGATGATCTGCGTGAGGGACGGCCTTCTACGGCGACGACTAAAGATAACATCAGTGTTGTGCGACAAATGATAGAGACTGACAAAAGACATATAGTGACCTTATTGGTAATGTTCTTCAGAAAGGTCACACAAAAGAGTAACTTATCAGCAGATTCGGACAAGCTTAGGCATCGGTATGAGTCAAGTGCACAAAATCCTCCATGAACATTTAGCGGTCAGGAAGCTTTGTCCTCGGTGGATACCTCATAATTTGTCAGAGGCCCAAAAACTCCGTCGTGTTGATTGGTGTCGTGAAATGGTTCAAAGATTTAACGGAGGTGACTCAAATGCTGTGTTCGACATACTTCCGGGTGACGAAAGCTGGATTTATTGTGATGATCCTGAAACTAAGAGACAGTCTGCTGTCTGGGTGTTTCCTTCCGAGGAGTTGCCAACTAAAGTGAAGAGAGGTCGAAGCGTGGAAAAAGAGATGGTGGCGTCGTTCTTCGGAAGGACAGGTCATTACGCAACAATTGTTTTAGAGGATCGAAAAACAGTTACTGCGGAGTGGTACACTAACAATTGTTTGCCACTTGTCTTGGAAAAAGTTCGGGAGTAACGACCTCGCAGTAGGATCCTCCTTCACCACGACAACGCCTCGTCGCACACCGCCAACCAAACAATCGACTACTTGGCGACATCAGACGTGGAATTACTGGGTCACCCGCCCTATAGCCCCGACCTCGCACCTGGCAATTTTTATTTATTTCCGAATATAAAAGAAAAACTTCGAGGAAAATGTTTTAAGGACGCCGAGGAAGCAGTGGCTGCGTTTCAAAATGCCGTCGAAGAGACCCCTAAGGACGAGTGAGCAAAGTGCTTTTCTCAGTTTTTCCATCGGATGCAGCGATGTATTGATGTAAATGAACACTGTTTTGAAAAGATATAATAAAACTAATAACTTGCTAGTTTGTTCAGTTTTTGATTTTCTAAGAACTTTTAGTGTCACCCTCGTATAACCTCATCTAACCCAAATGATTCAACAACGATAAAGGGGATCTGGCGCTCGGCGCCCGCTACCGCGTCACGCTCGCTACGCTCGCTCGCCTTCGCGCGTTAATGGTCACTGTTCTAACCTAACCCAAATCTAATCTGTTTTTGCAAAAATATACAAAAAAAATATTGACGTTTCTAAATGGGTACTATTTAAACGCAAATAAAAAAAAAACTTTTTGTATCCAAAAATAATCCAAACATCGAATCAAAATAACTGATTGCACAGCAAAATACTCAACTCGAAATATAACTAAATAAGCAACAATTTATATTCGTGGCACACCGCTATCTACTAGGCGAGGCCTCCTATTTGTGAATGGCAATAATAATAAGGCGTAGCCGACGGAGCCCCGCTTCATGGAGCTATTGCTTCTGGGTTGTTTAAAAAAAAATAACTACGTAGGGGATGCCGGGGTCTTCCAGACCCTGCCATCCCCTTCTAACCTAACCTGTCCGAGTCGGAGTGCCCCAAGTCCCGAGCTCACTTCGCTCTTGCTCTAAAATCTGCTAGTACAGTAATATTGCATTTTGTACCGATACCTTCGACATAATTTTTACGACAAACGGCTGATCGGAGACAAATAGATAATACTCACACGCTATGATTGTAAGTATTATCTATTGCTAATCCATTGCTTCATACGTTCGAAAAATTTATCTGCTCAACAAGGTCAATGACGCAATGAATGTTGTTGAACTGTCAAAATGAAAGCTATTCCCATTTAGATCCATGGCTATTCCTGCTTTTAGTTTGTTACGCAATTAACCCGCAAGTCTCCTAATAGAAAGCGATTGTCGTGTGAATACGTGATAGTCACGATCGTTGTTCGTGCGAACCCGAAAACTATATACCTTTTTTTTTTTTGCTCCTGGTTGGAAAATCCTCTTTTATGTCCTCCGCCCTGGCGGGTGGAGGGGTCTGTCAGACTCTTACTGACTAAAAACCACCCCGGTATTCCTCCTCACACCTGCGCCGGGGGCCGCGGGAACGTACCATTCTTCCGCAACCCCCGTCCGGTCGAGCGTGAGGGGGGGGGGGGGGGGGGTAGAGGTGTTTGGCTCCCCCCGCGATGTCTAAGAGGGGCGCGTGTGGAAAACTGCTCGCCACCACCTCGTTGAAATGACTGTTTCGCAGTAGGATACCACCGCGTCCCAGGACTCCTCGCCGCCGACCATAGCATTCACTACGGCCGGCAGCGACAGGTCACTGCCTACTCCTGAGATGAGGGCACGGCGCGGTTCCTCCCAAGCGGCACACTTTGCCAGCGTATGCCGCGCCTTTCTCCCCGAAAGTCGACGCAGTGATGACACCGGGCGTCCGGCTCCCTGTTTATGCGACACAGGTAATTCCCGAAGCAACCATGGCCCCAGAGCAAACGAAACGAACGAAACGACAGGGAGCCGTGCCTCGTCCCGAGCCAGAGGTCGAACACCGGCCGGACCGCCACGATTGTGACGCGACCGGCGTTAGGGCGTGAGAGCCTGTACCGCCACTCCGCCACCAGGACTTCGCCGAGCTGCGACCGACGCTGCTCCATATGTCGCTGCATCGGTCGCTCGCCCCGCGCCTGTGCTTCCTCGCGCCACCGATACAGTGACGCGAGCACCTTCGCCTCCAGGCCCAGGGCGAGGATCCGGCTAGTACACAAGCCACCTCGTAGGAGATCGTGCGGTACCCCCTTATGACTCTGACGGCCATCGCTCTCTGCGGCTTTCGCAAAACAGCAATGCGGCCGGCCGTCTGGTCAGCGACCCAGATCGGGGCCCCTTAAGGGCCATCGATCGCATGATTCCCACGTAGAGCCGCCTACAAGCGGCGCTCGGGCCCCCCAGATTGGGAAGCAGCGTTGACAGCACCCCAGCCGCGCCCAAAAACTTGGGCGCCAGCCGCCGGTAGTGCGGGCCAAAGTCCCACCGGCTGCCGAGCACCCACCCCAGGTACTTCATGGTGGGCTCGACAGCGATTTAAACACCCCCCACCACAATGTGGGATCCGGACGATGGCGCCCGCCGAGGCCCATGAAACACCATGGCCTCCGACTTGTTGCGGTCCACCTCCAGGCCGAATCGCAAAGATAGCCTGAGCTGAACAAACGCCCAGTGCAACCAAAGTAAATTTGAATTTTGCGGGCCACAGCTGAGGATTCACCTTAAGCTTAAAGTGAATCTTCAGCTGTAGCCCGCCAAATTCAAATTTTCTTTAGTTTTTTGCAAATTGCAGCCGTGTATTACGTCGTATGTTGATAAAAATGCGATTTGCGACTGTAGGAATGATATATTTATTGAATAATAATCATCAATTTCATATCAATCGTCAAACTTTGTAAATTTGTTCCTCCTAAGATTTAGTCAGGATATTTCAGAAAATTCTTAGATGGAAAAAAATATTTTAAAAGAAAGAGTTTATACTCGTATGTATTGGAACTTGTTGTGATCGATGTGATTGCTCTTTATATTTTAGCAGTAACTACTTATAACATAAAATCATCTTCCTGACTTCAATATAAAAATGACTATATCTCTAAAACTGGTCATTATTATTTTTTGCGCGAGGACATGGTGGTGCTCCGTCCAAGCCGGTCAGACCTCCACCGTATGCTCCAACGGGCGATCCACACAGTAGTAACACCCGGTCGTTTCCTCCCGCCTTATGCGAAACAGGAACCTCCCAAAACAACCATGTCCGGTGAGGACCTGCGTCAGGCGAAAGTTGAGGACGCCGTGGTGCCTCTCAATCCACTCCTCAAAGAGGGGACTTACCGCCGCAATTGTGGCGTGCCCAGCACTGTATTGCGACAGTCGCACTCTCCATGTCGCCATGAGATCTCGCCGGAGCTCTGTCCGCTGTGCCGCGATTAAACCGAAGAAAACCTACGGACGCTACTTTTTAAAACCCTGAGAAATACTTCTATTCAGCAAAATAAAATGGTTTTTTATGAAAAAATCCGTGTGATAACTTACAAAGTAACTGATCCTTTCGGTAACTGTGGAACTGACACAGGAACACCTGAAAATATTCGTTACTTACTAAAGTTCGCTTTTTTTTTTTTTGCATACTTAACATAAATTCACGCCCCTTATCCCCGAGGGGTTAGGTATAGCTTACCTACAGTACACCCAAATTTCGCCTGTTAAGTACCCTGTAAAAGGGGATGAGCTTATTGCCATCAACCGGGCATAACGCATAACGCGACTCTCGTAGAATAATTTCCATGAAGATTTCATAGAAATTGTTCTACTAGAGTCGCGTCGCTCCTGTTTGCCTGGGAGCTTTAAACCCATAACCGGCCTGCATTAAAAAAACTGATAAAATGTTTAAAAAAGCTGATATTTTTTTATAACCGACGTAAAATTTTTATGTTGAGGATTCTAGAATCATGTGCTGAATTCGTGGTAACAGTTTGCGCATCGTGGTCCCTTTCACCGTGTAGGTATTTATAACTGTTTTCACATATTTTGTTTACTTAGGTACTTCAGCATGCAAAAATAGATTAAAATGTTATTAATGACGGTCTCCACCATATTATAACGGTAGCGCATCGTCGTACGTATTTTCGTCTGATGGTGGAAATACGAGTAGTTTGGCGGTATTAAGTTGGGCAATATTCAAAGACATGTATAATTAATCAAACCCCATGTATTTCCCACTTTGATATCCTTAAAATATTAATGGATACTCTAATATAATAAATATGCCTCTTTTTGTAGGCCTTAAATAATTTTCATTTGTTGTCTCAAACAAAATACTAAATAGCCAATAAACTGCGACCAACTTGGATGTAGAGCTCGTCGGCTGCTGCCGCGGCACCGCTCGCTCGGTTCGCGCGCTATTGGTCACAATGTAACCCGATTGGTCAGGTTATCCTAGCTTAGTCACTGCGACCAACTTTGAGAAAAGGCCAAAAAGTTGAAAAGAGGCACATTTATTATTATTAAAGCGTATCTTCATCATTGGAAGCTCAAAATGTTTTAAGAGGATCAATTAAATATTTCCCATATTCAAAGTAGTGATATATAACTCACATCGTCGCAGCATCTTATCGCACCTCAAAGCTCTGACCTCTTGCTCTGGGTGACCCCAATATTGGTTGCATCCGGCTCTGAAATCTAGAGCATTTACTTTAGCTTTAAATCTCCGTTCTCTTGGATCATTGCCAGGATTAGTTTTCACTTAGATATTGGGTCTCATATTTTATGACGTAAGGCCGTCTTTACCTGTGACCTTTTATAAAGAAAGGTCAAAAGTGTGACATCAGCCATTCAGTGAAGAGGGTTAATTTACTTAGGTGTAAGATGGATAATAAGTATACAAACCTAATGAGGTTGTTGGCAAGAACTCTTCTGTTACCATACTGTATTCATCTTCGACACAAGACTGGTCCAATTCTGTAATATTCTTATTGTAAGCTATATTATATAGATACAGCGTTTAAAAGGGTAATTTACTGATCAATTAGCGCCCACAGTGCCTAGCTTATAGCGCTGACTGATCAGTTAATGCTGCAATCCTGTTCCAACTGGTTTGTACAGCATATGCGGACGCAAAATCACACAAGCGCATCGGCATAGCTCATGTTTTTTTGTTTGGGCTGAACATCCGTAGACGTAAGGGCTGTACTACACAATATACATCATTATCCACAGCCCGACTTCACTCACTGCAGGCAATAGATCTCTCGTTGCTTGCGCCAGGCTCCAATGCTTATCCAATTACGACCCAATATGGCAACAATTTCGTGAGCCCATCTCACCGCCTGACGATCGACACTTGTCTTTGGTCGCCACTCGGTTCCAACATTTCTCCACCTGTTCTGTCCTACCCAACTCCGTTTGAGTTCCAGGACCTTGTGTGTCTTACCTCTAAAGAATATGCACTCATCACAGCACCGGCACTGCGAGTAGTCAGCTGGCACAAACATGGCTCGCCACTTGCCGTACTTTCGGTCACAGTAGTGACGATAATCTGCAGGGTTCACTCTGCGTTCTCTGGGAATAGGCGAGGTCCATATTTATAATTACGATATGACAGATATTTGCTTGTGCATTCTACCGATCTTAGTCAATTAAATAAGTGAGAAGACACTATTACACTATTACTGCAATTTTCAGGTAAGTTTTAGGTTGTATATGATACATGATTCGAAGCCGTAACAAATATGTATTTATAGAAATATAATCATAAAAGTCATCAATACAAACTTTCTAAGTTCATATTACCCTACTGAATGACTATTTTGTGAAATCATGACATTTAAGCCCAATTCTAACTTAAGGAGTTGTATTGCTGATTGTAAATATGATAAATTTGTAAAGCCACATTTGTTACGGTCGCGAATCATATTTAAAGCAACATACAACCTGACACTGACCTGCAAAAAACGTAAGAAAATTTGAATTTCGCGGGCTGTCTTAGCGCATCCCCCTTAATCTGACCCGGGCTAACTAAAAGTGGAATGACTAGTACCACTATGAAAAGTTTTGTAATTTTTTGTTCGCCGACAGCGACGCCGTCATCGGGCCGAATAGGCTTGGTGGCGCAGGTAGAATATGGTTGGAGGGAATTTTAGTCCATACTAGACCACCACCAGCAATTAACCAACCATTTGAGTCGACTGACAAATGCGTGCACTGACTGGACAGGTCCACTCAATCTGTGTGGTTCTTTCCTCAAAAGACCATTTCAGATACCAATCTACATGGTCTTCACATGATCTGGCCAAGATCCTGACCTCTGAGTTTGTTTCGGCCTTTCTTCTCAGAGGAGTCAGATAGGAAACGCCGACCTTATCTAGTTTAAAAAATATGATTGACGTGTAAAAGTGTTTGTACAAACCTACTTACAGAAATAAAATCATTTATCTGTCATACTACCATTTTCTTTGACAGTCCTAGAAAAAAATTAAGCTAGTCGTATTTAAAAAAAATAGTATTTTACTTGCAAGAATCTCGAAACAACTCGCATTCCGTATGGTTATTAAAATGAGGACACTGAGGACACAGCAGGTAATCTGAAAGAAATACTTAAGATTATTAGGTAGAAACTTGTTTTTATTGTTTTACTCAAAAAACCACTTGCTGAAGTTATTAACTTAAGAAAGTGAATTTAAGGTTCGAATTCGATTAAAGATGTCTTCATTGAATCTCCTACACACTACTTTTTCCATAATATGTAAGTTTGTTTAATATTAATGTATTATAAATGATGGTGAAAACCCAGATCAAAATCCGTTACGTAGTTATGAAGAACAAGGCGGTCACACAGACAGACTCGAAAAAGTGACTAATTTATAATATACAAGCTGACCCGACAGACGTTGTCCTGTCTTAACTATAAATGTCATATGTAGTTTAGTTTTAGTTTTGACTATTGACTAAAACTAAAACTATCGACTCATTTATCAACCGATCCATCTGTGGTAAACGATATTTGCAGCGCGGATTCTGTCAATCGCTGACAGTTATTTCAAACAACTGACAGTTATGTAAAATTAATATTGGCGTTAAGTATGATTAAATTTTGTAACGTTCCGATCAACTTCCATAATTTTTTTATTTCATAAGATTCTTCTACTGACAATAACGAACACAACAAAAAAAAAAAGTGAAATTAGTCCAGCCGTTCACGCGTGATGGCGTGACCAAGGGAAATAGGGATTCATTTTTATATATATAGATAAAGAAGATTAAAAAATACTATCAAAATCGTCGTCCGATGTTGTTGTAGGAAATAGTCTCCGAGAATTCAAATTCTTTCGCGTCATAAAACTCTTGTAGTTCCTGCTGATTTCAAACCGTCTTCTGGTCAAACATGGACACCTATGATTGTGTATGTACGTCCTATTGTTCACTTTGAACAAATCAGGACGAAATTTGTCGCAAGAGCATGGCTCATCGTGACTACGGCGCTGAGAGAGTAACTCTGTATGCAAAAGGTTTTTTATGAAAAAAAGTTGTGTCACAAAGTCTCGTTTGAGTAGTTATTATTACCAGCCTGTTATATCCCATGTGCGCTTTTTTATTATTTCCAACGTGGTGATATTATCGTTGACGTTCACGGCCACACCCATAAATTGTATGGAAATACGTGCGTTATAACGCTATCGAGGACAGAAATTTAAAAGCGTCATCTTAATTATGTTTCCATACATGCCTGCATGCATGCCTGAGCTTTTATGGTGAAGCCGTGACGTGGATATGGAGGTTCACGATAATATCATTAAGTAAAAAATTATAAAAACGCGCATTGGGAAAAAGGTCTTACGAAGAACCAAAGACCATTCATTGATCCAAGCTGGTCCAGATTACCTTACAATGCCAAAACGAAGATACAAAACTAACAAGTCGGGGTCTGCTTCGAATTTTTCCACGCAGCAATTCAGAGAACTTTTAAACCCCCCCCCCCCCTTCCCCCCCCCCCCCGCCCTCCAATTCCGTCTGGATATATTCATTCTGACTTCGAAAGCCACGCTATGCCATTATAAAATGTCAGGTTTCGAGTCAGCAATGAAGTGATTTATATTTCGATGGCGCAAAAAAGACTTCCTCACCCAAAAAGGTCTCTAACACAGACCACAGAATCGTCACACTGGCAGCGTCTTGAGACGGCAGCAGTATTAATTTCGTGGCGGCGAAAGTGCGTTGTGCGAATATCTTCCGGCACGGACCGCCTTCAAAGCCTTCAGTTTCTTAACTTCATTTGTCGTAGTGCGAGTAAACGATGACACGCTTTATTTGTATGGAAAGTATATGTACTCTGTGATCTCTAATACTACCACACTCTTCCCCCACTCTCATAGTCTGATGGAACGGCAATTGGACATGACTGGAGAGAGATCAGGTGCAAGCCCAATGGCTTAACGAGCTTTCCGAGGCACGGGAGCATCACACCGCCAAGTTCCAAACTCCGGGATGTTACTGAGAAAATGCTAAGTAATGGAAAACCCAATAACACTTTACCCGACCTGGGATTCGAACCCAGGACCCCACGCTCAGCAGTCGAGCTTCCAACAACGAGACGGAGCGGGGGTGCACCTGTGTCTGCGCACACACTTGTGCACTATAATATCTCCCCCGTAGATGGCCAGTCTCCGCTGAGATTGTCTACCATGGCCGAAATCCGGTCTGGGGTATTAATACCACCAATTTCAACAATGACTACATTTTTAATCTTTCTAGGACAATTTTAATGAGAGCTCTCACCGATTCTGTTCCTACAAATAGGCCTAACGGTCCTGGGACTGTCGATCTGCACCACGCTGTTACGCAGGGCGTCTTGTTCGCATGTATCATAGTCTATCCCAATTTCATTTTTTCGCACCAGAGACAAGATCTCTGTTTCCCGCCAGTACTCACTCGTATCCTTGTCTTTGTCAATCAAACTTATGAAGGGGAGGTACTGGAAGTAAGAGCTGGAATTACTTTTTGACAAACGAGGATATGTGAGGAGGTTAAACGTGAAAGTGTGGCACTTTACTTTATTCAAGCCTGTAACATCCCACTGCTGGTGAAAATCCTTTTTCAGCCCATTCATGTATTTTTACTACAAGTTTTTGGTTAAAGACCGAGGAGGCTTGGGGGCTTTGTTTGAGCCAATCACGAACTTTTCATGCAATCGTTATCATGCTAGGAAAGAGCATGCGAGTTGATGGATGTCATGTATCTCCAAATGTTTGGTCTTAAGATGGCAGCTTCCTAACGATTTTTTTATGGTGACGTAATAAATTACACAAAGCAAAGTGCATGCCTACCTGGGTCCGAACCTACGGCCTACATGTCGTAAGTCGAGCGGTAACCACTGGGCCACCATGGACGATGGCATTTATGGACAAAATTGCAGATGGCCATTTCCATTAATTAGAAAGCCCATAAACGCCTGCGACTAATACTTGTGGCGGCATCTACAACGCCACATGCGAACTACGCATCACACTGACGTCACGCCAAATCCTGCATCGCGCAAGCAGAGTTTACCGCGCAACTAGCATAAATACAACATCCCGACATCAATCGTCGGTCGGACAGCCGCCACTGTGGGTGAGCACCAACCAAAATGGACGCTCTAGTTGCTTGATCGGCTCTTGCTGAGCAGTCTTTAGGAAACTAGGGATCTCACCCGGCAGGAGCCTGATCGCACGAGCGTCGTGAAGCACTTCGGGCATTCCCACAGTCACGCCCCAGAAACACACTACAAAACGCTGAGGGCAGGTATACCCTTCAGCAGCTAAGTGTGCAATAAAGAACTCCTACCCTGTGGGAGGGGGAGGGAAACCCAAGGACGGTTACTCAAGTCTGGGGACCGAGAGACCGCAGCCTTGGGCAAGGGGCCAAGAATCCCCAACACCGAATCCTCGCGCCCCCTTCGGGGGCGCAGAGAAGGCGTCGAGAGAATCGTCAGTCAGTAGCCCACCAGACACAACACCCGTCTGCAAGCGTAGCATGGCCACTTTAGAAACGGAAGAGACGGAAGACAAAATTACAAATTGTAGAAAGATCTCTACGGCGCGATGTCAAAATTCAAGAAAAGATTGACTTTTTGTTAGGAAACAGATTTGTCTTCTCTTCGTAGAGTAGAGATTGAAGTGGTCAAGCTACGCATGTTGGTCGAAAGATCCTCCCTTTACTATAGAGGATGAATGAACTTTCAATCCTGTTCCATATACCTCTATAGACTGATAAATATAAATGTTGAAAGATGGAGGAAGAGAGGAAGGTCAAAGAAAAGAGGGCTGGATTTTGTGAGAAATGATATGCAAGAAAAGGTTGTGCATGCTAGCATGACGGTGGACATGGGAGAATGTACGAAGAAAACGTTTTGCGCTGGCCCCAAGTAATAAGGTACAAGGGCAGGAAAATTATGAGAAGGCCCACAAACACTTCAGAAAAAGCATCAAACTAATCAGGAGCTTAACTTAATCTAAGGTCAACGAGACACACAACTAGAGAGCAGTGGTGGCCCAGTGGTAATGGCCGCGACTTACGAGCTGTAGGTTTTGGGTTCGAACCCAAGCAGGCATTTTACGTTGTGTAAATTATTTCATCACCACTGCTCTCAAAATGGTGAAGGAAAACACCGTGAGGAAATCGGCATGTCCTAGAACTAAAAATTCGAAGACATGTGACATCCGTCAACCCATACTGGGCCTGCGTGGTGGATTATGGGCCCTCCCGCAGATAAGAGGCCTGTGTCCCAGCAGTGGGAACATTATAGGCTAATTATGCTATGCAACAAGACACTTTACCTTCAAGTGAGCTTCTGTATTGTTTTCAGGAATACCAGGTGTTTCAATCAGAGGGGTTGGTGTGTCTTCTAACAAAGTGATCACAGGAACCATACTCTTACACACCACATGGCTGATATTGGTCAATATGAAAATAAAATAAACTAAGAACGCGATAATATACTTCATTATTATGATTTTACTATATTTTTAATTCTATATTGTAAAGTTTTACAAAATGTGGACATGCCATGACAACTCTTTGACATCGCTGAAGTTGTGTTGTTAGAGGATGATTTTATTGATGGCCAGACACTCTGCTGTATTAATAGGATTTTATCGAACCTCCCTAGAACGAAGATAAATAAGATAATGATAAGTATTATATCAACCCGTAGATCTATCATATCAACCAATAGAGCTAGGTACAATAACATCGGCTATAATGATAACGAAGGTGGGCACTGATTCCTATAATTACAAGATATTAAGTTATCATAGCTTAGGTATTGGCTGCAACTCTAACATAGCACTTACGTTAGGGCCTATTTTGTTGTAAACCATATTTTTTACTTGCAAGGTGCAAATAAACATTTTATTTTTCATGGCTTTTGGTAGCTAAGCTGCGGTTATACAGAGCATAAATAGCGCGAGCTCACACAAACCGTGCCGCCGCCGCCGCGCCGTCCGTGTAGGCGCGACTCACACCTTGCCACCGTGCTGCGACCAATTTGCCCGCATTATTATGTCCTCCCTCCCCTCCCCCCATGTAAAAGCTGTGTCCCCGAAGAGCATAAGTAATGTGGAGCTGAAGATGTACTTATAACATAACATCACGCCTTTAATCCCAGAACGGTCAGGCAGAGGTGCACCTACATTTCGTCAGTTATGTTTAAGTCCATGTCATTAGGGGCGTACCCCCCTAAAAATATTCCTCGGCATCTATAGTGACCCTCCTCCTTAAATCTTGGGCTGCGACCGCGCCTGTAGGTATTTAAAACCCGAGCATAATTTGCTCAATGTCAGTGTTGCTATTACCGAAATGTTGAGTTAAAAAGTGCTCGTAGATATTGTCTTACCCTTAAGAGCGCGTCAACTGCCAGCCAATCTATTTTTTAAACATCTCACCGTGACAACTTAGAAAAGAAAAAAAAAGTTTTTTTTTATTCTGCACAAACAAGATGCATGTTACAAAAAAAAAAAATAGACAAAATACCTGAGCAAAATACATACAATAATAAAAAGTAAAACTAAGACAGTTGCACAGAACATATATACTCTTAGGACAGTAGTCCGAGCTCAGAACAATAACTAAAGCATAGAAGGAAGGCTAAAATAAAAATTCAGTAACTGCTTTTAGTCTCGTTCTATCTTATGCCAAGAAAAAGGATGTTAGAATGAGATAAATGATTCACACTTTGTTTTATTTTTTTGGGCTTGTCACAAGATGACTTGTCATTTGGTTCTATTGGTTCTATTTCAACCCGGCCAAATTCGGTAGTACTTTGCTTCGGAGTGTGACAGTACGGTCACTAAACAATTTGACTTGTTCGCGTGTTCATTGTTCATGAGTTTGTAGTAAACTCCCATGGTTATATGATATTTTTATAATAATTCTGTTGTTAGATTGCACAAATTCTTTGTTTAAATATATATGTATAGTGAGTGTGTGGACTCTGTGGCATAATGTCTTGTGTGGTTGGAGGCTTTTGGAGGCTGCAAGACCCAAACACGAAAAGAAAATAACGAACAACTGTTGACTTTCCATCGGTAAGTTTTTGTCAAATTATTTGTCGAAGCAAGCTGATCACCGAATATAAATATAAAACAAGTTTTGCTGAATCACTTTGTAGCGGATAGCAAACGTAATAACTATTTCAGTAGAAGTTTTAGCGACTATTCGGAAATTACTTTGAGGTTATTATAAATATACATAGTGATGTAAATAATGTTGTCGATACTTTTATTTTACAGATTTCCTAAAGACGATGTGAAATAAAATGAATGGGTAAATGGCATTGGTAGAAGAAATTGGACTCCAAAGAATTATAGTTACATTTGCTCCAAGCATTTTACTTTGGATTCATTTATGATTAATGAAACTGCAAAATGGAGACGACTTAGAGAAGATGCGGTTCCTACAAAACACCAGCCTACAGCATTTTTGCGCACGGGTTATACATACCTACCTTATTTTTATTGCTATTATATCTAGAAATAAGAATAAGAACAAAAAAATAGTTCTGAATTTGCTTTTATGTGTAAAAAATTTAAAATTTAAAATCAATGAAATAGATAAAAAATGGACATAGAGATGATTTATTAAAAGATACCGAACATCCATTTATGATTCATTCTTACAATAGAAGTTTTAAAATAGAGTCCAAATGTTTAAAAATGAACATCATGTTCAGTAAAAGTTTCTCTTATTAAACCCCAAATATAGTCCCACATCGTGCTTTCAGTATACTGGCCTTGGTAACGTCTTTCAAATTCCAGTATATCTTGATGGAAGCGTTCCCCTTGCTCTTCCGAATAAGCCCCCGTACTATCTTTAAATTTATCCAAATGAGAATGTAACATGTGCATCTTTAGAGACATTCTACATCCGATGATGGAAAAAATCGTAATCATGTCAGTGATCAGCTCGTTATGATTTTCATGGAGCCCATTTTTTGTGTTGATTTTTAGCAGGCAGATGGAAGTAAGCTTGATATGCCTTGTACCACAAGGCTCGATATTGGGTCCTTTCCTCTTTTTAGTATATATTAATGATTTACCCCATTTGTTAAAAACCCAACCACGTATGGTGTTCATTAATTTCAACGCAGGGAGGTTCAGAATCATGTATTAAATATGTAGCAGGTTGAGCGTCGATGTCTCTGCCACCCTATATAATGTAATAAATTATTTGACTTGACTTCATCATGTGGTCTATCATCGTGGTCCATGAACGTCTCAATATACTTTTTTTAAATAATGAGTAGCTATTGTAAACAATATCAAAGCTATATCTGATTGGGCATTATTATTGTAAATACAAACATAATTTTATACCCACTACATATACTTACTTGTTATTTTTTTAAATTTTCAGACTTACAAGTTAATGTAGGTCTGCACTTATGAACTTCGACTGTAACTACCTGTTCTACTTAAAATGTCGTCCATTACATTTTAACCTTAGAGCTTAAGCTGTAACAAATAGTCGAATTTTAAAATAAATTTACTTTTCCCGTAAAATCTGTGGATTTATTTTAAGATTAACAACTCCCTGTTCTCATTGTTCTCATGATTTTTGCTAAAACTTATATATTTCAAAAAATGTTAATATATCCCATCACAGACATTCATTTTGGCAATTAATGCATGTCATCGATAAATTTAGCGACGTTGAAAGTGCGTGAGTCACATCATTGTTCATCATTGTTCATTATTCATTATTCATTGTTCAAATAATAGGTCTTTACCTATGAAATTGCCGTTTTGTATGAAAAAATTTAAACGAATTTTTTTCATGAATTTTTTATTTGTATTAATCGAAGTAATCACCCATGCAATCAATGCATCTTTGCCATCGCAGTGGCAGTTTATTGATGCCCTTCTTAAAGAAATCAGCTGGACGGGAGGCAACAAATTCTTCAAAGGCATTTTGTACTGCCTCTCGGGTATTAAATTTTTTTCCCGCCAAGAAGTTATCCAAATTCTGGAAAAAGTAGTAGTCTGTAGGCGCAAGGTCTGGTGAGTAGGGCGGATGACGGAGAGCTTCCAACCCCAGTTCTTGCAACTTGGAGACCGTCTGCTGTGCAGTATGAGGTCGCGCGTTGTCGTGCAGGAGCAGCGGAGACGAGCGATTGACCAATGCTGGTTGGAGATGCGCCAGCTTCTCCATCATTGTGTTCAGTTCTTCACAGTACACATCTGCAGTAATGCTCACCCCGTTTGGTAAGAAGCTGTGATGAATCACACCGGCGCTAGACCACCAAACAATGACCATCACTTTTCTAGGGGTAAGTTTTCGTTTAGGGCATTGTTTAGGTGCTGAACCAGGATCCAACCAACTTGCTGAGCGCTTACGGTTATCAAACAGAATCCATTTTTCATCGCAGGTAACAATGCGGTTCAAAATTCCTTCATTTGTGTGTCTGTTGAGCAGTGCAAGGCACGTCTCGACGCGTACTTCGCGCTGGCGATCATTGAGTTCGTGGGGCACCCATTTGTCAAGCTTTTTTACCTTGCCAATTTGACGCAAATGGACCAATATTGTTTTGACGCTAACGTCGAAAGCTGCTGCTAATTCAGCCGTAGATTGTGTATCATCAGCTTCCACAATCGCCTTTAATTCGTCATTGTCGACCAAAGTCTTCGGACGACCGCGAGGTTCATTTTTCAGGTCGAAATTTCCAGAACGGAAGCGAGCAAACCAATAACAGGTGGTGCGTTGGTTTGTAGTGTTAGCTCCGTAAACGTCGTTGATGTTGCGTGCCGCTTGTGCCGCGTTGCTGCCACGACGGTACTCATATTCCATAATTACTCGAATTTTTAACGTATCCATGATGACGAAAAAGATTGAAATGCGATGAAAATGTAACACTAATCAATAAAGAAATGACTACTTTTAGAAAAAAAAATCCATGTTTTTAAAATAAAATTAATTTGAAATTAGAATTCTTAGCCAAACAAAAATTATTTTGATTTGAAATGGCCAGTACTGCAGAACGGCAATTTCATAGGTAAAGACCTAATATATTGAGTTCTGTTGCTATTTTAACGTTCCTTCTATGCTTTAGTTATTATTCTGAGAGTCCGAGGCAAAATGTAACCTGTGGTCCGAGGGAGCTTGAAGTGAGCTGACAATAGTGTCAATTAAGTCAGGTGGAATGACATAACTCAGTTCAAACTCACTTCACCGAATTTTACCCGACGAAAAAAGGAGGAGGTTCTCAAGTCGATTTCACCGCGCATATCTTTTTACAGAGTACTCAGATTTTGATCATTCTTTTTTTAATGGAAAGGGTATAATAGGTACCTCGAAGTTGGTCCCATTTAAAATTGAAAAACGAAATCCACTCCTGAGGGTAGATAAATAGGGGTTAAATGATTATTCACCTACTGAATGTTCACTTGTGAACCGATTCTGTTGAAACTTGGCATATATTTATGTAGTTCTAATGACGCTTCAACAAAAAAGAGACCTGGAGATCATCTGATGATGGAGATGGAAGACAGTCGAGAGAGCTCCTCGACAGATTACGGCAGTTACATCGTGTTTGGGCTTATTTCATTCATCTTGATGAGAACTTTAGACCTAGCGGAGGTATGACTGTCATCGAGGGTGTGATGTTGGGGATGGAAGGCTGTCGAGGGAAGTTCTAGATATTAGTTGTGAGATGTTACTCAATAAATTAAAAAGCTTAGAAATTAACAAAGGTGATGTTTATTACAGGTTGCGCAGCGAAGTTAGTGAGTCCACTTATGCTCATATACTTACAGCAAATCCTTAACTTCTCACATATTCCCTTTAAAATGGAAAATGGCAAAGATGGTGCCTATATATGAATCGGATAACAATGACAACATAAAAACTATAGGCCCATCTCAATTCTTTTAACGTTTGCCAAAGTGTTTTAATTACTCTCCACCCGCATTTCCAAAACCATCTAAAGCTATTCATTAGCCATCACCAGCACAGATTTGTTGGATCAAGAACAACAAGTACGAATCTGGTTCCATTTGTAGAACTTTTAATTGGGGCTATTGATGCTGGTCATCAGGATGGCGTCATATATACTGACTTAGGCAAGACCTTTGATAAAGTTTCCCACAAAATCCATTCTTATAAGTTGCGTGCTTATGGCTCTCAATTGGCAGTTTACTTGCACGGGTGATTTCATATTTAGCAAATCGTCGGCCTAATTCGTTAACCTGCTAAGTCTATTTTAACATAGTTTACAGGACAAAGAAAAATCTGAATAATATCTCTATTAATTTAGCAATCAAAATTCTGATAATCCCGTTGGTTTCTATAATTTTTCTTGATATTTTAGCAATATAGTATAACAGCATAACGTAAACACATTTTATAAAATTTTGAAAATCAATTATTTAGCAGTTTGTCGAGGTAAAGTTTCAATTTGCTTGAGGACTTAGCAGTTTTTTATTTAAATTGAGTATGGTGTATAGATTTTGACGCGTCGCAAACGGCACGTGGGTCTGGGAACGTTGTCAGTACAAAATTGAGGTCCCAACAGGACTTAGCAGGTTTGCGTTGTGGAGATTGACTAGTGGTCAGAAAACAGTTTTTCAGGCATAGCATTTGTCAACTTCTTTGGCTAATATCGCATTTATTCCTTAAAAACGATATGGTAGATTTTAGATTGAACTTTTTAACTGGTATAAAAAGTAATTTTTGCCAAACAATGGACTTAGCAGGTTAACGAATTAGGCCGACGAAATAGATCTTTATATAAACGGTTATAAATATTGTTTATAATATCTCCGCTGGAGTCCCACATGGCTTACATCTGGGGCCAATTTAATTTCGGAACTCGTGAATTTTTTATGTATGTCTGTTCGAGACGACTCCTCGCTCTTAGTACAGATGGATCATAATTGTCTCATTCAATGGTGCAAAAATAATGAAATGTATTTGAACTCAATGAAATGTTACCACGTTAAATATAGAAGAACAAATCTTAAAGGTAAAGGCAGAGTTACCTACTTAAATAGACTTCGAAGTTCTATTTGACCAAAAATTAACATTTGCACCATACCAACACCGCCTCACTAAAAAAAACGTCCAAGATGCTGGGTTTTTCGCCGACTCAAAATTAGTAATCTTAAATTAATTTAAAACCTTAGTTAGACTGAAAGGTTTATTTTTTGCTTTTCAGTTTCTTTTTTCGTTGGTTTAATTTTTAGTAAAAAAGTTTTTCATTCCAGAATAGCATTACTGGTACATTAGCCGTCCGCATGGACATAAAAATATCGCGGAGAGATTTTTTCGACCACTGGATTTTCAACGCTCTGCTTAGCGCCGAAAGTCAAAATTCCAACAGTGTTATTTCGACGCGCTGGGATGCACTCTGTTAGATTCTCAATGCTCGGTTCAACACCGAGAGTTGAAAATCCAGTGCGCGATAAAATCCCGCTGCGATATTTTCACGTCCGTGCCAACGTGGTATTATTGTGCTCACACCTCAATCAAATTAATAAAAATCTATTTTTATTCATTTGATTGAGGATTTTATTCACAAAGATTGTTCTATAATTGTGTACAATTATTTTGTGATATATTTTTACAAAAAATAAAACAATATCGTCACATCTAGCCGTTTATTCGTCATGTAAAATACGTTACAAAAGAGTTCATACCAACCAAGATAGGAATTGTGTCTACACCTTTATGGGCATAGATCAATCATATTTCAAATATGCGTACACATACAACTTAGTACAACCCCTAGGGTTAATAAGGGCCTTACTTACGGAAGACTACTTAAAGGGTAAGAAGCTGACTTTTTTACTCGCAAAATTTGAAGGGTAATCTTCAAATTTTGCGAGTAAAAAAGTCAGCTTCTTACCCTTTAATTAGAAAGGTTCATAGAAGCATCAATAATTATGTCGGATTTCATGAAATGGAGCATTAATTAATTTGTATAAGCTGAATATATAAGTAAACAGCTTTTGTGAGCCATAGCTAAAATAAGCATAGCATATTTTAAATTAAGATAGGTATTTTAAATAAGTCGTATGTGCAGTACATTTCACAATTAATCATTCGGTTTCACACAATCCAATACCGAATATAATTTTTCACTTTGATTATTTCGTTACTTTAAAATAATCAAAGATTTTACATTACATTTATTGAGCTAAAATTTCTATGTTTAATATCAAACTCAGCAGTTTTCTTTATTTGATTACAAATAAGGTCACTTGGTCTGTAACTTTATTTTCTATACACACATCAACAGAATCTAGGGATACCTTAATCCTAAATTATTTACGAATTTATAGTTTAAAATCTTTTTAGTTTCCATAAAAAGTTTATATACAGATTGAAACCTCTTTTATTCTATATTCAAAATATAAAAATGAAAATAAAAAAAACAAAAGAAACAACAAAATACGGCGGCAAAATTGTTAGTAATTTGTTACGATAAGGAAAATTAAAATTGTTTTATTAGTATTAATTATTGAAAAGGGATTAGATTGTTTTTCTTTTTTAATTTAACGTGCCGTGTGAGCTTTAAGAGTCATGTCACGTCATCATTTGAGTCGAGATGAAATGTTACGTGCCGTGGGCATGTTAGAAAATGGTGCTATTCAAAGCGTCGTTGCTGAGGCCCTGTGCACCAGCCAAAACGTTATATCAAGGTTGTGGTCACGTTATCGCAGTACTGGGGATGTGGTTGAACGGCACACTGGTAAATATCGTGTTACTACGCAGAGACAGGATCGATTTCTCCAAATGACCGCCAGAAGACAACCCAATATCACAGCGATGCAACTAGTACAAAGACTCCAGGACGACCACCAGCTGCTGGTAAGCGGCCAAACCGTGCGAAGGAGGTTGCATGAAGTTGGTCTTCATGCTCGAAGACCGCTACGTGTTCCAGCATTGCGACGTGGCAATCGCGGTCGGCGGCTTTCGTGGGCTCGGGAGCATTTACCATGGAGTGACGGACAATGGTCTTTGGTGCTGTTCACCGATGAGTCTCAGTTTGGGTTTCATCCCGATTCATGAAGAACACGCGTTTGGAGAACTCCAGGGAGAGTTAGCCGTCTACGGCACCCTCAGGAGGTCCATTCATACCAAGGCGGGACAATCATGGTGTGGGCAGGAATTCGTCTTGGCGGACGAACCCACCTCGTTTGGATCCAAGGCAACATGACTGCACAAAAATACCACGAGGAGGTGGTAGAGCCTGTTATTGTCCCACACAGAATCCAAATGGGCCAGGAATTTCTACTCATGCACGATAATGCTCCTTCCCATACAGCGCGGCTGGTGTCGGCCGCTCTCCGAGACCACGATATTCAAGTTTTGGATTGGCCTGCACAGTCGCCTGACTTAAATCCTATAGAGCATGCCTGGGACATGTTACAACGAAAAGCTTTGAGAGATTTCCCGCCAAATTTGACGACGAAACAACAACTTTACGAACAGTTGCAAAGAACATGGGACCTCATACCGCAGCAAGACATTGACAATTTAATTTTAAGTATGAACAATCGATGTCGTTGTGTAATTAATGTAAGAGGTGGCAACACTCATTATTAATAATTAGATTTGATAAGATTTTTCAATTTTAATTAAAATTTATAGTTTTATAAATAAATGAAGTTTTTTCACCATACAAATTTTCTACGGTGATTAAAAAAATAACATTTTTATTTAAACAAAAAAATTACGAAATATTTTTTATTTTCATTAAAGACCTTAAAATAACCTATCATTCTTCCATTTACTATATCAGAAAATTCTTCATAGATTAATAGATATTTGATGAAATATAGAATATCCCTAGATTCTGTTGATGTGTGTATATCTGAGCAACAATATTTTAGATAGTTGAATTCATAAACTAATACTACTTATATTAATTACTTTTAATTTAAATGTACGTCTCATTTCAAATGCTGATTTACTCTGCGTGCAAAGGAAAATAGTAATTTTAAAAATCTCTTACGAAACGACAAATAAACAAAGGCTGTACAATACGGCCGATGAATCATGGCGGGTCCAAACTTTGCGCAGAAGGCTGCGCAATAACATTTTTTTGGAACCAAATAGTGACATGAGGCGAGTGTGAGCGAAAGTACATGCGCGAAAGTACGGAGAGCCTATGTTCAGACCGGCCATGATTCATCGGCCGTATTGTACTAACTTTGTTTATTTATCATTCTGTATTTCTGTGGAAAGTAATGAATATTCTAATGGTATATGAGACCTTCTTTAGCGAATATATCTAGAATTTTCTATCTATTTGTCTATTTTTCATATAATATTTTATGGCAGTGTCATTTTAAGTCACATTGTCTAATAAGTGTATGAAATATCTATCTCAAACCGGGAATATAATTTATATGATTTTACATAGGTCCTGTACCTATATAATTAGGAGTTAACATTACAATATTGCAAACAAACACTCGTAAAATTTTAAATCAACACGTTTTATTTAGCCTAATATTTTTAATACTTGAAGACAATTCTGCTATACGTCAAACAATTTATCGTCAGATAAACTTTAGATAATTATTATCAGTTTAGTTATATTACCAGTGTGAAAAGACACTTAACGAAGCCGAACGTCACATTTTGTTCCCGTCATTGTGAAATTTTGTACTGGTCCTGGCCACTTTTCAAACCAATTATAAGTCGTTTCCCAGCCATTATTTTTGCCCAATGATCCTTAGTTTGATGACTTACAGAATGCGTAGATGACGGCTTGGTGATGAGTCATTTTACACCTTGTGGAGTACCTATTACTTTTTGACAGGCCTACACTGTTCTCCCATACCTATCAACTCTGTAATTTGAAACATTGTAAAAGCCCCTTATTTTTAAAAGAGTAACCGTGGAGTTTCTTGCCGGCTCTTCTCCATAGGAAACAACCAATTGGAACCGTGTACCTAGCTTCTGACGTTTCATAAGTGCCCATGTTGGTTTATGTGAAATAAAATATTTAGATTTTTTGATTTTGTCACTTTGTAGGTACATTTTTATATGAGTACCTACACACTATTTGAAGATAAACGTGACAGTGCAGTCTTCTCTATTCCATAAATCTGATGATATATCATTCATTACGCATAATGTATTGTCTTCAAAATGGACGGAATCAAACATTTCATTCAAAATAAACTCAACTTTTAAAAAATAAGCAACAAAATTGACTAGATATGATAACACAGACTGGATGGAAGAAATGAACGTTAACGAATACCGTACATGCTTCAAAGAGCGAATAAGTTATTTTTCTTTAATATATAAGTCGTATCTTTTGGTTTTAAATTGGTCAAGAAAAAGTGAGCTGCATTGATTATAGTTTTTTTTTCATGTAGTTCGTGGCCATTCATTAAGTTAGGACTTAATTTCATAATTCCAAAATCATATAAACATTGTTTTTGTTTGATATGTTAGAGGCTAAATCAATTTATTTACGGTAGCAAAAACATATTAGAGTGCGCTAATAAGTATTATTTAAGATAGAAATATTACTTCTTTATATTACCCTAGACATTTGAAAGGGTAAAGTGAAGAAGTACAGTATGAGATAGCATAAAAATTCACGTCACCAGTTGGCGCCACTTTGACTAGATGTCTACCATTTGTACAATGAATATAAAATGTATGATGACGTTCATCATTCGTTCATCATTCAGTCACGACTAAAGAAAATATAGGCGCTTTGACACTTATGACAGGAGCCCGGACCTGACGTCTCAGTGCTGCCACCTAGTGGACGTCTTTTCAGATAACCCTTATTTTCTCAGTAATTTTGTTAGTTCCGCTTTCAGCTATCGGGGCAGATAAGTTTGTGGCGTTATACAATATTAACCTTCCGACGAAAAGACCTCTTACGTCACAGTCTGTAGAATTAAGAACACAATACTAATTAGCCGACTACGGAGGAAAAAGGCAAGTTATTTACGCTTGTATTTTGAAGATAGAGATGATAGAAAAAAAAAATACATGCTGTTTGTTGGTTGCAATAGGATTTGAACTTTATCGTGTATGCAATTGAGTTGAGGTTGTAAAACTTGATAATTATCTAAGATTCGGAATTCAAGATATCGTGTGAGGTCTAAATAAAGCTCGATTTTACTCCGTAGTTGAGAATTAGCTATAAAAAATACAGTTCCAGAGATTCGCAAACCTAACGCCTAGATCGCTTACCTACCGTATACTAGTCCTCAGATCCATCAAGGCACTGGCTGTTATAACCCCATGCCTTGGCTTACCAATACAACTGCCACAGTCAGCATCTCCACCTATAGAGACTGTCGAAAAAGAGGTTGAATTTCTTCTGTGTTGAACCATAGACTTTTTACCACAACTCATAAAACCGATTTCTGTGGGACTCTGCCTTGTCACTGGCTGCAAATAATCCCCATGACAGTTTGTATTTTCGACCCATTCGTGTCTATGTTCAAAAAGTTTCGTTGCTCGAAGAGGTTTTGTTACACTCTGGTCGGGTCTATGTTCTTTAAAGGGTCGTTCCAAGTGTGGTCTGGCTTTTGGTCGAGATTTCTGGTCGGCGGATGCGCTCAAATGTTTGGTCTTTGCGTAAGATTTTAATGTGTCTGGATCGTGAAAGCTCTTGCTGCTTTTGCTTGTGGTAGTTGGTAGAGGGTGCGTTTTGTTGCTGTAAAGAATGTTAATTATAGTTGTATTATTGATTCACTGGAAAAAAGTGACAGGTTGTAGCTGTCACTTTGTAAAATAATGTGGTCATATTTAATGTATTTTAGCATAATCATAGCATGTTCCCTCTGCTGGGACACAGGTCTCCTCTCTGAGGAAGGAAGTGGGCTGTAATCCACCACGCAGGCCGAGTGCGGGTTGATAGATGTCACATGTCTTCGAATTTTTGGTTCTAGAACATGCCGGTTTCCTCACGATGCTTTCCTTCACCGTTTTTTAGACTTTACATTTATTATAAATTTGTTTTACACCACGCGGGCCTAGTGCGGGTTGGTAGATGTCACGTCTTCGATTTTTTGGTTCTAGAACATGCCGGTTTCCTCACGATGTTTTCCTTCACCGTTTTATAGACTTTACACTTATTATAAATTTATGTTTTGACACATTTTAGATTGAATGGAAGTCGATTAAAGTAACTAAAAGATCACATAAAACGATAATAAGACGATATTATTTTACAAATTGACACCTAGAACCTGTTAGTATTTTCCAGTGAATAAATAACACAAATATAATGTTGTATTAAAACGGTATAGTTTTCTAAGCTGGTCATAAACTATTTGACAGCCAATTCGACCATAGAGAGACTTACTTAAATGTACAAAATTATAGTAAATTACAATTTCTTCGAAGCTTCAGTTGTACATTGTGATTTTCACATTGTTCACTGTGAAAAGGGAAAGGACTCTAGTCCAACAGCCAAAATAATTAACTTTAAAATTCGAACATTTTATCGTTGCCTCACACCTGAAATGAGTCTTCCTAGGTTGGCCGTTGTGCGTTGTTTGGGATCCCTTGGCCATTATGCTGTATAGCTTGTTCCGATAGTCATCCACCGACATTTGCATGTCGTCCCTCAGTGGTAGGAGGACATCGGACAGTAATATCGGTTCGTCACGTTCACGGTGGAATCTAAAGAAACAAAAATATATAATATAAAAATAAAAGCATTTTTTTTGGGTTACAGCCAGTGTTGGTTTTAACATTACAGGCGCCCTGAGCGAATTTTCGGCGGCGCTCCTCTCCCCTATTGGAGAGTAGAGGGGTGAACATTTTCAGCACTCCGCCTAGGTTTTCTTATGTCCATTCATAATGAAATAGGAGTTACTTTGTCGGCTTATGCAGAAAAGTTTGAGAATTCAGAGAATGTCGGATGCATGAGCAAGCGAAGAGATCTCAATATTTTTAAGCTATTGCATAGCTTTTATCGCGGGCTTTGAGCGCGGCGACCGAATCAAGAAATTCCGTAACGAAAATAAAACACCCCCCACTCCGCCTGCCGGAACAGCGCTCTCTATTTTATTTACTCTGAACTTTTTGAACAGAGCTACAGCTATCATACTTGTACCGTCGGAAAGCCCAAGAAATTCCCTAAATTTTAGATAGATGTCGTGGTGTTAAATCAGGCATAACAAATATTAAATCTGTGGTTGAAAATGAGAAAAATGGTTTGTTGAACTGTCAGTTCAGTTTTTTTTTTGTTTTTTACTCCAAACAAAAGTACTCTGCAGGCGCCAGAGGTGAAGGTGGCGCACCTTCACCTCTGGCGCCTGCAGAGTACTTTTCACAGCCCCTTCGACGCTCCTTCACCTCTGGCACCCTGGGCGGTCGCCCAGGCGCGCCCTACCCTAACGCCGGCACAGGACACGGACACGATATATTAACAGTATGAACATTCAAAACGATAAAATACAAGTCGGACTCGCTCACTAAAGGTTTTGTACCACAAAAACTATTTCAGTTTACTTTTTATAGCACGCTTTTATTAGATTCACTTGTAACTAACCAACAATGTAAAAAAATCTGAGAAGTCAATTTTAACCTACTCCTAATTGTCGTATAGAAAAGAAACTTTGTATGTATGTATATGTAGTTCGGATGACAAAGCTATAATTTGGTATCTTGGAGCTGATCTGATGATGAAGCCAGGAGGTGCACCCGTCGATTTTGGGTTCATATGATTCGCTTTGACGAGTCCAATTCATTGGGCTTAAGCAACGAGGGTCTGATGATAGAGCCAGGAGGTGGATTGTGGAACTCTTCAGTGGCTACTAGTAAACCACTCTAGTTTGGACTCATATGATTCGTTTTGACGAGTCCAATAGATTGGGCTTGGTAAAGAGGGTCTGATGATGGAGCCAAGAGGTGACAGTGGAACTCTTCAGTGGCTCCTAGTAGACCGCTCAAGTCATAATTCGTTGACTGTAGAATTGAATAGAATAGAATAGAATACTCTTTATTATGTACAGCATAAAAAATACAGATATAAATGTAGAAATTAGACTTAGACTAGACTAGACTTCAGACTTATTAACTAAATGAAGAATGTATTAAACTAAAAAGTAAATAATAAGAATATGTAGTTTAAAAAACACGCACTAAACATTATAAAATAATTAATATTTGCCATGGTACAAGGCTACATAGTTAATTACATACGGAGAAAGTTTCATTTTGATAACCTATTACGCTTAATAACTTACAAGTCCTGAGACTGACAGACATACAGACAGATACACGGCATAGGCTTACCGATAGGGTCACGTTGGGACTCTTAGGGTAGGTACGGAATCCAAAAATACTTAGAAAATTATCTTCAAATGTTCAATACTTACTTGCCCACATATTCGTGATCCAGCGCCCGTTCAGCGCTGAGCCTCTTAGCAGGGTTGAAGACCAGTAGCCTCTGCACCAAGTCAGCGGCGTCCCGCGTCGCGCACGACAGCAACGCCGACAGTGTGGCGCCGCCGTGCGGGTTGCCGGCCTGCTCGCGGATCAAAGACGAACCGTAGCCACTGCATACTATCGCTATGTCTAGAAATTGTGGTACCAGATGCTTAGCACAAGGAAATTGGGTCAATATTGTCGTTTTTCTAGCAGGAAATGGCAGATTATGCCCGAGAAATTACTAAAAATAAAATTGATACACACAGAAATATATAGGAGAGGGCTCTAAAGCCCTCGATAAGAAAAAAACGAGGTAACGCCTACCTCGATTTTTTTATTTAGTTATTATTCTTGAGAAAAAAAGAAATATACAAACTAAGATTTCTTGAGTATCACGGTGGCAATTAAAGACAGGAAGATCCATACTAATATTATAAATTCGAAAGTAACTCTGTCTGTATGTTACCTTTTCACGTCCAACCCACTGAACGGAATTCGATAAAAATCTCCAAGGAGAAAGATGACATCCTGGGGAAGGGAATAGGCTACTTTTTGTACCGGTACCACGTTCCCGTGAGATAATTTCGGACAGCCACGCGGGCGAAGCCGCGGGCAGAAGCTAGTCTAACACAAATTCCCAAACGAAACAATAAATAGGGCTTTGATAGAAACCACAACATATTTTGCTCAGTCTCAAAAATACAGGGTGTAAAAATACATAAGCAAGCCGATATGATGGATAGAATATGTGACTCTCTCTTAGCTTGGTGGTCGATCTTTTTAAACTATATGAAAAGTTGGTCAAACAAATATCACGACAATGTTAATGTTTAGGGCACTTACCCTCAGGAGAAGGCCTGGGTAACGCAGACATGATTTTCTCCACCTGGTTGACGGTCGAGGTACCCGGGAATAGTGGCTTGCCAATCAGCATCTCACTCAAGATACAGCCCAGCGACCACATGTCTATGCCTTTAGTGTAGCTGGAACACAAGAGCATTAAAACCTTCTCCTCTTTTTATGAAGACCATTAAAAAAAACGATTAAGTGCGGGTCGGACTCGCGCACTAAGGACTCCAAAACTATTCTAGGTAAGGCCATCGTTCTACGCATTTGGTGTGAGTTTATTCGCATATTATGGGTAGATAGTAGGTTCTTACTTCTTGCTAGCGATGAGTATCTCAGGCGCACGGTACCAGCGCGTAGCAACGTAGTCCGTGAGGCAAGGGTCTCCTCCTTCTTCCGCGCCCGAGTATAGACTCGAAACGGACCGGGCTAGACCGAAGTCTGCTAGTTTCACCCTGTATCACAACAAACAAACATACATTTGAATTAATTTGTATGATAACAATTGACCGAACGAGCGCGAAGCGTCTCCGTTTCAGCTTGGGCAAAAATGCTTTCGTATGTCCGGATGTCCGGCTGTTCTCCTCTACAGGTCGTAACCGATTATCGTGAAATTTAGTGATTCAGTTTTTCGAAATTTTTCACAATGGCGGAGATATGGGGGTTAAAAACATAAAAAAGACATATTTCAGCCATTTCGCGCTCTTTGCGCTCTTTTGCTTATGGTTTTAAGGTGCGCCGTGAACATTATTCAGTTTTAAGCTATGCAAAGACAGACTCGCCAGATCTACAGCTCAAAGAGCCACTAGTAAATGTATGTATAACTTGTGAGTTTAAAACTACTTTCGCTACAGAACGGGTGCGAAACCTACCCGTTTACTTATTCTGTAAAAATGTAACCGTGAAAACTTAGGTGAACTGGCCTTGAAGTCAACAGTGTCAATCGACAGCACCAGGTGGAATGACACTTCAAGCTCACTGTTTTACCTATTTCATTTTTACCTATTGTGGTATAGTAATTTTATTCTAGGTGCATCGTCTTCACATATAATTAATGTATACATAATATTGTAAAACATTTTTAAAAGAGTAACGGTGGAGTTTCTTGCCCATTCTTCTCCATACGAAACTACCTTTTGGAAGGGGCAACTAGAATCTATTCTATTTTTTTGTAAATTTTGACGTTCAAGTGCCTTTTAAGTGCCTATTTGAAATAAATGATTTGACTTTGACTGAACCTAAGTTTTCACGGTGAGTTTTTTTCAGAATGGACCGGCAGGTACTTTAAATACTAATATGACTATATCAAATTATTAATCAGCCTTGACATCAGGCAATAAAAGGCCACTTTGGCCAGAATAAAAATCAAAGGGTAAACTCATGTCTTCAGATATTTATGTTGACAAAATGTTAAGAATATCGAAGGGTACCTGTGATGACCCAAGCTTTTGAAGTCGTATCATAGCAGACAAGACATTACCCTTCTTTGCCGTCGGGTAAAAATGATCACGCCCGCCCAATACTGCGCTTTCGGGCGTTCCGAAGCGGTCCAACACGCATAATAAATCCACACAAATACATAAACTCACGCAGAAACCACAGAACGCTACCTGCTAAAATTCTTGCATGCGCGCCGGTTGCGAGTACTACGCACCTGACCTTTGCGAAAGACCAAGGTCGGTGTATGTCCTTTCACATAGATCAGAACTACCTCGTTGGTTTGATGGTTGCAAGCACTACTCCTGAGCATGAGGTCCTGGGTTCGATTCCTAGGTCGGGCAAAGTGTTATTCAGTTTTCCCATCTGGAATTTCTCGGTAGCAGCCGGTGTTTGGATTTGTACCCGGTGGATGGCAATAGGCTCCCCCCCCCCCCTATTACATGGGACTTAAACATAACAGGCGAAATGTGGATGTACTATACCTAGGTACACCTCTGCTCTACCCCTCGGGGAAAACTAGCGTGATGTTATGTTATTACTAGGTTTTGCCCGCGGCTTCGCTCGCGTTAATTTAGAATTTGACAATCAATTCTAATTGTACTCTGCTTGTTGTTCGGCCGTTGCAATCATGGGCTCAGAACGGAACATTATTTTAGGACGCTCCTATACACAATGTTGTATGTCTTTCTATTTGACGCTAATACGTATAAATTCTGAGCATTGAACACACGCGAACATGCTACATATAGCTGGCCATGGGAAGAGTATGGCTTTTCCAAATGCACCCCTGCTACTCTAGACTCACAAAATGTACAAAAAAAGTATGTTCTTACTTAAATTAAAATTAAAAAAAAAAAACTTAACACACTACTTTAACTTTCTATGTTATTATAATTCATTCATGATTCGAAAGACACGTGGCGCCATCTACTATCATAAGAACGTTATTGTTGTTTTCCTCAGGAACAGTACTTTTTTTCGGGATAAAAGGTACTCTATGTCCGTTTCTGTACACCTGACAACGTATATGCAAAATTTCAGGCTGATCGTTTCAGTGGTTTAGGCGTGACAAGGTAACCAACAAACTTACTTTCGCGTTTATAATATTACTAGCTTTTGCCCGAGGTTTCGCTCGCGTAAATCTAGACTTTGACAATCAATTCGGGTTCAATCATGATTCGAAAGACACGTGGCGCCATCTATTATCATAAGAACGTTATTGCAAACTTACTTTCGCATTTATAATATTAGGTATGAAGGTAGGATTCGGACTAGTTAGGATTATGTATTGTGTTATTTCTTACCTGCAAGCACTATCAATCAACACATTGCTGGGCTTCTGGTCTCTATGTATAACATTGCCAGAATGTATATATTTCGTCGCTTTCAGCACCTGGTACATAATGTATCGCTTATGTATATCCTTGAGTATGTTACCACGTTTGATCACGTTGTGTAGATCTGTTTCCATGTATTCGAAGCCGAGGTAGATGTCGCGGTTGTTCAGAGCTCTGGGGGTGAGGGTAAGAAGAAATGTAAATAGCTGTGAAGGGTAAGACTTCTGGAAATGACCCACTTTGTGGAAAAGTTTTACAGTTTGGTAGGTATTTTTAGTAAAACATGATATTATTTTAATTAAGAAAGAACATGGACCAGTTTTTGCTTGCAGTAAGCTCCTGTGTACCAGCCAACCAAGACAAGTAAAAAACTGGGTGGAATGCAGCACACCAGTCCGCTTAGCACAAATTAAACCGGGACACAAGCACTTCGCAGTCTCAGCTACAGAATAGCAGTACTGCACAAGAAAATCAATCAATACTGATAAAGTTAAGAGGATAATTTTTTCTCATCTTTCATGCTACCCTTAGCATTCCAAACTATAGAAGAATAGCTTTTGCCATAGTGATAAGATCTACAGTAGGATAGGCTTAGCAAACTAAAAACCCAATACACACACGGAGACATCTATATGTTATCCCTTTTAGACAGATTCTAAATACATGCCAATACTGTGACATATTATAGACAAAGAATTGATAAACTCAAACTCAAACTCAAAGCATTTATTTCAAATAAACCAATTACAAGCACTTTTGAATTGTCAAGGGGTTGGTCAGTCAGAAAGATGAAGGTAGTTGCCTATACCAAAGCGTAGTAGGTACCTATGGAGAAGAACGGGCAAGAAACTCCATGGACACTCTTTTAAATCAAATTATGCTTACAAAATATTGGTTACATCATTCATGTTGAAATTATGATACTGTAATCAATTTTTTTTTTGGCCTTGCAATGGTTTCTGCAGAATTAAGTTTGAATAATTTAATTTTGTCACCTCATCTATTAGGGCCCCTATGGCAGTGGCGTCTGAAGTGTTTAGAAAAATAATTTAAAAGTTAAGTTAGTGTAGAAGCAATCATAGATAAACCATTAAATGACTTTGGGTGGCAAGTACCCGTATCACATTTTTGATAATCATGTAAAACGGGTAGAAATTATTTACAATTTAAGTTTTGCTTACTTATATTGTAAAAAACATACATAGAAGTTACTGGTTCCTGTCAGTCTGCATCATTCTACTGCTGGGCAAAAAAGCACCGCCATGGCTTCCAACTGTTCTAGCTATTTCAATCCAAGGCTAAAGTGGGCCATACACACTCAGAACTAATGCTAAATGACCTTCTTTAACACGCACAATGGTCCACATGAAGGACTAAGTGCGGAAACCAAAACCCCTAAAGAAGACCTTCTTTAACCTCTTGAATCCCACGTAGTGAGACACAATGATTATCTATTGTGTCTCGCTCGATATCACAACCTCGGGAATCAAAGAGTTAAGCTAAATAATAATAAAAAAGAGTTACCTGTGTATACTATGCAGTTTCACTATGTTAGGATGGTTTCGGAACGACTGAAGGAAAATTATTTCCCTAAAAGTCCGCTGAGCATCTGTCTGGTTCCGGAAAGCGTCAAATATTTTCTTAATCGCCACCACATCCTTGGTCTTTTTATCAGTAGCTTTCCAGACAATACCATAAGCGCCCTTCCCAAGCCTCTTCTTAATTTCGAACCTCTTAAGAATGTGCTCATCAATTTCTGACATGTTTTTATCGGGACTCTTCTTCTGAACTGGTTTTTGACCCACATCTTTTTTCCGGTCGTCCTTCTTACCTTGATTTTGAGACATCAGTACTTCTTTTCAACACAAATAGTCACGCGTAGACTGTAAAATCAAATTCTGCAATCGATACGAATTAAAATTCATATATTCGCAATTTTCATGTTTTGCTATCAAATGCCTATATAAAATGTAAATTCGAAGGGTATCGTGAGCTTATTTGAATATCAGAAAAGCGTGACTACCATCATTGTCAAAATATTGATTATTTACGCTAAGCAACGCGAAACGTGTCGATAACAATCTGATGATAGGATACCATCTCAATTTAGTATTTAAAATTTTACTTACGTAAAAAACAGCAATAATACTTCACAAATCCCATTATACGTTTGCTATTTTTTTATTCAAATCTGGGTATTTTGCCAATATTACTAGATAGACATCGGCACATTTGAATTCTGCCAGTCGAGTTTCATTTGTTTACGACCGCCCAAACAACCTGTCAGTTGCCATGGTAACAGAAGATGTCAACTATAGTAATGAGGCTAAAATGTATAATCGATATTTATGGACTTAAAGTAATATCAGTCGATATTTGTATTTTAATTTTTTTACTAACTGAAATAGACAAAAGTTGCATCTTAAAACTTGTTAAAAAAAAAAAACAAACAGTAAGTTTCGTGATTTCACTGTAATCACACTTCATGACTATTCATTCAAGAAAAAAAAAACATCTTCCTATTTTTCAGAAACTTTATTTTTTTTTTAACATTAGTACAGTAATTCTGATATTAAATACTCTTATACAGTGAGGAATTACATCTATTGATTGTCTTGTAATACTTCAATATTTTTACTTAGACGATTAATTCATAAATGCTTACGTAATACTTTTTCAAGGAATGACATTTTATAGCAAATAGGTAACTATTCGCTTTTTTAAAGTTGTAAATTATTGTTATTAGCCTTATAATAAATATGATAAGTACCGAGTACCTATACTACATAAAAAATAAATATTACCTATAATAATGAGGTGCTACCTATAACGTATAAAATAGAAGAAAAAACTTATTGAATCTTAAAATAAACCGTTGACTTGAACACATTAACCATGTAAAAATATATATTTAATCACAAAAACATGTGTAACAAAATTACTCTCTACTACACTACAGTAAATTATGTAAAAATTATAAATATTATAGTATACTTAAACAAATCATAAAAACTATGCTATTTTAAAACGATTTTACCGTTTTTTGTGGAACCTGATGTTGGCGAAGCGTATAAATGCTGTGAGGTAGCTAGCGTGGTATCATGCTCCTTCCTTTTCTCTTTGAGAAGATTTTCCCACCAACTTTTTAACAGGCTATTTTTACCACCGTCAGTTTGGCTTCTTTATACATACTATTTTTTTATGTAAGTAACTAGGTAGTCTAGTAAGTACTGTGCATTGTAATAAGAATTTCCTAGTTATGCAAGCACGCACAATTCAAAATTGGAGAAGAATGATTAATTATCAACTAGAATCTAATTAAAACGTTTAAAATTTGACAGAAAAGTTCAAAATTCGAAGTCGCCACTAGGCACATTAATTTGCAAATCTCAATAGTAAGGGCCACATCTTATTCTTGAGATTCTTATTTTCATTACCAAGTCGGAAAAAACGCGCCTAACATTTCCATAGCTAAACAAAGTAATGACGCCTCTCAAACCTCTTGTGTATGTGTAGCCACACAATAATTTAATTTCTAGACTAAATTACTTTTATATAGTTACGACCCCTGACCCAAAACCCAAATAATGATATAAAAATCAATATGAGATTAATCGTAATATTCGATGAACGTTAATTTAGAAAAAAAAACTACATACATTATTTTTGTTTAGAAGTGCCTCTAAAATCTAGCTGTCACTATAAGCACATTTTTCATAGATGAAAATGTCTGCTCCAAAAGATATTCCGTATTGAAAATTGCTCAGGTGTTGCGATGATAAAACCTAACGGCCGACAGTCATGTGAATAGTTTAACATTGACTCCAATGAGAGTACTTAACTTATATAAGAGTACCCTATTCCACTTTACTGCGTCATCGCATCGTTTAACTTCAGAAACTAAAAAGGTTAAGGTGTTGTTATATTTCTCTTGAGAGACATTCTAAAAAGTTTGACCTTTAGTTAGAGGGCAGTAATAGCATGTTTACCCGTAGTTACAATTAGATTCTGTGGCGCATAATATATGGATCCTTTGTTTAGGCCCTGAGGAATGTTAGATAATCTTAACTGTTTAGAGCTTAGGACCACGTGACAAAAATCTTCTAGATAAACAGAAAGCAGACGAGATAAGCTAGATCCATCGCTTTCATCACGTGAGATCGATGTCAAGAGCAGTCCCATTTACTAATTCAAATAAAATCCGTATCGTACTTTTACCCAGCAATTTTCACCTAGGAAAATGCGGCTTATTGAAAAGACGAAGGTCTAAACTACCCGCTATTTTGATCTACTCTGCGGTGAAGGCACACGACGTCATTATTGAGCGCATTAAGCTGTTTACAACAGTGGCGGATGTATTTTCTTCTTTTCTTCGACGTCCAAACGTCCGAGATCAATGGAAGACGGTGTGGGAAGACCGCAGGGCCATTCGAGGGAGTCTGCTTCATGTGTCATTATATGTTCAGCTTCCACTGTAACGCATTTTGATTTATTACATTTACGCAAATTAAGGGGGACATTTTTTGATTAGTAAAAAAATTATGAGTAAACAATATGTTGGATCTACCTAACTTAAAACGTATTCAACCCGTCAACAAATTTACGAAGCGCCCTTGCTATTTCAGGTCACGAACTATTAACGACTAAACCGAAAAAAAAAAACATATTTTTTTTATTAATTTCATCATTGTAGATGAGTTTGTATTAAAAGTGTGCACCAAAAAGGGTCAACATTTCTGTATCGTGAAACAAATTCCTGTGAAACCATTCATAATAAATTAACCCGGTTGAATCAATGCATGTACGTATTCTTAGAAAATGATCAAAGAGCAGGCTAGAATCCCAGTCTTAGAAGTCTTACATAGAAATGTAGGTAATCCAAACTCAAATTTAAGTACTTATTTTTTGGTCATTTCGGGAAATCATCTTGGCTCAACATTGACTCACGCATGTGAATTACTCAAATTAAGGAAGCTAATATTTAAAAAAAAATACATATGTTTAATTCGTTTTAACAAATACATCTTAGGGGCCTTCTTTTAAATATGGAGATACCTGTAAAAGAAGAACTCCTTCTTCCATGTCTCTATGTACACATACAAAGCTTGTTAACGACAGAATCAATAACAGAATGGTTACAATAAGAAAAATAAAACTAGTGAATTTACAGATAATTAGTTAGGTATGTACTTGAATACGTAATCACAGATAATTTACTTTTCATCCCCACTTACAAACTATACTGAGAAAAGCAGAAAAAAATGGTTACAATAGAATTTAAATCCTGTCGTGAATGTCATTGAGCTTTTTGTTCTGCATTTGATAATTATCTTTGATTACAATTTCAATTACAGTTATGTGTGGAATGTAAGTGTGTGTATGTGTGTTAGGGTGCGTGCGTTCATGCATGAGTGTGTGTGTGAGTGAGGAAAAGAGAAAGGGAAACCAAAAGCATATTATTAGTATGAAGGATGTGGTAGACAATTGTCCGCGTTTTCATTATATCCTTGTGTAAGTAAATTTGTATAACATAGTTATGTAACTGGATTCAGAAGGGCCTCAGTTTCCTCTTGTAAGGGTCAAGGTTTTCTTGCATTTGTAATGAGTTTTTGATAAATAGGAAAAAAATTACCTATATAAAGAAAAGTAGTTTGGGCAGCATATTGCCGCCTTGCGAATATAGTACGAGCCCTAATCCCAGTTATACGACCGTACCTCCTTCTTTTCCGGAGAGAACCAGGATCAAATACCGTTGTTTTAAGCATTTTTAAGGTCAATATCAGAATATATAACTTTCTCACAGTTAAAAGGTCGCATTTTGTAAAGCTCGTGTGTAGAAAAACGATATGGTTTAAGATAAATAATTTTGAATAGGGCACTCTGTGATCTTTCTACATCCAGTATTTTGGTTTTGCCCTCAGATGCAATCGTCAAACTTTGAAAATTTGTTCCACATAAGAAGTTTCATATAACCTATTTCCAAAGTTTGACGATTTATATGAAATTGATGATTATTATTCAGTAAATATATCATTCCTACATTCGCGAATTGCATTTTGATCAACATACGACGTACTTAAATAAGTGCTGCAATATGCAAAAAACTAAAGAGAATTTGGTGGGCTACAGCTGCTGGTTCAATTAGCGACGACTTTTCTTCTAATAGTTTTAATGTTATCTGCATTGGTTTGCTTCCTATGCGTTATCTCTTCAATGCGTTATGTGTTTGTTTAGCAGGTATTTATTAAAAAAATATAAAAAGATACCAAAGTTTTTTACTATTTTTGGCAGAGCTAGCTAACAGTTCCCTTTCGTATTTGCGCGGCGGCGCTTCAGTTTCTTAATTTACTGAATGTAATAATTTCAATATCTTTTATAACTAATTTTTAATAGGTATAACATTGTGCGTGTAATTTTTTGATTTATATTGCATTTTATTTCTACTTCTGGTACATTTTAAAATGCGGGGGTTACCCAGGGTTTTATAGTTCGCTTAGGAAGTTGGCACATTGTTTTAGCTATACTAGGTACAAATAATTTTAAATTATTATAATACTACTTACTTCTGATCCTGTGTACTTTATTTCCGTATGCAAGGTCCCAATAGTACAGAGTCGCAAACGTGAGAGGTATCAAAGGCATCAGAAGATATGGTCTTTTCGTCCTTCTGAAACTGTAATAGATATTTCTAAATTAGGTGTTCAGTAATTGGAGTTTTATGTTTTTTTGCATGCATTTTCTATGTTAGTTTTGAGTGCAAAGAAATATTTTTCATCATCTATGTCTGTATCTACCAGAGTCGATAATTTTTAAAACCAATAAAAAATATAGTAGGATGAAACCCATTAGAAAAGGAGGGGAATATTATAAAAATGAAAGGAATAATAATTTACGGGCGATCTGAGGTCGGGAAGGGGATGGGGGTGAGTTTTTAAGGGTAAAAAACGGTTTTTCTCGATTTCCGGCAAAACTAAAAGCCCTATGGCAAAGTCGTAGGTAATAAAAAGATCTAAAACTTTTGGATTTACACTTTTTTCACATAACCTCAAAATGTATGTGAAAAATTAAAAAAACCAAGTTTTTGGTTTTTTATTTTTATCTTTTACAAAAATTTCTTTTTTTTAAGAAATTTGGTGAAAACTTACCTTTTTATGTCCCAAATAAGCTGTAATTTATATGATTAAAAATATTTATTTTTTCACCTTATTTTGAATTAATATCGAAAAAGCACCCTAATTTTCAATCGAAAATTCACCCGTCAAAATATCAGCTTTTTTCAAAAAGTTGGTATGTTTTCTGTTCGTTGAAATCTCTACTTTCCGATGGTGAAAAAAAAAAATATAAAATAATATATACGAAAAAAACTCGAATTCTTTTTTTTTTTTAATTATTATATACAATTTTGAGCTATTTATTAAAATTTACACTTTAATTACTCGAGAAACGTAAGATTCCATTTTACATTGATAATAAAAAAATTGCAAATCAAAATATACTACTATAATTAACAAACAAATAAGTTAATAAAATTTATATTTAATAAGACATCTACAATATTTGGAGAAAGTTGTCGAATCTTCTTTAAATTACTTTAAAACTTTTTGAAAAAAGCTGATATTTTGACGGGTGAATTTTCGATTGAAAATTAGGGTGCTTTTTCGATATTAATTCAAAATAAGGTGAAAAAAATAATATTTTTAATCAAATAAATTACAGCGTATTTGGGACATAAAAAGGTAAGTTTTCACCAAATTTCGTGAAAAAAATGAAATTTTTGTAAAAGATAAAAATAAAATACCAAAAACTGGGTTTTTGAATTTTTCACATAAATTTTGAGGTTATGTGAAAAAAGTTTAAATATAAAAGTTTTAGATCTTTTTATTACCTACAACTTTGCCGTTTGACTTTTTTCCATAGGACTTTTAGTTTTGCCGGAAATCGAGAAAAACCGTTTTTTACCCTTAAAAACTCACCCCCATCCCCTTCCCGACCTCAGATCGCCCGTAAATTATTTTTCCTTTCATTTTTATAATATTCTCCTCCTTTTCTAATGGGTTTCATCCTACTATTTTTTTTTCACTTTTTATTATTTTTAAAGGCTTCTACCCTGGTCTAGTATGGATAGTTAACTGATGAGAATAACGGTCAGTGGGTCGTCTTAGAGGCGGAGTTAGAATAACGTATGATCTTTGACCCTATAATCTTAGATAAATAAAATATTACCCAGTGAAGAGGCCCGTTGCTGCAGTAACATAAAATGCAGTAAACCAAAGGCAGGTGTCCCTACTCTTCGCTATCTGCATCGCCATTTGTCGTTCTTGCATTTGATATTGAAGTTGTATTTGTCTCTCCATCTAAAGGAAACTTTCATTTAACATATTTCTAAGAAAACATTTTATAAGAAGTCTTAAACATTTTTACCTTTATTTTATTGATAGTTTGTATAAATTCTTGATTCTTTTTGAAGTTTTCTTCCATATTCACGGTAAAGTAGTTTCCCATCTTGGAGATTTATTATTTTGTTTAATTAAACATAAACTACAACAAAACACGATCGAAGCCCTGCCCTGACTATAAATTGTGTAATGCCATCATTCAGCTGTTTGTTGTCAAAACATTTTTTCAAGTAGGCTTAATTACGTTTTGTTACTGCGTTAATCTCTAATCCTACTGCAACAATACCGTCAAGTTCGTATAATAGTCGTTATTATTAAAAATAAATATTTTGTTAAAATGTGTAAATGGATTATCATTATATATATATATTATATTTAATCATTATAATTTTTGTAAATCTCGATTCTTCACTACTCATAATCAATATGCGCACATCACTATATTTTTAACTTTTGGTATTTTGAATTGACAAAATGACAATGTTGTTTTGACAACTTGTGACATTTTGGTTTGGCTATATTCCCGCCAAATTCGTCAAGAGTGAAAAGGTGAAAACGTTGGTATATTGCAAATTAATAACCTATTTTTGTGCATCTATTTGGCAATACAACAGCAGAATGGGTATTCTAGGTTTATCTAAGTTAATTGCAGATATTGCACCACATGCTATCAAAGATATGGAGATTAAAAACTACTTTGGTAAGTTTCATTTTGTATGAATCGATATTTTAACCTCGACGAATGTAAACTTTACTGTTTTGTTTAATTTTTCAGGACGTAAAATTGCTATTGACGCGTATATGAGCTTATATCAGTTCCTGATAGCCGTAAGAAGTGAAGGTAAGTGATAAGCATTTTGTTCATACATCTGCTTATTAACTATTCTTTGTCACATTTTAAGCTTGCTTTTCACTATGAGATAGGTATATAATTACATTATAACGTAGCCAAAATCGAGCTTTAACCTTTCGTGACCTGCATAGCTATTCACAACATAAACATTCGATGCGCTTCCGTGCCGAATCGAACATCAATAAATGTTATCAGAAGAGTCCTCTAACTGTAGGCTGTTCACAAATCCAAAACCCGAATATTTTGACAGTTTAAATGAAATAGATGCAAATTATTCAAGGCAAACTAATATTTAGTACTTAATTTACAATGTGTCTTTTTCAATTACAAACCTCATTATTGTCTAGACCTGCCATGTATTAAGTGAGCCAAGATTAAATCATGCCTCTTGATGAAAGCGAGTCTCGGTTTTTTACTATATCTACCAGCCACCTTTTGGGTTAAATTGTTATTAATCAAGGGCGACGTGTCATACCGGGAAGAGAGCAAGGCTAAGAGGTAATCGTTTGCAACGGTGGGATAGAAGAGACTGACTAAGACAAAAGTAATTTTATTAACCTGTCCTTCCTCCATCAAAACCATAGCCTGTAGCACTCATTGTTTTTGGTTTTTCATAGTTCTAAAGTGTTTATTTTTGCTGTAATGTCAAAGAGCACACTTTTCTTTCTTTATGTCTTCTCCAGTCATCCCTATATCAATTCTTTTTAAATTTCTCTTCAGGATCCCAACTAGTATCAGTGGATGGAGAAACAACATCCCACTTGATGGGCACATTCTACCGTACAATAAGACTGGTAGAGAATGGCATTAAGCCAGTTTATGTGTTTGACGGAAAACCTCCGGATATGAAGTCTCACCAGCTGAATAAGAGAGCAGAAAGGAGGGAGGAAGCGGAGAAGGAATTGCAGAAGGCTACAGAAGCTGGTATGATTATATTTTGCAATTATTTCTTTATTCTTTTTAAGAAATGTCTTCCGATAGCTGGAAGTATAGTTTCTTTGGTAAATACTGTAGTCATACAAAGGGGGGTTGTGTTACCTAGTCGTTGGGTTGTGGAGGTCAGATAGGCAGATAAAGACTCTAGATAAAGCTATAATTGATATTAAAGAATACATAAATTCTTTCTACAATTTGTTTATTTATGGGCCTCATTAGTCTAGTGTTCGCAAGCTACTGCTGAGCACGAGGCCCTGGGTTCGATTCCCGGGTCGGGCAAAGTGTTATTGGGTTTTTCCATCTGGAATTTCTCAGTAGCAGCCCGGAGTCTGGATTTGTGCCCGGTTGTTGGCAATAGGCTCGCCCCCTATTGCATGGGACTTAAACATAACAGGTGAAATGAGGGTTTACTGTAGGGACACTTCTGCCTAACCTTTCGGGGCTTACAGGCGTGACGTTATGTTATGCTTGATCCTGGGGTTTATCAAAACCTACTATTCCATATCGAGCAATTTTCTAAACATGACCTCTTCCACAGGTGATCAAGAATCCATTGAGAAGTTCAACCGTCGGCTGGTGAAAGTGACTAAGGTGCACAATGAAGAGGCGAGAACACTGCTAAAGCTCATGGGTATACCTGTGGTGGAGGCGCCGTGCGAAGCTGAGGCACAGTGTGCTGCCCTAGTAAGTTTTTATACTCTGCACTAAGGTCCCAAAGTATCTGTTGAATGTGTAAACAAACCCTGTACAGCACTCTATTTGCATAACACATCAGTCACAATCTGAATCATTTTGAAGGATATTACTAATCCATTGTTTCATATGTTCGAAAAATTTGTCTGATCAACAATGTAAATAACGTAATGAATGTTTTTTGTTTTGTTTTGGCAATTGAGCGGATGTCGACTATTCTGCCAGCGTCACGTGTAGACGGCAGCGCAGTAGTAGGGTAGAACTACAGATGTTCGTTGCTGAAAAGACGAGGACAGGGTTTAGTAAAACATAAATAATATTCTAAATTACTATCTATATAAAATAGTGTGACACATAGCACAAAGACACACAATACATATTTACATAATTATTACACACCAATTACAATTTAATACCATTTTCGTTTAAAAAAGTTGTTAAAATGATTAAAAAAAAATTGAGAGAAGTGGGATAAAAGGGAATGGAAGTTAGTTGGGAGAGGGATGTTTCAGTTGGAATTTTTTCGATAGAGATCGAAGGATTTGGTGTTCAAGGAGCAGGAGATAAATATATGGTCCAAAGTACTCTCCGCAAGACCGCATTCACACAGGGAACTGTCCCTAACATGGATCTTATTCAGGCAACGAATGTTGTTGAACTGTCAAAATGAAAGCCATTGCTCCTGATACTGTGTTACGCAATTACCGCACTGGTTAACTTCTTACGCTATCACTCACTAAAGGAAATTGGTGACACATTCATCAGTATTTAATAGGTTTCAACTTTATATCTCACCACTGTTTCTAATATAAGCAATTATTGTTTGAATAACATCTTTAAGGTGATTTAAAATTAGAATTTCAGGTAAGTACTTTCAGTTAAGTATTCAAATAATCAGCTCAAAGCGCTCAATTTGTAACTGACCTTACAAATTCGCATCCACAGGTACGTTTTCTGATCCATTTGTTTACATTTTCATCAGATACTTTTGGATCGGGCCATAGTGTAAATTAGATTTCATCATTATCATCAGCAGTCCGCTGTTGGACAGAGGCGGCTCCAATCGCTCGCCATGTAACTCGATCCTCAACTATTCTTATCTAGGTGCGTCGACCTAGCCTGAGGTCGGCCTACCATTTGCCGATTCGCGGCCTGGTTACAAGCATAATCAGCCTATACCGTCGCCACTGCTGGGACACAAACATTTAAACAAAAAATATAAACTCTTCAGCTTGGTATAGATAAAAGTTTAATTTGATAATTTTTTAACATAGAAATTAACTTCTTTCCAGGTAAAAGCCGGAAAAGTGTTCGCCTCGGCGACTGAAGACATGGACGCGCTAACGTTCGGCACCAACGTGTTGCTTCGTCACCTGACGTTCTCCGAAGCACGCAAGATGCCTGTACAGGAGTTCCATTTAGATGACGTGCTTAAGGGTCTTGCTTTGGAACAGAAAGAGGTAAGGAAACTGGCCAGTTTTAAGGAAATCTATCTTGTAATAGAAGGTTTTTACAGAAAAAATAAAACTGCAATTGAAAAAAAAACATATATGCATATTCATTAAAGCTCATAATGCATGTGCTAGGCCCTTGATTCAGCAACCCAATGTCAGGGATGTTCGTTGAGGTTCATCGGTCATTTAGCCTTCACTGCGGGCCCTATCAGAATACCAGTGCTGCCGTACTTATTTTTAAGGTTCCATACCCAAAGGGTAAAACGGTACCCTATTAATAAGACTCCGCTATCTGTCCGTCTGTCACCAGGCTGTATCTCATGAACCGTGCTAGTTAGACAGTTGAAATTTTCACAGATGATGTGTTTCTTTTCTCGTTTATTGCTGTTTTTATTGTTTATTTTGTTAGTTTTAAATGCTCCTTTTTTATTATTATTGTTATTTTTACTCTTTGTATTTCTAGTGCGTGTCCCAAATAAAATATCTTTCTTTCTTTTCTTTATTTCCTTCACTGGCTTAGCTCGATAGCTAATTGGATTGGCATTTTTGTCTTGATTACTTCTTGGCTAGTGTGCATCATCTTTGTTCTGGATCCTTTGCTGTCAGGTGAGATAGCCAAATACAGGTTCCGGGCTATCATATCAAAAAAAATTAGGCCTTCCAAATCCTTATTTTACAAAGATAGCTAAATCCATATCAGTACCAATAACCCATTCCCTATTTCTTGATAATCTTATCTTTACTGGCCAGTTTTAATGTAGGAAATCTATCTTGTAATAGAAGGAAGGGACAGAAAAAATTAAATTGCAATTGAAAAAAAAACATAATTTTATGCATATTCATTAAAGCTTATAAATGCATGTGCTAGGCCCTTGGTTCAGTAACCAAATTATTAATTTTATTGTAATCTTAATAAATAACTAACAAAATGTGGGTATACTACAGGTACATCTCTGACTTACCCTTCATCCATGAAGGGTAAGTCTGTGACCCCAACATAGTTGGGCAAACGCTAGGCAGATAGCCTTCTCCCAACTGTTGGGGTTGACTTCCAGTCTAACCGCATGCAGCTGACAACCAGTATTTTACATGGAGCGACTGCCTATCTGACCTCCACAACCCAGTTACTGTTTAATACAATACTTTTGATAAGACTGGTTATGTTATTATATCAAACACACACACACACTACATTCTAAGCAAATAAAGACCTATTCTATTCTATCATAAATAATTTATCTTTCCAGTTCATCGACCTGTGCATCCTCTTAGGCTGTGACTACTGCGGTTCCATCCGTGGCATTGGCCCCAAGCGAGCCATAGAGCTGATCCGTCAGCACCGCTCTCTAGAGCAAGTGCTGCAGAACATAGACACGGACAAGTACCAGCCGCCGGAGAACTGGGACTATCAGAGAGCTAGGGAGCTGTTCTTGGAGCCCGAGGTCACTGATGCTAAGGAGATTGAGGTTGGTACCATAGCACGGGTAAAAGTAGCTTCAATGTGATTATAAACTAAATAACATCCAAATACAGCGTGTATTAGAAATGTGGAGTCTTAAGGCGAAAGCGTCACAAGGTATCCCGCGAAATTCAAATTTTCTTACGTTTTTTTGCAATTTGCAGGCCATTATCAGCTTGTATGTTGATTTATATATGTTTCGCGACCGTATCAAACATTTATTTATAGAATTAAAAACATGAATACATCTCTCTAAGTTCATATAATACCCTATTGAATGACTATTTCATGAAATCATGACATTTGAGGGCAATTCTATCCTAAGGAGTTGTATTGCTGATTCTACTGATTATAATTCTATAAAGCCATTATTGTTACGGTCGCGAATTATATTTTAATCGACATACAACCTGACAGTGACCTGCAAATTGCAAAAAAACGTAATTAAATTTGAATTTCGCGGGCTACCTTATCGCATCCCTCTCTGTACAACTTTCTACATGGGATGAACATCGTAATCGAAGTAAATAAAAACGGCGGTCTCATACATTTGGGTCGAGTAGGTACTGAAGTTTTAGCACCTCATAAATGACTATAAATTATTTGTTTCCAGTTAAAATGGTCGGATCCCGACGAGGAAGGTCTAGTGAAGTTCCTGTGTGGCGACAAGCAGTTCAACGAAGACCGAGTACGCAACGGAGCCAAGAAACTGCTGAAGGCGCGCAGCGGATCCACGCAGGGACGTCTTGATGGATTCTTTACGGTATATATTTATTTAAAAGACACACGCCTATCGGCAAAAATTAAGAACTTGCATACAAACTTTCACCCCCCCCCTCCCTATTTAATCCCTTTAGGGGTTGAACTTTCAAAATTCCTTCGTTAGTACTCACTTTCGTTATTTGTGGAACTGTTGTGCAAAATTTCATGCTTCTAGCTGGGTCTAGACCCAGCTGGTAAAAACTGCGTTATCTCATAACTGTTAGTGAATTAATTTTTATTAAGGCGCTTCCCCGACCAAACGACCTTGTACGTTCGGCCCTTCTCTGTCCCGTCGCTGAGTCTCGGTCTGTCTCACTCCCTGCGCATGCTCATTTATCATAGAATTCACAAAAAAAAAAGAAATTATTTTAATAAAAAAAGACAAGCTATGTTTTGAAATAAAATAAAACATGAATTATATAGATTTTTAAATTATCTATCCATTAGAGTAATTCTCAAATTAATAGAACGTCACCTTTAGCAAAAGATGCATGCAATCAGTAATTTTAGCCACTTTTTACAAGGAGATTTTAAATGTATCTATAACACATACAAACAAATAAGAACGTGCAATGTGATGATAGGATATCGAACATTAATAATGTGCTTTTAGATGTAGTTTATTACCCATAGTGAATGAGTTAATAGCCTCTGAATAACGCACTATGGCCAGGTTTTGGGCGGGGTACCGCCTAAGTAGAATTTATTTTGAAAGTAACCACCCGCCCCTACTTAGCACGTGTGCAATCTACCCATGTAGCGACATGTCAAAACAACAAGATTTCTGGGCTATATCGAAGTTCAATATTAATGTATTATACACATAAACATTCCCATTAAATACTCTAAATGATGTTGTAAGTCGCATGTAAACACATTGTGTGCAGAAGAAATAAGCGAACACGAAAAGCAACTTTTAAAATGAGGATCGTGCGAGGCCCTCTTTTTACAAAGTGTGCTAGCTCGAATGAGGCGAGGTGGCCTTTGAGCACGGTCCTGTGAGTGTGGTGTGTAATGACGAAAACGCAACACGGCACACGAAACGCAGTAGATTAGGCACACGCGTGACGCGGTGACGCTCCTTCGAGTGATAAAGAAAAGAAAAATGAGAATAGTTACGTGACGTCGTCAAACAAAAGCAAAAGACGGCAAATTAGACCTTAACTCCTTTGCTTAGAATCGTAAATAGACTTGCAAACATCAAAATAACGAGAGTGAGTAACTTGTATCGTTCCAAACTCATTATACATACAAATGTTCTGGGTAGCTAACCTGTGCCCTGTGGTGTGTGCTAGCACATCAAAATAAAAAGAGCGAGTGACTCATTTTTAACCGACTTCAAAAAAAGAAACTTCCGAAATTAAAGTTATTTTTCACGGCTTTTTGTGTTTTTTTTTTATGGAAAGCCGGTTGTTTTTTTGGAAAAAAGTTTTTATTATCCAAGTGAGTAGCTACAACTGAGCTCTAGCCATCTACTGAGCTACCCAACACTATTCATAATGTGTATAAATTGACAACAGGCAGTTTATTTTTAATTTTCTATGTTTGTTTTAGATATCAACCACACCAAACCCAAAACGGAAGGCTGAGGAAGATAAGAAGAACGCGGCCAAGAAAAAGACTAAGACGGGCGGCGGCGGCGGCAGGGGACGGAAACCTAAGTAAATGATATTACCTACTTTAGTCTTTGTTAATAAATAAACTATAGTTATACAGAGTGTTTGGAAGCAGGGTGCAAAACCTTAAGGGAGTGAAAGTTGACACCATTTAGAGCATTTTGAGCCATACATGTCTGAGACGAAGTCTGTTGTATATTTATTTTTGCCTGCTATTTCTAGGTTTTTTTTTGGTAAACGTATAGCAGTTAAAAATAAAAATAAAACAGACTTCGTCTCAGACATGTATGGCTCAAAACTCTCCTTTGCACCCAGCTTCCAAACAACCTATATTATATGTATATTCGACCACGCAATGGCTTTACCACCCTAAGGTTGGAAGTCACTTGCGTTTGATAAAACAACAAGGTCTATTTGTCTATGTGACACTTAGATAGTTTCAACCTTAGTGAAGTTTCAATTTACTGGGAATTGTTGTCAAGTGGTAAAGCAAGTTTCATCTTAGTTTTTGTTAAAAAAAAAACAGCTCCTTTCATTTTGTTGAATTTTATATGAGCACAAATGAAACCTTCGGTAGGACAGAGCATACCACTGCACTTTTAGTAATTTTACACAAGAGCCATTTTAAGATGTTTTCGCACCAAGATAGTAAAAAAAATGCACCAATATGAAAAAGACACTGTTGCCCTCTGGCGGCATTAAGCTGATATTGATACGGGTCTTTGTTCCTCCGGATAAAAGGGACTTTTTAAAACACTTTGGCATACTTAAATCAATTTTAGATTTTTGACTGTTATGCCCTTGTCCTACCGAGAAGGTGCGAAATGTGCATGGACCAGTTGATATTTTTTTTCGCTTATTCAGAGTTGGTCCTACGTTCATAAATATGGATACAATGACCTCTTTTCACGTTTAGGGTTAACAAAAACTAAGATTGTTTAAGAACTCAAGCAAACAATATTTTTTTAGTATTATTTTTTTAGCGGTAATCTTCGCGATAACTGACTGAAAATAAATAAAAAACAAATACGTTTGAAAGGTTGTTGAGCAGTATTGTATAGAACTTGTCCCCAACGTCGAATAACGACGTGTGAACATAGGCTAACGCTCATTCATACGGCGTTGATCAGTACGTTATTTATTGACCGAGCAAGCGCGAAGCGCGAGCGAAGCATCTCCTTTTCAGCTTGGGCAAAAATGCTTTCGTATGTCCGGATGTCTGTTCTCCTCTACAGGCCGCATTTATCAAACGATTTTCGTGTTTTGTGAGCAGTTTCGATAACTATATGGATTTTTTCAGCCGATTATATTTTTCGAATTTGTGGGGGTTGAAAACGTAAAAAAAAAACATATTTCAGCCATTTCGCGCACTTTTTGTTTTAAGGCGATACCCCGACCAAAACCTTGCCATAGTGCGTTATTCAGAGGCTATTAACTCATTCACTATGGGTAATAAACTACATCTAAAAGCACATTATTAATGTTCGATATCCTATCATCACATTGCACGTTCTTATTTGTTTTTATGTGTTATAAATTCATCTGAAATCTCCTTCTAAAAAAGTGACTAATATTATTGATTGCATGCGTCTCTTGCTAAAGGTGACGTTCTATTCATTTGAGGATTACACTAATGGATAGATAATTTAAGAATCTAAATAATACACGTTTTATTTTATTTTAAAACTTCACTTGCCTTTTTTTATTCAAGTAATTTCATTATTTTTGTGAATTTTATGATAAATGCGCGTGCGGAGGGAGCGAGACAGAGCGAGACTCAGCGACGGGACAGAGAAGGACCGAACGCTCAAGGTCGTTTGGTCAGGGAAGCGCCTTAAGTAGCGCTGTGAAACTTTTATTCAGTTTTAAGTTATGCAAAGACAGACTCGCGAGGTTTACAGCTCCCAGAGCCACTAGTTGTTAATTTATAATTTTAGGATCACATGGCAGTTACAGCATTTGTAAGTCTACAATGTAATTTGTCTGCTTGAATTCTCAACTTGTATTAGGTCGCTAGCTCTAAGTTTGTTTTTGTTACACTAGGATGTTTTGGACCTCTGCCTACCCCTCCGGGAGATACAAGCGTGACATTATGTTATGTTTAACCTCAATAGTATTGCATGTAATTACGACAATTTCCATATTGATTGCTGAATTATAATTGTTGAATTAATTTTATGTGATGATGACAGATCTTGTAATAATGTATGACCTCATAATAATATTAGCAGCGATGCCTGTATCACGAAAAAACAAAAAAGGAAGAAAAATAGAGCTTCCAAATAAGGTTAAGATAGTGATGAGTGTGTTATGCCAGCAGGAAAGTGTCTCCTAGAATAAATTTAGCAGGCAAAGACTTCATGCTTCATCTGCTAGCAATGTGCGCCAAATGTAGAGATTTTGCGTCTTAACGTTTTGAAATAAAACCGGGAAAAACGATTCCTGCTGGCTTAACGTTGTTCTAGCCGAAAAATTCTAAACGAATGAGCGGACAGAGAAACAAAGTATATTAAGGTCATATAGCTTGAGTTTGTGCGTCATAAGGTTTAAGAGATTATCAATTCCTGCTCGGGTAATGTTTTCCAGAATCTTTCTCGGAAACTATTCAATGTGCGACCGTAGAAAAAAGCATAGGAGTAGCTATTATTTCGTGCTTAATTTGAGCAATATACTTACAAGAAATCGCGAAAAAAATAACAGCTGTTCCCTAGAAATGTTTGCATAACTCGTCAAAATGGAGGGAACAGCTGATATTTTTTTCGCGATTTCGGATTTGGTCCCATAGTAAAAGTTGTGAGTACAATGACCCCTTGAGAGGTTGTTAGTGTTTTTTTTTCAATAACCCTATAGACTAGTATGATGATAAAACTATTTGTATTTACCAAAGTTCCTGTAAACAAAATAATCTCAACAAACTTGTGCGCTGGATCGCATTAGAATCTGTTCTCGACATCTTCTTTATAATTAATAACTGTATATGACTTTATATTTGATAAGAACAGTGATTTGTAACTAAACTGCCAGAAATAAACTTAATTAAGAAAGAACGTGGTTTTTTTTTCTGACTTGCTTACAGGTATTACGTAAAGGCAACCGCATATCAATGGCAAGACGAAAATAGTCCTTACTGTTACGACATAGAGACGCTGTCACTGTCAAATTGTTACCACAGTTCAGTTGACTGTACAACCGACAATAATGCCCGGTTCACATTAGTCCAGTAGCATTCTAGCGCACCTGGAATAGTCTCCAATCAATCCAGTAGCATTCAAGCGCACCTGGAATAGTCTCCAATCAATCCAGTGCTAGATTAAACGTTGAACACTGAATGATTAGAATAATGTAGACAATATGATCCAGTCTAGCACTGGACTGCATTGACTCGCAGGGTTACTGGACTGGGATAATGTGAGCCGGGCATAAATCTTCCGACTCTAAATGCGCTCGCATACGGCATACTTTTGTAGGTCCTACAAACGGTCAGTTTTTTATAGGACTTGTACCTGGATACCGATATTTAGATCTATACTGTTTCATTTAGCTCCTACAAAAAATCTATGCCGCCTGCTAACGCTCTAAAGCTCTTTTTCCAGTTGGCTGAATTTTGTGGTGTATAAAATGAAGCAAGTGTAACAGTCAGTTGCTTTCTAAAATTAATAACTTGGAATCCCCTTTTTGAGCTTTTCGGAAATATTCAACGTTCTGGGTAAAAATAATGAAATGTTCCACACGCCCTGGGAGTCTTGTTGACAGACTGATGAATGACCTTCATTGGAGGACTCTTTATCAGTTTTTCGCAAATATCTCAAAAACTAGACGTCCTGGGTCAAAAAGAATGAAATTTTTATCACCGCACGGGATATTTGTCTACAGATCGATGGATGACCTTTATTGACCCTGACCGTGACCTTTGTCTAATTATTGTTGGATTCGGCAACAATGTGAGAATCTCTAAAGCTGGCTGAATTCTGTCGTCCTATGTATTGAAACAGGTATAATCGTAAGTTGCATCCTAAAATGAATAACTGATATCAATCCCCTTTTCGAGATTATCTTTCGTCGGATTTGAATTGCACACGGGAAGGGAAATACATAACGCGCTAACAAACGACAAACATAATTCAACTCTCTCCAGTTTTTGTCGTTGACAGATTTTATTTTGACTCCTCAAGTCGGAATAAAATCTGTCACAAATGGCAGTTATCTGTGCTCAAGGAAGAGGGAAATCCGATGCTTTTTGGAGCCTTGGTAGGTACTCGTATGTAATCAAACAAAGAAATCGTGGGAAACAATGTTTTATTTCTAAAACACGTCACATTTACAATAATATAGAATACATAGTATATTAAATACATCTCACTAGGAGTTTCATAATTTTATTACATTAAACGCATACACTTAAAATTAAAGCACACTATAGGGTTATATGAGTAGTATAAATAATATTTCTACTTATTTTATTTTGGAAACGATTCTTAAAAAAAACTTGAATTACTCAGTAAAGACGTACAGGATTTAATTAATTAGGTACATATTTATTACCATTCTTTAATTATTTTTCATTGTGTTACTCTCAAACGTTGTTAATTTATTTAATTGTGGCTGTTATTTAATACATAATGTACACCGAAAGGAATTTCGTTCTAACCGGTGACCCACGACACCAGAGTTGTAGTTTAAAACTTAATTAAATTATTTTCCCTATAAGTGTGCTACACAAAAAAGCATACATTAAATACTCATTTGTTCAAATTCCTGCTCCATTAAAACCATACTCTTTACAGTTTCACCCACAGATTATGCTTATTTTGAATACAGGTTAAATATACTACAAAAGTGAGAAAAAGCGATCAAAATGTTTGCTTCTAAATAATAAATGTGTATATTTATATTATTTACGCCGTTTGTTGTACACGTTCTTGATTTTATATATTAAAAAAGGGAGATAAAAATAAGTATTCGAAATAGTATTTTAGTTCAAAATCATTCCTATCAAATAATTTAGTAGCTTAAAATAATAACAATTTATTTTGTAACGAGATTTTTGTGGTCCACTCTTCCAAAATAACAAAACAGCTTAAAAACGATATCTACATATTTTTTTAAATATAATTTTCAATCAAAAACAGAATATTGTCACAAGACATAATAAAGTATGTAGTAACAACGAGAAGATTTTTTTTTAATGTTGGTTTTTGATAACTTCCTTTACAAGTTCTGTCATTCTCATTTGTCGAATGACTGTAACCATGATATTTTTGGAACGAAGGCGGTAGGAGTTGATTGGTAGAAAACCCTCCATGCGACTCTCTCTGTCTCTTTCTATTACGAGTGTGTGTGTTCGTGCGAGTACCGCGTAACGAACTTCGTTCCTGACGGGGGTACCCCGACCGCACACGTTTTTTCTAGATGGCCGTCGTAAAGGTACTTACCAAACAGCGCTATGGCAGTTTGGTACCAACTCAATAAATCAATCAACTCGTTGTTACTAACAACTTAAAGTCGACCTCGTAATGCCTTTACCACCTTTAACAACAATTCCCAGTACATTGAAACTTCACTAAGGTTGAAAATATCTGTCATATGGAAAAATAGACGTTGTCGTTTTATAACGTGCAAACGACATTCAACCTTAGGGTCAAAGCAATTAAAATGCAACAAGGATCTTTTGGCACCTGAATGATATTGACAGAGCAGCGTTGTTAGTAAACATTTGTGAAATTGTCGCAGAAATTGTATTGACAAAACTAGGTGGCGGTGTGAAACTTTTTAACGTTGTAAGTGACTTTCAATCTTAAGGTGTTTTAGGAACTACAAGATCTTTAAAAAAAACAACAAAAAGACGAGAACGTTACACCAAAACGGCTTCTTTTTTTTTAAATTACCAGTTAGCTTTCAAGAAGTTGATAAGCCCATTGGTAGAGCCATCGTGGCTCGTTACGGGTGTCTTGTCCTGTAGTTCTGGTTCTATCGCCTTAGCGAGCTGTTTGCCGAGCTCGACGCCCCATTGGTCGAAGGAGTTGATGTCCCAGATGACGCCCTGGGTGAAGATCTTGTGTTCATAGAGAGCTGTGGAATGGTGAAATTAGAATAATGTAGACTGTTGTGCTTGGGATCCTAGGGTCGATCCTCAGGTCGAGTAAAACGTTGTTAGGATTTTTTTTTTATGGAGAATATTTAATTGATTCCCAGAAAACCTTATTAATATCCTATTGATGATTGTCTTTTATAATTCTCTAAAAACTTTTTGGTCTCCATATGATCATCGTTTTTTTATATAAACGATCCTCTTTTGAACTTTCTGGCTTTTTTTTTAGTAACTAGGCTAAGCTACGTCACAAATACACGATCTAGTATATTATAGCGTATAGATTTAGTATGATTAGGAACCAAAATGGTAATTATTTAGGGTTCGATTAAATAAATGGCATTTTTTCTATGGAATTCTCAGTAGCAGCCTCTCCGCCCTGTCACTTCCTACACACAGTTGTTCTGGGGTACCACTAGATGGCGCGCAGCAAAACTGTCTTTACTTTTATTGTACAAAGTCGTTATTCTTGTCCCTAAGTGTATATGGCTACATTCCGAATTACGCCATAATCGATCACAGCGCTCACATCAATAATTTGCGTTTCGATTTAGATATCACGATTATGACAGCTGAGAACTGTCAACAATTCGGAACGCTCGTGAACGCGCTCACGGTGCTCGCTCAACGTCAACCCCAAAGCTTGCACAAGAAAGAAAGACCGACTGGATATTTTTTTGAAAATGGAAGTTCTGCGCATTGGCACTTCTGTTTTGTTGGTTGAGATGTATGAGAACAAAGATGCGACTCAAAACAACTCAACAGCACAACGGACAGCTGTCATTTTTGACAGCGCTCACGATGATATTAATCTAAGGCATGGTCGACGTTATCGCAAGATGGCGCATGTCATGACGTCATCTATGACGATTCACGGAACATCGTTATCGCGCTCACGCTAATTCGGAACGGCTGTAAGCACGCTCAAATCGATTACAGTGCAATTCGGAACGCAGCCTACATGTTCTGTGCTCTGCGGGGTAATTGCGTAACGCACTAACAGTAGGAATGGCTTTCATTTTGACAGTTCAACAACATTCATTGCGTCATTTACGATAATGAGCGGATTTTTTATTCGAACATAATATGAGGCAATGGATAAGCTATATCCTTCAAAATTATTCAGATTGTGATTCAAAAGTGTGTTACGTAATTAAGGTGCTGGTATGGTACGGTTAATGGCAATAGCCTCGCCACCTATTACTTCGTCTTCGCTTAGCTTTCTTTCTGCTCGACTCGTGACGACCCTAGCGTGATATCAAAGCTTATAGCCTTCCTCAAGAATTGGGTTATCAAATGCAAAATGATTTTTACCGACTTCTAAAAAAGGAGGAGGTTCTCAATTCGACTGTATTTTCTGTTTTAATGTGTGTTAGTTCCGAACTTTTTTCTAGGTGACAGGTTGAATGACAATTTCATAAAATATCAATGTATAGGATTATATGAACTTAGAGGGTTGTATTGATGATTTAAATTATTATAATTCTGTAACTACATACTTGTTACGGTCGCGAATCATATTTCGTTTAACATAGTATAACCTGACACTGACCTGCAAATTGCAAAAAACGTAAGAAAATTTGAATTTCGCGGGCTACCTGGCGCTATAAGAGGATTTGAATAGACAACTTACCAATAAGAGCTCCTAGAGTGAAGGGCGTGACTTTCTTGACGACGATGGAGTTGGTTGGGCGGTTACCTTTGAACACCTTGTGTGGAAGGATCTTAGCGACCGCGTCAGCCGCCATGCCTGACTTCTCTAACTCAGCTTTAGCCTGAAACATAGTTGTAACTTATTTAAATCAAATCTATACAAATAAAAATCAATGTTTGTTTGTTTGTCATCTATGGACTCCGAAAGGGCTGGACCGATTTTGATGAAACTTTGATGAGTTTTTCTGCATAGGCCCGCGAAGGTTTAGGGGTAGGATACCACGCGAACGTATTCGCGCCGGGCAGTTAGTATTTAATGAAAAAGACACTAGCATTAACCACAAAGGCATTTATCGTTATTTTATAAATTATTGGTAATCTGCCTGTAATCCTGTAACAGAGGACAGAAATGAAAGATAAGCAAATCTACGTCAATAAGTAATGGGTTTATAGAGGTATGAGGAACAGGGTGTAAAGCTCACTCATACTCTATGGAAAAGGGAGGATCCTCCGACCAGACGGGTGTTGTGTCTGGTGGGCAACTGCCCGACGGTTGATGTCGGGACGTTGCATACATATATGCTAGTCGCGCGGTAAACTCTGCTTGCGCGATGCAGGATTTGCGTGACGTCAGTATGACGTATAGCTCGCATGTGGCGATGTTGATACCGCTACAGGTTCGAATGTTGCAGGTTAAAAAAAATACTAAAATCTTTCTCGTCATCTGTCACTAAATGGTCGCCCTATTTATACATTTTTTTGACTATAAATGACAGTTCACACGGCGCTGTTATTGTTGACTTTGTCGTTGTACGATAACTTATAGTAAAAAGTCGGGATCACGCTTCAGCATCCCATTGTTCATGCACTTTGATTTAAAAGAGTGTCCGTGGAGTTTCTTGCCCGTTCTTCTGCATAGGTACCTACTACGCTTTTAAATGGGCAACTAGCTTCATCTTTCTGACTGACCGACCCCTTGACAATTCAAAAGTGCCTGTAATTTGTTTATTTGAAACAAGCTGACCCGACTGACGTTGTCCTGTCTTAACTATGAATGTCATATGTCGTTTAGTTTTAGTTTTGACTATTGACTAAAACTATCGACTCATTTATCAACCGATCCATCTGTGTTAAGCGATATTTGCAGCGCGCATTCTGTCAATCGCTGACAGTTATTTCAAACAACTGACAGTTATGTAAAATTAATATTGGCGTTAAGTTTTCTTAAATTTTGTGACGTTCCGATCAACTTCCTTATTTTTTTATTTCATAAGATCCTTCTCCTGACAATAAAGAAAACAATAAAAATGTTTTTTTCTGAAATCAGTCCAGCCGTTCACGCGTGATGGCGTGACCAAGGGAAATAGGGATTCATTTTTATATATATAAGATAAATGCTTTGAGTTTCAGTTACAAACAAATGCTGTATAACTTGTCAAGTGATCCCAACCTTAGACAGTAAAATATCATACAGTTCAACGCCTTGTGATTGTAGGGTAACGATTTCACAATACTTTTTAATATAGCACGAGTTATTTTCGTTCTCGTACCGACACAACAGCCAACTCACCTCGTCAGAAGACTTGCCCTTCATGAGCGCTTCAGTTTGCGCCAAGAAGTTAGCAAGTAAGATCTTGTGGTGAACTCCGTTTGAGATCGGGTTGTGCGTCTGTGCGGGAGCGATGAAGTCACACGGGATTAGTCTGTGTGCAAAATATATGAACATCTTTAACCGACTTTAAAAAGTAGGTTTTAATCCTACTTAAAAATAACTGCCGAAATGGTGTTACTATATATGAACCTCTGCCCATCCCTAAGGGGGTTACTGGCGTGATGTTTTGTTATGTGTTCAAAAAAAGAAAGTCTAAGACTTGAATAAAAGAAGGCTCTTAACCGACTTCAAAAAATGAGGTTCTGTATTTCGACCCTTATGTATGTTTGTCTGTAAGAATTCCCGCGAAATCTCAAAAAAAAAAAAAAAAAAATGCTTTTTTCATTAACGTTATATACATACTTTCAGGAAGGTTTTACAAACATACACACTACAGCCCGACGCGCCTTAGGGCCGGCGCATACCTCGCGAGACGCGGTTGTCATTGCTAAACAAATATCAACGTTGCGTATCTAAAAATAAAATTGAGAATAAATAATTTGAGACGCGTTCTCGAGCTAATGGAAGTTTATTTATTTTCAACTTTAAATCCACTAGTGCAATTTGTGTGCATACATTATTAAACATGCCGTCATTGTATAGAATAGAATACTCATAATTATGCCCACCATAAACTTACAGATATAAATGTAGAAAATTTACATAGGGTGATACAATGGGCGGTCTTAACGCTAAAAGCGATCTTTATATAATTATACAATACTTTGCTGATCCTTTAGGGTTGCTTGGATTTGCACATTTGTTCGCACACAAGCAAACAAACACGTGCATGCACTACACTAGCACACACCAACACATTCACACAGTAGTTCTCTTCTCAATCGCTGCGCGCTGTTTGTGTTCCTCACAAGGGGAATAATCAGTACTTAGGAGGGTACCTTGGTGTCAAATTCGCCAGCTGTATTAACTTGTTTTTATGTAACTACCTACAATTTTGTTTTGTTTGCTATTTGGCTCATACGTTTTTGTTATAGTTTTACCTACTTTTTTTTATTTTACATGGGTTTGCTCTTGACTCTAGTCTAGGTCAGAGATGACAGAGACAAAGTCGACGATGGAGTGAGCTTACCCAGAAAAAGCCTGTTCACTCTCATTTTGAAGATATTTGGGTTGTATGCGGTCGGAAACAAAGGCGCAGGTAGAGAATTCCACTCTTTTGCTGTGCGCATTATAAAAGATGTTTGGAAGCGCTTAGTGCGAATTGGTGGAATAGCAACTAGGTAGGGATGGTAACTTGCAGTGCGCCTAGATGTCCGATGGTAGAAGGGGGCCGGTGGTATGCTTATTCTACATCTGCATGCTTCATCATTACGCGACTATTATTTTAAGTTAAAAGTTAAATCTCATTTAAGTGAACTGTATCATGTTATTATGAGAAATAAAGATTCTTTAAACCTAAATTAACTAAAGCAACTCAAGTATCAGTTTTTGTTTATCATATTTACAACTTACCTAGTTCCTTGGTGTATCAGCTGGTAGAAGGCATGCTGTCCGTTGGTTCCGGGCTCGCCCCACACAATGGGTCCGGTACTGTAGTCAACTTGAGCTCCTGAACGGGTCACATATTTGCCGTTACTCTCCATGTCGCCTTGTTGGAAGTATGCGGCGAATCTGAGCGGATTAATAAAAAAATTAAAAACTTCCTTTTTAACCACATTTTAGGGCCTTTTATCCCAATTTCAAAAGAGAGAGATGTTATATTTGAACAAGTTTTGTTAGTAAATTGATAACTTTCATTAACTTAGTTTATTATATCTCGATTAATATAGAGGGTGCTTGGAAATTCAACCTATTCTTTGAAAGGGGTTACTAGACGTCATTTCCGACAAATTAAGCCCTGCCAACTAGGGGTCGAAAATTAATGGTTTCCGAGTTATGGAGGTCTTTAGATAATTGTTCAAATTTTCAGACTGGTCACCAAAAACAAATAATTTAAAAATAACTCTCGACACTTATTTGTTATTTTTGTGGCTGATGGATAAATTAGTGCTCATTTATAAAAAAAAAACATGCCCTAAATTCCCATAGTTTCAGAAATAAAAGGCCTTGAGTGCAAAGGAAACCATCTTTATTTTATATTGTTTGTAGTTTAGACGAGTTTTACTCGAAAAAAAAATTATGACACTTGGCATACAAATCTCGGAAATAAATTCCCTATTTCATAACCTTTCTTAAAAGGTACAAATGTCATCAACACATGTACGGGTTTAAATTAAAATAAATGCAGACATAATCAGAACATAAATTTCGTTTATTTACTTATCATTGGCAATCATCAAAAATAGAGTATAATTATTACAGATCTTGTTCAAATTGCCTGCCTCGATTTATTATGCAAGCACGCAGCCTCTGACGTACTTCCGTCACTATCACACGCGTTGAAATTGTGTTTTTGATGTGTTGGCCGGCTGTTAAAATTCCATTGGAGTGGAGTAAACCAAGTCTTTCATGTGACCTCTAATGTAGAAATCGCAAGGCGTTAAATTAGGACTCCTCGCCGGCCAGGGAGTTGCACTCATACAAAGGAAACCTTCTTTATTTCATAATATTTGAAATTTAGAAGTCTTGTTCTTGAAAAAAAATAACCACTCTTGGCATATAAATGTCGGATATAAATTCCTTATTTTATAACCTTTCTATAAAGGTACAAATATTATGAACTTTGGGATGGCTCTGCTACACCTGGATCGGTGTAGCAGATTTCCATGAAAAATGTCCTGTCCGGTGCCACTGCGGCGATGAATCCTAATCTAACGCCTTGCGATTTCTACATTAGAGATCACATGAAAGACTTGGTATACTCCACTCCAGTGGCATCCCGTGAAGAGTTTAGAGAAAGAGTTTTAACAGCCGGCCAACACATCAAAAACACAATTTCAACGCGTGTGACAATGACGGAAGTACGGGAGTGTGGTGCGGCGGGAGGAATAGGGAATTTATTTCCGAGATTTGTATGCCAAGTGTCATACATTTCTTTCGAGTAAAACACGTCTAAACTTCAAACAATATAAAATAAAGGTTTCCTTTGCACTCAAGGCCTTTTATTTCTAAAATTATGGGAATTTAGGGCATGTATTTTTTTATAAATGAGCACTAATTTATCATCAGTCAGAAAAGTAAGAAATAAGTGTCGAGAGACTAGTAGTTATTTTTAAATTACCTACTTGTTTTTGGTGACCAGTCTGAAAATTTGGAACAATTATCTAAAAACCGCCGTAAATCGGAAACCATTTCGGAATGTTCGACCCCTAGTTGATGCTTAATTTCTTGGAAATTACCTCTAGTATAACCCCTTTCAAGGAATAGGTCGAATGTCCAAGCACCCTGTATAATGTTAAGGCCAATATAAGTCAGCATAATATGTTCTACGATTTAGTTACACACAATTTCACATAAAAGACTGATTACTGTCATTATGTACCAGGTGGTCTATTCTGTGAAAATTTCATCATGAAAGACTAGGTGAAGTGAACTATCAATTATGGCAAATCTTAGCAACAGGCGGAATAACATCTCACCCAAGTTTCTTGGTGAGATTTTTACATCAAATAGATCAGCTGGTTTTTCTTTAGATCCAATGAAAATAAGTGGAATATAATGTGTAGTAATGAGAGCAGTGGTGGCCTAGTGATACGAGTTGTAGGTCGTATGTTCGATCCCAGACAGGCAGTTTACTTTGTGTAATTATTTCGTCACTACTGCTCTCAAAACGGTAAAGGAAAACATCGTGAGGAAACCGGCATGTCCAACAACCAAAAATTCGAAGACATGTGACATTCACCCACCCGCACTGGGACCGCGTGGTGGATTACCGCCCGCTCCCTCTCACAGAGAGGAGGCCTGTGTCCCAGCAGTAGGAACATTATAGGCTGATTATACTAAGGACTAATGTAAGCTTGTTATTTTAATATGGCAAATAAATAATATAACTTATTAGAATATAATAAAAAAAAAATGACCATGTACGAGTCGGACTCGCGCACGAAGGGTTCCGTACCATTATCTATAAAAACGAAAAAAAAAAAACACGTTTGTTGTATGGGAGCCTACTTAAATAATTATTTTATTCTGTTTTTTTTTGTATTTGTTGTTACAGCGGCAATAGAAATACATCATCTGTGAAAATTTCAACTGTCTAACTGTCACGGTTTATGAGATACAGCCTGGTGATAGACGGACGGACAGCGGAGTCTTAGTAATAGGGTCCCGTTTTACCCTTTGGTTACGAAACCCTAAAAAATAGTAGTTACTAACTTAAATAGTACAAATTGGATAGTTTATTTACCTGTGTAAATACTGGTCGTATGGTAACAGCGCGTGCGTCTCAGCTCCGTAGAAGTTAGAGTACCACACGCCAAGCAACGCCAGGATAACGGGAGCCTGCAGTCAATGTAAATGATAAATGATTTTATTTTTGTAATTAGGTTTGTACAAACACTTTTAAACGTCAATCATATTTTTTAAACTAGATGAGGTCGGAGTTTCCTGACTACCCCTGAGAAGAAATGGCGAAACAAACTTAAGTTAAATGGAGATATTGTGTCTACGATTAATTGTTTAATTAAAACAAAAACATTAATTGTTTGACTGGTAGCGAATGCCTAAGGCATTAACTCCGCCTTTATACGTTGTTATGTGCAAGAAGTTTAAATAAATAATTCAATTTAGGTTGAAAATCAGCACTTTTAAACGTTAAAAACTAAATATGATAGTCCACTTATCGACTACGCTTTATCACTTCATAGTGTTTTAGCAGAGAAGTGACGTCACAAGTTTTTTTTTTTTGTTTTTCTATAATTTATTGTATTGTGAATGTGTTTTATTTATTTATTTATGATTTCAAACACAATGTGAATTGTTCCTGAATAAAAATTTAATTGAATAAAGTAGTAATAATCTAATCTAAAAGTAATAAAGTAGTAGTATTCCCCTAAGGGTTAAGCTGATGGGTATTTTTACAACCTGTAGTTACACCTCGTAACTACAGGTTGTAAAAAGACCCGTCAACTACGCATTCTGTACATCAAACTAAGTAACATAGCACAAAAATAATTGCTGGAAAACGATTTTAATTTTTTTGGTTAGAAACATTGCTGTTTACGGTAGTGTGCAATGTAATGTAAGCAAAACATTGTGCTACCACTTTATAAATATTATGTTTTTATACATATAGAACTAGGTATAGTGTACTTATTTTTTGTTTATTTTTAGTTTTCCATACGAAAACTAAATATAAACAAAAAGTAAGAAATAAAATGCACTGCACTGCAACTGATTTTGACGTCATCACGTCAACGCCGACTATCGCCGAGAAGCGCTGAGGCTCTGTCTCGCATAGAGTCGTAGCATTATGCTGAGCGATTGCCGTTTTGCGTGGATGTGACGCATATTTACCCCCGAACTCCTTTTATTTTTTTGTATTTGTGTTTTTTCTTTGCGTCATGTTTACCGCAAATAAACGTATTTTCTTTCTTTTCTTTGTGTGCATGCAACGGTACAGGGTTCGTGGGGGTATTTAAAGTTGTGTTATAACACTAAAAACTTGTTTTTGTAAAAAAAAGTCAGTAAAAGTTGGAGTTTTGACCTTCAATATCTCCGTAACCAGAAGGTTCCCAGGTATGGTACAGTACAAAAAAATGATAACAATGACGGGGAGTACAAGTGACTCTCAGCTTCGTTAAGTGTCTTTTTACACTCGTTATAGTGAAACATATTATATCGCACCTTTAGAATTGAAGTGGCTTAAAGAAAATGCCTTATATACATTGGATGACTTATAAACATGTATTCTATCAGTTTGTTAAATAATAAACAGTCTATTTTAGTCCAGAAAAGGATAGAATAGGAGGATAATCGAAAAACAAAAAAAATGGACAGTTCTTCAATTACATTTTTGGCGTTTTCCAAAAACAAAAATGTTGGATTAAGCCACTTCAATTCTAATGGTGTGTATGATAATCTAAACAATCTTACGTTCTTCTCAAGCGGCGCAGTGGAGTAGTGCTGGTCCATGAAGCTGGCTCCCTCCAGCAGCTTCTCGAAGTTATCGTAGCCAATGTACAGAGAGATCGACAGACCGATAGCTGACCACAATGAGTATCTAAAGTAAAGAACAATATTTTAAAATCAAGATTTTTGGATTTATTATTTATCGACCAACCCGCACTGGGCCCGCGTGGTAGATTACAGCCCATTCCCTCTCAAAGAGAGGAGGCCTATGTCCCAGCAGTGGGAACATTATAGGCTGGTTATGCTTATTTATCGACTCATGGAGCCATTATGTTGCCTTATAACCAGAGATCGGATATTCGTATGCATAATCACCTAAAGTAGAAGTTGGCTAATACGGAATTCGATTTTGTATCGAAAGAAACGTTTTTGTTGTAACTAACACATACCGCCCCTCTTACACGCTACATGCACATATTTTCATCGGGGGTTAAACATTAATTTTAAATAAATATGCATTTGAATACTTTAACTTACACTACTACTTCACTACTACTACTGTCTACTTTCATTACTTTACTTTTTTATTTATAAATACTTATGTTATCTTTTTAATATTTATTATTATTATTAGTAATGTCTGTTATATAGAGCACCTGCCATCTTATCTCTTCACCACCCTTGGTTGACTGGTAGAGAATGCCTAAGGCATTAAGTCCGCCTTTGTATACCATTGTGTGCGAGAAGTTTTAATAAATAAATAATAAATAAATACTTATGCAATCCAAGAAATCCGGGGTTTTTTTTAAATAAAAGATTTTTTAGAAGTCGCATCCTTATTATATCCGACTACTCGTAGTTATGCATTCCTGGTGTTACTGGCATCCAGGGATTTTATATACAAAAAAATATATGTGAAGTTGCTTCCATACTTTCACAGATAAAAATTAACTTTAGCTAAATTTGCATCCGAATATCCGATCTATGCTCATAACTGCATGACTATTTATGTGAAGTGAATTGTTTGTGTTCTTTATAACAATAATTAATTTGTTTTCAGACAAAGTCCATTACATTACATTAAATTAAACTATAAAACTGATATAAAAATAACACATACACAATAAAATAATACTCAAACATTCAAATCTAATCAAATATAAAATAAGTACAAAAATAAATAAATTCTTTAAATCGATTTTTTTAAGATGAAAATAATACTTCGAATTTGTAGGTTTCATTATTTTCTAATTTAAGTTGGAACTTGGAATAGTGGGTCTTTTTTTAAGTCTATGAAAACATTGAAAAAAATGAATGGAGTTCAGGACTCTTACAGAGTTAGACTTAAACAAATAGAGGCTGTTCCTTAATATCTAAGAACCACCTCTAGAAAACCTGCTTTCAAATAAAAAAACCGCATCCAAATCGGTTCACCCGTTTAAAAGCTGCGGTCCCACAGACGGACAGACACACACTCACACACACGACACTCACACACGCACACACACACAGAGACACACACGCGACACTCACACACACACACGGACACAGACAGACACACGGACACACACAGCCAGACACACAGACAGACACACGGACACACACAGTCAGACACACGGACACACACAGACAGACACACGGACACACACACACACATAGCGATCAAACTTATAACACCCCTCTTTTTAAGTCAGGGGTTAAAAACAAATTGTTGTAATGATCTTACCTGCCTCCGACCCAGTCCCAGAATCCGAACATGTTGGCAGCATCGATGCCGAACGCCGTCACCTTCTCTGCGTTCGTCGATAGAGCCACGAAATGCTTCGCTACTGCTGACGGCTAGAACAAGAGAAATGATTAATTGTATCGATAAAAAATCGATACCATAGTTTAGACAGAGAAAAAATATATACAAGCTGTCAGGGCTTTTTTTAGGCTTTTATTTTTGTATAGATTCTTTTATATTTTGTGAACGTGAGAACTTTGTAGACCTAACTTGTAGACTAGATTTGTGGACCTTTTTATATTTTGTTGAGTACATGTTACTTCTTGACAGGCCTACACTGTCCTCCCATATCTATCAACACTGTAATTGGAAACATTGTAAAAGCCCCTTATTTTTAAAAGAGTAACCGTGGAGTTTCTTGCCGGCTCTTATCCATAGGAAACAACCAATTGGAACCGTGCACCTAGCTTCTGACGTTTCCTAAGTGCCCATGTAGGTTTATGTGAAATAAAATATTTTGATTCTTATTTTGAGGGACATCGACGTACAACCTGTTACCATGGATTCAGTACATGATGCTAAACCCCTCTGAGTTGAACTATTAAAAAAAAAAAATTGCTCTGGCATACATTTTGACTGCGTAGGTATTATACTTTTCTATGAAACAGCATGTAGAGGTATGAGGAACAGGGTGTAAAGTTTACTCATACTCTATAGAAAAGGAAGGATTCTCCGACCAGACGGGTTTTGTGTCTGGTGGGCAACTGCCCGACGGTTGATGTCGGGACGTTTGTATATATGCTAGTCGTGCGGTAAACTCTGCTTGCGCGATGCAGGATTTGCGTGACGTCAGTATGACGTGTAGCACGCATGTGGCGATGTTGATACCGCTACATCACTCCCCCTCGGAGACCATAGTGGGCTGAGTCTTGTATCTTGCGATGCTTGTGTTGTGTCGTGGTCATGTTGTGGTGTCGCATAGTTCGCGGTGAGTCGGAACTGTCTGCGAAGGTTTCCCCAGGGAGTTGGGGCGGCGCTGCGTTATACTCCAGTGCGTCGGATGTGGTACAGCGCCGGGTTGAGGCTGACTGCTGGCGTCGACCAGGAGAGGGTTTTGAAGGCTCTGCTTGTGGATCGGCCGAGTGTGCAGTGTGCTGTGCCGAGCTTGCTTGATGAGGCTGAGGGTGATGACCAGGTATGCGCGGTCGCTGCATGCTGGTGGTCCGGATACTCCGCGGAAGCCGTGGTTGCTGGCTGGCTGTGTGACTCGCCGCTCGAAAGCTTGAAGGAAGTGATGATGACGTCACGCTGATGTACTTGCACGAAGGCTACGCTGACGTGCATGTTCGGCGTCACCAGTGTAGAGGTATGAGGAACAGGGTGTAAAGCTCACTCATACTCTATGGAAAAGGGAGGATCCTCCGACCAGACGGGTGTCGTGTCTGGTGGGCAACTGCCCGACGGTTGATGTCGGGACGTTGTATATATGCTAGTCACGCGGTAAACTCTGCTTGCGCGATACAAGACTTCCGTGACGTCATCATGACGTGTAGCACGCATGTGGCGATGTTGATACCGCTACAGGCAGTTTTTTTTTTTTTGAGAACCCGCGATATATTTCTACGGTAGGGGGTCTAGAATCGTTTGCTGAATTCATGGTTTCAGTTTTCGCGTCGCTGTCCCTGTCACTCTGTATAATATAACGTTCGGGAGGGGGGAGGGGGGTTTGTTGAGGATTTTTTAGAGACGTTAAAACCTACCAGGGAATATAAGGGGTAGGTACATATTATAGTTAATATGTATGTATGTGTATAATAAGTTTATATCCTCTTTAGGTACTTTTATACCTATTTTATTTAAAAATACTTATGTTATCTTTTTAATATTATTATTAACGCATGTTAAACAGAGCACCTGCCACCTTATCTCTACACCACCCTTGGTTGACTGGTAGAGAATGCCTAAGGCATTAGGTCCGCCTTTGTATGCTATTGTGTGTGATAAGTTTAAATAAATAAATAAATAACTCTTTTTACTAGCTGCACCCAGCGGATTCACTCGCATTAGTCTCGAACCCATGGGTATATCGGGATGAACAGTATCCTACGTCCTAATCCAGATCATGGTCTACCCATGTACCAAATTAGTTCAGCCGTTTTCGCGGGATAGCGTAACAAACAAACATGCAAAAAAAAACATTTTTTTTTCTCTTTATTATAATAACTAGCCTTTGCCCGCGACTCCCACGGGAACGTACTATCGGGATTAAAAGTATCCTATGTGTTAATCCAGGTTATAAACTATCTGTGTTCCGAATTCCATCCAAATCCGTTCAGTAGTTTTTGCGTGAAAGAGTAACAAACATCCATCCATCCATCCATCCTCACAAACTTTCACATTTATAATATTAGTAGGAAGTAGGGTTAGTTTAGATTTGTTAAGAGATAACTTAGGACTTACATCTTTAGCAGCCTCTAAGAACCAGGTCTTGGCTGAGGTAGCGTTGGTAATGGTCTCCTGCGTTGTGTAGGTCTTGGACGCGATGATGAACAGCGCCGTCTCGGGGTTCAGGCGCTTCAGAACCTCGGCCAGGTGGGTTCCGTCGATGTTGGAGACGAAGTGTACCTGCGATACAAGTTATGTGATGAAGAATTCACTTAATATTTATTGTAAAGTTAAAAATATAACAGAAAAATAATAATATGACATAGAAAAATAATCATTTTAATTCCATGAAATTATCAGTCAGATAAATTAACCGGAAGTTATCCGGAGAGAGAAATGAAGGTTGGAAAAAAGAAAGATACCTAGACACTGAAATTTAAAAAAAATGCAGAATACATCTTGATACAACATCATCATTTAAGAGGGCGGACACGGGTCCACTAGCGCCACTATTTAAAAAAAATATTATCTCGTGACTGAGAAGAAATTTTGAATAACGGCTCAATAAGCACCCTCGGTAAGTGTGTCTAGAATTTTCTAATACCTTATAAAAACTTTCACAGTGAGACACAAAACAACCAAAGACGATCTAGAGGAATGTGCCGCTTTTCTTTACATCGATTTTTACCGAGGGTGCTTATTGAGCCGTTATTCAAAATTTCTTCTCAGTCACGAGATAATATTATTTAAAGGAGTGGCGCTAGTGGACCCCTGTGCGCCGTCTTAAGCCGAAAGACCACTGCTGGACATGGCCTCCGCCATGCACCGTCATTTCGACCGGTTCTGTGCTTCTAGCACCCATCTTGCACTGAGTTCCAACAAATTGTTGTGTAAAAAAAAACGCTTCTTTTTAAATTCCATAATTGTAAAGTTGTGCTTACCAAAGAGATTTAAGAGACTAATATTTTACTGGTGCTAACTAACTTCCATAAGTAACTGCAATAATTACCTTCAGATGGTTGGCATAAGGTTTAAGCGCCTCGGTGACCATCAGAGGACCGAGGTCGGAGCCACCGATACCGATGTTGATCACATCAGTTATTGTCTTACCAGTGTACCTGGACAATAAACGACAAGTTAATCATTTTTACATAACATCATGCGTAGAATCCCTGAAGGAGTAGGTAGAAGTGTGAAGTAAAACTACATTATTAACAATTATGTTTATGCTCTTGTAATTGATGGCAAACAGGGCCGGCAGTCTCGACATATATAGCGACGCTGTCGCAAACTACCGATCGCTAAATGTTAAGGTGAAACCTCAGTTGTAGCCCGCCAAATACAATTTTTCTTTGAATTTGACGATTGATATGAAATTGATGATTATTATTCGATAAATATATAATTCCCACAGTCGAGAATTACATTTTGATCAACATACGACGTAAAACAGAGCTGCAATTTGCAAAAAACTAAAGAAAATTTAAATGCGGGCTACAACTGAGGATTCCTTACCTTAATATTTAGCGAGCGGTAGTCGCTATCTTAGTCGAGACTGCCGGCCCAGGGCTGGAACTAAGAATTTCCAGTCCAAGGATTGTATTCAGAAGTCCATACTCTGCAGGCACGCTTAGGCTCAATTAACACAGCCGCGGGATGGAAGCGACTATTTTTACAAAGCATAATGAACTTTATGTCAATAGTGTAACGTACAAACTAGATACAAGCCAAATAACAGGTCGCGCGTCTTCGTCGTCGCGATTGTAAACCTTAAAATGTTGATGATTAAGTTCAAAATCTAATGAGAAAATCTGACAGTTTGCGGTAACTTGATGTGCTGACGACTGCAGTACATCTTTTGTCAGTGGCCGACTGTCGGCTAGTGTGAACAGCAAGAGCCAACAGCCGGTCAACAATAAAACTGTCGTATTTGTCTGGGCCTATGCTTACCCTTTCCACTGTCCACTGATAACTTGTCCAGAGAACTCCTTCATATGTGCGAGCACCGCGTTGACATCAGGAGTGACGTCCTTGCCTCCCACCAGGATGGGACGGTTCTGTCGGTTGCGGAGAGCGATGTGCAGCACCGCTCGGTCTTCGGTGAAGTTTATCTTTTCACCTGATGGGTAAGAGCATGGTATAATAATATACTTCGCCAGGTATGGCATTCCGGTCACGGGGGTAACACAAGCCTACGTCATCACCGCTGTGTTACCAGTTGTGTGTAATAATATCTCCTCAATCGCCTTTATTACCTGTGCGAATCCGATAATACAAACAGGTTTTAACTAACAATTACGTTGGTTTAAGATGAAATTGAATTGTTTCCGTTGATTAGAAAAATGAAATGACAATTTAAATGGTTTATTTATATTTTTTTAAAGAATGTTGACTGAAAATGTTTCCATAATTCGTGTTTTGTTGCAATAAAGTGGCAACTGGATAGTAACGTAAGCATGTGTCACTCCCGGAATGGCAGACCTTGTTTTTTTAGACCATGAGGAAGAGTGTAAGATGGGCTACAATCTGTTTACTTAAATCTATACTACTACTAATAATAAAACTAAAGAGTTTGATTTTTTGAACGCGCTAATCTCTGGAACTATCAATCGAATTTGTTTTTTTTTTGCATTTGATAGCCCAATTCTTGAGGAAGGCTATAGGCTAATTAACATCACGCTAGGACCCTTAGGAGCAGAAAAAACTTTTTATTATGTACTCCTATAAATTACCGATACAGTATAAATGTTCAAATTTTACATAGGGTGACACAATGGGCGGTCTTATCGCTAAAAGCCATATTTTACAGACAAAGACATTAAATTATTATATCAATAGACGGGACATAACGAACAAAATCGTAATCCGATACATTTGTCCTAGTGGACAAAAGTCGCTCAGTCTAGTGTGGTACGCCTGCATGTCAAGACTACTCAAGACTGTCAAGTCGCATTTGTGTCCACCAAAATAAAAATATTTTCTATGAAAATATGCTGATTTACGCATTGCGATATTGCAAATCTCGTTATGGTAAAACGACTAGACCTAACTTCGGTTTATTTACGTACTTATTTTTTAAAATTAATTAGTAATTAGAATTAAATCATTTTCATCTAAAGATCTAGAAAATTTGCTAATTTTGTAATGAACGCCCTCTATTGCGGAGTAGCTTTACTACTGCATTTTGAGATGTGATGTTGCTTATCGATTTTATTATCGATAATATTTAATGAGGTAAATAACAAATTACTCTTAAAGTATAATACTTTTTGAACATAATTATGTAATTTAATTTAGATGCAATAAAGGAACAACTATTATTCGTTCAATTAGTTTTCTGATATTTTAGGTTTTCGAATGTAAATAAAGTAGAACGTGAAAAGTGGATACGGTTTGTTCAAATAGACCGTAGAGAAGAAAATTGGCTTCCAACTGCTTCGTCAAAATAGTGCTCGAAGAAAAAACCGAAAAAAAAAGACGTCAATTTACTAATGTAGATACCGCGCGGCTAGTCTATTTCAGTTACTTTCATAGTATCATGTCTTACGGTATTTTTTTACTATGGGGACGGACTGCAGAAATCGAGTCTATTATTATTTTGCAGAAAAGAGCCACCAGAGCAATATATTGCCTCGGCAGGCTGGATTCTCTAAGGGAATTGTTTAAATATACTAAAATCATGACGGCACCTTGTCCATAAATCTATGAAAACATCATGTACCTACGTAAGGAAAAAATAGAATATTTTCAGTAAAAGAGGTGAAAGACACAACTATTTGACTAAAAATAGGGACTAATTGGTTCAACCAGGTTTCACACTAGCTAAAGTAGACTCATCCTTCATGTGGTACTGTTTAAAATGTTACAATAATATACCTCCCCACATACTCCAACTGAATGAAACGAAATTTAAATCTTGTTTATAACGCCAAGCACATTATAAGTTGGGGGATTACATCGCTGACAAAGATGCTTGGCTCAACGCTGGTCCTGCTCCAGAGGGGCGCATAAATTAATCGATTAGCATTCGAAAATACTGTTGGAGCTGCTGAAGATTGTAAAAACTATCTTTGCGTTAAATAAATCCAATATCTTAATAATGCATAGCACATGTAGCACATAAAGCTACGATTTACTAATTTACTAGGTTCGTCTTTCATTGACTTGAATGTGCCCTGGTGGCTGAGAGTATGTCATGCTCACTCAAATGTCTCCCTGGTGGTGGCGTGTGTGTCGGATCATGAAGTTCCCTTCAAATTGGTAGAGCTGAATGGTACTGATCCATACGTCATATTAGTGAACGGGTGCCGTCAGTAAGGACTGGTCATCTCTTTGCTTATTGCAGCTTGGCTTATTTTTATTTCGGGTTTTTTTTTTGTTTTAAACTCGCTAAGCAGAGTTGTACTATGGGTTCTAGACAATGGATATAATACTTATATACGTTTTTTTTTTGTAAATAATTATAATAAGTACATAAGAAACACCCAGACTAACAAAAACGTATATTCATCACATAAATATTTGTCCTGTGGGAATCACACCCACGACCTCGTGATCAGCAATCTGACACTGGGTCATTAGACGATAATAATTATAATTTAGTCATTTGTATGTAAATAAATTTTATAAATAAATAACTTGTAAACATTGAAACTACTGATAATAATATTGCTTTCCAAATTTTTTGGCATTTGTTTGAATATAATCAAATGTGAAAAAATAATGTCCTTGTAACTATTATCATATTATCGATACCTTATTATCTAAATGGTAACATCACTACCACAGGATATTTTATTAAAGAAGAACGGGCACAATGGGCCAGTGTTGTAGCACTTTCTTATCCATCTTAAAATGAAGATCTGAATAAGCGCAACATTTTATTCTATTGCAGCATTGCTCTAATGAATCAAATAATAAAGTTACAGCGTACAGTACAGTAAATGATAAATAATTTTATTTCTGTAAGTAGGTTTGAACAAACACTTTTACACATCAATCATATTTTTAAAACTAGATGAGGTCGGCGTTTCATAACTGACTGCTCTGAGAAGAAAGGCCGAAACAAACTCAGAGGTCACAGTCTCTTTTAAAGTCCAGACATAATCTTGGTCAGATCATGTGAAGACCATGTAGATTTGTGTCTGAAATGGTAATGGTAATGGTATTAAAAAAAACATGCAGTATGCAAAAATTCGAGCAACTCCTTTTTGTCTTCAATATAATCCTTAACGGTATAAAAGGCTTTCTGGCACAACTTACGTTTAATTAATGATTTGAATTTATTAAGGCTTAGATCTTGAACGTGGCTTGGAAGTTTATTATAAAAGCGTATGCATTGACACCTGAACGAGCCACTTATTTTTTTGAGCCTTGTTGTAGGTACCACAAATTTGTGTTTATTCCTAGTATTTATATTATGGATATCACTGTATTTTTAAACAATTTTATATTTTTATGAGCATGTAATAGATTTTCATAAATATATTGAGAAGGCACAGTCATTACATTAATCTCCTTAAATTTTTCTCTGAGAGATTGTCTCAGACTTAATTTATAAATTGGTCGAACAGCTCTTTTCTGCCAAAGACAAATAGTCTGAATGTCGGCGGCATTTCCCAATAACAGAACACCGTACGACATAACACTATGAAAATAGCTAAAGTACACTAAATGGGCTGTCTCTGTGTCGGTTAAATTACGATTTTTTCTAATAGCATATGCTGCGGAAAGCGTCTAAAAGTACAAGTTCAAAAGTCCAATAATTACCGTTACAAATGCTAATATTATGACCTAACGGTGCCAATAAATAATGTTTATACATTTTCGTTGTTTAATGAATTATTAATAGCTTAAGTGAACTATTAGAAATAGACAAAAAAAGGAATACTCAGGATTGAGCAGGACAGAACACGCACTCGTATTGTTGAACACGGTCAGCGCGAGTGCAGGTAGCGATCTTTATCGATAGTACAGCAGCGAGTGGGACATATTCACCTAAGTAGGATTCATATAAAAGAGAAAAATGCATTCCGACTGGCAATATGTAGATATAATAATTGTATCTACACGTTGCCAGTCGGAATGCATAATTATATGCATCTTGAGGCCATGATATTAGCATTTATTTGTAACGGTAATTATTGGACTTTAGGAACCGCTGTAACTTTTTTATTTGATTCATTAGAGTAATGCTGCCATAGAATAAAATGTTAAGCTTATTCGGATTTTCATTTTTCATCTACAACACTGGGCCCACGATCCACATAAAGTTGCCCATTGTTCTTTAATTATTATGTTTGCTATTCAATGCTAGATGGTGTTACTGACGCTCGAGATCAAAGTTTGAATGAAAATGTTCCCAGTAGCCGCACTAATTTTGCTATATTATGTTAGATGGCATCACTGAGACGTGGGATCACAGTTTTTCTATGACATTTCTTCGCATAGCCTCTCTATTGTATCTATCTTAAATCTCTTTGTTTACAGACAACCTTTGGATGGATTAAAGGGAGAAGGAGAAACAGTACCATAGGTAGTCTGTGCTGTGGTGTAATATTTACTTACATCATAATAATTATATATTTGTTACGTGGCAAAAGGAGTATGTAAGGATTTTAGCAGGTGGCGTTCTGTAGTTTCTGCCTACCCCTATGGGAAGAAGGCGTGAGTTTATGTATGTATGTATGTGTAGTTATAAAAAGATGCTAGCTGCGAGATGACGTGACATATTTGTTTGGTAATTTCATGCTAAGTTTATCAAATCATCCTTTTTGCAATATGACTCAGCATCTTAGTCAAATAAATAATAGAAGTCAAATATCTTATACCCGTTTTCATTAGCCTAAAGAACGGCGCGCTGTTGGTTTTGTAAAGCCCAGCGCCGAATATTGCGTTATTTTACATAACTTTTGCCCGCGGCTTCGCTCACGTTAATTTAGACTTTGACAATCAATTCAGGTTATAATTCAATCATGATTCGAAAGACACGTGGCGCCATCTATTATCATAAGAAAGTTATTGTTCCTTTCCTCGGGAACAGTACTTTTTTTCGGTATGAATGGTACCCTATGTCCGTTTCTGTACACCTGACAACGTATACGCAAAATTTCAGGATGATCTGTTCAGTGGTTTAGGCATGAAAAGGTAACAAACAAACTTACTTTCGCATTTATAATATTAGTTAGGATATTTTAGGCATTCATTTAGTTTTATTTAACCCTTTTTTATGTGTGTTTTTATGTCACCAACACTAGGCGACGATTAACGTCGCCTAGTGTTGGTGAAAACAGGCATGTAGGTATGTATGCATTATTATGTCGCTAAATAGATGCTAATTATCAACTGCACCGTAATTACGTAACACACTAACAAACACAATCTAAATCACTTTTGAAGCCTATTGATATTCCATTGCTTCATATGTTCGAAAAATTTGTCTGCTCAACAACGTAAATAACGCAATGAATGTTGTTGAACTGTCAAAATGAAAGCCATTCCTACTGCTAGTTCGTTATGTTAATTACACCGCTGGACATAAACTGTGTGTGTCAACTATTGTTCTAAAAACTTTTTTACAAAAAAAAACAACCGACTTCTACGTTATTTTCCACGCCTTTTAGTGTTTTTTTTGGAAGTCGGTTGTTTTTTTGTAAAAAAGTTTTAATTTTTCACTTTTTAGTTGTATCTACCCCACACAAATTCGTATACCACTACTTGGTATGTAAATAACAGTGACAGGAAATTATTAACACATCATCAATATAAAATAAGTGGAAAAAATATATGGTCAGAACTTGATCAAATTTAAACGGGACCACATGTGAAGCACCAGCTATCAAATAAACAAAAGAATCATCCAAATCTGTTAACTCAGAAAAAAATCTGAGCTAACACACATAAAAAAAAACATACAGTCGAATTGAGAACCTACTCCTTTTTTTGAAGTTGGTTAAGAAGTAACAACCAGATGTCTAGATGATACAAAACACATGTTACAACATATCAACTCACACCTTTTTCCAACGGGGCTAGGCGAAAACTACATAATGTTACATGCAAGAATCCTTGTACAGTACAGATGGTCTCCCCTACCTTTACAGTATGCAGGGTTATTTTTCAAAGTCATGCCAAATTTTCAGAGATGATGCTGAATCAATAATATTTTCAATTTATGATGTTATTAATTTATGTATTAGATTAGTAGTACCTACTCAACATGCGCGCCGTCGCGTACCTGGCGAGAGAGGTAATTATCCTTGTCGCGTGTTCCTAAAATGGGATTTTTATCGGAAATTTTCAATTGTATGTTTGCATTTATTTTTATTATTATTGGATTTTAATGTTTAACACACAATAACGATTTAATAAAGAGATTTTAAATTAAAAAATTGGCAGGTCTTTGAAAACTAACCCTGTGTTGGGTGAATTTTTGTAAGGGCAGGATTTTCAGTAAGTTAAAGTACCTTTACAATTGTAGCTATAGGAAAACGTTCCGAGGAGACTGTTTTAAACTTTTTGAGTAACTGCTAACTGTATTAAGCACTCAGTCACTGTGTTTGTTGTGTTATTTAATTGTTGTCATAATAAAGAGTATTCTATTCTATTCACAGATTTTTGATGTGTAAACATCTTAACGCTCGGTCTACGGTAGGGGCTAGCTGGGACTTCGAGCGCCAGACGCGTAAGCGTAAGACTTCGAGCGTCAGATGACGTCAGCGTAAGACCCGTGTCTATGTGAGCGCGTGAACCAAACTGATGCGAGCTCACATGTTTACATATTAATTTTCGTGAGTGCCAAACCAACTCACACCGATTTTTTTATAACGCTACATTCTTCTAGTAAAACTTCAATTCTCATGTTTTATTTTTATGATGCCAATCAATGCAATTTTGTATAAGGATTAAAAGACTTACTCTGGACCACAGACTAATAGAAAAAAAAATTGCATACCTACATTCCAATGTTTAATGGTAGTAAAATTAAGGAGAAGGTGAGGTGGTAATAATGGTGGTGGCGGTTTGAAGTACACCAACCTGAGAACATTGCATCTCTGGCCTTCTCCACATTCCTGCTCTTGGCGAGGTTGAGGAGCAGCCCCCACAGCTGTTCATTGATGCGGTTCTTGGAGTAGTCCAGCAGAATATCTCCGTCATTTGGAGTTGGGATGCGGAGGCTGAATTCATATAATTTTGTGAGCAATATTATGTTTTATAAGTATATTGAATGGCAAAAGATAATAAAAGAAATATGGATGTACCTATTTACTTTGTTTTATTATAAAATGTAATTCCAGTTATTTTTGATTATCGTAAAAAAAAAAAAAGTATATTTATGCCCAGCCAGTATGATTAATTAGTAAAGTTTATGAATAATATTTGAAGCAAAAAAAATTGTTTTATTCATGAAACTGTAGAATTATCATTACCATTGTGACTATTGATTTGATTATAATGCCTCAATATTGACCATCAAGAGCTCAGGATAAATTACATGTAAAGCAAGCATGTATCATTAAAATTAACATAATTACCTATTAAGTACCTACCCTAACTTATATTTTTACCAACATAAAAAATGTCAGTAAATGTTTATTACTTGATTATTATCTACCCACAATAACTTGATAAACCAAGGTGACTTAAGATTGCATCATGAAGTACACAATTGAGATTAAAAATTTATACATGTCATTGCTACGAAATTAAATCACATTTAAAAAAAATGACAACTGTACATGCGCGACCTTTACAAGAACTTTTCGTGTCGATGATATAACTCTACGAAACTAAGCGAAACACACAAGAATAGCTAATTTAATCAATTAAATATTAATAGGACTGTTTAGTAACATAAAAACCGACACATTTTTATTTATATTAGCAATAGAAATCAAGATAGAAAGCTACAAACCTGAATTTGTTGAAGCGATCGGTATCCTGCTGAAATAATTGCTGAATATTTATTTTGTCAGCGTTTGCATCGTAGAACTTTTGGATTTCCACATATGCTGGGTCCTGTCTCAAATTAACTTTAGGATCCATGTTTTTTAGTGAAATTGAACAGGTTCTATACGAGCGGCCAATAAATAACTGTATTAATCGTGATAACAAACGTCTTTTTGACATTTCAATGTTATTTGAAGGTTATTCGCGTTTTGTTTTTGGTCCCGTATTATTAAACTTTCCGTTGTTTTCTTGATTGTAGAGAAATGTTAGTAAACACAAATAAACTTGTAAGTAATAGGTAATTAGAGTAAATACTTCAATTATTACTTAAGATTGTTTATATTTAAGTTTATCTCAAGACTGCTGATGGTATAGGGGGGCATGATTGGGCCAAACGAAACTGTTGAGCACGGGTTCCGGTTCAATGGTACTTATTGTGTTTTTGAATTAGGAACAGGGGCGTAGCTACTGCCGTATCAGCCCTATCAATGATACGATGTGCGGGCCAAAACTCAAGCTCTTGCATTCATTTATTTGAATCATAGAAAATCTAACCTATCCCAATTAGGATGCTTCAATTTTCTAGCTCCTTTCACTCGCTTTTGCATTCTCTTAGTAAAATCACGATGAAGACTTAACCTATCCCAGTCTCGAATGTTTCAATTACTTAATGAACTCGCTTTGCTTATTCTTGAATAAAAACTTGACGTATTTGAGTCAGGATACTTACTTACATTTTCTGGCTCGCTACGCTAGCTCTTCCATTCTCTTAGTAGGTCACAAGGGCAGCGGATGCTATTTTCTTTGTAAAAAAAAAACAATATTCTCCTTTTGAGCTTCGCCGCTGCCGGGTAAAAAGGGGCCCCCAACAAATTTTGGGTTAGGTAGGTACGCCATTGTATCTTATAGCATTTTGGTTTAATTTTTTGCTACAAGCACAATATAAGTAAATATCTATATATAATAGATATGAGTAAAATCTTAAAGTCCCTACCAACTTAAATAATAATAAGTAACTATGTACGAATTTTTAATTTTAAAATCGTTCGATACGTTTACTCTATGCGTCCGTGCTAGGCCCACAGAATAGGTACTGTACCTATGTTGTTCTAGAACAGTGTGAACAACGAGGGCCCGTGGTTTGATACATAGTTAAAAATGACAAGTCACTTGACAACAGTTAAAGTTTAACTACCTACTACTCTGTCTACGCATGGTTAACTTTCATAGCAAATTGGCAATTTATTTACTTTATTTAGCTTAACCATTTGTCAAACAACATACTTCTGTCATTTTTAACAAATTGTTAGTTTAATTATCGCATTTTAACTATTAGTATCTTTGACTACTAATCAAACAACGGGCCCTTAGTAAAGACAATTTAATAGCTTAGGTTATAATTAAACTACTTATTAGTCTATTTAAAAAGCTAGATTGTAATAAGATTAGGGTTCATCCTATTGTTGAACACAAGTACAAGAGGAAAATAAAGTTTTCTTCGTATTCCTAATCGTTTCACTTGTATCATAAGCTTTCCAAAATTAAAATCCCCCGTCCTACTGAAGTCCATTCCCTCTTCGACTAGCTTTTCTCTTAAATTAATCCATGATTTACTTATCAATTTTTCGATTTATCAAAAGAAAATGATATCGAAATGTAGTTCGATGTGTGATAAATGACAATAATAACTTTGTTAATATATTATAATTTGTGGTGTTTTAAAATGTATAGACTTAGATGACACTATAACAAGAAAAGAAAAAACAACCGAACTCTCGGTGTTGAACCGAGCATTGGGAATCAAACGAATCGAGTGCATCCCAGCGCGTCGAAAAAACACACTGTTGGACTTTCAACTCTCGGCGCTAAGCAGTGCGTTGAAGACCCAGTGCGCGAAAAAAACTGTGCGAATGTAGACTTTGTGTAGTCACAAAACACTTTTTTATGGATTTTCTCCTGAAAAATGAGTCCAATTAGAAAAAATCTAAGTACAATATTTGTAGGTTTTTGATAAAGAACACGAAAGCATTTGGTTTTTTTTTAATATCAATTTTGATGCCCATGTCCAGCCTCTTCTATGGGGACGATCCACTGTACGCCGCTGCGGTGCCACTGTACTAGTAGTCACCCTTGGATTTGTATGGATCCTTACACATGGCGGCGACGACTCTTGAATAGTCTTGCTACCTAGATTACGTCTGGACTATAAAAGAGACTGTGATCTCTGAGTTTGTTTCGGCCTTTCTTCTCAGAGTAGTCAGATGAGAAACGCCGACGTCATCTAGTTTAAAAATATGATTGACGTGTAATAGTTATTTGTGCAACAAGAGAGCAAAGTCGTTTTTTGATGCGAGTGCTGATTTTGAATCCTGAGTGTGGCGAGGGATTCAAAGGCACGAGATGCAAAAAACTTTGCTCTCGTGTAATACACATAACTTTTCACTTCAGCAGCGAGAACACTTTATGAGATAGAATAATAAACTGGAATAAATAGGAACAACATATAATAGATTCATAGGTACCACTTACTTTAGCGGCAAGAAAATTGCAGTCCGGAGCTTCATTAAGAATTTTTTCTATGATAAGGGCCGTGAAAATTTTGGACTTTTTAGCCTTAGCCCAACTGACATTCTTTTTAGAAAAGATACGAGTTCTGCGTATGTTTCAATATGCACGTTGTCTTTTGTTTTTAAAGTAGCTTTCAACATTGAGTAAATACTCCACATTGTAGATGATCGCCTCGTCTGTGATAAATCTAAAAAATAAGATAGCAACACCGTCTCCGAAAAGCTACTTGCGCCCTTTGTAAGTCTCCATTCATTGAAGACATGGTATGCTTTCAGATATTTCTCGCGAGACTTCTCAGCTAGGAAACTTAATTCTGCATTAATAACTTGTTGTTTTAACTCTTCCGGTGTTAAAATACAGTTCTCGTCACTAGTTTCACTCATATTTTACGGTTATTTTAATATTTTTTAACTTATTCAACTCTTTACGCCAGCCTCGAAAATTTATTCCCGGTCTTTTATTTAAATTAAGGCGTGTTCGGAAATAGCACCCATGATATTTTATTAGTCAAAATATATTACGTAACATTATTGAAACTAGAAATAAATATTTACAGGTTAAATATCAGTTTTATTTGCAGTAAATACTTATTTTCGTTTAAATACAACAATAAGTTAAAAAATTCAATAAATGACATAATTATCTTTTTGCAAAATTTCTTTAGTTAGTACGAAATTCCGAACGTATTTGTCTTTGAGGTTGAATTCAAAATCGGAACTTCGAAAGGGCTGGTCTTTGTCCCTCTCTCTTTCTAATGGCGGGAAAGAGATAGAGTGTGAATGTTTCGAATTGTATGATTAACCCAAGGCTGAATAAGATATTCATGGCTTTCTGAAAAAAAAAATTAAAAAGTTACTTAGTTTCACTCCGTGAGCAAAATCACATTTTGCTCACTGATTTCAGGCAGCAAAACCCACATGTTTGAGCTACTGAAGTGAAAAAATGTTTGTACAAACCTCACTTACCGCGGCGAAAAACGTTGCTGCTGTGGCGTCATGTGTAAACGCTTTCAGAGATTGAAGATTTTAAGTATTACCAGTGTAATAAGGACGCAAGTGTTGCAAGTCTAAATAAAACAATAATTAATTAAACTTAACTTTTTATTATAATCACGTGAAGTTATAATCTTTGAAACTTGACAAAAAATAAACGTACCTATATATTTTGTTCGATACATATAATTATTAAGACACAATTATTTATCGACTTTCTATCGCCTTTTACAATTCACTTTATATTTTTCGTCAAGTTTTTCTAATCTATTAATAAGTAAGTATAATAATTATATTGTTGAACTAAGATCTAACAAAAAAACTGATGAATTCTCATATTTATTTAAACATTTTCTTGATAAATATTTCATTGCACAATACGTCCGAAGAATCATGGCCGGTCTGAACATAGGCTCTCCGAACTTTCGCGCAGGTCCTCTCACTCACACACGCCTCATGTCACCATTTGGTTCCTAAAAAATGTTATTGCGCAGCCTTCTGCGCAAACTTCCGACCGGTCAGATTCATAGGCCGTAATGTAGTCGCTGCAAAAATCACGACCGCACGACATACGACTTAACATCATGGACATAAGGTTTAAAATGCAACGATGCACGATCGTGAAATGCATCAACTATACCATATCATATCCTCTAATATCATGGATTATTTATGTAAAGTAAGTAAATATTGATAGTAACGTCATTTTTATACGTAGTTCTAAAAAAATACTACAGGAAATAATTATAATGTTTTAATTAGAATTGCCGCAATTAAAAAAATATGAATAATAAACATCAAACCAAAATTGGAAAAAATAAAAGTGACGATTATATAATTAATTTTTGAACATGGCAATCTAATATCAATCGCCTGGAACAAAAAACTGGCTTCCATATACAAAAAGTCGATTACATTACTAAGCTAATATTTGAATTATTTATATATTTCTATACATGACAAGTTATTGTTAATAATGCAAAAATAAAGGAAAAATTAAAGTAAAAATCATCTTTTTTATTGCTAATCAAACTTTATTATAATAATATTTTGCCCTCCAACTAAGTTAAATGTTTTAGGAATGACCAATATTTTAAGGCTGATTCTAAACCAACAGCTTTCGCTTAAAAAAAGAAACATGTCATCTCAATTTTTGAGCAAAACTTTTATTAATAATAATTTATTTGTCTTTAAAATAATAGAATTTTATATATTTTCTTCCCCATTCAATGCCTTACCATTGATTATTTATTTGCTCTACCAGCCAGGCTTCGCTTGCCAACTAGAACCCACATTATACAGGACTATTTCTAAAGGTTCGTCCACACAGCGAGCATTCGTTCGCGAGCGTTCGTTAGCAAACATTCGGGTGGTCAGCGTTGCAACGCACTTAAACGACTGGGGTGCTCATAGGTACTGTACTTCCTAATGATTAATTTCGGGAGCAATGGGTCAAGGTAAGTCTTAATATTTAAAACTAGCGATCCGCCCCTGCTTCGCTCGGTTTTACGACTTGACAAAACATCGAGATTTCTTATAATGTCACGTTTTTGTTCTGACACATAAACCTTACGCAATAAATTCTCTATATGATAGTGAAAACCGCATCAAATTCCGTTACGCAGTTTAGAAGAACAACACGGTCACACAGACAGACACGAAAAGCGACTTTAATTGACCGAGCGAGCGCGAATCGTCTCCGTGTCAGCTTGGGCAAAAATGCTTTCGTATGTTCGGATGTCCGGCTGTTCTCCTCTATAGGTCGAATTTCTCAACCGGTTTTCGTAAAATTTTGTGAGCAGGTTCGATAATTATATGTTTTTTTTTTGTCGATTCAGTTTTTCGATATTTTTCATAATGGCGAAGATATGGGTGTTGAAAACTTAAAAAAAAACTGCCATTTCTGCTCTTTGAGCGCGCTTTTTGTTTCAAGGTGAACATTTATTCAGTTTTAAGCTTTGCAAAGACAGACTCGTTTATAATATGCATAGATTTGTTTTTTTTTTTTATAGAGTTCTATCAATGTTAATATAAGGTTTATGTAAAGATTAACATGTTATTAAGGGAACTTTGAGCGATACAGTCGCTAATGCTCGCGATCGTATTGTAATGAACGAATGCTCGCTTACGAATGCTCGGGAAGTGACGAACCTTGTGAAATGAATTCAATTTGTTTTCAAGTTTGGACGATGAAGGCATATAAAATGGCTGTCTTAGTCCGATGTGAAAAACTACACTGATTTATTTTTGGAAAATACATTAATCTTTTTAGTCAATTTTAAGGACTTTAATTTGGCATTCCATACTCGTAACACAAGAAATATGTCAATTCGTTTACATTTCCACATCTCACTTTTCAAAAGTATTAATCCAATTCATTCAGTCCTATCCTACCATACTAAAAAGGACCTTATAAAATTGTAGTAAGGATACATTTCTCATAATTCTCGCTTTAAAAAATGTTAGTAATTATAATTCAATTGTATCTTCTATCCCGTCATGCCAACCTAAAACGCACTTTACTACAGCTTGCTTGCTACACAAAAAAATACCTTATTACATGGTGATAAAGATACGTTTCCTATGAAGCACCACGCCGACAGCGAGCCAGATAAGCATGGCGGTGGCGTGTGTGGCCAGTAATTGACTGTGACTGGGAGAGGGGAGCGCCCAGTGGAACGGGAAGTGACGTTTGAGGAGTACGCTTCCGATGTACAGGAATAGGGCGTTTTGACCTGTGAAAGAAAGAAATGACGTCAGTTTATGCAGTACAAACAAAGCACACACCCGCGGGGTAATTACGTAACACACTAACAGTAGGAATGGGTTTCATTTTGACAGTTAAACAACATTCATTGCGTTATTTCCGTTGTTGAGCAGACAAATTTTTCGAACATATGAAGCAATAGATTAGCTTCAAAATTATTCTGATTGTGTGTGATAGTGTGTTACGTAATTAAAGAGCCTGTTTTTAGAACGAAAATCAACGACGTATATTAGTCAAAATTAAGCTTAAGGGGAATTCTCAGCAGTAGCCCGCCAAATTCAAATTTTCTTTTGTTTTTGAATTTGACGTGCTAAAACTGAGGATCGCCCTTAAGTCAACTAGCTGTTGATAATTCAATGAACTGATCACAGCAGTTAACATGCATTTGACAATTTGTAACCTAATTACTCAAAAAATAACATACAACATTTTTGTGATGAATTTTGTTCTAATAATGGAGCGTTAAAAAGATACACAATGGTCCAAATTAGGGACCCCTTGCACTAATAAGGGGCAGTGTCCCAAATTAGGGACGTAATGCCCCAATTAGGAAGTGAATGCCCCGAATGCGGGACGCCGCACCTTTGGTTACTACTCAATATTTTTATTGCATTCTACAATGTGAACTTAGGTGGTAGGTACTTAGGTATCTTATGCCCCAAATTAGGGGATAAATTATCAAATCAATCTAAACTTACCAGCATAATACAGCGGCCTGCCTCCCCACTTGTTCTTGAGATCCACAATAAAGTACAGACCAGCTTGTATGAACAGCGCCATCGATGACGTCACCAGACAGAACGACACCGACCATAGATTCTTGTTTATGGGTATAGGACCTCCGTTCTTTGAAAACATGCTTAGGGCCCCGCCGGCGATTCCAAAGATTAGGGACCAGAATAACCAACGCATTATGCGAGCCCTAGAACAAAGGAGAAAAAGTATAATAAAAAATCGGAAATTGAATACTGTCGTCCCTATAATAATCGCATCGAAATTTTTTAACGAAATTTCGTTCGAAAAGATTTCGTTTCACTGTATCTTTTTAACGGGAACCAAATAGTCAAGGTGGCCATAATGAATCGTTTGACATTCACCTTTCACCATTCATTTGCATTTAAAATGGCACTGACCGGCCACTTAATGAGGGTTATCGTGCTTGAGTTCGCCGCTAGAGGCGCTAGTGTAGAGTGAGGTCTCTAGATGTCAAATGTACTGAACGTTCACTGTTAACGGGATTTTTGTCACGGATTTTAACTACTGATTCGTAATTGTTGTATTGGTTGTGCCATTTCTGATTAATTATGGCATAAGATTTTAAGTAAAAACTTAGGATCTAATTTGGTAGCACTTTAAGGAATAATACTATTTGTTTGCTTCATGCTTGCCAATTTTAGGAACATTATAATCTAAATATTCATTTGAAGTTTTAAAAAGTAATAAAATAAACATAATAAAAAAATATGGGTACTTAAACATATCCAAACCATCAAATAAAAGTACTGACAGGACCTTACTCGCCAGTGGCGCCGACTAGTGAGCACAAAAACGATAGCCCGTATTCTAAAGTATCCGCATTGATAGCGCTACGAGCTTTCGCAAATATTATGGGCCATAAAACAAGTTCTTATTCTTTTCTTCTTCGAGAGACATTCGTCTAGTTAGCTATACTCCATTTGAAATAAGATTAGAAATTTAAATAAACCTTTTTTACAGTCCTTTCAACCGATTCTGTCTTCTATTCCGTAGGCATAAGAATGGCATTAAAGGCAAAAACGTGGTTACAAAACCAACTGTTTACTGCAGCTGCCATTTGTCACGCCACCAACGCAATAGAAGTCAAAATCGGTTGAACGGACTGTAAAAAAGGTTTATTTAAATTTCGAATCGTATTTCAATGGCCCAATACGTGGCCCCATTGATCGGGGATTGTTGAGGTTACCTAGCATGATTATAAGCCAGCATGATCCTCGTAGCGTGCGCGCCTGCCTGCACGACCAATACACCTGACAGAATGCCCAGGATGCCCTCAGGGTCGTGTCGGACAGTCGTCTGGTACATCTTGTGGAAGGTACCTTTTTCATGCAAGTGGGCCTCGCCTAGGAGCAGTCTGAAATGGAAACACAGAGATTAAAATACGTAATTCATGGTATAATAACATATTTCGCCAGGTATAGCATTCCGAGACACAGTGGTCACGTGGGAGACACAAGCCTACGTCATCACCGCTATGTAACCAGTAGTGTGTAATAATAACTCCCCAACCGCCTTTATTACCTGTGTGAATCCGATAAAACAATGAGGCTTTAAGTAACTATTACGTTGGTTTATGTTTAAATTGTTTTTTTTTTCGTTTGATTAGATAAAACGAAACGACAATTTAACAAGACATTTTTTAACAGAATGGTGACTGAAAATGTTTCCATAATTCGTGTTTTGTTGCAATAAAGTGGCAACTGGATAGTGACGCAAGCATGTGTCACTCCCGGATCGCCAGACCTTGTTTTTAAGGACCATGACGTAATTATCATATGATATTGATATCAAAGAGACAGACCACGAAGCCCGTTGCATCGGTGAAACAGGATGCGGAACTTGGCGATCGTGGTTTCCGAAGTTCAGTAATTTTTTTGCGTACAGGTCATGGTATGGAAAACGATTGGTCACGGACAACGCTACTCGGGAACCGAATAAAGAATAGAATACTACAAAGTGTTCGATAATTTAGCTGCCTTCAAAATAGTTGAGCTGAATGGTACTAATCCAGGAGTCGTGTTCGTGAACGGGTGCCGTCAGTAGGGACTGGTCATCTCTTAGCTGCCACGGCTTATTTTAATTTAATTTAATATTTGAATTGTTTTTAAGTTTTTATTACGGACGCTTTTAATGTTCTCACATGCATGATTTCAACATGAATGATGTTACCATATATTATTTTGATTTAAAAGAATATGCAAGGAAGCAAGCAAGGTGCAATTTGTGTGTCCGTGGAGTTTCTTGCCCGTTCATCTCCATAGGTCATCTCATTCTCCCATCTCTACGCTTTGGAATGGGCAACTAGCTTCATCTTTCTGTCTGACCGACCCCTTGACAGTTCAAAAGCGCCTGTAATTAATTGTTTTATTTGAAATAAACGCTTTGAGTTTTTTGAACTTATGATCCCACAATGCAGTAATAAATAATATAAATATAAACAGTACCTGTCTATGTAACCAGCGATGCCCCCGGTACAGTTCTGTAGCGACCCGTTGTTGACCTCTGACAGGTGTAACCCTCCGGGGCCCATGTAGCCGCGAGGACAACCAGGTGCGGGTACCAGCAGGGTTATGCATACCTGAAATCAAAAGTTAAAATAATACAGGGTATAAAAACTAGAGATGGGTCCCGACTATGACTTTGGCGGACTAGTCGGCAGCAAAATGGCCGACTAGTCGGTACATCACAAATAATTATATATACAGGCCAAACCAATCATTGCTTTCGGTTGAGTTCGGGTGACATCGGCAATGTTCGTGACTACGCAATCGGCTCGTAGATGCCCCGCAGCGCCCGGCGGCCAGATCTAAGTCTGAAGAGTTCCTATTTCTAGGTTGTAAACCTATTTATTGCCAATTGTTCTTTTTTGTTAGAAGTATTAGTTAATTTTATTTTATATAATTTCTGGATCTAAGTCCAATTAATAATTAATGGACCAAACGAAGGGTTCCTATTCCTTCCTATCCTATTCTAAATTGCACTGAAAGTAAACCGTAAAACTCATTCTATAATAAAAAATAATAACAGTAACGATTTAAATTTCATTACAATCACCCTCTTTTAAATTTTTAAGCATATTAATACGAGTAAAAATGGGCCGACTAGTCGGCTTTCCCGACTAGTCGGTACATCACTAATAAAAACCCATCACATAGCCGTCAGTTACGCATTCTGTACATAAAATAAAATAACATTGCACAAAAATAATTGCTGGGAAACGACTCTTGTTTTTGGTGTGAAAAACCCGTTGTTAACGGTAGAGTGTCGTAGTCAAATCGTTTATTGTAAATAGGCACATTAAAGGCACTTTTGAACGTCAAAAATTTACAAGAAAATAGAATTGATTCTAGTTGCCCCTTCCAAAAGGTAGTTTCGTATGGAGAACAATGGGCAAGAAACTCCACCGTTACTCTTTTAAAATGTTTAACAATATTATGTATACATTAATTATATAATTATATGTAAAGACGATGCATCTAGAATAAAATTACTATACCACAATAGGTAAAAATAATTAAATATAGTAGTGCTCAATACAACGCACTGAAAATATTGTGCTTATGGGTGCATGCAACGGTACAGGGGTCATGGGGGTATTTCAAGTTATGTTATAACATTCAAAATTTGTTTCCTTAGCCTTCAACATCTCCGTAACCAGAAGGTTCCCAGTTGTATGGTCCAGTACAAAGAAATATCACAATGACGGGAAGGACGAGTGACTCTCGGCTTCTTTAAGGGGACTACATGACTTAAACGCAAATTTATAATGCCTAAAAATATATGATCCACTGCAGTAACCAAAATCAGAAAAATATATGATATTCTTCTAGATATATGCTAGTTAGATAGTGTGTTGAAAACATAATACAATTAACTTGATATGATAGAAAAAAATCACTAAGATACCTATAAAAAAATATTTTAACCGATTAAAAACCATACTAATATACATGCAAACATTGAGATTTTTGTCAGATTATTCTACAAGTAACATACTAACGTAATAGTGTTTTAATTTTTTAGTCCAATGAATAGATTTTTTGTAAATCCATAATTGCTTCATATTTTGCAATAAATTATCAGCGTTGTGTCATCGCGCGTCTCTTTCTTTTCTATGCAATCCGAAAGAGACCGCGCTTTAGCTCTTGGAAGCCTCTTAAGGTCTTTTTACATCCGTTGTTTCATTCTACCACTTCTGTTTTAGTCTAGTTAATTTATGGCAGACACTTTCTTTATTTACAAATTCGATTCGAATATTGAATGTATCTAAAAGATAGTGCTTATTCTGGAACAGATTGTAATCAACAATTTATCAAGCAATTTTTTAAAGAATGAAAGGCAATTGCATGCACCTTTATTTTTGTTAATTGACATTAGATTACCTAAGCTATTTTGTATGCCCTTTGGCGGGACATAGTATGGATGGACCATCATTTTTTTTTTATAACCTCTGTATAATTTCACCCTTTTTTGTTTGGGTGGAACATAATCAAATAACTTCCCCCGCTCTGGGTAGAGCGGGAAGGCGTGTCAGGCTTTTACTGACTAAAACCCACCCGTGTTCATTCAGTCGCCTGTGTGACAGGGTAACCCTTTCGGACAAACCCGCGACCCCGGCAATTTTACCCTATGTTCACAAAATGAATAAATGAATTTGAGATGAGAATGTTAAGAGGGATGTGAGGTGTTACGCAAATGGATAGAATAAGAAATGAGTATAACGGGTGTAAGAAGACACTTCACGAAGCCGAGACTCACGTGTACTCCCCGTCTTTTTTTTTTTTTTTGTACTGGTTCATACCTGGGAACCTTCTGGTTACGGAGATATTAAAGGTCAAAGTTCCAACTTATACTGACGTTTTTTATACGAAAACAAGTTCTTACTGTTATAACACAACTTTAAATACCCCCACGACCCCTGCGCTGTTGCATGCATCCATAAGCACAATGTTTTGCGTGCGTTAACCACGTGCGCCACCACCACCACCCTATGTGTTAATCCAGGTTATAAACTATCTGAGTTCCAAATTCCATCCAAATCCGTTCAGTAGTTTTTGCGTGAAAGAATCCATCCATCCATCCATCCTCGCAAACTTTCACATTTGTAATATTAGAATAGAATACTCTTTATTATGTACACCATAAAAATTACAGATATAAAAGTAGAAATTTTACATAGGGTGACACAATGGCCGGTCTTATCGCTAAAAGCGATCTTTTACAGACAACCTTTGGATGGATTCAAGGTAGAAGAGAGACAATAATGCAGGTAGTCAGTGGTGTACCATTTACATATACAACAAATACATACATACATAAAACATATACCTATCTACGTAATATAATATATAGAATAATAAACATGAAACTAGAGCAAGGAAACTAAATGTAATGACAATGTTTAAGGAGAGAGGAACTGTTTTTTAACCAGAATTTTAAAAGTGGACAAAGATTGAGCACGCTTTATCGACACGGGCAAGGGATTCCATAACCGTACCGCTTGAACTGTAAAAGACTTGTCATAAAAACTGGTGGAATGCCTCGGCATCTCTAGTCTTAAGTTTTCCGATGACATCAGGTATCTATTATGTGTGTCATGAAGGAACTTGAAACGTTCTTTAAGATAAGAGGGGGTTTTAGGGTTGAACAGAATACTGTAGAGCTTAAACAAGATATGAGAATTCCGGCGAAGACGTATGGGAAGCCACTTGAATATTAGTAGGATTTCGGAGAGTATGAATTGAAATTGTATAGTTTAATTTAAACCTTACCTGTATGGAAACAAGGACCATTGTGGCCAGCCATTGCTGCCATCCGGCGGTGATGTCACGGAATAGAGAACGACCTGGGAGAGGAGACAAAATACATTATTTTATAGTTAAGAAACAGAGATGATATTATAATTATTTTGAAGGGTGAGTGGTTCATAGTCAGTCTATAATGTTGGAGCACTGATGGCCCAGTGGTATCGGCCCAGATTTACGAGTTGTGGTATGAACCCAGGCAGGCGCTTTACTTTGAGTGAATAATTTCATCACCACTGTTCTCCAAAACGGTGAAGGAAAACATCGTGAGGAAACCAGCATGTCCTAGAACCATAAATTCGAAGACATGTGACATCTACCAACCCGTACTGGGCCCGCGTGACGGATGTCAGCCCACTCCCTTTCGAAGAGAGGAGGCCTGTGTCCCAGCAGTGGGAACATTATAGGCTGATTATGCTAGTGTTCCCATTGCTGGGACTCAAGCCTCCTCTCTTCGAGAGGGAGTGGGCTGTAATCTATCACGATGGCCCAGTGCGGGTTGGTAGATGTCACAAATGTCTTCGAATATTTTTTTCTTGGACATGGCTGTTTCCAAACGATGTTTTCTTTCACAATTTTTAGGGCAGTGGTGATGGTCCAGTCGATGTGGTGACTCTTGGGGAATGCCTATGTCCAGCAGTCGACGTTTTTTTATGTTAAATTTGAATTTCTTTAAATCCTATTAATGTTTACTGAACAAGTGTGCAAGTGCAAGTGTGGGAAGGGAACACCGTGGTTTAGTCAGTAAGAGTCTGACAGACCCCTCTGCCGGCCCCGGGGCGGACGTCATCCGTGAGGATTTTACACTCCGGAAAAAATGGCCTAATTCCAGGTGTCGGGGTCTTTTATGTTAGCTTCGAATTTCCTCAAATCTGTTCAATGTTTCCGAAACTGTGCTTAATAAACGTTATTTTTTAGGGTTCCGTACCCAAACATTCATCATTCATGGGTCAGCTCAAAAAAAAAGGGTCACTGCTCTTTCTTTTTTTCGCAGTTAATTTTAATCATGATCTGGCAGATTGAGTAATTTATGTGGCCTACCCAAGTGTCCTTTCTTTGGTATTGTTCGTCGAATCGTTGAGCTCCGTAAGTCCTGACTTCCTGAGTTGAGCTGCACGATTACTGACAAATGCGTGCACTGACTGGACAGGTCCACTCAATCTGTGTGGTTCTTTCCTCAAAAGACCAATTCAGATACCAATCTACATGGTCTTCACATGATTTGACCAAGATTATGTCTGGACTTTAAAAGAGACTGTGACCTCTGAGTTTGTTTCGGCCTTTCTTCTCAGAGTAGTCAGATAGGAAACGCCGACCTCATCTAGTTAAAAAATATGATTGACGTGTAAAAGTGTTTGTACAAACCTACTTACAGAAATAAAATCATTTATCATTTATCATTTATCAAAGGGCACCAACGGAACCCTATTACAAAGCCTCCGCTGTCCGTCCGTTTGTCTGTCAGCGGGGTGTATCTTATGAGCCGTAATAGGTAGACAGTTGAAATTTTCACAGTGTGTATTTCTATTGCCGCTATAACAACAACCAAAAATAGAAATAAAATAAAGTAAAAAACATTAAAGGGGGTCCCTTACAGGAAACGCATTTAAGAAAAAAATGTAGTGTTAAATACTGTACGGTGGCACGGAACTCTTCGTGTGCGAGTTCGACTCGCACTTGGTCTTTTTAGGGTTTCGTACCCAAAGGGTAAAACGGGACCCTATCACTAAGACTCCGCTATCCGTCCGTCTGTCTGTCCGTCTGTCACCAGGCTGTATCTCATGAACCGTGACAGTTACAGTTGAAATTTTCACAGATGATGTAATTCTGTTGCTACTATAACAGCAAATACCAAAAAATAGAATAAAATAAATATTTAAGGGGGCTCCCATACAACAAACGTGATTTTTTTTGCCGTTTTTATAGATAATGGTACGGAACCCTTCGTGTGCAAGTCCGACTCGCACTTGGCCCGTTTTTTTTCTTCTTCCTTTCTTTCGGCTGATTGATGACGACAAGGTCTTACCTGGTGTAATATCCTGGCTGGTCCGCATAAAGGCGCACTCTAAAGCGCCCACGATGAAGTACATAGCTGCCAGTCGTTGCAGGACTCCGGGGAGGCGTACATCTATCCAGGATGAGTCCGGAGGACCCAGAATTATGCCGATCAGGGATAGCATTAGAGATCGGGTTGCCACCTGGAAAGGTATGAATAGCGTTAGGCACCGCCCTAATTGGCCATCGCTCGTACGATAATGCGAGCGTCCGCTGAAAATGTTCGCACGACCGTGCGATCGAACATACTGGTATCTATTTAATGACCTAATTGACGGTCGCGCGATCATGCGATGCGACAAAATTGTCTAGTTTTCATCGCGCGCCCATCGACAACGGACGATCGTGCGATCAAACATACTGATCTGGGGGCCTAGACAAAGTAACATTCGATTAGCGATGACGCTAGTAGAAAAGCCAAAAAATGTATGGAATTGACATAAGCTATCGAAATGTCACGTGATCATAGGTTAACGAATAGAAATTAGCTAGACAATGTTAACATCATTCGATTCTATGAAACGAATCGACAGCGTCGAACGATTACTTCCATAGAGATGCGTACCCATGTGACACTTTTTGAAAAGCCTTATCGCTAGTTTTCGATTCGTATGATGCCAAATATTAGCGTAAGCGGTAGCGATTGTAGAAATAGATTCGCTCCGAAGCGAATGATATTTGTCTAGGCCCTCTGTACTGAATTTCCTAAATGACGCTCGCCCGACCAAGTGGTGTGGAGAGGCAAGGGGGTAAAAATCTTCTTCATTCCGTACGTCGAAATACTGATTGCGAAATTAATCGCCCTTAATTCTGTTCTTATATAGTACTAGCTGTTTCCCGCGATCCAGGGTGAAAAGTAGCCTATATCCTTACCCAGCATGTGTAGCATGAAAACTATATAAACAGGAGAAACGGAAGACAAAATGACAGATTGTAGAAAGATTTCTACGGCGCGACGTCAAAATTCAAAAAAAGAATTACTTTTTGTTAAGAAAGTGATTTGTCATCTTTTCGTAGAGTAGAGATAAATCTCAAATCTCAAATCGTTTATTGCAATCCATAATGTACACTTACAGATGGTAAATAGAATATAATAGAAAAGAGAGGAAGAGCGCTTTATTAAAGTGAAACTTTTATTACATCGTCTCAAACTTTTTCGTCTGTGTTGCATGTCGCGAGACGGTCGGCCGCGGAGTAGGGATAAAATGAAAGGCGCTCGTCAGAGCAGCCGAGGAGGAGGGAGTGGGTGGAGGAGGGAGTGGGTGGAGGGGGGAGGGGGTGGGGGGAGGTAAGATTGATGAAGTGATTTTTATACCCTTAATGGAATATTATTCCGAAATTTTTTAGTTAAATGTTTATAATGTGAAAAAAAGTTTCAATTTTACCGTGGTTTCATAAAACCACACAATCCTTTTTTTTAATTTCAATTTTCCTTGTTATTAAGTTTGAATTATTTTATATCCTATTAAGTATTTTATATTTCTATTCATTTACTTATTCTTTTAATATTATATATGCAAATCTATCTATTCATTTATTATTTATTTTATTATACAATTTAAATACGAGGGCGGGTCAATAAGTCCGTGACTTTTGGAATAAAACACAGATTTTTTGATAAAAAAATAATTTTATTTTTCAACGTAGTCTCCCTTGAGCTCTATACACTTTGTCCAACGCTTCTCCAATTTTTTTATCCCTTCCAAAAAAAATGATTTGTCGAGGTCCTCAAAATAGGCCTTTGTTTGCGAGATGACTTCATCATTGGAGTCAAATCTTTTTCCACCAAGCCATTTCTTCAGGTTTGGGAACAAGAAGTAGTCGCTCGGAGCCAAATCTGGAGAATAGGGCGGATGAGGGAGCAATTCATAGCCCAATTCATGGATTTTTGCCATGGCAACTGCACATGTGTGCACCCTTGCATTGTCTTGGTGGAAAAGAACTTTTTTCTTGGCCAAATGAGGTCGGTTTTTTTTCAAATCGTCATTGAATCGGTCCAATAAGTTGGCATAATATTCCCCATTGATTGTTCTTCCCTTTTGAAGGTAGTCAATGTGGATTATCCCGCGTGCATCCCAAAAAACAGTCGCCATAACTTTATTGGCTGACAAACCCACCTTGGCCTTCTTCGGCGCCGATTCACCCTTAGAAACCCACTGTTTTGACTGTTGTTTGGTCTCTGGTGTGTTGTGATGGATCCATGTTTCGTCCACGGTTACAAAACGGCGCAAAAACTCCTCCATATTGCGATTAAACAACGCCAAACCTTCCTGTGAAGTTGTTACACGATTGCGTTTGTGGTCGACTGTGAGCAAACGCGGCACCCATCTTGCGGAAAGCTTTCTCATGCCCAAGTGATCATTCAAAATTGAAACCACTGAGCCATGCGAGATCCCTACGGCTTCCACAATCTCTCGCACTTTCAATCTTCGGTCGGCCAACACCATATCGTGATTTTTTTCGATTGTTTCGGGTGTAGAGACCTCAACTGGGCGTCCAGGACGTTCGGCATCTTCAGTGCTTGTACGGCCACAACGAAATTCAGTAAACCACTTTTTTACCATTGAAATCGATGGTGCAGAGTCCCCATAGTATTTATCAAGCTTAGCCTTGGTCTCGGTAATGGTTTTTTTTCGCAAGAAATAATGCTTAATAAGCACACGAAATACACTTTTTTCCATTTTCTCCTCAAATTAGTGAGTATTCTGATAAAAATAGCTGTCAAACACAAACTAACTGACGCAGCAAGTTTAAATTTTGACAGGAGTCAACTGACAGATGCCTGTTGACAGGAGCAGTGTTGCTGTTTCAGTAAAGAGGTCAGAAATTCAAAAAGTCACGGACTTATTGACCCGCCCTCGTAATGCTTATTAGTTTTTTTGTTAAAATTTTAAAATTTGTTCATTGATATTAGTGTAGTATTTATTATGGTTAATTTTTGTTATTTTACATAATATATATCTGTTATTCATAATTATGTATTATTATTGTATTTATCCGTTGGATTTTCTTGTACCGTACCTTTTTTAAATTAAGTTTTGCTTTAATTTATTTAAAAATATACTGGTTTTGTTTTGTTGTTTTATGTCTTCTGGTAATTTATTATATATTTTTATTGACATTGAATATGGACTAGATGAGTGTAGAAGTGGTCATGCTACGCATGCTGGTCGTGGTCTATCTGTATGCCAAATTTGATCCAAAACTGTTCAGCCTTTTTAGCGTGAAAGCGTAACAAACAAATAAACATACTTTCGCATTTATGACATACTAGCTTTTGCCCGCGGCTTCGCTCGCGTTAATTTAGACTTTGAACAATCAATTCAGGTTATAATTCAATCATGATTCGAAAGACACGTGGCGCCATCTATTATCATAAGAACGTTATTATTGTTTTCCTCGGGAACAGAAGTTTTTTTCGGGATGATAGGTACCCTATGACCGTTTCTGTACACCTGACAACGTATATGCAAAATTTCAGGATGATCGGTTAGGTGGTTTAGACGTGAAAAGGTAACAAATTTGTGGTTATTATGTGGTCTACGTTTTCTTTTTTAATGCTATTTATGATTAAAGAAATATTGCTCGACAGCAACAACTATGCATCTCTGTTATGAGCAGTGATCGGAGTAGGTAGATTGAACTGGGGTCATTGATCCGAAACGTATATATTACTATGGACATTCCTCCGGAATTGGTAGATTATTGAAAAAAAAACCGGAACTTATGTAGGAATTGTATTCTGCCAGAGTGGAAGGAGTCATTTGATGATTTGCCATCCTCAAAAAAAAGGTAGGAATTGTAATAAAATGAGCAATTTTATTCTTTATTATTCTTCCTATTTTTATTATTCAACAGATAAATAATGAATTAATTTAGTTTTGATACCTTCCTTTAAATTTTGAATTGAGTAGTAGCTGTACCACGAAAGTATCTTTTAAAAACAAAATGGGGAAGTTTCTTTTTAGCACCTTTTGTCAAAACTTCATGACTGGAGATGTGTAGATTCCGTTTATGATTGTTTGTTGTTGTTTAAATTTAAATTTATGTCATACTATCAGATTTTTGCGGCTTCACCGTTGTGAATTTAAATTCTGTTGCGCAACTTAAAATGTTTTAACTTTACGCTTATAGTCAGCCTTTGTTTAAAATAAGTGTGTTTAGTTTTAGGTAAAAGATTGATATAATACTAACAAATAGTTTACATCAATATTAAAATTGTATATGGGAGCTACATCTGCCAACAAACTGTTTTACAGTTTGGCAGGAGTAAAATATTTTGTAGTACGGATGTAACAACGAATAAACGCTTTTTTTTTTTTTTTTTTTTTTTTTTTTTTTATCACTACCAACATTAACAATATTTAATTGAATCCGGAAATACCGGAATTACTTTCCGGAAAAATGGCTTATCCATGTTATTCTTTCTGTGTGCATTTATGATACAAGTACTAAAAATCAATCTACCTACTCCGATCACTGGTTATGAGCCATTTCGAGAGTGATTGCATCGCTCTAAACAGGACACACGTTTACTTCTCGCGTGAGCAATTTCATCGCACGATGAAATCGCATCGCATCATCACGCGAGCGAAGGCCAATTTAAACAGCGGCTTAGTGTTCCAACAGACCCATGAATTGAACCGTTCAACGAACCGCAGAATCGAAAATGACACATTTTAGGTCATCTGAGGACCTAGACAAATGACATTCGCTTCGGAGCGATTCTATTTCTACAACCGCTATCTCTTACGCTGATGTTTCCATCATACGAATCGAAAACTACCGATAAGCTTGTCAAAAAGTGCCGCGCTGTCGATTCGTTTCATAGAATCGAATGATGTTAACATTGTCTAGCTAATTTCTATTCGTTGACCTATGATCACGTGACATTGCGATAGCTTATGTCAACCCCATACATTTTTTGGCTTTTCTACTAGCGTCATCGCTAATCGAATGTTACTTTGTCTAGGCCCTCTGTTTTGCCTAGTCCCCGACAGCATGTAGCTGTCGGAAGAATAGCGATCGTAAATTTGGTGCACAATGTAAAAAAAAACGTATTATCTAATGGTTGTAAAAAGCTCTGCTGAAGGTCGATTTAGAATTTTGGAGCCAACGAGCGATAACACTCGTTTTACTTCCATTTACTCTTTAATCAATTGCCTTTGTGTAAAGAGAGTTAGGGGATTCTTTCGTTGTTCTTTCTATACAAAAATTTGAAGAAAAGAATGTCACTCGTATGGTCTAAACCCACCTTAAGGTTGCACTAGTCGATATTTTTTCGATACAAATTTCGAGAGGGTATTACTCCACTGTTTGACATTGTACATTCAAAGTTAAACATGATATCGTTTTGTTTCATTATTAATTTTGTCTGTGCGGAAACAGTATAATAAAATAAAAAGCCATTAAGAAGTTATGAGCCAACAAAGATTCGTTTTTCTTGCTAATTTTAACGCAAGTTTGGGCGTAAATAAGTAATAAAAGAAGTGTAAAATCTCCAAAACAAAGTCGGCACCAACAAAACTCAATTATGGAAGAGTTCAATGAACTTTATTTGTAATTGATTCATGCAGTGTTTTTTTCAGATCATTCGTTTTTCCAAAGGACTTTTCGGAATTTTCTACGCGCTTGTTCTACTATGAATTAAAATATCGGTGTTTATGTTCGTGCGAACTAGACGTTGTGTGTGTAGACTAGCGTCTAACTGCTCATCACTGATACTATCTCTGTCAGACACGATGCCGGGTGAGACAGCGTGCTTTTTGGCCACGCCCACCAGTGAGTTCGAGCCCGCGACTAGTTCAACCTTAAGACTTTGTTCAAACTACATTAAATTAAATTAAAAGTCATTTATTTCAGGTACCACATAACCCATATTAGAAAACATCTTTAAATTATTCAATAATAAATACAAAATCACACATAAATAAATACAAACAAATAAATACAACTACACATTGTACTGCACGTTGTTTTGCAGTATAATTCTGGGATCACAAGATCCACACGCCATGAAACCCCACGTATCAATATTTTAATTATTATATTGCAAAATACGTGCAGTGCCATGTTAAAGTAGTCTTAGGTATGTATGACAAAACCACTTTATAAACTTTATTGCCCCTCACACGACATGATAATTAATAAGTGTCAAGTTCATATAAGTAGGAGTCTATCACTACAGTTCACAAAATACCTGCTGCAGCGCCTGAATCCTGGGCAGAGAAGTCCGAAGCCTTGCGTTGAGCGACAGTACGAGCGCCTCTCCCATGGCGAAGGCGAACCACGGGAACACCACGTCAGCCACCGTCAACCCGTTCCACACGCTGTGTGAGAACACGCCATAACCACCGCCGCCTGCGTTGACGAAGATCTGGGGGAGAAAATGATAAGGTTTATAAAGAAACTATAGAGGTTTGAGGAACAGGGTGGAAAGATCCTCATCCTCGATAGAAGAGGGAGGATCCTCTGACCAGACGGGTGTTGTGTTTGGTGGCCTAGTGCCCGACAGTTGTTGTGTCTGGTGGCCTAATGCCCGACGGTTGTTGTGTCTGGCGGCCTAATGCCCGACGGTTGTTGTGTCTGGCGGCCTAATGCCCGACGGTTGTTGTGTCTGGCGGCCTAATGCCCGACGGTTGTTGTGTCTGGCGGCCTAATGCCCGACGGTTGTTGTATCTGGTGACCTAATACCCGACTGTTGTTGTCAGTTTTCTGTACTACTACTATACAGAGTGTAAAAATACGCATCATATACTTAGAGATTTTCTACGCATTCTGTGCATCAAACGAAATTATATTGAGCAAGAATTATTTCTGGGAAACGACTTTTAGTTTTGGTGTTAAATCGCAATTTACAGCAGCGCGCGATGTAACGCAAGCAAAACATTACGCTAATCCAACGTTACAGGAGTTGTGGGGGTATTCAAACCTAGTTTTCGTGACGAAAAGTTGAAAGTTTGAACTTCAAATCTCCGTAATCAGATGGTTGGTTCAAAAAAAAAAAACCGGCCAAGTGCGAGTCGGACTCGCACACGAAAGGATCCGTACCACCGTACAATATCTAATACTACATGTATCTTTTTTTTTAAATGTTTCTTGTATGGAGACCCCCTTTAATTTTCAACTTTATTTTATTTTTATTATTTGTTATTATAGCGGCAATGAAATACCTACACACTCTGTGAAGATTACAACTGTCTATCTATTACGGTTCATGACAGCCTGCTGACTGACAGACAGATGAACTGCGGAACTTTAGTAATAGGGTTCCGTTGGCACCCTTTGGGTAGGGAACGCTAAAAATCTTTTTTACAAAAAAAAAACAACCAATTTCTGATGTATTTTCGTTTTTTGGAACCGACTTACGAAATTAAAGATATTTTTCACTTTGTAGTGTTTATTTGGAAAACGGTTGTAGTTTTTACAAAAAAAAAAACAAGTTTATTAATTTTATTCTTTTTATTTCTGGTACCTACTCCAAACAACCGACTTCCAAAAAACACTACAAAGTGAAATGTTAGATTAATTTCGGAAGTCGGTGGCAAAAAACGAAAACACAAAACCAAAGAACCGACTTCCGAAATTAAAGTTATTTTTCACTTTGTTGTTGTGTTTTTTTGGAAGTCAGTTGTTTTTTTATTTATAATATCATTGATGTTAACCTGTATAATTGGAGATGTTGAGAAAACGTTTGGCGAATCCTAGTAATATTATAAATGTGAAAGTTTGTGAGGATGGATGGATGTTTGTTACTCTTTCACGCAAAAACTACTGAACGGATTTGGATGGAATTCGGAACACAGCTAATTTATAACCTGGATTAACACATAGGATACTTTTAATCCCGGTAGTACGTTCCCGTGGGATAATTTCCGATCTCCAAGCGGGCGAAGTCGCCGGCAAAAGCTAGTATTATAAATGTGAAAGTTTGTGAGGATGGATGGATGAATATTTGTTACTGTTTCACGCAAAAACTACTGAACGCATTTGGATGGAATTTGGAGGATACTTTTTATCCCGGTAGTACGTTCCCGTGGGATAATTTCCGACATCTACGAGGGCGAAGCCGCGGGAAAAAACTAGTAATATAAAGGAAGGAAAACTATTTTATCTGGGACACGTACAGGAACCTGTTACCGTTATCAAAACTATTATTTCGCTAATCATATCTAAACAGAATTAAAGGACAAAGATAAGAGAAATAACAAAGCATTTTAAGGGCATATAGGTAAACGTTAAATAATACAATTATCCTTATTATATTCTGATAAGTGTTAAAAACAAGATACCACATTTTATTATTATTTCTAGCTAGCAGTTTCCTTTTGTTATTTTGATTTTCTAAATCAAAATATTTTATTTCACATAAACCTACATGGGCTCTTACGAAACGTCAGAAGCTAGATGCACGGTTCCAATTGGTTGTTTCCTATGGAGAAGAGATGGCAAGAAACTCAACAGTTACTCTTTTAAAAATAAGGGGCTTTTACAATGTTTTCAAATTACAGTGTTAATAGGCATGGTAGAAAAGTGTAGGCCTGTCAACAAGTAACAGGTACTCAATAAAATAGAAAAAGGTCTACAAATCAACATTCTACAAGTTAGGCCTACATTCACAAAATATAGAAGAATCTCTATAAAAGATTAATAAAAAATAATAAAAACAAAAGCCTATTTAAAACAAATGACATGATTGCCAGAACAACTGTAAAAAATCTTAATTAAAATCCTGTCTACAAAAGCCATTAGTAAAGAGTTGAAATAAGAATTGGAGGTATTTTTTAACATACTTATGAGTATTTACTTTGTAAACTATTATATTATTTTAATTATTGTGAATGTGAGGACTATGTGGGTCATAGCTTTTTTGTTTTTTTTTTTCTCAGTTTGTTTTAATCATGGTCTGGCAGTTTGAGTAATTTATGCGGCCTACCCAAATGTCCTTTCTTGGGTATTGTTCGTCGAATGGTTGAGCACTTTAAGTTCCGAGTTGAGCTGCACGATTACTGACAAATGCGTGCACTGATTGGACAGGTCCACTCAATCTGTATGGTTCTTTCTTCAAAAGACCATTTCGGACACTAATCTACATGGTCTTCACATGATCTGACCAAGATTACGTCTGGACTTTAAAAGAGACTGTGACCTCTGAGTTTGTTTCGGCCTTTCTTCTCAGAGTAGTCAGATAGGAAACGCCGACCTCATCTAGTTTAAAAAATATGATTGACGTGTAAAAGTGTTTGAAAAGAAATGAAAAAGAAATTACATCACGCCTGTTTTCACCGGAGGGATAGGCAGAGGTGACCTAATAGAACACCCACATTTGGCCTTTTATGTGTAAGTCCCAAGTATTTTTATAACTAGTTTTTATAATATGTGGAAAATGTCGTGGGTTATACATTTACTCACTCTATAGTGCATTTTTTTTGTAATACTGTAAAGTGTAACTTTTTCCAAAATTAATAAAATAAAATAAACAGCGAGCGTATTGAAAAACTGAGTTGCCCATTCAACAATTAAAGTTTATATTTGCATGCGCCGACGCACTCCGTCTGATTAGAATCTTAGTTTTTTTTGTTAACTTACCATAAGAGCTATGGCGAATCCTCTGAAAATGTCCAGGGAGCGCAGTCTAGACCTGGTCGGAGATCGTGCGATGCTGGCCTCAATTGTCAGGACTCGGGTTTCGGAACCAAGCTCATTGTCTTCTCTGAAATAACATAATTATACGGTTGTATTCCTCGAAGGATATGCAGAGGTGTGTAGAACGTTTCGAGGATAAAGTCGCAAGTATTAGAGAAGCCTATTGATTATCGTTGAAAATTGCGAAAGATACATTTGTTTTTTAGGAAACTTTGTATATTTCCTATAATATACAAGAAATTTTCGAAAAAATAAAACAAATTTCACGTTCGTCTGAAAAATACAATCATAGACGTATATTACTTGTTGAATACTGTGTATTTTTCATATTTAACAATCAAAGGGAAATAATCTTGCTTATTTAATATTAATTGAACAGTAATGTAATTAAATGATACAAGTTTTATGTCATTATAAATTTACCCTGAAAATACTGCAAAAATACATGTAAAAAACTTACAACTTGCGAAAGATTCAACCGAAGATCCGCAAGGAAAGTTTATGTATTTTATTGAAAAAAAATACAGGGTCATTTGAAAGATACATGTATTTTACATGTCATATTCAACGCTACTATTGAGATCCTCATCATCATACATTTATATGAATTTGTAATTTGTATACTGGGAATTGGGGCCATACCTCCTTACTAATAAACGTTGTATAGCGTCTGTATAGTTACACAACGCTTTGTCTTCTTCTTTCGAACGTCAAATTACTGACGATTGAAAGAGTGCAATCGGTGTGTAACTACACAGACGCTATACAACGTTTATGAGTAAGGAGATTGGTAAATAAATAAACAAACGGGGCACATATCTAAAGTCTAGGTCATTCATGAAATTTGCTCAGTCTGGAAATCAAAATGTAAGTACATTATCGTATGGTACTTCAAACTAATAATATACATAGACCCCTTTATTTATAAACATTGTTTAAAGTTAAGTAGTGAATAGCGACTGTTTAACCATACATTATTGATCTTTAGACGCCTCTTAACTTTAAACGACGTTTATAAATTAACCCAAAAATCCTAAAGAATTAACAGACAGATGTGTTGCTAGCGAGTTTGTTTCGCCATTTCTTTTTCCCAGCAATTCCTAACTTAAAGCGAAGGCATCAGGATAGCCCGCGAAATTCAAAGTTCCTTACGTTTTTTTGCAATTTGCAGGTCAGTATCAAATTGTGTGTTGATCTAAATGTGATTCGCGGCCGTAACAAGTATTTATTTACAGAATTATAATCATAAAAATCATCAATACAACTGTCAAGTTCATATTGCCCTATTGAATGACTATTTCATATAAGTAATCATAACATTTGAGGCCAATTCTAACTTAAGCAGCCGTATTGCCGATTCAAATTATTATAATTCTGTAAAGCCATATTTGTTACGGTCGCGGCTCATATTTTAATCAACATACAACCTGACATTGACCTGAAAATTGCAAACAATGTAAAGAAAATTGAATTACGCGGGCTACCTTAGCCTATCGCGATCGCCCTTATACAATTTAGCCCTTGATTGGTGAGGGATCGGCGTTTTGGTGACTGACTTTTTAACTTTTGACGGTTAAAAAAAGCTGATTCCCAGCAATCGAGTAAATAATTTATAATTTTGATTTCAAGACGCTCGCCAAGTCGCCAGTGCAGTGGTACTTTCGACTACTACACCAACTATGCAATCAGCAGAGCGGTTTAGATACATAATAACAACTTATTTTACAAATACTAACCTAGCAAAATATCTAGCATACAGCCGTCCTGCAACCACCCGCTTGCCTATACCCTTGATGACATACCACAGTGTTGCCATAGACAACAGAATGACTACCGCCGTCAATATTGGTAGGTATGCCGCATCCGGTTCCGCCGTCATCCGCGGGGTGCATACTTTTGTGGTCCCGTCAGTAGTGATGTTAAGAGTATACTGGCCATATTCGCCGAATTGGTAGAGGCCTGTAAAAAAAGAAAAAAAAAATTGAATTTAGAATGTTCTGTTGGCAGCTGCGCGGGAAATTGGCAACTCATATTTATGGATAAGCGTTGAAGGAGAGGACTTTCCGATGGCATTTAATAGTCTTTATTATCAGTGTCGTAACGTGCAAATGAGATTGGGCGCTCGCGACGCCCGAGGGGCAGTTTGATGTTTGCGTTGATTTCCGCACAATTTTCCACTTTATCACACTTATCACAAAGTTTATTATTCAATGTCATGGGATTTTTGGTGTCCATATTGCGTAGGTAATATGGAAATGTAATAACGCCGCAATGAAATTGGATATCTAGCCAAACAGCATACCCAGAAAGAATGTTTATCATGTTTATTTATCTCGCATAATCCTATTAAAAACTTGCGGCTCACAGTCAACCGAGTTTTTTTATCTTTACTTTACACAAATTATTTAATATTTCTTTGAACCTGCACCCTAATTACTAAATACACTATCTATCACAATCTGAATCACTTTGAAGCCTATTATTGCTTATTCATTGCTGTATATGCTCGAAAAAATTGTCTGCTCAACAACGTAAATAACGCAATGAATGTTGTTGAACTGTCAAAATGAAACCCATTCCTACTGTTAGGCCCGTATTACAGAACGTCCCTCAATACTCAAGCATTACTTAAAACTAGATTCAAGCCATTTGATTGGTTGAAACTAGTTTTAAGTAATGCTTGAGTATTGAGTGACTTTCTGTAATACGGTACTTAGTGTGTTACGTAATTACCCCGCGGGTGTGTGCTTTGTTTGTACTGCATAAACTGACGTCATTTCTTTCTTTCACAGGTTAAAACGCCCTATTCTTGTACATCGGAAGCGTACTCCTTAAACGTCACTTCCCGTTCCACTGGGCGCTCCCCTCTCCCAGTCACAGTCAATTACTGGCCACGCACGCCACCGCCATGCTTATCAAGTGTGTTACGTAATTACCCAACTGGTGTAGAACCAGTTAAAAATGGCTGCTTCCGGCCTTTTTTCCGGGTTCCGGACTATACACGAAGCTTGTGTGCTGTGTGGTCACTGTCACCAGCCACATAGAATCCTTGGATTTCTGGCCCATCGACACTTGATCGTCGTGTCACCTGCGATTCCGTCGAGGCGTGAAGTTCTTCATGGCTACGGTTCGTCAGCATCCAGAAAACCATCCCCTTTATATTAATCACAAGCTGACCCTACCAGACGTTGTCCTGTCTTAACTATGAATGTCATCTAAAGTTTAGTTTTAGTTTTGACTATTGACTAAAACTAAAACTATCCACTCTTTTATCAACCGATCCATCTGTGTTAAAGCGCATTCTGTCAATCGCTGACAGTTATTTCAAACAACTGACAGTTATGTAAAATTAATATTGGCGTCAAGTTTTCTTAAAATTTGGAACGTTCCGATCAACTTCCTTATTTTTTTATTTCATAAGATCCTTCTCCTGACAAAAGCGTACACAACAAAAAAAAAAAAAAAGTGAAATCGGTCCAGCCGTTCACGCGTGTTGGCGTGACTAAGGGAAATAGGGATTCATTTTTATATACATAGATTAATATTTTTTACATTCGAATGATAGTTGATCTTTAACCATGACTGTTTTTCTATCGGGATAACTTAGGTAATCTTTACATGATAATATTCATTTGAAAGTATATACACGTAAAAAGATTTACCATCCTACTAATATTATAAATTTATAAATGTGAAATTGTGAGGTTGGATGGATGTTTGTTACTCTTTCACGCAAAAACTACTAAACGGATTTGGATAATTTGGAACACAGATAGTTTATAACCTGGATTAACATGTCGGATACTTTTTTATCTCGGTAGTAGGTTCCCGTGGGATAATTCCCGACCTCCACCCGGGCGAAGCCGCGGGCATAAGCTAGTCTGATATAATGTAAGTTTCCTCGTACTCTCCTTTCGTTCAGGCTAATTTACTTGTTCTGCAACTGTTTTAATACCTAATAATTAAATTATCATTTTGTATTTCATTTTGATTCGTTTTTTTTTATAACTACTAATATGTATATTACTTATACGTTTTAAAGTGATGAATTTCCTTTTTATTTCTCTACAAAATCTATTGAAATACAAAACAAAAAAAACTACGGTAGTATTCATTTTTACAATGTGTACATTAATAATGACAAAATATCATGTTATATTAAAATAAAAAATTGTATTTTATACAGGGTGCCATCGACATTGACGTGCAAACTGTAACCATGAATTCAGCACATGATTCTATATAGACCCCATAGCGAAGAAATTTTTCATCGGTTATCAAAAAAAAAACAAAATCAGCTGTTTCATAGACCAGTGCAATGTATGTTTTTTTAATGTATGTTCGCCGATTTCTCCGTCAATTGTGGACTGATTTTGAAGGGTATGTTCTCGAGGTGGTCCCATTGTCACCAAGTCAGAATCTAATGAAGGGACCCCATGGAAATTGAGGAAAACCCTAAAATTTCATAGGCACACCTATAGTGATTTGGGTATTTTCTATAGTAACTCGTGCCTTGCTCTTAGAAAGCACCATTCAGTGACGTGGAATTGATGATGAAAACCAGAGGTGGCCATCGGAACTACTCAATAATAAGTATTACACGGGTTGCGATTCAACTACTTTAATATGGTTGCTAAGCAATTTATGCTTGTCACAATGTATATGGTGAAATAGATCTGAAGTTGGCTGCACCAGCAGCTCCAGTTCTTCTGGTTCTTACCAGGACAACTCCTCAACAATTAATGTCCCTGCATCGGGAAAAGGAATATTTTGTAAACGGTGATGAGCAGTTGACATAAGGCTATTGTAACTTAAATTATAACTGACCTACTAAAAAAGAGAAACTTTTTTTACAAAAAAAAACAACCGTTATCCAAAAAATAAACACTACAATGTGAAAAATAACTTTAATTTCGGAAGTCGGTTAGCAGTGGGTAGAAATTATACAGTTAATTACGTTTGTTCTAAAATCTGCACTAAAATTATGACCTGACCTCTCAAATTAGGACCTGATGAGGTCTCAAATGAGGATAACCTGTATTTTGGGAAACAGTGTATGATTGATTGATAATGATTTGATTTGATTTTATCTGACTTTATTTGATTTATTTTATATGATTTTAATTAATTTATACATGGCAAAAAATCTACCTGAAATAAATAATTTTCTTATTATTATCATAATCTAAAATCCATATGACACAAGCCATGGGCAAAAAAACTATAAGCTACTGGACTTACTTGCCGTACCGATACTGCTTTTTTATTTAATTCTAACCACTTTTTGCACTTTCTTAAATTTCAAATTCTGCTTTTTTAATTATATAGATTAAAGGTGGTTGGCCAATCACCTTCTTCTTCTTTAGGGGTTAAAAATAAAAATTGGAATGCCCGGCAATCCAATTTTTATTTTGCCAGGTGTTGGGCATGCACAATGGTCCACCTGAAGGACTAAGTGTGCAAACCATAACCCCTAAAGAAGAAGAAGGTGATTGGTCAACCTATATAAATAAAAAAGAATTAATGCTGTTTGTTGGTAAGCGCATCACTTGAGAACGGCTGGACCAATTTGGCTATTTTATGTTTTAAAATGTTTGTAATAGTCCCAATTAGGTTTTTATGAAAAAGAAAATTTGGATAAGATTTCTGGTTTAGTCATAAAATCTAATACTCAAACAATGCAAAATCGATTTCAAACATTATCTATTCCGAGTAAAGTGTATTTTACAATGACATTAAACTCTAGTACATAAGGAAGCTAGGTAATTCAATAATGTACAAACATAACCCTGTTATCCAGGTTCACTCATGTGATTCATACTCTTTGATAAGTATGTAAATACATAGAGGTTTATTATGTACTATGTAGGTTTTACTCAAAGAATGAGAACTGAGTGCAACCTCTTTGCAGTTTATTTTAGCTTCAAAAAACTGTTATTTACTATAATTAATTCTATTATAGTTAAATATTAATTAGGAAATTTCTTCCTTAAAAAGAAACAATGAATAAAAAACATTTAAGTACAGCAAATGTTAGGTCACAGAAATACATTGACATTTCATCTAAACGAAATCAATCAAATAAAAATATTTTATTTCACATAAACCAACATGGGCACTTATGAAACGTCAGAAGCTAGGTGCAGGGTTCCAATTGGTTGTTTCCTATGGAGAAGAGCCGGCACGAAACTCCACGGTTACTCTTTTAAAAATAAGGGGCTTTTACAATGTTTCCAATTACAGTGTTGATAGATATGGGAGGAGAGTGTAGGCCTGTCAACAAGTAACAGGTACTCCACAAAATATAAAAAGGTACAGAAATCTACAGTCTACTAGGTAGGTCTACAACATTCTCACATTCACAAAATAGAGAAGAATCTATATAAAAATAAAAGCCTATTTAGACCAAATGAAAGGGCTTCATATATTCCTAGAGTAATGCCTAGTTATGATTTGCGGGGAGTTTGTTGCGATACTTCTTCCCAGCTAAAGCACTATGAAGTGGTGAAGAGTGGGCGTTTTGGGGACTGTCTTTTGTAATTTTGATATTCGAAAAATGCTGAATTGCAGCCTAATTTGAACAAATGACTTTCAATTTTGATAAAACGGGAGATTTTAAGTGAAAACTATAAAATCTACCAGTTGTTTCTAGTTTCTGTAGGACACTGCTATCCTACAGGAATCGTAACTATCTATTAGCTGTACATTGTCCTAGAAATTTAAACCTTTATGACCAGACCAAGTTTATGTCTGGACTTTAAAATAGACTGTGTGTTCGTTTCGGTCTTTCTTCTCAGAGTAGTCAGTTAGCAAACATGAAACTCATCCCGTTTTATTACAAAACACAATCTAACTTTAACAAGCCTAAATCTTCGAGCCAGTTTTTCGAACATTAGTAAAGTTCTTAATACAAAAGTGGTAACCTAAGATGGGACCAAGTTGTCAGTTTTGTAAAAGGAACTGTATTTCGATTTCTGTTAGTTTCTTATTTCTAAAACAGGCTCGATGGTTTAAACCATATCTTAAGAAAACCCTTTTTTAGTAAGACCGATCTATTTTTTAAAACAATTTAATTTTGACATGTAAAAGTTTTTTTTTGAACCAATCTAAAGAACTAAGTATAATTATAATTTATGATACATGATTTTAAACAGAAAGTTAAATATAGTAATTAAATGAAGAAATGTCTGCCTCGCTGGTCTAGTGGTTGCAAGCCTTACTGCTGAGCATGAGGTTCTGAGTTCGATTCCCGGGTTGGGCTAAGTGTTGTTGGGTTTTTCCATCTTGAATTTTCCCGTAGCAGACCAGTCTGCATTTGTGTCCGGTTGATGTCAATAGGCTCGCCCCCAAGTACATACTATAGGTACATCTCTGCCTACCACTTTGGGGAATATATACGTGATTTTATGTTATGTAATTGAAGAAACATACAACTTGAATGCTTTTCTAAAACAGGATGAAACAAAAAACGTCTATATTTATGTGATAAAAATAATAATGAAAAGTTACTATAATTATCTGTTGCTTGTAATTGAGCTCATAGATAGGATAACTAACAAAATTCTTACCTAGCTCAGTACGTAATCAAATTAATACCTAAAAATTTTGTATGCATGTGTTTCTGTGACAAATAAACCTGTTTTTCTTTCTTTCTTTCCTAAATCTTTAATGTGATTATATTACTTGTCTATAGAATATTGATTTTGCCATTTCTCAAAGGGAAGCCAGTAGGAATTTAGTTGTATGGAACCTTCGCCACTGTTGTTAACAGTGACTGCACAGTTGGAAGCTGTTATTATCTAAAATTCTGAATTCAAGTTTCCTATTTCTGACTGGCCCTTGCTGCCTTGATGTAAGCCGTGTAAGCATTAAAGAGCCTACATTGAAAAAACTATATGTTTGCAAGATATTCAACATTTTATGGAGTTGGTTTTCCCTATGACATTCAAAAGTGGCTTTTATGTGCCTATTTCATGTAAATAATTTGATTGACTCTGTGAATGATTTTGATTTCATTTTGACTTTATTCTGACTGAAATAAAGTACCTTTTTACTGTTGTGTGTTAAGACCAGATGTATGAATGTAAATCAATCAAAAGGAGTATGTTAGGATTGTATCAGGTGGCAATACCCTATCCCCATGGGAGAAGGCGCGAGGTATGTAAAATACCTTCTTTGTGCAAAAAGATTCAAATGATAATGCAGACAAGAACTACAATGTAGTAAACTTGTTTAAGTCATTGAGATATGAATGGCAAAAGTATTACTCACTATGCCAATACCTAAGCCTACATACTGCCTACCTATGCAACAATTATCTATTCAACAAAAAACTCTCATGTTGTATACACCAAAGTAGTTACGAAATACTACCAATACTGAAACTTTCACTATGCTACAGAAATGGGCAGTTGTATGACTCATTCGATTTAAAACAAATAACAGACTCGATGCTATCATCACAAAATTAACAAAAACCTTAATGATTGCATGTTTTCAAGAGTAATGCAAAGTAGTAATCCCTATAATTTCTCTGAACGCATCATTCTAATTTTAAAACGTCGGCAAGCGTGTTGTGTTTCCTGACGAACAAAGACAAAAGGTGGCAGAACAAAAATATTTTAGCAAATAATGTGTCATGTTACACGAATGATCTGTACTAACCATAGCATATTTCTCCACCGCTGCTATTTCGCACCGCATACTTTATAGGGCTCCCTGTATCCAAGATACGCACGAGGGCACGAGTCTCCGATATGTTCGCCGTCTCCAGCAATTTACATCCGTCACATTCTTCATACTGACTCCAAAAACTCACTGGTTGATCCGTGATAATTTGTAAACAAGCTTGGTCGTATTCCAATTTGGATCCATTGCAGTCCCGTATAAATGACCCAACGTTCTCAAAACTACCGAACGACATTTTTTTGGAGGTATCCTACATTAGTTTCACGAAAACAACTATAAAATTCAATTTAAAAACAATGCTACTGTCTGCACAGTCACACATAAAAACTTGCAAAAACAAACTACGATTTGCGAATGAAATTGAAACGTCAAAGTCGTGATTCATCATTGAATGAATGACAAATGGGTTGTTTTTTTTTTGTAATGAAATTATAGATACGAGGATTTCGGCAAAAAACTATTTTGCTGTTTCTACAATTGAATACAAAAAATATTCATTTTTAGTATGTTCTAACTGGGAATTGGATGATAGTTCTGTACATGCCTGTTAAACATGTTACTGTACAGTGGAACACATCGCCACACAACTTATGGAAAAAAAAACCCATACATTATTTATTTATTTATTTATTTTATTTTATTGTATTCGGGAAACTTACATCTAACTTATACAGTATTTTTAAACAATATGCAATTGGAGGCCATTTACAAGTAACCCTTAGACTACACAGGAAACCCAAAAAAAACATGTAACAAACGCCATAATGAACTAAATAATTGCATTTTTACATCTTCCGGTACAAGTACGGGACTGTCTCGCGTATCGCGTTTCTCATAAAACCACTCGGGAAGTGACGATCGAGAGTTGATAAAGTAGTGCCACTGCTTTCTTCCTAATTCCACTATCAGAACGGAGTACGGCCCTTTGAAATGCAACTGTGAAAGAATATTGATACGTTATAAAGCTTATGAAAAGAAGCACTGTTTCGATACGTTTTCACAACACCACAGCATTGAGGCTCAAAATAACTTACCGCTATGGATAGGCTGTTATCGTCAAAATGAGAATTATCCATTATGTATGCATCTGGTTCAGTACTGGACGATAAACTGAAAAAGAGGAAATAAATTAAAATTACAGTAAGTAGTATGACAGAGAAAGATCTAGGGCACAGCAAGCCTTTATTCTCGGTATGACATCTTCCCACTACTCCTCAGTCTCGAATCTGTCGCTGTCCCACGCTGAGACTGAAATGTTATTGTGAATTATACGCTATGTAGGCTATAGATCCATTGCCTTAGGTAGAGCTTAACGCACCCACTCGAACAGCATCGAACAATGTCATAGATCGATATATAATGCGAGTGCGACCTGCCGACATCAATGTACAATTTGTACTAGGAGATTGAATCGATCTACGTCCATTGTTAACTAAGATCACAAAGGTTGATAACGTTGATTGACATCTGAGACCATTTTTAACCTACGATGTTGATGTTGTTGTACGTTGGTCGAATGAGTGTCACACCTTACCATTGCAATATTTAACTAAGTATAGTGCACCCAGTGTATCTATCTAGTGGCATAAAAAGGAACCATAGCTATACTTAGCTTATACAATTCATCGAATAAAGTAAAGTATACTTACGCAAACTTATTTATCATTAACATAAAGTCCTTTTTGGCTTCACTTATTGATCTATGATCGGGGTAACCAGTAGAGCTTTGTCGTTCCGGGTCATCTTTCTTTACTCTTACTGCGGGTCGTCGCCGTCTTGTGCTGGAATACAAAATTATAATCAGGCTCTTTGATTGTCACCTGTGCTTAACAAACAGCCGAGGCTACAACGCTACAAGATTCTTTCAGCACGTGGCTAATCTCGGAACTAAAACCGCCCGCGCCGCGCCGCGCCGTCTTGATTTTTCATTATAATTTCAACAAATGTCATTTAGGTGCCAAAATACAGTGTATAACGGCCATGTGCAGTATTTTTGGCACAGCGTGTTCAATCAGGGAACATGGTTTTTCAGCAGATTTACTGGTACCTACCCACTAACAACGTCAATTTACCACGCTATTGGCTTCTTTCTTTTTTGTCCTCAAAACCTTTCGCGTGGGTTATCAAAAAATAAAGGGTTTCACAAATGGCTTACAAAAATGTATAAGTAGGTACTTACAACTTACCTACATAGGTAGGTAAGTTGTAAGTACCTACTTATATATTTTTGGATGTTTAAGTACCTAAATGTAATTTGGAATGAGAAATGCTAAATTAATAAAAATACAAAGCTTGACATAAAGCAAATGATTAATAAAACAAAAAACCCAGCTGCTAAAAATACATAGATACGTTGAAAAGAGAAATACAAGCAATAATATCTATTGAATCTATCTTTGTTGATGTGTAAACATCTTAGCGCTCGGTCTACGGTAGGGGCTAGCTGGGACTTCGAGCGTCAGACGCGTAAGCGTAAGACTTCGAGCGTCAGATGACGTCAGCGTAAGACCCGTGTCTATGTGAGCGCGTGAACCAAACTGATGCGAGCTCACATGTTTACACGTCAATTTTCGTGAGTGCCAAACCAACTCCCACCGATTTTTTTGTCTAAGTTTATTGCAGGCGGGGATAAATCAATAACCTAAAATATAGTGTAACTATTGTTTGTCCCCACCTGCGATAAACTTACACTAAACAAAGTTCTTTTTTTGCTTTTATTGCTCTTTTCAGGTACCTACGCATGAGTTTTGGCAGCGGGGTTTTTTGTTTTTTTTTAATAATTTTCAGTGATTGATAATGATACGGATGCTTAGCCCATTTGTTATCTTTTAATTACAAGCTTGTAACCACGTCCTCATTTAATCTACATTCTATTACAAGCAAATACATAATATTATCATGAAAGATAAAATACCCATTTGCTACTTATTCTTATCATTTCGTAAGATTTGCTGAACAAGTTCACTATAAAATAAAACGAAAAAAGAATTCCTTCGAGCCGGATTTGAACCAGCGACCTATGGATGACAATTGATTACAGCTACAGTCCACCGCTCTACCAACTGAGCTATCGAAGGTTAGTAACTTGTAACGAAATAGCCGTACCTATTCGACAGCAGGAATTAAAACCACTCTCGAGAACGAATATAATGCTCCAATTTCGTAATTTCATATGCTTTAAAGATTGCCATAACCTTTGTTAAGAAATAAAAATCTACTAATCTCACTAATTGTATATGAAAACAAAATATCGGACAAAGTATTTTCGATTATTACATCGACCCATTTTAGAACGGGGGTAGGCAGAATTTAACAAAGATGTGTGCCATGATTCCTCCTCTCAAACCTCCATTACCTATTTTAATAAAAAGTTATTTACAACCTTTTTTTATTTTATTGAATTTCATAGATACGCATTTTTATGTCTACAATCAACGAAACAACTAAATATATAGGTAGGTAATCATCGGTTCATTTTTATAAGGCGTAAAAGGTTGACACTAAACACCGTAAAAATATTACTTACTTTCTAATCGAAGGTTCAATGTAGTGAAAAAACTCTTCTAATTCAGCCGTATTTCCCAGCCTTAATTTTGGAGCCATCCAATCATCACCACTTAGAACTAACACCCACAATGGATCTCCTCTATTAACAAATTCTGCTAGAATATTAACAGGCTCAATATTTTTTTCATGTAATCCATTTTTTTCATCGTAGGCCTTTGAATTAAAAAGTTTCCCCGAAGAATTTGAAATTAGAACGAATAATGTTAATAAACGCAACATAGCTTGGCTATGGTTTCCTAATAAGTGTAAATAATTAACTAATTTGTGAAATAATTGAACAAAACATAACTGCGTAGTTTTTATTTCAGCTGAGTACATAAGTTATGTAGTTGTAATATATTAAAAGGTAGTAAGAGACAAAGTATTCTGCAAGCATATGAATAAATACGACAGATCTATCAGATATTTCCAGTTGGCAAAATATGTATTCTTTAAAAAACTGACATTGTGTTTGATATAATTATAATAGCTTCATTCCGCGTGTTTTTTTTTTTAACAATAAATATCCTATGTTTATATACAGCCGGACTGTAGTGAAAGAATTTTTGGAATCAAACTAAGATTACCCCATACATAGTACATACAATACCTCTACATATATAAAAAAAACCGTTTTTGATAGAATCGACAGCTTTTGTTTTTCAATCGTTCCATGAATGAATAGTAGATTGGTTTTCTTTAAAATAAAATGTTGGTAAAAATTAAAAAATATCCGTTTATTAAAATTATGTGTATTTATAATCCTCCAACGCATAATGACATGAACAAAATCAGTTTATTATAGTTACATTATTATTATTCATAAGCTTGTAAACGTTCCCTGCTGAAAATAACTGCATGGCATTTTCGCCTTCAACATCAACATTTTTTGTAAAAAAAAAAACAGTTTATTTTTTCCTAAGGAAAAAAGAAAAGAAAGAAAGAATAAAGTTTATTTTGACATAGTTCGTGAAACACAAAATACAAATAACAAAATAAAAAAGTGAAAGTAATGTTTTAACAACAATAGTGTGAGCCTGCCTCATGGCTGCGCCAAAAAGGTTAATTTCAGCCACGAACTAGAAAAACAAGGCCTCCGCGCCACGCGTATCGAAAGTGAAGCACTATAAGTATGTAGAAACATGTCTCACGAACACATTTACATCATAAGGTGCCGACCGGCCGCCATTGTAGGTACTGTATACGTCAATTAATAAAATAATGCCTTCTTATGTTGTGAAGTGGTGCAAAAATAATTCTACATCCCAGAAAAAGTGTCAAGGAAAACATATCACAAGTAAGACGCTTATTTACACACACACATAGATCGGTACAGTGCTTCACTTTCGATATGCGTGGCGCGGAGTACTTTTTTTTTTTTCCAGTCCGTGATTTCAGCATTAACGCCAGATTGATGCTGTCTGACGCTGATTTTCTATTGAACCGTTAGGGATAAGTGAAAGGGAGTACAAAACGTCTAATTTATTTATTTGGCATATTTATGCTGATATTACTATCATAAAAGAGGCTTATACACTAATATTTAAGTTGTGGACTTTACATTTTTTTTTTATAAATTCTTATTATTGTACTCTTGAACATTTTGTTTTAAAAAAATATTTACAACAATGAAAATCATGATTTTACTTCTAAAGACCATTTTATCTGACCTTTATTGTACATTGACCGGACATTATCAATACTACTTTGATTATGCAAAATAGCAAGTCAAAGCAGTAAGGGCTGATTTAACCAAAGTCAGATATATTTTATCCGTGGAATAAAATTGACGTCTGACAGTTCTAGTATGGAAAAACTGTCAAAACTTCAAAATTTATTCTCAGGATAAGACTTATACTAGGTACAAAAGTTTGGTGAATTTGGCCCTAAATATTCAACATCCACAACTCACAAAAAAAAAACTAGTAGCTTGCACGAAATTATGACATCATAGGTAATTTCGTGAAAAAGGACAATGTTCAAAAGCAGGACAGACTGTTTTTCATACTCTTTAGACATGACAAACATTATTTTCACTGAATTAATAAGGTACTCAAGAGAGGATTGGTACTTATTTCTTATCCGTATTGGTTGAGTTTGGCCACTCTCCTTTTTACACAACTTACAAGCAAATATGCATAATGCTGGCTAATTGAACCGATTCTCTCGTGCAAGTTACTTGTATAAAAAAGCCCTGCTTAATGTTTAAGGAATGTAGACAATATCACTTTATGTAGTAGCAAATAAGTACAGTAATGCCTTGGCAAACTGTATGATCTCTGAGCCTCCCAGCTTGGACTCGCCGTAGACGCGGTCCACGAATGTGATTGGCACTTCTCCGATTGTGTACTCCAATTGTCTTGCCCTGAAAAGTGTAAATTAAAAACTTAACATATGCAACAGAAATAAATTAACACAAATATTAGACCATAACAAGCCGCGTCCTAACTCAAAACGATCATCGTGCGAGAACGTGATTGTCGAACTCTTTTATATGAACACTAGCTTCTGCCCGCGGCTTCGCCCACGTGGATGTCGGAAATTATCCCACGGGAACGTACTACTGGAACAAAAGTAGCCTATGTCCTTCCCCAGAATGCCATCTATCTCCTTGCCGAATTTTATCGAAATCCGTTCAGTGGTTTAGGCGTGAAAAGGTAACATATAGACAGTTACTTTCAAATTTATAATATTAGTATGGATGACATACTCACGCGATCAATCAAGTCACTTTTTAACCGACTTCAAAAAGGAGGTTTCTCAATTCGATCGTATATATATTTATATATTTTATATGTGTTCGCGGATAACATCGTCATTTATGAATTGATTTTGATGATTATTTTAAAGCGAAACTTTTATTACATCGTTTAAAACTTTTTCGTCTGTATGTTGCATGTCGCGTGACGGTCGGCCGCGGAGTAGGGATAAAGTGAAAGGAAGGAGGTTTTTAGTTAAATGTCTATAATGTGAAAAAAAGTTTCACTTTTACCGTGGTTTCATAAAAACACACAATCCTTTTTTTTTGTTGGAAAAGAGATACCCAAGGGTGGCCCCATGATAAGGAAACCAGGATCTTATGATGGACACAGAGAAATCAAGGGGCGAATAGTGCGTTTGTTAATTTTTTCATTAGGTTTTTTAAAAGCACTACAATTTAATAAAGGTCTGGAGTCGATCTGATGATGGAGCCGAAAGACAGTCGAGGGAACTCCTCAACGATTTACAGCCTTGTGTTTGGACTTGATTAATCAATACAAAAAATCAATCAATTTTCTCATCAATAGATGAGAACTTTACACCTAGATGAGTTGTGACTGTCATTTGGGGTCTGATGATGAAGACGAAGGACAGTTAAGGGAATTCCTCATCGGTTTACAGTAGCTACCTTGTGTTTGAACTTAATTCATTTATATTGATGAGAACTTTGCACCCATATGGGTTATAAGTGCCATTACAGGTCTGATGATGGAGACCATAGAGAGTCGAGGGAATTCCTCAACGATTTACAGCAGTTTCCTTTTGTTGGGCTTACTTCACGGTCTTCTACGGTTCAATATGCCAAAATGTTCAGTTTGTACAAAAATAATACCTAATTAAGATTGAACCTTTAATGACAACCACTACCTACTAGTCATGCTGATGCGTCAATTTGAGACTGAATTTAAGTTGCGTAATCGCGTCATCTCTAGCAATGCTCTTTCGTTGGTTGCTAAGCAATTTATGCTTGTCACAATGCATATGGTGAAATGGAGCTGATTGTGGCTTAACCATCAGCTCCAGTTCTTCTGGTTTTTACCGAGAGAACTCCTCAACAATAAACTACTCTTTTCCCTGCATCGGGAAAGAAATATTTTGTAAAAGGTAGTCGAGTAGTTGATATTAGGCTATTGTAACTTAGATAAATTAATAGCTGACTCATAAAAAAGTGAAAAATAAAAACTTTTTTACAAAAAAAAACAACCAACTTCAAAAAGAAAACACTACCAACTGAAAAATAACTTTAATTTCGGAAGTCGGTGACATAAAACTAAAATACAGATCCAAAGACACCGACTTCCGAAATTAAAGTAATTTTTCACTTTGTAGTGTTTTTTTTTGGAAGTCGGTTGTTTGTTTTATAAAAAGTTTTTGTACGTCATAATTCATACAAACGATAGCGTCGTTCGCGTACTCGCGCGTCAGGTACTATTGGTTAGGACTCTAAAATAGTACTTTTTAATTGTCAAGGAGTGTCACTATCATGTTACCGAGTACTTGGCTTGTGGAGGTCAGTTAGGCAGTCGCTCCGTGTAAAATACTGGTATTCAGCTGCATCCGGTAAGACTGGAAGCTGACCCCAACATATTGGGAAAAGACAGGCAGACGATGAGGAGAGTGCAAGTTAGTTTAAAAGTAGTTGCTAGTTAAAGTTGCTTGCGGATACGAAGCAAACGCAGGATTTATTTTTAATCACTTGGGTTTCTACAGAAATATTTATCTTGGGTTAGTTGAAATTTTTATTATTTATTTACTTATTTTACTTTTTCTTCATCACCATGGCAATAATGATTTCGGTGGTTAAGATTTAATTTCAAGTCAGATTTTAGTAATGCTAGTTAGTAGTGCTAGTAAAATAATTGCATGTTAGTCTTACCGTATTATCATTTCCATTTGGAAGACATAGCCTTTGGACACGCAGCTATCTATCAACTTCTGCAGCACATCTTTTTTGTATAACCTGAAAATACAAACACAAATTAAATAAATAATTTAAACTTTAACGAAAACATGAGTGCTGCCGAGCTATTTTACCTAGCAAAGGTCGACCTTCAGTAACTGGAGAGGCACCAAAAGAAGAATTGAGTCATATAGATGCAAAGGCCGCAAACATCCTATTTTTCTATGATAGCAACTTTAATGCAGTATGTTAATATCCAATCAGCTTCGTTATTTGACTTAATAATTCTGTAGCAGAAATAGCAACATCTCATTTGAAATAGCCGTTGAATTTATAGGTTTGCAGCAAAAACAGCAATATCAAATAGTAAGTGCACTGCTTGGAAACCAAAAATATTGTTCACCACCATTTTGTGTTATCTGGATGTTACCTTTGCATCTCTATGACAATTTGTTAACTACAGGGGCCAAAGCCGAAGCTTGAAGTAACTGCAATGGGCAAGCCCCTTTTCATAAATCACTAGCTTCGAGTATAGAAAAGACGAAATGATACTATTTTGAAAATATAAGAAAAGTCAGAATCACTGAGCAACACTTGTTGCAATATTTCACGAGTAGATTTAGCAACTCATTTTTGGTCAGGTAGAGCAATAAACAGAATTTTATTAAATGGATTTATTTCTGAATACAAATTTCAAAAACAGATTACGTCTGCGTTTCATTTTAAACATATTTTTAATAAAATAACGTTAAGTATTTGACTTTTCATAAAAAAAGGAGTACTAATTTTTTAATGTAGTATTTTGGCTTCTAATGGATGATGGATCCAAACCGTATTTCGGCCATGGCGGCCAATCTCAACGAAAACTAGCCTCCGGCGCGGGAAATATTATAGTGCACTAGTGTGTGCGCAGACACAGGTGCACTCTCTCCCCCCCCCCCTCCCCCCTCCCTCACTTTCATAGTTCGATGGGACAGCAATCCGACACGACCGGAGAGAGATCAGGCCAGGACAGGCGCAGGACCAACGGCTTAACTTGCTTTCCGAGGTACGGGGGTATCACACCGCCAACTTCTAAACTAACTACTTAACTGCTAAGAAATTCCTAATGGAAAAACCCAATATCACTATTCCCGCCCTTGTATCGAACCCAGGACCCCACGCTCAGCAGTCGAGCTTGCAACCACGAGACCAATGGGGCAGTATATTAAATAGCAGGGTTTGCAACCCTATCTGTCACGATGACTAGATGTTTCTTACGGATAGATAGAGATAAAAGATTAACTACTTATAAAACACTAGCTTCTGCCCGCGATATCGCCCGTGTGAAATTTCTGGTTCCCCGACCCAACCCGTCACGCGTCGCGTCGCATCGCCTACCCGCGCTATTACTTCATTTTCACTTAGCGTTCTTTCTATATTTTTTCTTTTTGCTCGGCTCTTAGGGGCCTTAATAGCCTTCCACAAGAATTGGGCTATCAAATGCAAAAATAATGCTTCAAATCCGATCGGTAGTTCCAGAGATTACCCCCCTACATACAAACAAACAAATTTTACCTCTTTATAATATTATTATCCATACTTAAATTATAAATTCGAAAGTAACTCTGTCTGTATGTTACCTATTCACGCCTAAATCACTGAACGGATTTCGATAAAAATTGCCAAGGAGATAGAAGGACATAGGCTACTTTTTGTCCTGGTAGCACATTCCCGTGGAATAATTTGCGACAACCACACGAGCAGAAGCCAGTATTATATATATTATATTAGTATAGATAAACAAATTTCAAAGATTTTCATGAAGATTACTAATTTAGTTACATTGGTATTAGACAGTTTAGTAAAGGCCAAGCTGAGTACCAGTTAACAATTTTCTTAACGTCCCTCGGCAAACTTCGTGTTTTGTCAGTCGTAGGACTTCTGTCAGTTGCTTTTGCACTTGGTCTACACCGGACGCTCTCAATCGACTTGGAACTATATAGAGTTGTTAATACTCATAAAACTTACTATAATTTACTGATAGAAATCAGACGACTGACGAAACACGAAGTTTACCGAGGGACATTAAGAAAATAGTTGTACTGTACTTTATCAAAGCTTTTAACTAACATTACAACACGCCTGTTTTCCCTGAAGGGTAAGGCAGAGGCGTACCTTATAGTTCACCCACATTTTGCCAGTTATATTGCTTTTTTTTTAATTTACTTATTATTATTTTTTGGTTCCTTATAAATACATTAATTTATGATAACAACAATCAGATATTAGATATATTTTTAGAAAATAAATTACATTCTTTTTTATATGCCTGAATATGGCCAATAGCATAAACAAAAAAAATGTCTTACCTAAAAGACCCAGTAAGGTCGGAAGCCCCAGGCCTCAGTAACATCTGTGTGACAAAGTTAGCTCCTCGTGAGATTAGCTTCCGTTTGAAGTCCCATCCGTAAACACCACCTCCGTCCTGGTACCGTGTCCCTGACACCACATCGTAGTCATGTTCCCGTTGGAGTTCTATGAAGTTAGGGATGAATTTAGGCTGTAATTAACATAAAATGTGTGAGGTGATATAATGTTTTGTGTTTCATAATGTTTATTACTTTCTATAGAATCAAGTTCTTCTAAATGAACGGACAGTCGTGCTGCTGGGGAGTTTGTTAAACAACTATTTCTTCCCAACTAAAGCACTAGGAAATGGTGAAGGGTGGGTGTTTTGTGGACTGTTGTTATGTAATTTGACATTCAAAAAGTGCTGCCTCTCAGCCTAGTTTGAATAAATGACTTTTGATTTTGAATTACAGAGGGGGCACATACATAAATATTACGAGTTGTTTAGTCTCAATTTAAACATTATCAGTAAGATAAAATAAAACGCGATTTCAAATTCCGTGTCTTTTCAAACAAAACAAAACAAATGACAACGTTTCTTTATGGTGACACACATTGCAATCAAAGAAGTTTGCATACTCAGATTTTAGTACAGGGGCCTAAGTCTACTAATTTACAAACGTTGCAATTGTCTTGTGATTGTTAGTTTTTGACAGATTTTGTATGGCGAATGTGTCAGAAACTCACAATGCAGAGACTATTGTGACGTTTGTGAATTAGTAGACTTGGCCCCCAGGTTGCATGCATTAACTTTATCAATAAACTCACTCCTTTTTCCCATGGGGGTAGGCAGAAACTACAGAATGTCTTTAAAAATTATAATTGAATTCTGTAATAAAAACTTTTTGGAACATTAAAAGGTTTTAGAATTTTAAAGTACTTTACAGCATTTTATATTCAAGTTATGTACTTACATGGTGGCTTAGATCAGCGTCCATTATTATGATGAAGTTACCGGTCGCATGTTTGATACCATGCATGTAAGCGGTGCCTAAGCCCAGTTTTTTCTCCCTAGGGCGAAGCACTATCTTATTCGAACCGTATAATTTCTGCAGTTGTTTGGCGATGTCCTGAGTACCATCAGGACTTCCATCATCAATCACAATGACTTCATAATCGTATCCACTGCGAAAGTAAACGAGAATTTACGTAAAATACGTGTAACAAACACCGACCTTTCGCTTCAAAATAGTGTGAAATATGGGTGTAGGTACCTTACCTGCTATCCAGAAACTTGACTATAAGCCATATTATGATGGGTAAGTTTTCTCTTTCATTGTAAGTAGGCAATAAAATGGAATATTTATCACTTTTCGTGATTTCCGAATCTGAAGCCGTGGCCGCCATGCTGTCAAATGTCACGAAATGTCATCGTACTCATCATTGATTGAAATGTCAAAACAAATCGAGACGTAAATGTCAGTGAATGTTGCGTTGTTGCGTTGTAAACAAAACGATTTAATTTTGTAAATTACACGATATGACGTTAATGCGTGACTACTTGATTTAAAAGTTGTACCAACATAAGAATGATTAAAGAAACCAGAATGTTCAATACCAGATGTTTACTTATTGATATTTTTTTGCGCTTTTGTGGTTTTTTTGCGCTTTTGCGGTTTTTTCCCGCTCTACAGCTACACTCGCGCGCAAATTTTATTGTGAACCTACGCTACGCCGCGGCCGCGCAGTGCGCCACGCGCCGCGAACTTGGAGTGGAGACGTGTCCCTCCAGTGCCGTCCACACTCGCAGTTTCGCTAATTCGCAGACTCACAGTTTAGTTCGCGATCTTTGTGGAGATGGACGATGATGTGGCTGTAGCTGCTGCTGTGACGCTAGGTGCATATTAAAAATAACAAAGAAATAAAAACGAGATGAAGGAAAAGATGATGGTGGATGACGAACGACACGACGTCCGCGTCGTACCCAGTTGTTCAAAAAGATTACTTAATTAAAAAAGATACACGAGACACGGGGACAACTTCCGACTACGTTTCGAGCGCTACTGTGAACTTGAAGAGCTGCAAGTGTATGCGTTCGCGTTCGCGCGCCGTGAACCAAGCGCAAACCCTTTGTCGCGGGAGAAAAAACCGACACTAGTCGGGGAACGGCGCGAAACGCGAACGCGAAGGCGTGCTACCATTACTATATATGATACCATATAAATAGAATCCCTCAGATACGATACAATACCATCCATTTTTTTTGTTTTGTGGGAAATCATCAAATATCTTCTTCCGCTCTGGGCGGAGCGGAAGGGCTTGTCAGAGTTTTACTAACTAAAACCCAACGTGTTCCTTCAGCTGCTTGTGTGCCAGGGCCACATCCTTTTCGGATGAACCCTCGACTCCGACAGGCATCGGCCCTAACGGACCCCGTCAATATGTGCTGACATTTCTATGAGGCGTGCGTGGAACAACGCGCCGTCTACCCAGGCCTGGTCCTTATCAGACGGCGAGCTACCCATTGCTCGCCATCCGCAAGCCTACGCCTATGGTGGCCGGGAATCGGCTATCGATTCCAGATGACCTAGGCGTCTCCCCCTGCGGCGACTAGGGGCGTAAGGGCGCAACGAACGCCTCACCCTCACGCACTCCGCCTCCTCCTTAACGAGCATTACTGCTTCGCAGAAGGAGGTGAAGGCTGCCCATGCCTTCTCGCTCCATACCATGACCTGGACCAGGGCCGGACATGAGAGATCGCCGCCTACGATCGCCTCCGCGAGGATACGGCGGTGCTCCGCCCAAGCCGGGCAGACCGTCACCGTATGCTCCACCGTGTCCTCCAGGCGATCAACACAGTGGTGACACCCGGGCGTTTCCTCCCTCCTTACAGGAACCTCCCAAACCAACCATTTCCGGTGAGGACCTGCGTCAAGCGGCGGAAGGTGAGGACGTCGTGGCATCTCTCAATCCACTCCTTGACTTACCACCACAAATGTGGCGTGCCCAACACTGGGTTGCGATAGTCGCACTCTCCATGCCGCTATGAGATCCCGCCGGAGCTCTGTCCGTTGTGCCGCGATTTCTCGCGGCAGTGGAGTCACGCCCCGGCGTTTCGCCTCCTCGCGCCACTCCCAAATGTGCGCGAGGACTTTTGCCTCCATATTCGATGGCAGTAATCTGGCAAGGAGGCTCGCCGACGATACTATACTTACACTCGCGTTTCACGGGTTTCACGAGCGTTCACGCCGCGCCGCGAGTGCAGAGCGGGCTTTACTCGGTAATATCTTGGCGGTCGTACAGTTCGTCATGGTCTTCGTCATAGAAACGTGTACACATGGCTATACAGTTCCAGTATAAGCTGACCTCTCATTGTACGGAAATCCTACACAATGCGAGATCAGCTTATACTGGAAAATATAGCTTGATATGTAGCCGTGTGTACGCTCAGGTGACAGACATTCTTGTTTCCAGAATTTATGTTTTGATTTATTACGACAATACTAATGCGATCTTAGTACCTCTAATACCTCTACGTATAATCATAATAGTTATTAATTTTTATTTTATTTTGGTATTTCTTTTACTTCGTCTGCTTAAAATGAAACATAAAACTACAAAAGTGACACTGACAGTTGACAGTGTCATAATATTGTGATTGTCATGTTATCAACAAAAGTAGCAGACGTCGCGAAAGTGTAGTTTAGAGTTTACGAAACGTATAGAAAATATTATTATAATTCACAAGAGTTTGCAACCAATTTATTAAATTATCTGGCGTTGTTTACAACGCAAGATAATTTGTTGCCAATTCATAATAATCCCAACGTTTACCTTAATAAAAAGTATTGCATCAAAATCTTCTGCAATGTTTCGAAAGTGAAATTCACACAAAAACATAGTAAAATCCAAAGAAAATGGGGAAAACAAGCAAAGTCATCATATGTGGAATGAAAGGGGTAGGCAAAACTGCAGTATTAGAACAGCTTATATACGGAAATGTGAATTTAAAGTCTTGTTTTTACCCAACAATTGAGGATATCTATGTGGCTAATATAGAGACGGATAGGGGGACGAAAGAGAGAGTTTGTTTCTATGATACGGCGGGACTGGAGCCCCCGCTTACAGGCGAGTTCAAAGGTTTAGTCTAGTTTGATTTGTTTTTGCTTGAGAGCTTGTACAGGCCAGCTGGCACTGCTTGGAAATTGGCATTTTATTTTTTAATGCTTGTCTATGGGTACGATGCCGGTGGGTGTTCCTTTTTTAAACATTTAATGTGTACATACAAAATAAAAATAAAGGAAGAACACAACACCTTCACTGCACAAGTTTTATTCTGTCCATATGTTACTTTCTGTTCCACTTTCCCTCTGATTTCGCAATAGTTGCTTAATTATTGTTGTTTAATAAGCAAGGTCACTTGGCTGTTACTGAAATTGCAATTACCTCACTGCAACTGTTTTTATCTACACAACTGCACTGTTAGAGAATAATTGAATTGTCTAATGGATTTATTGTTAATTAGTAGGTTTGGAAATGATTGTGTCCAATCCACTTTAGCCCTATAATATTATTTTATATGCTTAAGTCACTATTCAATATTAACATTGCACAAGAGCTTTAACAATCACAGCAAAAATTGCACATAAGTTATATATGAATTTTTTTAATGCCTGGAGGTCAGATGGTAGTACTTTCATGTTTTAAATATAGAAGATATTCCTATGTGTCTGGCCTTGTCCCAAGTCGGCCCTCAGTGATGATAATAAATGATATAGGAATAACCCCATAAAATAATGACACTCAGTTTATTATATTGTATGACATCACTGTTAGAGTCTGTCAGAAAATTTAATTTAAAACTAACAAACGGGAATTAAACAAGGATTTAATTTCTCACAAAAAAAGAAACGATTATAATTAAGCATGTAAACTCACTTCACCAACAGAGTTTACCATATTCAATACATGATACACAACAGGAGAATCTCTGAATGTGGGCTGTGCATGACCAGTCATTGTAAGAATTATTTAGAGAGGCCTATATCCTGCAGCTGACATCTTTTAACTAATGTCTGATGATAATGACCTTTCCTGTCATATTATAAGCAAAAAATAAATCATATGAGCCCAAACTCGAGCCATGAACTGCTAAAATTAAGATCTTTATCCGAAGTCCAAACAATGCGACAGGCAAATCCTATAATTATTATTTTTTTAAATCGTAGGATTAAGCCCTACGCAACTGGCCAAAGGCCGATCCGCCAATCAGATAGATAGTAGTGTACTGTGTAGGTACATATAAGCATTTGTCAACAGTTTACTTTGCACTAACGTAATGTAACGTAATGTTTGCACATGGCTTTAGCGGTTTACTAGTAGCCACTAAAGAGTTCCACTATACAACTCCTGGCTCCATCATCAGATCAGTTCCAAGATGCCAAATTATTGTGTTGACATCCGAACTACATATACATACAAAGTTTAATTTCAATACCTACGACAATTAAAAGCCGGTTAAAATTGACTTCTAAGATTTTATTACATTTTTTGTTAGTTAGTTACAGGTGAAGCTAATAAAATCTTATTAAATAGAGGTACTGAGATAAGTTAGCTAGCCAACGTCATCATTCAATCTTCAAGAATGGCAAAGACTAACACAATAAGATGACACATGGAAGTTGGATGGCATGCTAATTTATTTTATTTTCACTTATTGACATAATCTACTCATTACAGTGTTTTATGAATGAGTTTTGTATTGCAATATGGCTTATAACATAATAGTGAACAGGCTTTTTCTGGGTAAGCTCACTCCATCGTCGACTTTTTCTGTGTCATCTCTGAAGTCTGACCTAGAATAGAGTCAAGAGCAAGCCCAATTAAACAAAAAAATAAAAATGTTTTTGTGTTTTTAGGGTTCCGTACCCAAAGGGTACCAATGAAACCCTATTACTGAGCTTCTGCAGTCCGTCTGTCAGCGGGCTGTATCTCATGAACCGTAATAGGTGAACAGTTGAAATTTTCAGCGTGTGTTTCTATTTTTGCTATAACAGTAAATAGAATAGTATAGAATACTCTTTATTATGTACACCATAAAAATTACAGATATAAAAGTCGAAATTTTACATACGGTGACACAATGGGCGGTCTTATCACTGAAAGCGATCTTTTACAGACAACCTTTGGATGGATTCAAGGTAGAAGGAGAGACAATAATGCAGGTAGTCAGTGGTGTACCATTTACACATACAACAAATACATACATACATAAAACATATACTTATCTACATAATATAATATATACAACAATAAACATGAAACAAGAGTAAGGAAACTAAATGTTATGACAATGTTTAAGGACAGAGGAAGTGTAATAATAAAAGTCATACAAGACAAGTTATTTTTTTTCAAATATGTGTTGTTAAAATTGTGTGCGAGTCCGACTCGCACTTGGCCGATTTTTGTTTTGTAATTTTAATTACTTTGCATACTTACTATTAAATAGAATCAAGTTCTTCTACCTGCTGGTTCCATTGAGAAAAAGGGATAGTGCTATCGGTCACTGACACGGTGCTGAACAGACAGCTGTGCCGCTGGGGAGTTTCTTGCGCCGCTTCTCCCCAGCTAAAGCACTAGGAAGTGGTGAAGGCCGGGCGTTTTGGGGGACTGTCTTATGTAATTTTGCCGTTAAAAACATGCAGATTATCAGATGACTTCTGATTTTGATGTTGTATTTGACTCAATGAATAGTAAAAATATAAAGCATAAGTTGAAAGAACATTAGTAGGTACCTACATCAACTCGATTTTATCTTAACTGTTAATAGCGCGTTGGTCGACTCTCAGGCCATGGCATGCTAAGACAGACCCCAGAGGTCTAATTGTGTGCTTTGTTTAAATGTAAGGAAATTGTAATTGATAAAATAAATAATGTGATGTGAGTGGAAACGCCGGGAGGGGACGCCCTAGGAAGACATATAGTGACCTTATTGGTGATGTTCTTCAGAAAGGCCAGGTGCGTAGTACTCACAACCGGCGTGCGTGTATGACCAGATGTATGAACGTAAACGAGGCAAAAGGAGTATGTATGGATCGTAGCAGGTGGCGTTCTGTAGTTTCTGCCTACCCCCATGGGAAGAAGGCGTCAGTTTATGTATGTATGTAAAATAAATAATTTATCGGGAGCAAAAAAAAGGACAAGGCGATTTAAAGCTGCCTAAATATCCAAGTTTTATCGTGCCACTTTCGGAGCGCGAATAATGTATCTTTTACCTCTTTTCACATAATAATATTATTGTATCCAACCTATTTTAACTCAGCCTACTCCGACTTCATTCACAGGTCCGCCACAATCCCCCACGATGCAGCTGACAGCCAACCAAGTCCTCCAGCGCCATTACCTTGGCTTCGCTGAAGGATTTGTCATGGTCTACGATACCACCAGACCAGAGTCACTGGATGTACTCATGTATTTGAAGAAGGATATTGACAGGAATAAGGATAAGAAAGAGGTATTTTTATTTTGATTATGTTTTATAGCTGTTACATACTATAGAGAGGGGCTCGTGGCTAAATAATAATAGCTGCACGGGTCGTTCTTCAAGGTTAAGCAACGCTTGCCAAGGTCGGTCCGTGGATGAGTGACCATTTATTTATTTATTTATTAAAACTTCTCGCACACAACAGTATACAAAGGCGGACTTAATGCCTTAGGCATTCTCTACCAGTCAACCCCACCACCACCACCACCAACCACCACATACCACCACCATCCACCACCACACCACACCATCACCAACACCACCACCATCCACCACCATCCATCCATCCACCACATATTGAGACCCCTCCGTGCCTCGGAAAGTACGTTAAGCCGTTGGTCATTCGTAGATCTTTGACAGTCGTTTGACGGGTAGCCAGAAGTCCGAAAGTCTGGCAACCAGTCTTACCCAGAGGTATCGTGCTACCCAGTAACTGGGTTGTGGAAGTCAGATAGGCAGTCGTTCCATGTAAAATACTGGTATTCAGCTGCATCCGGTTAGACTAGTAGCTGACCTGCATAGTTGGAAAAAAGCTAGGCAGATGATGAGCTGTTATAAACTATAGCAAACGTTAACATACGTAGGCGCGGTCATAAAACGCGGGAATGAGACGACATGAGACTGTCTTTAGAAGTCCCATATTAAAAATAGAGGCCTATAGAATGAAAGGCAGCTAAACGCCATAAAGTGGTAAAATGAGTTAACTATGGCGCCATCTAGTTTAGGTAGTTGGACACGCTTTGGTGTATAAATTTTTACTAACAAATGTACTTACGTCCCTAGCAAAACCAATTCAAAAATAAAATATGGAGTTACTACCTTGACGAAAATATTAGTTTTCGTAGTTTCCTGAACATTTCACAGACTTTGATTTAGCTGACTTTTATTTTATAGGCCTCAGTTTACCGTTCTACTTCCATGTTTTATGAATGCAGCTGCGATATACGTATTACCAGTAAGATGCTGGTAGGGATCTTGACCGTACTTCCAGGATTGTCCTGATACCGGATCTAGGTTTTTGCTCAAGGGAGGCAAACGTTTCTCTTTGAGGATGGGGGAGGGGGGGATTAAGTAAGCCGTGAAAGCCTTTTACAAAATCTTTGGCAAATATTTTCCCTAAACTTAACAATGTGCCCCCCTTTTCTAGAATGACTACGACTTATCTACATATATCTTAGTATACTGTATACAAAATAAAAATACAGTTTATAAAACTATGTTTATGTCTAAAACTGTACTGGGGGGCAAGTGCACCCATTGCCTCTCCCTCCTCTGTCCGTGTCTGGCCATGGAATACCTACCTCTCCACTCCTCAAGCACCTCAATATATGTTGCCCCCTTGTCGCTACGTCACTATGTGTTAGCGACCGCTTCCGAAGACCCATTATTGAGTGGCCAGTCATCCTTACCATTTTATCCGTGTATTGTATATTTAAAACATTGGTTAGGCAGGGGCCATAGCCCTTCCATAGTTCTAGGTAATCAGTCCATCTTAGCTATCCAAACCCATAATTCAATTTTGGTTTTTATATCCTCTTGTGCTTGGGTGCATTTGCACAGTGCATACAGGGATAAGTGTCGCTTAGTGCTTCATTTCCTTTACTTTTAGAGTCTAACGGGCCTCTGCGAGTTGGCTCCGACCCCTCGTATGCCTACCAAAGGTCCAGGTCACGAGATATGCGAATAATTAAATAATAATACAATTTAAATTAACGTTAAAACGTCGGAAGTATTATCGGCATTATGATGCTAAAAACATACAAAGTGACGCATAATTGGTTAAACTAACATGGTTTTTTAATTACTACGACATATGATACGAATATCTTTTATTTCAAGTACCTGAAGGTAATAAAAATATTATGATAATCGGAAATTATAAAATTACTCAAAACTAAAAAAAGAACACATTCTACGTTTTAAGAAAGAATATGGCTTCTACGCTATCATATAAAAACATGCTATAGAGCCCGCTAAAAGTAAGCAGGTCTTATGAATCATCACTAGTTAGGGCTCTTTACTTAGTGGTTAACTTCTGAAGCAACTACGGACACAGAAACAAGGTTTAAATTTACTTTATCTACTACCAGTAATTATACTAAGTTCTCCCGAGACTGCGGGGTAATTACCTATGTAACACACTAATAGTAGAAATAGCTTTCATTTTGTCAGTTTAACAACATTCATTGCGTTATTTACTTTGATGAGCAGACAATTTTTTCAATCATATGAAGCAAGGGATTAGCAATAGGCTTCAAAATTATTCAGATTGTGATAGATAGTGTGTTACCCAATTACTTACGGTGCTGGTCTAAACAGTGCGTGTGAAGCTAAACTAAATAAATACGTTTCCATCATAATAATTTGTTAATGACGACAAGCAGACACAGGTACAAAATCACGAGGGGCGTCCCCTGTGGCCGTGACCATGAGCTCAACACGCTAAATGACGACAAATGCTAGCTAAACATGCGAAATTATTTGTGAAATATTTAATTAAATGAATAACTTAGATGGAGGAATGGGAATGAGTCTTTCATTGTGGTCAAGGTTTCTTTTATTGGACACATTAGTGGGTGTTTGCGCTAAGTGGTGCATAATTTATAGCCTCCTCGACTGGCGATACTTAGGTATACATTCAATAGACACAAAACAAACAAACAAACAAACAAACAATGTGGAATAAACATTTAAATTAAAAAGAACCCCGACTTAAACAAAAATCTCTAAAAATGTCTGAACAGATTTTCTTCTTTCTTTTTTTTAGCTAAGAACACTCGATCAAGTCATCTATAAAACAAAAACAAAAACGTTAATCTTATACCACCCCTCTTTTTCCGTCGGGGGTTAAAAAGACCCATCACAAAGCCGTCAACTGCGCATTCTGTTGTAACATTGTACAAGTGTCTCTCGGATTCGTTAAGCGTCTTTACACCAGTTATATGACTGATTACTGATGTGAATTAATCGTGTGTGAATCGTACGCTGAGTCCCATGGGCTCAAATACAATGCACCAAAAAGCGAATTCATGATATTTAAGTCAGGCAGTAAACGCCATAGCACAATTCCACCAGTCATGCTGTGTGGCAGACCTCTAAAAAGAGTTGCAAATTTTAAATATCTGGGTCATTGGGTCTCAGACGAGTTGAACGATAAAGTTGATGTTGAGCGGGAGCGCAGGTCGCTGGCTGTTCGATGTGGGATGTTGGCCCAGGTTAAGGTGACGCTTTTCAAAGCCTACTGCCAATCCTTTTACACGTGCAGCCTGTGGGTGAACTTTACGCAAAGGGCATATAGTGGCCTGCGCGTACAATATAATAACACGTTCCGGGTGTCGATGGGGCTGCCGCGTTTTTGTAGCACGTCCGGCATGTTTGCCGACGCGGACGTTGATATTTACGGCCATCATGGGCAGGAGATGCGCATCTTTGCTACGCCGTGTTCGCGCCAGCCCCAACACCATTCTTAGAACGTTGGCTGATAGGTGGGACTCTCCGATCTTGGGGCGGTGGATACGACTGCACGCAGTCAAGTAGATATTCCCCAGGATCGGCGTGCCTCACGCAGCTTAGAATAATTGTTACTAAACACTAGTTTCATAGGTTTACATTGTTACTCTCAAAATATGGAAGAGATTCTGAAATAAATGTTGATTATTATATTATGCGCATCTGGCGGAACCGGTATAGTAAACCCGCTACCAATTTTTTATTTGCTAGTATTGCCATGGCACGAGCTTCAATATAATATGTGATATAATACGTGTCATACTTTGAGAGAAAAACTACCCTTCCTCAAAATGATGAGCTATAGACAGCGTCAGCCAGCCGACCGATCTTTGTAACCACCTATTTTCATTTTTACAGGTAGTAATGCTAGTGATCGGCAACCGCACAGGGCCAGATGACGTCAACAGCTTAGAAAACACATGCTCCAAAGCATCAAACTGGTGCGCGCGGGAAAAGATCCGCCATTTTGAAGTCTCCGCCATGGACCGCCCGTCTTTATACGAACCGTTCATATTCATGACTTCTAGACTCAATCCCGTACAGAACAAAACAGCATTCCCACAATTAAGTACGCTTAGCAAGCTGACCCAGAAAAATAATAAAAGCGAAGCCATGTAACGGTACGTTTTTAGTCTATGCCCTTTTTGCTATCAACCGTGAAGGTTGATTGTGTTGTCTGTGGTTGGAAGTGAGCTGTCAAAATTTTGGCGCGAAATTAAATGGTGCTTGTAGTTTTTCTGTCTTTCATAGTCTTAGTCAGTTTTACTAGAAATCGTAGCTGTTTCCGCGTTTCTAAGCCATGTTGCTGATTTATTGCCATTATGGCGGACGTAGAGGTCGCTAACTAATTTTTGAATACCAATTTAAGGGACAATTTATGGCCTCTCATAGACATTTGTGATCTTTAATAATAAGCTGTACAAAAGCTTTTGGTCTTATTGCAAAATTATATTAAAGAAGTTTACTAGATTATTTGATGCATAGATGTTTACTGCTCTCTCCCTCTCTCTTGGCTTGCTTATAATAGTAAGAAATGATTATAAATAAAAGAAGATTTAAAATGCCTAATTTTGACAGCTTACGAAAGAGAGTTTGGCAAATTACGTAGAAATGCTCTTTGAATATCTAGAAAAATATATTTTTATTTATGGAATTTATTCATTAAGGTTTACCTTTACTAATTTATTGTACCTAATGATAAAAAGAAAAAAAGTTAGAAAGAACGCTAAGCGAAAACTAAGTGAAGGGTAGACGATGCGATGCGACGGGGTGGGTCGGAGGCACAAGAACTTTCACGCGGACGAATTCGCGGGCAGAAGCTAGTTGGAAATAATTTGGTACCGTAAGGACCTTTCCCCCCACCTCCAATTAAGCTAATTAATTAATTACTTGGCTGATATATAGGTATATTATAACATAACATAATATCACGCCTGTATTCCCCGAAGGATTAGGCAGAGGTGTACCTATAGCACACCCACATTTCGCCAGTTATGTTTAAGTCCCATGTAATAGGGGGCGAGCCTATTGCCATCAACCAGGCACAAATCCAGACTCCGGGATATTATAAATCGTGTAATTTAAAACTACACGCCCTTCCACAAACAATTCTGTACAAATAATTTTAAATGTGTATGCAACAAGCGTGCAATTTTATGTTCTATTCTATTCTATTTTTCTCTATGGCAATGGTGCCGATGTCTACAATTCTGCCAATGTCAGATGTGCTAAGAGAAAACGTGCGAAATTAATAATAATAATAATAAAAAAAAAGATTAAAGCTATAAGCAATTTTATGTATTAGACGATGTCTGCCTATGTAAAATTTTAAACTACATATTTTACATTATTTTCTATGTCACAAGTCGGAGAAATGAATGTCGTTTGTAAAATAGAAAATAATGTAAATATGTAGTTTAACATATAAATATTGTTAGGTTTAATACTTGTAAAAAAAAAAACGGGATATTCAAAGAGTATTTCAGTGGCTCATCGATTCATTGAATATTATTACATTTTAATCTGTTTAGTAAAATTTTATTTTTATTTAAAAATATATTAAGATAATTTAAAAATATTATGTGTACCATTCCTAAAAATAATAGAAAAGTAGAAAAGAGATTGAATAAACTGAACAACAAACTTTTCTACTTATTTAGATAAAACGATTTTATTTTAACATACACGCTGGTTTATACCATACACAATATAAATAAATGACTTTATTATGGTTAATGTTAACAATGACCGTCTTTTATCAGTACCGGCTTTTAGCAGTTGGTCGCCTGCATTACGGGCTCCGTACTTGCATCCGGTATAATGCTGATGCCTATTTTATTTAAACATAGGGGTTTATTTATAAGCGTTGTTAAAGTTAAATAATTCTGCGTAACCATAATTTTTTTGACGTTTAAACCGCATAACTTCGCAATGTTTATAATTAAACCTCGTTAACATTAGTGGCTAATTTATGTATTGACCGGGTAGAAGTAGCCAAAATAGTGGTTATAATAATAGAAGAATTTAATGTACTTACAACCTTATGTATTATTAGAGAAATCTCATTAGGTTTTTACTGTAGTTTTTAGTTACTCTAATTTTATAAGTACAGATCGGACGTGGGTTCCTGGGTTTAATAACATTCTATAGAATGGCCCATAGGTCGTCATAGCACACTCCTAATGAAAATATTATTATAAATAATTAAATGCATTTTTTGTGCAAAACTGGCTTTGTTCTGGTCTAGCTTTTTAATTTCCGTGATTTAACTATAATTTAAACAATATTTGTATTATAAATTATATTTTTGTCAAGACTTCTATAGATTTTGATTATAATTATAACAAGCCTGAAATGGCGATCTCTTGTACAACTAAAGTAGGCTTCTGCCCCAATTAAAATTATTTTTTATGTACTTAAATGAAGTTTTATATCATAAGCATAATATCATTGGAATGAAAATTTAGATAGGGGGCATAGATTTTATAAAAAAATATATTAAATAAGCTAGGTACTTAGTATCGAAAAATATTAGATTTAAGAATTTAGTGCAATATTTTTTAATGAAATGTCCAAAACCAAAATACACTTTTTAAATGGACTTTCAATATCGTCAGAGCTCTTTTCAAATTGTATTTTTAAACGATATTATTATTATTTATTTTAACTGTTTTTTTTACATTTACGAGGGCGGGTCAATAAGTCCGTGACTTTTGGAATAAAACACAGATTTTTTGATAAAAAAATAATTTTATTTTTCAACGTAGTCTCCCTTGAGCTCTATACACTTTGTCCAACGCTTCTCCAATTTTTTTATCCCTTCCAAAAAAAATGATTTGTCGAGGTCCTCAAAATAGGCCTTTGTTTGCGAGATGACTTCATCATTGGAGTCAAATCTTTTTCCACCAAGCCATTTCTTCAGGTTTGGGAACAAGAAGTAGTCGCTCGGAGCCAAATCTGGAGAATAGGGCGGATGAGGGAGCAATTCATAGCCCAATTCATGGATTTTTGCCATGGCAACTGCACATGTGTGCACCCTTGCATTGTCTTGGTGGAAAAGAACTTTTTTCTTGGCCAAATGACGTCGGTTTTTTTTCAAATCGTCATTGAATCGGTCCAATAAGTTGGCATAATATTCCCCATTGATTGTTCTTCCCTTTTGAAGGTAGTCAATGTGGATTATCCCGCGTGCATCCCAAAAAACAGTCGCCATAACTTTATTGGCTGACAAACCCACCTTGGCCTTCTTCGGCGCCGATTCACCCTTAGAAACCCACTGTTTTGACTGTTGTTTGGTCTCTGGTGTGTTGTGATGGATCCATGTTTCGTCCACGGTTACAAAACGGCGCAAAAACTCCTCCATATTGCGATTAAACAAAGTCAAAGTCAAAGTCAAAGTAATTTATTTGTCGAACATAGGTAATATGGTACATGGTATAAAATTTGTGTTGTATCACTATGTTTTGCCTTGCAAGGCGTACAAATTAGGTGTAAAGGATTAAAAAAAGAAAAAAAGAAAACTACAAACTAAATAAAACGGTTTCAAACAAGTAACATCGTAAACAAGATAGAATAACATGTGGATCGGACATTTTTTATTTTATGCTTCTATCATCGAAAAACTCATTGATAGAGTAGTAAGCCTTTTCAATCAAGAATTTCTTAAGTTGCGATTTAAAATGGTTTATGTTGGTCATGCTCTTTAAAGTTTTTGGTAGTTTATTGTAAATCTTTGGACCCATGCCAAGACAACTCTTTGAGAAAAGTGCAGTATTGTGTTTTTTTGATTTTAGTGTGCTTTGGTGACGTCTAGTATTAAGTTTATCAAATTTAGACAGATTCTCCTTAACAAATATAGAAATTTCATAAATATAGAGGGATGGAAGCGTAAGTATTTTTAAACTAACGAAAAATGGTTTGCAACTTTCGGTGGTTTTTAACAAACATATGGCTCGAAGACATTGTTTTTGGGCTTTAAATGCCATATCTCTGACGGTAGAGTTGCCCCAAAATATTATGCCGTAACGAAGAGTTGTGGAGACATATGCATGATATGCAGTAAGGACAGTATTACGATTTGCAACCTTATTCAAATTGTGTAAAGCATAGCAAAATTGATGAATTTTCTTTATCATTATCTCTATGTGTGTTTTCCATGTCATGTTTTCGTCTAGCCAAATACCTAGAAATTTGGTTCGTTCCGTTTTAATAATCTTATTTTGGTCATAATTAATGTCAAGAATTTTAGGATTAGTTCTTTGTTTAAATGTCATTATTTGAGTTTTATTAAAATTAATCTGTAAGTTATTATTATTTAGCCATTGAATTATTAGACTTAAGCTACTGTTTATGTCATTTTCATATGAGTCACTATTTTTACCAGAAAATACTATAGTGCAGTCATCAGCAAATAGGGTCATAGGATGTGGTATGGTTTTTGGAAGGTCATTTATATAGCATAAAAATAATAAAGGGCCAAGCACACTTCCCTGAGGCACACCATAGTAAATTTGTCTCTCTCTCGATTGGTAATTAATTTCAGTTTTAGTTTGAACATCGACTGCTGAAATACTAGTTAGCTGTTTTCTGCCAGTAAGATATGACTTTAGTAAGTTTAAAGCTTTGCCCCTAATGCCATATTTATATAGCTTATTTAAAAGGATTCCATGGTCAACGAAATCGAAAGCCTTAGTCATATCCATAAATAAGGCTGTTACAGGTATTTTTTGGTCCATATTAGTAACTATTTCATTAATCAATTCATAAATAGCCATGTTTATGTTTTTACACTTTCTAAAACCATATTGCTCTTTAGTTAAAATGCCATTTTTTTCAAGAAACATGTATATACTGTTATAAATAACCTTTTCAATTATTTTGGAAAATATAGAAAGAAGAGCAATGGGTCTGTAGTTTTGTATATTTTGAGGATCATCCTTTTTATGTAGTGGTTTTATTACGGTCAATTTTAAGTCTTCGGGAAAAACACCATGTTCTATACAAAGGTTAGTAATATAGCTAAGAACCGGTGAAATTTCAACAGCTACGCTTTTTATTATCTTAGTCTCAATGTCGTCAAAGCCAGAGCTATTCGTGTTTTTCAGAGTCGTAATTATGTTATAAATGTCAATTGGTGCTGTGGGTGATAAGAATAATGAATTAATGTTTGTATTTGTTACTGTTATTTTATGGTCAGAATTGTTTGTTGGCTGTATTTGGTCAATAAAATGATTATTAAATAGTTCTACAATGTCAGGTGGATTTGTTACGTATTTATTGTCAATGAGGAGTTTATAAGGACAGTTCCTTGGAATGTTATTTTTTGATGAGTTTATAACCCTCCAGGTTGCTTTAGTTTTATTTACAGCGTTATTGATAAAATGGCTATTTTGCGATTTTTGGGTCAATTTGATAATTGTTTTTAAACGTTTGGAATAGGAATTATATCTTTGTTTATTGACTACATTCGGATGCCGCCTGAAGTGCCATAGCATCTCACGTTTACGTTTAGAGCACAGTTTAATGCCTTTTGTGAAACAACGCCAAACCTTCCTGTGAAGTTGTTACACGATTGCGTTTGTGGTCGACTGTGAGCAAACGCGGCACCCATCTTGCGGAAAGCTTTCTCATGCCAAAGTGATCATTCAAAATTGAAACCACTGAGCCATGCGAGATCCCTACGGCTTCCACAATCTCTCGCACTTTCAATCTTCGGTCGGCCAACACCATATCGTGAATTTTTTCGATTGTTTCGGGTGTAGAGACCTCAACTGGGCGTCCAGGACGTTCGGCATCTTCAGTGCTTGTACGGCCACAACGAAATTCAGTAAACCACTTTTTTACCATTGAAATCGATGGTGCAGAGTCCCCATAGTATTTATCAAGCTTAGCCTTGGTCTCGGTAATGGTTTTTTTTCGCAAGAAATAATGCTTAATAAGCACACGAAATTCACTTTTTTCCATTTTCTCCTCAAATTAGTGAGTATTCTGATAAAAATAGTTGTCAAACACAAACTGACGCAGCAAGTTTAAATTTTGACAGGAGTCAACTGACAGATGCCTGTTGACAGGAGCAGCGTTGCTGTTTCAGTAAAGAGGTCAGAAATTCAAAAAGTCACGGACTTATTGACCCGCCCTCGTATGTAAATTAATTATTAATTATGTATCGTACCTACTCATGAAATAATTTCTTCAAATAAATTTATAAAAATAAAATAATTAAGTACTTTATAGAATTTTTCGCTATTTTCGAGTTGCATATCTCATAATGTATTTCCAAGTATTTAAAAATGTACTTTTATGTAATAAAACGCTATTTATAATGAAGCTTCCAATAACATGATTTTAAATTGTGACAAAAAAAATCGAAATTATTACGAAAATGTATTTAGGCTATTCTTCCTGTAATTATACCACTTTTAATGACCGAATCTTTCGTTTAAGACGAATAATTTTTTAATTATATAACTTATATTAAAATTATTAATTCATAATTATATTATTGAAAACAAAGTTGTTATGTACCTAATATATACATAATTATATTTTAATGTTATGTGTCGAATGTTTTGTGTTATTTATCCTGGATATGTTCGGATAGGTCGAAAACTGGTAAAATTTAAGTAAACAAACTTTTAAAACCAGTCGACTAAGCTAAGCTTTCCTCTCTCTAAAGTATTATTTTTAACTTTTCATATAAATAAATGCTGGTTATTATTGAAAATATAGAAAACACCATAGAAATAGATAAAGAAAGACCGAAAGAAAATGTATTTATTGGGAATTGCACAGGATTATCACAAACTTAAACTAAACATACTAAAAAAAAAAAACGAAAGTAAAATGAAAAAATAACAACAGAAAGTCCTATACGAGGCCAAAAGGATCGGCATGATGCTGCGACATTTAAAATTAAGTGTCGCAAGTTTTATTCTGATAGATAGAGACGCTCCTTCAAACGGTCGCGTAAAACTTTATGAGCTCTCTGAACATAGGCCCGAGAACAAAACCGCGCATGGTACAGTTGAGTGAGAGTGTGAGAATGCCCTCAGAAACCTATATTATGCATACTGCGCAGCCACTCGCGTGCAACTTCCGAGAGGTCATAAAGTTTTGTGCGAACGAAAGCCACGGTGTTTCAATAGATAATGAGCAAAAACTTCAACACTATCGTCTTTCTCATTCTAATTCATAAATATTATTTTTTACTATCCGAGGCCGCCCTTACCACTTGACTGAAATCCTTACTTTCTCATAGTGAGTGTACGGTGCGGAAGCTTCTAGTTTATTATTTTTCTTTTTCTAATATAAACACACTAATGAAATATAATATTTAGTCGGCATTTATTTATAATTTAATTAAATTAAAACTCTTTCCTTCAAGCTTTAATTCTTCGCTTTTACGCTTACGTTTGTATTACTGTGTACTTAAGAAATCCCTACGACAAAAAATGATGTATTAAACTGAGACTCACTGAGTTTTCGCTTTACTGGTAAATGTAATTTTAGTATTTGTAGTTAAGACAAACTACCGTATTTGTATTTATTTGATAAATATTATTGAAACCAGCGAAATATTATAAAACTATTTTTATTTCTGGTTTCCACAAGCCTGATTTATTGTAAATCAAATCTCATGTTGGTTGCTGTGATTGGTTGATTTGATCAAAACAACAACCAATGATATTAGTTGACCTGAGATTTGTTAAACAGAATATAAAGGCTTCCCGAAGTTATGTCAATCGAGTTTACTTCAGAAATCATGAAATATTTAAAAAAAAATGTATTGAAAAAAAAATACCTATTCTACAGTTTTAATATGTTATAAATAGTTTTCGTTAATTCCTTGTTTTAATACTTATTTATTTCCGTTTATCGCTCCCTTAGCGTAAAGAATTGAAAATAATAAACAGGAAAAGAAAGTCACTAACACAATAATAATGGTTTAAATACTGTTTACACAACAATATACAATTTAACACAACAAATAATTAACTCAAACTCGAACTCAAAGCATTTATTTCAATTAAACCATATAAGTTGCATTTACAGGCACTTTTGATTTGACAAGGAGTCGGCCAGTGAGAAAATAATATGAAGCTAGTTGCCCATTCTAAAGCTCAGTAGGTACCTATGGAGAAGAACATTTAACAGTAGGTAGTCAAATATGAACAGCAGTGATTTAGTTGAAAAAAACTTTAATTAAAATTATTACAATAATTAGGTGTGCTCGATTAGAGCGATACCTACCTATATACAGAATGGCGTAACTATTGGTAATTTGAATTTGGTACATTTGTTATACACAAATGCTAATCTAAACAATGACGGCATATTTCTGGAATGTACCACGAAGCTAGTTTAGATAAACATCAACTTAGGTGTTAGAAAAAGGTGTTGAAAGAGATATATATTAAGTGGAATCGGCAACATGGCTCTATTAACTTACAAGGTGTTAGAAACGGGGGGTTCAACACGGGTGGGTTTTAGTCAGTAAGAGTCTGACACGTCCTTCCGCTCCGCCCAGAGCGGGAAAGGTCATTTGATGATTTCCCACCCAAAAAAAAAAGAAAAAAAGGTATGTTGAACGAGGTGTTATTATGTCCTGACATTCATTACTGGGAACTGATGCCTGGAATTCATAACTAGTTTACTTATAAAAAGATATATGAGAAAATTTAAAATTGTTAAATGGCTAAGTCAGCCCTAACATATTTTTACATAAGTAATAAATAATTAAGTATTCACTCATTTCGTTTGAGACCTCATTTCTCCGATAATTTGTGCGTAAGGAGATTCCTCTTCTGGACCGCGCCTTTGAATGCTTTCTGGTTCAATTTGACGAAGCATGTCCAGGTCTGCGTATAACACCTTGGTGTTCTGAAAATGTATAATAATCATAGAGTATTTCGCCTGTACGGTCTATTTGTTATGATTTTCAAAACGGAAACATAACTGGAAAATCTAGCTTTTAATCCGTCTTATTACAAACGCGTTCTAAATTTAGTCCAAGTACAAACATTCCAGGTAGTTATTGTATTTTGAACTTTACTGCGACACGGAAAGTTCTTAATACATAAAAAAAAAAAACAAAAAAAAACGACTTCCAAAAAAAAGAAAAATAACTTTATTTTCGGAAGTCGGTGTTTTGGGTTTGGTATTTTAGTTTTTTTCCACCGGCTTCCTAAATTAAAGTTATTTTTCACTTTTTAGTTGTGGTACCTATCCCACACAAATTCGTATACCACTACTTGATATAATGTAAATAACAGTGACAGGAATGTATTAAAACAACATCAATATAAAGTAAGTGAAAAAAAAAACGCATTATTAGGGATAACTTAAAAACTACTGGTCAGATCTTGATCAAATTTATATGGGACCACACGAGAAGCACCAGTTTTCAAATTAAAAAATAGTCATCAAAATCAGTTCAACTAGAAAAAAAAATTAAGTAACACAAAAAAAATACAATCGAATTGAGAACCTCCTCCTTTAATAGAAGCCTGTTAAAAAATTGTTGTGGTGTGGTGAATGTCTCAAGACATGCATCCCTTTGAAAAAATAAACAATGGGCACCTATTTTCTCTAAACAATGTGTCCCCCTTTTCGAGGATGACTACGACTTATATATCGCACACGTAGATAAAGAGTAGCACAACTCCAAAACCTTTTCTTTTTCAGGAACAGTAAAAAACGTTTTACTCGTTTTCTATTTGACCGATTTAAAATTATATATGATATTGTATATTATTTTACTAAGATATTAATTTGCTCAATTAATATCTTAGTAATATAATATACAACATCATACAGATTCCAATAATCGCAATAACTCGATTTTGGATTATTTTGAGTTATGCCACCCTTTATCTAGGTGTGCGATATCTTAGTAATACCAACACAAAGTAAAAAAAATACAGGTTCCTTATAAAACTATGTTTCTGTCCAATTTAGAGTTTTAGACTTAGTTTGGTCGAAGCTCACCCAGGGGGAGGCGACGGGTGCTGTTATCCCCCCCCCCCCCTCCTCCCCACTGTATCCGCGCTTGGGTACCGGTCCATTTTGTGCAACAAGGACAGAACATTCCCACAGATTTTATTAATTCTGGTAAATATCGCAGGAAGCGCAGGACTAGTCGTTGTGATGATACTTGAGGCTATATTCAGCAGTAACCGTCTTTCAGCTGAATTATGATGATAAATAAATGTAACCAAAGTAAACAGAAATTAAACTTACCGATTCCGGTTTTTTACGGTAACGTTTTTTACAAATAACGATAGTGACTAACAATATAAATACTACTGCCACAGCTGTTATTATTGTTATTATAATGGTTTGGTGGCCTTGATCAGCATCTGAAACAGTACTAGTACTATTACTCACGCAAAGCTCTGAAAAAAAAAAAAACAGTCGAGAAAGAAAATAGTTCGGGTGTTTGTACGCGTGCTACGAATCGTGCTACGGCGTAGCCCACGCTGTGCTACGATTTAGTGAGAATCGTATTCATTTGGAGTTTATGGCAGCAATACACTTGGTCGTATTTGTCAAAATTTACGTTACTTGGGCATTAAAAAATGAATTTACAAACATTGCTCAAATACAACAAGTGGAATGCTACCTTGCGTGGAAATGCGGGGGGCTATAAATCTTTATGTACAATACGGCTGATGAATAATGGCCGGTCTGAACATAACTACGCTTGCCGAACTTTCACGCATATTGTACAAGCTTAATTTTCTTTTTCCTCCCTGAATAGTTTTTTAATATAATAGGTAGATTTATGGTTTCTATTTTTTATAATTCATTAAATTCTGAAAAAAATACAGTGCTATATTGGAAAAGATAAGTAAGAAAGACAGAAAAATATTTTTTATAAATAATAAAATAAAATAATACTTTAATTTTTTGATTAAGTACTAGATTGTATCTTAAAAACATAGTAAGTATATGCCCTAGTCATTGGAAAAAAAATGTTTTAAAACGTAGACCCCTTTTTTCCCCTGGGTAATGAGACTAGAGAACTGTCTAGTTGGTTCAGTGGTCACAAACGCTACTGCTGAGCATGAGGTCCTGGGTTCGATTCCCGGGTAGGGCAACGTGTTATTTATTAGGTTTTTCCTTCTGGAATTTCTCAGTAGCAGCCTGGAGTCTGGATTTCTGCCCAGTTGATGGCAATAGACTGGCCTCAATTACACACTACTTAAATATAACTGGCGAAATGTAGGTGGTCTATTTTTTTTTTTTTTTTTTTGGGTAGGAAATCATCAAATGACCTCTCCGGCTCTGGGCGGAGCGGGAGGGCGTGTCAGACTCTTACTGACTAAAACCCACCCGTGTTCCTTCAGTTGCCTGTGCGCCAGGGCCACGGTAACTCTTTCGAACAATCCGCGACCCCGGCAAGCATCGGCCCTATCGGACCCCGTCAATTATGCTGACATCTCATTGAGGCGCGCGTGGAATACAACGCGCCGTCGATCCGGGCCTGGTGCTTACCGGATGGCAAGCTGCCCATTGCTTGCCGTCCGCAAGCCCGCACCTACGGTGACCGGGAGTCGGCTATCGACTCCCGAAGGCCCGACGCCCAGGGTGTCGCCTCCTGCGGCGACTAGGGGCGTGAGGGCGCAACGATTGCCTCATCCCTCACGCGCTCCGCCTCCTCCTTCGGGACCATTACTGCTTCGCAGAAAGAGGTGACGGCTTCCCATTCCTTCTCGCTCCGTACCATGGCCTTTTTTTTTTTTTTTTTTTTTTTTTTTTTGGGTGGGAAATCATCAAATGACCTCTCCCGCTCTGGGCGGAGCGGAAGGGCGTGTCAGACTCTTACTGACTAAAACCCACCCGTGTTCCTTCATTTGCCTGTGCGCCAGGGCCACGGTAACTCTTTCGAACAATCCGCGACCCCGGCAGGCATCAGCCCTATCGGACCCCGTCAATTATGCTGACAACTCTTTGAGGCGCGCGTGGAACACAACGCGCCGTCGACCCGGGCCTGGTCCTTACCGGAAGGCGAGCTGTCCGTACCATGGCCTGGATCAGGGCTGGACGTGAGAGATCGCCGCCACGAGGACACGGCGGTGCTCCGCCCATGCCGGGCAGACCTCCACCGTATGCTCCATCGTGTCCTCCGGTTGATCCACACAATGATAGCACTCAGGCGTTTCCTCCCGCCTTATTTCAAACAAGAGCCTCCCGAAACAGCCATGTCCGGTGAGGACCTGCGTCAGGCGGAAGGTGAGGACGCCGTGGTGCCACGATAGGTGCTCTGCCTAACTTTACGGGGAAAACAGGCGTAATGTAATGATACTAGTGTGGAAAGAATAATAATTCTTTAGTATAAAAAATGTCATCTTTGCCTCCCAGAGCATCCTGCCGAACAGTATCATCGTAAAGTAATAAAGTTTTATTTGCAACAAATTTTATTTATTTATTTAAATTCCTTAAAACTATCACTACAGGTCTTAACCTAATTCGATAGCCAAGTCACACATACAAAATTAAAATTAAAGGCCAAAATACATCTCAAGGTCATAAAGATCATTGTTTGTAACACAGTGTAAACAATAGTACTTTTGCGAATTCACCCCAGTGACGTGTAAATATATCAATTTCGACCTCTATATAATTGATGGTGCGAATTGCTCGAGTCAGAGGGGTTTTGGCCAGCAAGTTGGTCCTGGCTGCTGGTACGACCAGCAGTGGCGGGGGCCGTCGCCTCCACGCATAACGGTCGGGTACGTACAAGTGCAACCGCTGCAGCGCTCTCGGGTTGTGCTCTATGCCTCGGAGCAGTTTCACCATGTATGACACAAGCGCAAATTCCCGTTGCACCCCGAGTTGATTGTACCCCACCATAACCAGTACGAATAGAGTGGGGTACATCAAAGGGTAAAATGCGTATACCCCATAAAGTTTCTTGTACAGGTTGCGCTTGATCCTGTTCTGGACTCGCTCCAACATCACTGAGTACTTAGCCTCATGTGGAGCCCATATGACAGCACTATGTTCCAGATGACTCCTGACTAATGCGTCATACAGGACTCTGATGGCTGTGATGCTGGTAAAGTCTCGCGTCTACCTCAGAACAAACCCCAAGTTTCTAAATGCCTTTTTGCAGATCTTAGTAATATCAGTAATATGATCGCGAAACGACAGTTCAGGAGTGAGAACAACCCCTAAATCACTAACCTGCGTGACTCGTTGCAGCGGTAGTGCATCCACTACGTACTCGTAGAGTAGAGGTGAACGTGCGCGGGTGAAAACTTATCATCGAGCATTTGGATACGTTGAAGTAGAGCCTGTTCTCATGACTCCATTCCACTATCCTATCAATATCATCCTGCAAACGTCTGCAATCAGACTCTGTCCTGACCTCCAACAGCAACTTGAGGTCATCTGCGAATAACAAACAAGATCCATTCTTGACGACTTCTGGTAAATTGTTTATCGTTATTATAAATTGCAGAGGCCCCATGTTGCTGCCCTGATTCACCCCGGACCAGGTGTAATATGGATCGGACTCGCAGCCGTTGCAGTCAACATACTGCTGTCTGTCTTGCATATAGCTGGCTAAGAACTGCAATAGATGCGGTGTGCCACTGATTTCTGCTAACTTACGTAAAAAGATGTCATTATCGACCGTGTCGAACGCTTTTTTGAAGTCAAAATAAGCAGCATCAACCTGCACACCAGCGCCCACCACTGGCACCACAGCTGTGACATGAAGTTAAGGAGATTGGTGGCAGTGCTGAGCCCCGGTCGGAAGCCGTGCTGCGCATCCGATAGCTGAGCGCGGACCTGCTCCTGCATGCTGCGCTGGATGGCGGACTCGAAAACCTTGGTCGGCGCACAGTGGTTCGAAATCGACGCTCCGTGGACATTGAAATCAAAATTTCTTTAGGCGAGAAATAAAAATCGGAACGGCTTTATTTCAGTATTATTTATAATATTTAGTAATATGACAGCTATGGACAGCAACATCTCCGAAAAAAAAAAAAAAAAAAATTTTTTTGTGTGAAGAAAACCACAAAAGTCGTTTTTTCTCACAATTTAATAAAACTTACAGCCTGCGGCTTATATGGGGTGTTGTCCCACATGAGGCGATTCCGAAATGCTATAACACGCACACCCATACGCGCCGCTTCACTCACAGCAATGATTTTTACGTTGATTTAGGTGTGATCTTGAAAAATATACAAAGTAATTGACTTTAGTGTGCTAATTTTATTAATTATAATGAGAAATAATGGAATATACAATATAAAAATACTAAAAAAAACACTCAAATTGAGACTCATTTACAATATAAATAAATAGATTTGCAATATTTCTTATGATAATTTAATTCGTCGTTTGTAGATTATGTTAGTAGATACAAAGTTTGATTTCATAATTAACATTTTTTTTTAAATAGTACATAAACTTATAGCTATTACAGAAAAATACTAATAATAGGCAATTGTATAATTGAGAAATATATAAAATTTACACAAAAACATCAAACATTAAAATCTAGTCTACTGAGTTTCGTCATCGCTATCAAAGAATTCAAAATCAGAATCCATCATACTTGGCACCTCAACAAATTAAATGTTTTCCTTATCCATGGTATCCGTGTCAATTAAAAGAAGAGACTTCATTTCTTCAGTTAAATCATTTCTACTCTTATTTGTCAGTTTAGGTCGAATGCTGACAAATATGGGTCTGAGGATACGATGAAACCATTAAAGATGTCATGGTTTGTCGCCCTGCGACAAAATTTCCGCGTATGATGTTCCCTGAGTTTTCTAAAATCTTTGTTTCGGGCCTCAGATGCCTCTTCTGATAGCTTTCCTATAGGCAAAATGTTGAAATGTTTTATTATTTCGGCATGGAGCCGAGCAGCAGAAGTTTGTGGATAATGGAAGGCATGAAATACCAGCCATACAGTTCCACATACAGCTGCGCAGTTTCGTCGAGATAATTGGCAAACAAATCAATATTAATAGACTGTCCTGATGATACAACACGGAGAATAGTTGCGAATTTTTGGATGAGCTCCTGACTCAATCCAGTGATATTTGCAGTCTTCTCAAGACACTGGAAAAAAATTCTAGCCGTGTTGCCATCATTCGTGGTTCCAGCACCTTTATATAAAAATACTGATATGAGAACATTATTAGATAAGTTTTATAATATTACACTAACTAAAAAATCCCTTGATATTATACAAAATAAATAAATCAACTAACTAACCTTGTTTTACGATATCCACTAGGAGTCCCATTTCCTCTCGAAATTTTCGCTGTATCGTCTGTTTGCGGTTTTTCAAAGCTGCTTTACTAGCTTCATCTCTGGCTTGCGATTTTTTTAAATCTAATCGGTAAGCGACATGCAGCAGGCATTCCATGGATCAGAGCCATGCATGCAAAGTCGACAAACCGTACTTGTAAATATCAGATGATACAGATTTCCTAAAATATCAATAAAAAGATTAAAAGTGTTTTTCAATACAAATATATATATATATATTAACATAGATTTCCAATATTCAACTTACATGTGAATCTTCTCCAAATCATTCATTTCACTTGGTACAGCTTTACAGATGTCACATGTTTGCATAGAGGTTTGTGACAGGTGAGACGTTATTTTGCCATCTATCATGGTCATTAACATTGAATGTTTAACTTGTATATTATTATCAATGATAGATGGATCAAACCCATTTCCTACTTCATGTCCAACTTATTTTCGCTGACAAACATGAAATAAATAGGTCTGCAAAGCATTGTAGAAGAAGGTTTTGGGTTTTCCCAAACCAAATCGTCACCACACATCAATTGCAAGTGCACAAAAGAGCTCATAAGAACACTAGAGTCGTTTTCATCTGCATTCATGCGTTGCTGGTAGTTGCTTTGATTTGACGCACCATCGAAGCCCCATTTGCAGATTAAGATGAGTTCTTTATCTTGCAAATGGTTGGACCATTTCAGTTATCAGTTTAATGTTTTGGCAAGTCGAGTGACAGTGATGACCAAATTTTTTTTTTCTTTTTTCCTCGTTCGTTCTCTTCAATATCGCTCTCAGGAGGATAGCATGCCTTCTTGCTATTTAAAATACTAATTAATATGTTGGGTACAAATCTACTCCACTTTTTTTCGCAGTTTCCCTTAAAGTTATATACTGCCACTTCGACAATTTCAAAGAAATCAATACACCCAACGCTTTCTCTGCTGAATACTTGTTAATAGTTGTCTTGCCTTTCAAAAAAATCTTGATCTCTGCTGCTTTTTCAGGATGCTCGGTAATATATTTTATTAAATCTTTCACGTCCTCATTTTCCTCACCACAACTCACTGCAGCAGCATATGCAAGTTCCTGAGAGTCGTGCGTTAAAAGTTCTTCTATTCTTCTCTTCTGGTTTTGGCATAATTCTGAGAAAGATTTTCTTGGGCTCCTTTTTAGTGTTGTTGTGCTAACAGTACATGTAGTTACTTTGGACGTGGATGCACCTTCATTTATACCGCTAGCACTTGAGGTTGAAGGTTCAACAGTATCAGTAACAGAGTCGATTGATACCAATCCAATTTCTTCACTTTGTACAAATCTGTCTTTAATGAAGTTGGGCCATTTGATCTGTTTTTCTAGCCAAATCTCATACTTCTTGACAAATGTATGCATCGTTCGATTGCACGATTTCCAATTTCTATGCAAAACACACATACACACAAAACTGTTTAAATTTTTTGTTCTTTTTCTGACAAATTTATCGCTTTGGTTAGAAGTGCTTCTAACAAAATACTAGGCTGCGAAAAGCAACTTTTTGTTTTTACAAATATGAATATGTCCAAATTTTAATAAAATCCTTCCATGATAATAAATAAGTACGTAAGCAAGAAGTTAATGTTATAGCGCGAACAGTTGCTGGCAAAAAATTATGATTTTGACGCTGTTGTCCCTATTTATATAAAAGTACCCTCTTAATCGTATCTTAATTAATAGTTGTTAGTTAAACACTTCGTAAAACTAGCCCTTAACTAATATATCTTAACTCGTTAACAATATTTGCAATTTGCACTAATGAGATGAGACTAAATTACTATCATAAGTTAATTAGCATGCATTTAGCATTGATTTCCTGTTAACTTGAGATTACGAACAGCTTACAACAAACAATCATTACTATGTAATTTTCGTTTCCAGTTGGTATGTGTACCTCTCCCAAAGATATGAAATAATATGTACCTATTAAATTCCTTCGAGAAATCCACTGAATTTCTTGAAGTTCATTACTCTGCTCTGAGTGAAGTGGTGAAATAATATATTTCTTATTTATACAATTGCCTATTATTTGTGTTTTTCTGTATTAGTTATAAGTTTTTGTACTATTTTTTTTTATGTTAGTTAAGGAGTCAAACTTTTTACCTACTGACATAATCTAATAACAACGAATTAAATTATCTTTAGAAATATTTAAAAAAATATTTATATTGTAAATGGGTCCATTATTTCTCATTATTTTTAATAAAATTAACACACTAAAGTCAATTACTTTGTATATTTTTCAAGATCACACCTAAATCAACGTAAAAATCATAAACACTCTGCTGTGAGTGAACCGGCGCGGCGCCTCATGTGGGACAACACCCCATGTTAGCCGCAGGCTTTAAGGTTTATAAAGTTGTGAGAAAAAACGACTTTTGTGTTTTTCTTCATACAAAAAAATATTATATATTATTTTTTCGGAGATGTTGCTGTCCATAGCTGTCATATTACCAAATAATAGGTCTTTACCTATGAAATTGCCGTTTTGTATGAAAAAATTTAAACGAATTTTTTTCATGAATTTTTTATTTGTATTAATCGAAGTAATCACCCATGCAATCAATGCATCTTTGCCATCGCAGTGGCAGTTTATTGATGCCCTTCTTAAAGAAATCAGCTGGACGGGAGGCAACAAATTCTTCAAAGGCATTTTGTACTGCCTCTCGGGTATTAAATTTTTTTCCCGCCAAGAAGTTATCCAAATTCTGGAAAAAGTAGTAGTCTGTAGGCGCAAGGTCTGGTGAGTAGGGCGGATGACGGAGAGCTTCCAACCCCAGTTCTTGCAACTTGGAGACCGTCTGCTGTGCAGTATGAGGTCGCGCGTTGTCGTGCAGGAGCAGCGGAGACGAGCGATTGACCAATGCTGGTTGGAGATGCGCCAGCTTCTCCATCATTGTGTTCAGTTCTTCACAGTACACATCTGCAGTAATGCTCACCCCGTTTGGTAAGAAGCTGTGATGAATCACACCGGCGCTAGACCACCAAACAGTGACCATCACTTTTCTAGGGGTAAGTTTTCGTTTAGGGCATTGTTTAGGTGCTGAACCAGGATCCAACCAACTTGCTGAGCGCTTACGGTTATCAAACAGAATCCATTTTTCATCGCAGGTAACAATGCGGTTCAAAATTCCTTCATTTGTGTGTCTGTTGAGCAGTGCAAGGCACGTCTCGACGCGTACTTCGCGCTGGCGATCATTGAGTTCGTGGGGCACCCATTTGTCAAGCTTTTTTACCTTGCCAATTTGACGCAAATGGACCAATATTGTTTTGACGCTAACGTCGAAAGCTGCTGCTAATTCAGCCGTAGATTGTGTATCATCAGCTTCCACAATCGCCTTTAATTCGTCATTGTCGACCAAAGTCTTCGGACGACCGCGAGGTTCATTTTTCAGGTCGAAATTTCCAGAACGGAAGCGAGCAAACCAATAACAGGTGGTGCGTTGGTTTGTAGTGTTAGCTCCGTAAACGTCGTTGATGTTGCGTGCCGCTTGTGCCGCGTTGCTGCCACGACGGTACTCATATTCCATAATTACTCGAATTTTTAACGTATCCATGATGACGAAAAAGATTGAAATGCGATGAAAATGTAACACTAATCAATAAAGAAATGACTACTTTTAGAAAAAAAAATCCATGTTTTTAAAATATAATTAATTTGAAATTAGAATTCTTAGCCAAACAAAAATTATTTTGATTTGAAATGGCCAGTACTGCAGAACGGCAATTTCATAGGTAAAGACCTAATATTATAAATAATACTGAAATAAAGCCGTTCCGATTTTTATTTCTCGCCTAAAGAAATTTTGATTTCAATGTCCACGGAGCGTCTTAGATCGTATAATATTGCCAGAATGACTTTGGATCTTTCGCAAACTGACATTGTATTTTAGTTTGATGTTGTTTGTGTGCAATATGACCATTATTTTTAATAAGTGCTCGGTATTTAGAATACTCACTGCAAACAAGTAAATCCTTTGTTTCCTTGAACGTTTTATGAGGTCTAGGTTTTGGATCTTGTATTATTTCGCTTGATTGAGGCTGCCAAACAGTATCATTGTAAAGTAATAAAGTTTTATTCGCAACAAATCGAGTTATCCACCTTTCTTCTGCTGTTTCGTTCACGAAATAGTAAAGGCAACATAGAATTGTTCCGTTTTGCGATATATTCAATATTTCGTGCATCGATTTCGCTTCAACTGTTTTCATTATATTTGAAGTCGTATTTATTAGGCCCAACTGAATATCTGCAAATAAAAGTAAGTATCTTAAGACGTGGGACACTAAACGCATAATTATATATTACTAGTTTCTGCCCGCGGCTGCGACCGCGTGGATGTCTGAAATTATCCCACGGGAACGAGTTACCGGGACAAAAAGTAGCCTTGTCCTTCCCCAGGATGCCATCTATCTCCTTGTGAAATTTTATCGAAATCCGTTTAGTGGTTTAGGCGTGAAAAGGTAACATACAGACAGAGTTACATTCGACTTTATAATGTTAGTATGGATACCTAGACGTGTAAATAACAAAACTTCATTCAACGTAAAATTTTATTTTAACAAGTCAACTTTCTTACTGAGAAAACATGGATAATTAGACAATAAAATACAGGTACACACCTATTCATTAAATGCCTAGTCAAATAACCCACCCCTAACTGTTCCCGGTGCAAAGGTGCCCAAAACGCTTGCTGCATTGCCACGTTGGATGGCAATGGCTAATCTTTGCACCAAGAACGAGCCGGAGCGGGAGTCACCCGTTTTGTCACGGAGCTTGTGCCCTATCTCACCAATGAGCTTCCTGGCCTCAGTGCCCCAAGCACCCATGGTCTCCACGGCAATGGGCACAAAATGGTAACGGTCCACCAACGGTGCGTACTTCGTCCTCTTCCTCTCAGCGGCGTCCTCCGCTGCTGCTGACGATGAGTGGACGGTGCGACCAAGATGGCTGGCAGCAACAGTGCTGACGCAAGTTGCGTCCCAAATTAGGCACTTGCCGTTCCTCCAAGGCACCAGGGTCAGCCCGTCCGGCCTCTTGCCGTCAGTCTTGCACAGACCCGGAGGCTCCAACAGGCAGGGGACATCAGCCGACACAAAAGCCCTCCGAACAACATCATTGAGCGCATGGTGACGCGGGAACCTCCCCGAGCAACGACGACAACTCAAAGCGTGGTGGCCATCGGCCTCCACCATGGAACCGCAGGTGCATCTGTGGGGTTCACACACCTTGCAGTCCAGGCGGAGGGCCACCGCCACACGCAAAGAGTCGTCATCAAGCAACGTGCCCAGGTGAGGTGAAGGAAGCGCGTGCAGCCATGCCCCCGATTCCGGCTGCGATACAGCCTTGAGTCTGGCTAAATCAACCCCCGAGGAACCCACCAACATCTGTTCCTGGATCAGCCTGGACGTGACGTCGTCCCAAGCCCGCTGAATATGTGCTGCGTCAGGGCTAGCTGCCCCCGAGCTGAGGACAGACCAAGCTGACCCGGCATCCAACATAAATGGAATGTTTGCCCTGCCACCATTGGAATCTAGAATTACAGTGACGAGGTCAGCCACCCCATGTGCCGACGCCAGGAAAGCCGGCAGACCCACATCATGCACGCACCGCACCCCAAGACCTCCGTACCGGATAGGAAGAGCCGCCTGCCTCCACTGCACAGCATTGAAAAACTTCATTTGTCTCTTTTGTGTTCCGTATAATTATCTAATGTAAAAGTAGGCTACTTCGATAGCATTTTATTGATTTATTTAAATATTTGTAGTAAGTATCTATGTTTTTTTTCTGTTTTTGGAGTGAAACTTCTTAGGCGGCGATTCGATAATATTGGAGGAGAATTGAGAGTGAAATTTCAAAGACGCGTCATGGTTAGGCACATTTCGTTAAATGAGAGAGAAGAAAGATATAACTCTCCCTGTCTCTCACACTAAATCTCTCTTAATCTTTATTTCAATTGTTTCATTTCTATCACGTGTACCGTACACGTGATGGAAGTGAAACTTCTGCTTCACGCGCCATTTCTTTTTATTGTTGCGATTTATCGAGTTTTAGAAGTTTGGCCCGACCAAACTTGGCTTGGCTTGGTTTGGCTTGTTTAGAGTTTGGACGGACCTCTACAGATAGAGGTCCGTCTCTGTCACTCATGCTCGTGTGCCAAACACACAAGTTACTAAGCTCTATCACTAGGTAGGTACTAGAGGTGTGCGCTAACGTATTTTTTTACAGCAGCGACGTATGACGTCTAATTTGTCAGTGTCATCGGCGTAATCGGTGTGGATGGTGAAAATAAAAGTACCAATAAAATCAGATCATCATTGTAGGAAGTACAGGTAACAATAATGCAAAAAATGCAAAATGCATTGTTCCCCGCGCATACAGTTTAGCGGCCAGTCGTCTTCCCCGCGCCGTAGCAATAACTTGTGTGAAGAAGCGTTACTGTGCTTATTATTCAAGGTATCATTCAAAAGACTTTATACTGTTCACTGGAATTTCATTTACCACCTTCTCCAACCACGATATCATTAGGTCTCAACAATTATCAGCCTACAGCAGTCCATTGCTGGACATAGGTCTCTTCAATTGCACACCATTCAGCTCGATTGTCGGCAACTCTCATCCAGCTGCTACCAGTCACCCTGCGAAGATCGTCGCTCCGTCTAACCTTAGGGCGTCCTATCTTACGTTTGCCGATTCGCGGTGTCCACTCTGGAACATGTCTATAACGGTCACCGGTTCTACGGCCTATATGGCCGGCCCACTGCCACTTCAGATTGCTTATGCTGTGAGCTATGCTGAAAACTTTGGTTCTCTGCGGCCGGGTCACCTTGTTCCGTATTCGATCCCTCATAGAGATTCCAAGAATAGCCCGTTCCATAGCTCGCTTAGCGACATTGAATTGATGGGTCAGCCGAACCGCGAGTATCCACGTTTCAGATCCGTAAGTCATAACCGGCAGGAGGCACTCATTGAAGACTTTAGTCTGTAGGCCATAGGGCCTACAGACTAAAGTACGCGTCAAGAAGACTAGATAAAGCGTCCCAAACACTGCCAAGCCCATCTGAATTCTTACCAAACTGCAGAGTTTGTCCAAGGTAATCATATCCTCGTACAACCTTGAGAGCACCGCCATTGACAGCAATCGGTCCTGGGGTGACATGTTCATTGAACATCACCTGGGTTTTGTCCAATTTCATCCGGAGACCAATGCGTACAGAATCAACAAGGCCGTCCAGCATCTGCTGTTAGTCATGCAGCGGATCAGCTAGTATGACAATGTCATCTGCAAATCTCAAGTGTGAGATGTACTCACCGTTGATTTTAATGCCGCGTCGTTTCTAGTTCAGCGTCGTATCCCTCGATGGAGTGGGATATGTTTAGTTCGCGGGTCCTGAGTTTGGACAGTCATTGTCCCGTTTCCTAAATACATCTGATCAATCTCACTTTTGAGTCACGTGTACCTGCGAACTGTTCTCGAGAGTCGTCATGTACTGTCTCACCAGGAGAATTGAGACAGGTGTCCACAACAAGCCTGGTTTCGAAAAGGCTTCAGTACCATAGACATCCACACTGTGCGATAAATCGTACAGAAGACCGAAGAGTATATACAATCAGACGCTGTGTATGGCATTTCTGGACTACGAGAAGGAGTCCATCGAAATATGGCAGTTCTGGCGTTTATGTAACGATGTCAAATTGACTGGCGCTACATAAAAGTGTTGCGATGCTTGTGTGACGCTGCCACTATGACTGTCCAGATCCAATATAAGAAGACCAACTACGCAGAGGGATGAGAATGGAGGATGTGATACCCGAAATCGTTCATCAATCTGTTGTCTGCAAGACACTTGACTGTACTAGACAATCAACGTGCACTACGAGTACATCTCATATCTTCGCGGTATCGCTGACATGGTCATAATGGCAAGGAGAGTTAGACCAAATGCTGTACAGCCCATGAATGAAATGAAGTCTGTGGGCTGGTTGGCTTCGACATGAATTTAGACAAAACTTAAGTGACTTACAACGTAAAAGTCTTGCTAAGTACAATCCACATGGAAGGTTCACTACTCCAATTGTGAAGGCAATATGTGGATATGGCAATATGATGTGAGAAAGAAGTTGGCAAAAATTGCCAGTTGGGTTGGGCAGCGTTTGGAAGCCTTCTCTTCGTCGGGTCTCTTTTTGTCCATACCGCAATGTTTGAAGACTATGGTCTTCAACTAGTGCGTCCTACCCCAACTCGTTCTTTTTTGTATTTGTGTGTTTTTCTATGCGTCATGTTTACCGCAAATAAACGTATTTTCTTTCTTTTCTTTTTCCTGCCTGCTATTTAAATTATGCTCATTTAAAAATGTTTTTTTTATTAAATTTGCGAAAACAACTACGTCGAAATAAACCAATAAGCGTGTATTTAGACATTTGTAGTGTTTAGTTTACTAGTATATATATTTATCTACATTGTACTTAAAACTAGAATTTTACATATATTAAGTATGACTTTGACGCCGATAAGAAAATCGGCGGCGGCGGTGGCGTGGCCGTATTTGGCGTCTTGGCGTATGTGGCGTCGTGCGCCACGCGTGCCGCACGCTGATCGGCGCACACCTCTAGTAGATACATAGGTATTGGTGGGGGTTTATTTTTTAATGACTTTTGCCCGCGGTTGCGCCCGCATGGATGTCGGAAAATATCCTGTTCTAATGTCCTTTTTAGCCTTGCACAGGTCTTTTATTTTTTATTTGTTTATTGTTGTTTTTAATGTTAATTTTGTTAGTTTTAAATGCTCCTTTTTTATTTTAATGTTTGTATTTCCTTTGGGTGTCCCAAATAAAATATTTTTCTTTCTTTCTTTCTTTACTACCGGGATTAAAAGTACCCTATGTGTTAATCCAAGTAAACAATGTTGGTATTGGTTTACGCGGCGCAAGCCAGTAAAGCTCGCAGTCGGTAAGACTTTTTCCGACAATCATCGTCATATTTCAGTCATTTACGCAAAACTTCAATGAAAGAAAAAAAAATTAAAAAAATACGTTTATTTGCGGTAAACACGACGCAGAGAAAAACACACAAACACAAAAAATACCGAGTTGGGGGAAAATATATGGAAAATGTATGAATTATACAACTACTCCTTTCCTCATGAATCACTCCGTCCATTGGTGAAAACCGAACGAAAATCCCTTCGGTAGTTTTTAAATTTATTACTTTCAAACGGACAGACAGACAGACAGACGCGGCGGGGGGGACTTTGTTTCTAACCGACTTAAAAAAAGGAGGAGGTTCGCAATTCCACTGTATTTTTTTATCTGTGTTACCTCAGAACTTTTGTCTTGGTGAACCTATTTTGATAATTATTTTTTTATTTGAAAGCTAGTGCTTTTCATGTGGTCGCATATAATTTGATCAAGATCTGATTAGTAGTTTTTGAGGTATCCTTAATAATGCGTATTTTTTCCACTTAGTATAATATTGATGATGTTTTAATAACTGCGAATTTGTATGGGGTAGTACCACAACCAAAAAGTGAAAAATAAAAGACTCTTTAACACATAAACCACAGACTTCCAAAAAAAAAAACACTGCAAAGTAAAAATTATTTTAATTTCGGAAGACGGTGGCAATAAACGAAAACACAAAACACCGACTTCCGATATTAAAATTATTTTTTAGTTTATAGTGTTTTTTTTTCTTTGCATTTTTTTTAAATAAAATGTAGGATGCTCCTCCTTTTTTGAAGTCGGTAAAAGGACTCACATGTTGTTTTGTAGATGTGTTCATGTTCAAGACAGCTAAACGAAACGTTTTTCTTCTCATTATATTGAATATGAAGAATGTTAGGTTCTTCATTTTCTGTACCTGCAATCAGAAAAGGCAAGTTTATTTTTATTTTTATTTTAGATGGGTTTGTTCTTGACTCTAGTCTAGGTCAGAGATGACAGAAACAAAGTCGACGATGGAGTGAGCTTACCCAGAAGAAGCCTGTTCACTCTCACTTTGAAGAGATTTGGGTTGTATGCGGTCGGAAACACAGGCGCAGGTAGAGAATTCCACTCTTTTGCTGAGCGCATTATAAAATAATGGACTTGTAGCGGTTGTACACCGCCACATGCGAGCTACACGTCATACTGACGTCACGCAAATCCTGCATCGCGCAAGCAGAGTTTACCGCGCTTCTAGTATATATACAACGTCCCGACATTCACCGTGGGGCAGTTGCCCACCAGACACAACACCCGTCTGGTCGGAGGATCCTCCCCTTTCTATGGAGGTATGACTGAAATTTCACCCTGTTCCTCATACCTCTATAGCCTGACGTACTGACGCCAGCCTCTATAACCTGAGTGTACTGACACTCTATTCAAAAAGACCTAGCTGCTGCCAGCGGCTTCGCTCGCGTGGATGTCAGAAAATATCCCACGGGTACGTGCTACCAACATAAATAGCCTACTTTACTCCTTATAACATGAGCTATCCCCCAGTGAAAATCCCGTCAAAATCGGTTCAGCCATTTCGGAGATTAGCTGGAACAAACAGACAGACAGACAAACGAAAATTTAACAAATCGTCTTTTTGTTATAAGGACCGTATATGCTTTCATATGCATTTAGTAAAAAGCAATTTTGATTTTATTGTAAATGTAATTATTATATTGTATTGTAAATTTAATATAATGTTAGTATTGTTTTTAATTTAATTTAATGTAATGTTAGTGTATGTGTACCTATAGATATAAATTTAATTTAATATATGGATTATAATTATCTGAAATAAATGAATTAATAATAAATAATAGTGTAAGCAAACAATACTCACAGTTTTCATTGTCCTCTATTTTTATCAAAGTCTTAGAATTTTCGCGTATTTTTGTATGAGTGTTAAAATATGAATTGATATCATCCCAAACTTTTTTAAACGGGTTAATTGTAGTTTCTTCTTTTTTGTTCACGCAATATATTTCTGTATTGTTATCAAATTTTTCCACCTTTATAATGAATCGACTTGTTTTGAACCCTTTTTGTGGAGATATTTTGCCTATTTCTATTCGCGGACTGTCTGTAAAGTTAAAGAAAGAAAGAAAATAAATTTATTTAGCACAAACTAAGTACAAAGCGAACAACATATACTTACTTACAAGTAAAAAAGAAAAATAAAACAAATAAAAAGTGTAAAGTGTGAGTAAATAAGTTAATGGACACGTTAGTTTATTTATTGATTCAAATTCATTGATTCGATTGAATTAAGAATAAGACAGTAGAGAGAGAGAAAAAAAAAGAGAGAGAGAGAGATTATATTTACCTTCAGTGTCATGAGTTGGTGAACATTACTTTCAGAAGAAATTATTAATGAAAACTGTGTAATTGTATTTAGCCGTGTAAAAATTAGCCAGTTTTCAAAATTTATTGAAGACTAGAGAATACTTCAAAGACTAGCATAATGATAATGAATTTTTCAAAATAATAATAAGTTCTACAATATTCAATAATACAAGTTCCGAAATGACCATCGTTAACAGTACATACAGTACCTGCTACGATTGGTACTTACTTAAACTCCATTTGAAATAAGATTAGAAATTTATATAAACCTTTTTTACCTAACCTTTTTTTGACTGCCTCGTTGGTCCAGTGGTTGCAAGCGCTACTGCTGAGCATGAGGTCTCGGGTTCGATTCCCGGGTCGGGCAAAGTGTTATTGGGTTTTTCCATCTGGAATTTCTCAGTAGCAGCCCGGAGTCTGGATTTGTGCCCGGTTGATGGCAATAGGCTCGCCCCCTATTACATGGGACTTAAAAACATAACTGGCGAAATGTGGGTGTACTATAGGTACATCTCTGCCTAACCCTTCGGGGAATGCAGGCGTGATGTTATGTTATGTTATGTTATAAACCTTTTTTACAGTCTTTCAACCGATTTTGACTTCTATTCCGTAGGCATAAGGTTGACATTAAAAGCAAAAACGTGGTCAAAAACCAACTGTTTACTGCAGCTGCCATTTGTCATGCCACCAACACATTAAAAGTCTCAATCGGTTGAACGGACTGTAAAAAAGGTTTATTTAAATTTCTAATCTTATTTCAAATGGAGTATAATATAGGTATGTCAAAAATGTAGTACTTAAATATTGTTTTTTTCTATCTTTCAGGAGGTGAAAGTACCTTTTAACTTGTATTATGGAGACAGCTGAAAAAAAAGGGAAAAAAACAGAAATAAAACTTACTACTTTGGTAGCTTTGATACCATTGATGATACAAGTCTTGTGAAATACAAGTGAATTCACGAGTCCTTTCTAAATTGTGATCTCCAGGTTCTTCTGAAACAGAAAATACCTACCTATGTAAAACCATCAAGTAACTCCACTTGGCTAAACTTCAGCAGGTTCAAGGTCAAGGTCACTTGTTTAAGTTACACGTGTTACACCAATAAAAGACATATTTAGGTCTGGGGCCTAGGAGAGCGAAAGTGACTTGCACTGCTCCAGCCCAGACTGGACCTATATCTAATCAAATTAGGTCCAGAAAAAATTTAAAAATTTCGCAGCCGCCATTTTGGATTTATATTTTGACCTCATTATCGGCTTTAACATATTCGAAAACCATGAAAATGTTTACAATGACTAAAAAAATCTTTTTTAATGGCTTGGAAATCCTCATGGATGTCCTCGCACACTCGCACCGCGGGCTACGGGGGTACTTAAGCACTCTTCAACGCAGCCCCCGAAGCCGCCTATACCTAACCTAACTGAGTTACCATTAGAAATACGAAAAGCCCTGACAAAGAGCCGGACAATCGCAAAAAAAGTTCTGACGTTTTAAGTTTATTTTTTTCTTTTATCAGTCAAAAATCAAAAGTCATTCAAATTGAGCTGAGAATCAGCACATTTTTAACATAAAAATTGACTTAAAACAGTCCCCAAAACGCCAGCCCTTCACCACTTCCTAGTGCTTTAGCTGGAAGGAAGAAGTCGCGCAACAAACTCCTCAGCGGTACAGCTGGAAGTAAGTTAGAAGAATTTGATTTTATACAATAGTATGCAAAGTAACATTACAAAACATGTCATGTCAGCTAGCACACGCCAATATACCAACATAGAGTATTTTTTTTTTTTTATAAAATTTCCCCTGAACTCTTAAGTCCAGTACAAATGATAAGGTCGAACAAAGTCCGGACAAAAACTGAACCCAACGTCTCTCCTTCTCCCTTTAAATCCATCCAAAGATTGCTTTCAGCGATAAGACTGCCCATTGTGTCAGTCACCCTATGTAAAATGTCTACATTTATATCTGTAATTCGCATGGTGTAAACACGGTTACATATTAATCACCCACAAATTCCCGGTTTAGGAGGATTTCTTATTGTACGGAAATCCTGTACAATGCGAGATCAGCATATACAATAAATGTATAGCTTGATATGTAGCCGTGTAAACATATTAAAGTAGTAGGTAGTAGTAGTAAGTAGGTATTCTACTCTATTCTATTGTAGCCATGTTTATTTATTTCGTAAAAAAATATTTGCGTTTAAATTGGAGCCAGTACACATTTGCGAACGATTTGGTTTTTAACCGACTTCCAAAAAGGAGGAGGTTATATGTTCGACTGTATGTATGTTTTTTTTTTTTTTTAATGTATTTTCACCGATTTCTCCGTCAATTGTGGACCGATTTTGAAAATTCTTTTTTTGTTTGAAAAGGTATACTCTTGAGGTGGTCCCATTGTCACTAAGTCAGAATCTGATGAGGGGATCCCATGGAAATCGAGGAAAATCTTCAAATTTTATAGGCACACGTATAGCGATTTGGGTATTTTTTATAGTAACTCGTGCATTTGCTCTTGGAAAGCACCATTCGGTGAAGTGGAACTGATGATGAAGACTAGAGGTGGCCACCGGAACTTCTCAATAATAAGTATTTCACGGGTTGCGATTCGATTTTAATATGGTTGCTAAGCAATTTCTGCTCGTCACAATGCATATGGTGAAATGGAGCTGATGGAGGCTTCATCCAGTGGTTTTGGTTCTTAACAGGAGAACTCCTCAACAGTTAAAGTCCCTGCGTCGGGAAAAGGAATATTTTGTAAAAGATGATGTGCAGTTGACATTAGGCTATTGTAACTTAGATGTATTAATAACTGACTCACTAAAAAGTAAAAAATAAAAACTTTTTTACAAAAAAAACAACCTACTTAAATTTCGGAAGTCGGTGGCAAAAAACAAAATACAGATACAAAGACACCGACTTCCGAAATTAAAGTAATTTTTCACTTTGTAGTGTTTTTTTTTTGTAAAAAAGTTTTTATTATCGACTGAATCAGCGGGGTATAAATTGCGTAATACACTAAGACCTATTTGCGTGTTCATGCGTTATCTTAATTTCAATACAAATACGAGTACAAAAAAAATACAAAATAGTTTCAAGTTTTTTTTTTCGCTTCTCCTAGTTTTCAACAATAGCATGGACCCTAATCTTATTACAATCTAGCCTTTTAGATAGACTAAAAAGTAATTTAATTATAACCTAAGCTATTAAATTGTCTTTAATAAGAATGTGACCAATAGCACTTTTCTTATTGTCTGTGGCGAATACACTTCGTTCGTGTGTTTGTTTGGTACACTACTCGTATTCACTAACACTAAACACTAGTGTTAGTGAATACGAGTAGTGTAAAGTACAAAAGTAGCTAGAACGTTTTTGTTCTTTTAAGTCTTCTAACTATGTTTGAGTGGTCGAGAAGCTGGATTGCCTCGACGTTCACATGCATCAGCAATTTTCTATTTGTTAGAAAATAACATTACATCTAAATGCGTTTGGAGCCTCCTTGTAAGCAAACAATGCCTGTATTAGAAGGCTCCGCTCTTTCGTATCATCTTTCTTTAGTGACGTACACTTAAGTATACTAACTAGTGCTATTATAGTTTACTGTGACCTTAAGGATAAATATGCAATGCCAGTACATTTTTCTGAATTTAGCTTATATTTACTAATCCTAAGAAAATAAACATAATAATCTTTAAGTTGCAATTTAAGTACGTATTAACAGTGAAAATAAAACTTATTCCCAGTTAGTTCATGTGATGTGGTGTATAGTGTGGTATGTGGTGAGGTGTGCGATGTGGTGTGAAGTTTGGCATGGTGCGTGATGCGGTGTGAGGTGTATGGTATGGTGTGAGATGTAGTGTAGTGTGTTGTGTTGTGTTGTGGTGTGATGTAGAGTGATGTGGTGCGGTGTGGCGTGGTGTGTGGGTGTGTGGTGTTTTAAGTTATCTCGTATTTCGGCTACTCAACGTGTTCCAGGAGTGCCTCGGTTTCCTCATAGGTAGGTTTTGTTTTTTATTAAAGTTTCCAAAGTCGTGGAAACTTTAATTATACACATAAACATGTTTGTGAATTTTGTTGTAGAGCTGAGTAGAGCGTTTATTGAATTGCTTGGAGTCACTCGGCTCGCTCAATATTCATTGTCAATAGCTCTTTGGAAGTTTGGACTCTTTGTTACGGTTCTTTAGCTCATTAACACACGTAGCGATAAGCGAATTCGATTCGATATCGATAAATAATATCTTGTATTTTTTGTGGCGGTTTTTGGTGGTAAGAACGGTCGTATTATTATTTGTTATAATGTTTGTATCTTTGTGCCGGAGAGCTATTGTTGGGAGAACGAACTATGAGATCCGAAGTATTCTCAAGCGAGCCGAATGAGCCGTTCGGCCGGTGACTTCGGTCGGTTTTTTTTTTTTTTTTTCCTATTTGGCAGCTCGTAGTTGTGACCACTAAGGTCCTGGCTACTTAACCGGGCAAACCTGTGGGTGCCTTAAGCTACTAACTTAAAGCCTCCAGCCAGGGGCGAACAATACTTAAAATTTAGGTGACCGCACGCTAAGGGCACCCCCTGTGGGGTACGAACCTCGGCTTAGGGCGTCACTGAGGGGAGGGCAGCAAGATGGGACAGGCTGGATCTAAATTATATTATTATTATACTGGGGAATTTAAAACTACAGGCTCAGCTACGGCGCGGGCTGGCGCGTCGTCGAGCAAGGGTCGGGGGACTTCGGTCGGTCATCGGTGTCTCGCTTAAGTACTGAGCTAGTGAGTCTGAGTGAGCTAATTGAGCTAGTGAGCTATTTAGCGAGCGACTGAGTGAGCGAGAGCGACGTCAATCTAAAAGAACTAGCTATTTTCTATCACTCGCTCACGAGCTACCACGCGACTGCCATATAAATAAACGTTCTCTGTGCACGCGAGCTACCCATGTCTACTGATAAGTTATTTTGTACTTAATATTGTTCGACGTTGTAAATGCGTTGTAGTAAGTTAAAATACGTACTATATCAGCAGGAAATATATTCATAAACTCATATAAAAATAAATAAAAATTATATGTTTTTCCCTTAAAATGAAATGTCGTGTTATAAAATTCAAAGACAAGAAAGTTTTATGTATTGTAGTGTAATGTAAAAGAGATGAGATGGGTATTAAAATTTCCGTTCATTGTTTGTTCGTTAATTTAAATATTATTTAACAAATGACATTTTAAACTTCAATTCTCTAAGGTACATTATTATCAACTTCATTTAGTATGTTTTCTTTGTTATTTGCTTCGGTGAAATGAATAAACTAAATTGTGCTATTAATTATTAATATTTTTTGCATGAAAATGGATTATAATAATAGAGCTTGTAATTTGCATGCCTCAAGGTGTAATATAGTTGGACTGTGCTATATTTTCAATAACTTTATGTAATTACCCATATTAGCAAATAAATGATTATTATTATTATTAATTTTTTGGTCGGATTACATATCAGGGCTAAGGGCACGGTGTTTGATCAGTAGTCAAACATACTAATAGTTAAAATGCGTTAGTTAAACTAACAATTTGTTAAAAATGACATACGTATGTTGTTTGACAAATGGTTAAGCTAACTATAGTTAAAAAAAATGTCAATTTGCTATAAAAGTTAACCATGCACAGATAGAGTAGTTAAACTTTGACAGCTATTGACTATTGTCAAGTAACTAATTGTTAAATTAACTATTGGTCATTTTTGACTATGTATCAAACAACGGGCCCTTAGACATTGCAATTCTATTTTATGTTTCGTTGATTGAACTGCAATGCTCGCAACTCAAAACACAAATATCAGGTTTAATAACCCGGTATTTCTTTTTAGTGGCGCAACGCGTATTATGTTATGAGTTAAAGTGTTAATTACTTAACCCCGAGTTTACAAAGGCTACATTTATTCATTTAAGAGGCTTACAAAAGCTAAAGCGCGGTCACTGTCGGATTGCATAGAAAAGAAAGAGACGCGCGATGACACAACGCTGGTAATTTATTGCAAAATATGAAGTAATTATGGATTTACAAAAAATCTATTCTTTGGACTAAAAAATTAAAACACTATTACGTTAGTATGTTACTTGTAGAATAATCTGATAAAAAATCTGAATGTTTGCATGTATATTAGTATGGTTTTTAATCGCTGAAAGAACTTTTTAGAGGTATCTTCGTGATTTTTTCTATCACATCAAGTGAATTGTATTATGTTTTCAACACACTATCTAACTAGCATATATCCAGAACAATGTCATATATTTTTCTGATTTTGGTTACTGCAGTGGATCATATATTTTTAGGCATTATAAATTTGCGTTTAGGTCATGCAGTCCCCTTAACCCGACTAAACGTGCAACTGGGTCTAACAATAGCAATAGCTTAAAGAAAAAAGCTATTTCTAATCCATTCCATTCACATCCATTCATTTATTTTTGTTTTGTTCGTAAAATGTGCCTGCTCAACAACGTAAATAACGCTATGAATGTTGTTGAACTGTCAAAATGAATTTTCGAACATACTATGAAGGACTGGAATAGCAATAGGCTTCAAAATGATTCAGATTGTGATAGATAGTGTGGTAGGTACGCAATTAGGGTTCTGGGGACAGGATGGTAACTTACCTATTGTATGTTGTTGCTGTTGATTGGGTCTAACACGCCCAGAAGGTCCTATAGCTGTAAATGATTAATCATTACTGTTTCATTTTACACCTATTTTGGTAGAATTCTACCCATAAAGACAGTAGGTATGGGTAAAAATGAGGTAGGAAGCCCTGGCATAATGTAATGGGGTATACCTAATTACCCCACTTTATAATAATTTTATGCCTTATCGTCATCAATATTCATTAAAAAAAAAAAAATTTTTTGGTCTTGTAGCAATGAAAATATTAGTAGAAAAATAGGAAATTTAATTCGAGGGACTAAGTTGGATCCCAAGAGCATTGAAGGATTCTAGATTAGAATCCTGAGCGGAGCAAGGGATTCAAAACCGAGATGTTTTTATTTCACGAGTTGTTTACTCTACTTTTTACCCATTTTTTACCGTTAACTGCGAGAAAATAAAAATAGTAGTTTATGTAGTCTAAACATATATTTATCACAATTTATTATATAATCGGTAATAAGAGAACAAAGGATTTAAATGATTCCGGAGTCAGTGTCTCGTTTTCGTCACTAGAAGAACCACATTTTACTATAATTATTGTATGTTAATAGATATTCCAATGGCATAAAACAACACGTTAGCAGATAGAAAAGAACCTAACAAAAAATGGAGGGACATTAAAAAAACAATGATTCGTATAGCTCTATGGAATAGCTCCGTTTAACTTTTTTGTACATAATTCGTGTAATTTGTGCTTGTTCCAAATTCAAAATGTTTTTATTCACTCAGTGACTAAAAGAGAGTTTTATTCACTGTTATCGATGATTTTTTTTTAATTTATTTGTGGTTCTTCTTTAATGCTCTTTTTCGAGTGGCATTGGTAAAAAAAATATTTTCCAATTATTTCATCTCCTATTACCTAATAGCATTTTCTATGAATATACCACAAGCCGATAGCATTAACAATTTCTGAAATGAAATGATAGATAGATAGACAGACTGACGAAGCCGGACTGTTCTTATTTAACAATTTTGGCCCTGCAAACATTATCAGAAATAATATACATAAATAAATAAATAAGTACCTATTAAAAAACAGTATGCAACTTACTATAAATTAAACCAGCTACATTTTCCAAAGTCATGAAAATAATAGTCACGACACAAATATTTGAATTCATTGTTCCAAATTAAATTAAATACGTCACAATAAACACAAAATAATTATCATTACGTTTGTATTTTTTTTAAAGTTAAAAAATAATAATTTCGTCGTAACTGTACTTGTTGATACTTGTTCACTTGAGAGTAAAATCACAGTGACTATGGTTAAACTGTTCATGAAGAGTTCATTTTAATGTATTGCGTCCCTTTATCCTGTTCAATTATTAGTTTAATATAGGTACATAATATAAATTACTACGTAAAATGTTTACATTGACGAATTACGATTAGGGTAGCAAGCGGGAAAATAAAAATATACAGGCTGGCATAGACATCTACGGGCAACATGTTACTGTTACACCCTGCGTTAAAATAATACGTAGGTTTAAAAAAAAAATGCTGTTCCATACATTTTGACCAAGTAGGTATTTCACTTTTGTAGGAAAAGAAGCAGCTGATTTTGTTTTTAGAATCGACGAAAAATTTAGTTTTAGAATCATGTGCTGACTCCATGGTAAAATAGTTTTCACCTCAGCATCTCAAACAAGCAGGTTTTGCTATGTAAAGACAGTGAGCGAAATTCGATTTTCCTGCAAGCCTGAGATAAAGTAACTTTTTTTAAATGCCGAGAACAGTGCTACTCACAAAACTACTCTAATTAAAATTAAATAAAAAAATTACTCTACTCAGAAAATTCGAAAGATTTGAACTTCACTTTGTTCTGTCATTTTGACTTCCATGCGAAAAATGCGCGAGATAGAAACAAGTCGATTCGAAGTTCGATTTTCCAATTCCATATATCTAGTAGGCCCAAAAAAGAAACCAACAATAAAACGTTCGGAGACACCTAAAACCGTAAAATTGCAAATCATCTGTTACGGTTTTAAATGTAATGTTGTGTGTGTGTGGATGTGTGTAATGGTTTTAATTTTATGATATTGTTTGTTTTACAAATATAAGTACATGTGGTTAATTTTTTACCATGTTATTATTTATTTATCTTTAGGTAATATGTTTTCGCTGCTGGGGTGAAAAGTTGTACATGTTACACGAGACCGAAGTTATTTGCATCTCGTGTCATTGAAGCCCTCGCTGCGCTCAGGATTCTAACCTAGAATCAATCGCTACGCTCGTGATTCAATTATAGAATCTTTCGCCTTACTAGTTATATAGTGTTGTTTGCGGATAACGAAAAAAACAAATGCATTAAGTTTACGCTACCTCACGTTAGACAGGTGAACACGAATGTATTGAATCCTGAAGATAGCACAGTATTCTTGGGCTTTACTTTGGATGCTAAGCTTCAGTGGGGCCCACATTAGACAAATTGTCAAAAAAGCTAAGCTCCGCAGCATACTCTGTTAGAATAATTCGTAAGTAATTTAACTGACATAGAGCCACTCCATTTATTCTACTTTCATAGTGTAATGTCTTACGGTATTCTGTTGTGGGGAAATGCCGCCACATTCAGACTATCTTTGTTTTGTAGAAAAGAGCTGCTCGATCAATTTATAAATTATGTCCGAGACAATCTCTCAGAGATAAATTTATGGAGATTAATGTAATGACTGTGCCTTCTCAGTATATTTTCGAAAATCTTTTATATGTCTTAAAAATATAAAATTGTTTAAACGATACAGTGATATACATAATATAAATATACTAGCAACCACTAGGAACAAACGCAAATTTGTTGTCCAGTCAGCGTCAAATAGTTAGTGACACTCATGGTATCCAAATAAATAGACGCAGCCAAAAAGTCAATAAAATCGATACAAACAAAGTTTCCTTAGTGTTGTCATCAATATAGTCGCTCAAAAGGTCGAGACGTTTAAAATGTCATATAGATCGGTTCAGTCAAACCGCCATAAATATGGTTACAATCATCCCGCCAATGGTATCCAAGCATTATTAGTATTCAAAAATATGGAACACATTAGAAAAATAAACTAGCATGTAAGGTCGGCCGCACATGTCAGGTACCTGATCCGATTCTCCAATTCGGAAACCCGATCGGACGAGTCCCGCATACAGGCGATTGATTGTATTCGGTTTCTACGCTCTCCAGTCGTGTGCCAGAGCTTGTGGCGATTGTATCGACGAACGCTTATGCAATTAAAAATAATTTAAAAAAGACTGGAGATGACGAATTTCTATTAGCAATTCCTTTGTCAAAAGAATGAAAGAAAAGAAAGCGATGCTATTGGAAACGATAGAATTGGCTTCGTGCTCCGCGCTCTTCGTGCTCTTCTTCGTTTTCTTCGTAATTCTATCGTTTATGACGTCATGACGGTATGTTCCATAAACATACGGATACTTTTCGACAATTAATCAGCACCACGTACATGCGCACCGCACGATGGCCAAGGCGACCTGGACTTCTGGAGACAAAACCGTACGAGCGAACCGAATGTGTGCACCGCTACATAGAAATTGTACTGCAAGTGCGCCTTCAGTTACCTGATTCGGTTACTTGAATGGTCGTCGGGTCGACCCACGGTGTACTCCGTGGGTCGACCAGACGCACTATCGCATCGGGAACTTATCGCATTAGTGACACCACAAAACATCGAATTATATACTTGAGGCAGGAAGGTGTCTCAGTAACAGATATTTCAAATGAACTGGGAATATCCGTAAGTATCGCTTTAGATGAGTTACCTGTCGAATTATTCGCATCTCTTCAGATTCTTCTTCTTTCTTTTATTTAGTGAAACACCATATACCGTTGGCTAGAGAGATGGCAATGTGATGGTGCATTGGAAAACCATGTTTCATTTGGTCGTCCACGTCAAACGAGAACAAATCAAGACAGAAATATTAGCAATCGTTTTACAAACTCCAGGAGTATGTCTGTGGAATTTGGTACATCACAGAGCACAATAAGACGACGCCTGCGAGAACATGGGTTACGCCATCGTATTCCCTAAAATAACCAATAGGTATTAACACCGAGGCTTAAAGCGCGGCATTTACAATTCGCACGATATTCTTTAAATTTCAATTTTGTTATTGTGATCTTTGTAGGTGAAAAAGTTTTTTGTTCTTCTGCCCAGGGACGCTCATCTCTATACCGAACATCAAACACAAGGTATGATGAAAGAAATGTCCTCCCTAACAACCGCAGTGGCCGAATTACCTTAGAATCTTGGGGATGGATGACCCAAAGCGGACCAGGAGAGCTAGTCGAAGTGGGAGGAAGAATGAATGGCCCCCGATACAAAGAAATCCTCGAAAACGTTTTGCTTCCAACAGCCAGGATTTTTTTCCCCATGAAAGGATTAGGTTTGTCCAAGATAACAGTTCCGTGCAAAACTCCAGAGTTGTTCAAAATTACTTGGATGGTAACATGGGCCTGGAGTTAATTTCGAAGCCGCCTCACAGTCCCGACCTAAATCCGATCGAAAATTTGTGGGGCAAAATGGTTCAGGTATGGGACAGTACTCGAACACGAACCACCGCAAATTTAAGGACTCACGTCGAAGAAGTTTGGGAGTCCATGTGAGGAGACAGTTTTTGCTATAATGCGGTTCAATCCATGCGAAGACGTCTTTCTGACGTAATTCTAGCAGACGGTGGCTATACACGATTTTAGTTGAAAAATAAAGATCATTAGAGCAAAAATGTTTTTGTTTATTTTTACACCCGACGAGAGTTTTTATTGTTCTGTACGTTCGAAAGTGACTTGATCGAAAGGGCTAATTTTGTCGTTAATACGGAATGTGATCATTTTAATTAAGTACAAAAGTTAAATTCATTACGAAATAATTTCGTGTTAATATAAAATTGTGACATGACCATGTTATTAAATCATAGCTAAGCACTCTGGCTCTATGAGATATAATTAAACTCATAGTCATTATCAATGAGGTTTACATCTATTTCCAGTCAGTTATTTATTGCTTACAATTTATGTACCTATCATAAACGGCTATGCACGAAACTAATTACACAACAAAAGACATGTCTATGACGTCATGCTTAAAATGAAAAGGACAGCAGAAGTTTCTATCCCTTTCATTTTGTGAAATGTTGACGTGAGAAATAATATTTAAAATATAATATAGTATATATATAATAAGTTTATTTTTATAGTGTGTTCCATATTTTTGAATACTTATAATGCTTGGATACCATTGGCGGGATGACTGTAACCATATTTATGGCGGTTTGACTGAACCGATCTATATGACATTTTAAACGTCTCGACCTTTTGAGCGACTATATTGTTGACAACAATAAGAAAACTTAGTTTGTACCGATATTATTGACTTTTTGGTTGCGTCTATTTATTTGAATATCCTGAGTGTCACTAACTATTTGACGCTGACTGTACCTACAACAAGGCTCAAAAAAAATAGGTGGCTCGTTCAGATGTGAATGTGTACGCTTTTATAATAAACCTCCAAGCCAAGTTCAAGTTGGGTCAAGCGCTTCGTAAATTAAAAAAAAAATCGTTTCTTTGGGAAAGTTGTTTGTTATGATGAGTACAATCATGTGTTTAAGTATTGGTCACTAATTACCAGTCACCCTATAAACAATGACATGAATATTTACTTTGTAAAATAGTACATTATTTTTATTATTGTGAATGTAAAGACTATGTGGGTCATTGTTTTCTTTTTTTTTTCTTCTCAGTTTGTTTTAGTCATAGTCTGGCAGTTTAAGTAATTTATGTGGTCTACCCAAATGTTCAAATGTCCTTTCTTTAGTATTGCTCGTCGAATCGTTGAGCTCCTTAAGTTCTGAGTTGAGTTGCACGGTTACTGCCAAATGCGTGCACTGACTGGACAGGTCCACTCAATCTGTGTGGTTTTTCCTCGAAAGGCAATTTCAGACACAAATCTACATGGTCTTCACGTGATCTAACCAAGATTAAATCTGGACTTTAAAAGAGACTGTCGATTCCCGGGTGGGGCAAAGTGTTATTGGGTTTTTCCTTTTGGAATTTCTTAGTAGCAGCCCGAACTCTAGATTCATGCCCGGTTCATGGCAATAGGCTCGCTCCCTATTACATGGGACTTTACAGAACAGGCGAAATGTGGGTGTACTATTCGTCGCTGAGCTAATACTCTCTTTAATAGCTCTTGTCACTACGATAAACGAGTACTGGCCAGCAGTGTGAACAGTCAGCTCAATTGTCTCATAGCACAGTATAACGAAATTAAGTAATAACTGTGTGCTAAAGTGCATTTTGTGGTCACGCTACGACGGAAACTTAAATAACCTACGTGTTTAGACGGTTCTGGACGCTAGTAATATAATATATTATCTGTGGTTATGGTGACAATAGAAATGAATCATCTTATGAAAAAGGCACAACAATCATAAAAAAATCCCATGTATTTTGGATTTGGCTGACTCAGAAGCGCCGCATAACAGCCGCAGTGTGTAAATGATGACAGCGGGGCTTAAACTTACGCAGTCTTATTACAAAAAACTAAATAAACCTTGGTTTAAACCTGTCCTATCAAGTCCAGGCTTATCTGCAGAACCATGGTCTAAATTTGTCCGTATTACAAAACTTAAAAAAACCGTGGTCTTCTTAGTACCGTCATTTGAACCATTGTCTACTTAACAACCACAGATTAATACAAATATTATTCGTTCACCGTGATATCATTCTATTGCAACGTTCCGTATGCTCAGAAAAGAAAACTTTTTGTTAATACCCTAATGATTATTATGATGTTTAGGAGTATTAAAAATATTGAGAGTGTTAATTTGCATGGAACATTAGTTATTCCGTCGATTGTAGTTTTGTATAGGTTTCAGCACATTACTTAGTGTCGTATTAATTAGTAATAATACATCTAAGTAGGTACGTGTAACGAAGCGTAACATTCTGGCGCGTTTTAGGAAACCATAACATTAAACAAAACTATCGCAAGTTGAACAAAGTTAACTTAGCATTGGATTTTTTAAATTATCAGTCTATATTAGAACAAATGTCTCTTTGTGCCTTCTATAGTAATTTTAACATTATATCGTTATGGACCAACAAAAGAAAAAACGAACTGAGAATTGGAGTACCGAGTAAAAAGTAAGTAAACATAAATTAACATTAGTAAGCATCCTCAAGCATCTCTAGTCAAATCTTCTCTTAATAAGTCTACTATTTTGATCGCATAACGTTTATTTAACCTAGACTTTTGCCTGAAATCTTCATCGGATAATTCTACGAAGGGATTTATTCGAACACGATTTATGTTGTGTCGGCGTGGTGTTCCCAACAACTCAGCGGCTTCAATATCCTCAATATCAATTAAATCGACCGTGTTAATATCCATTTTCGGGTTAAAAACAACAAAACACAATGAAAAAGATGCTATAACCTTTAAGAAAAACTTTGACAGACACGATTTAGACCATGGTTTGATAGTTTAAACTAGGGGCCGCCGAGGTTTAGCGTTAGACCATGGAATGGTCTACGGTTTTTCGAAAAACCACGATTTGTAATATCAATTTTGTTTAAACCGTAGTTTAGAGAGATTTAAACCTGGGTTTTTAAGTTAAACCGCTTTTTGTAATAAGGCTGACGGTGTCAAAGCCGCTCTCTAGGGAAACACACCAACTGACTTTCATAAAATAACGTTTCGGTGACGTAATTCGCCGGTAAATTGCGGTCGCTGTGGCGTCCACCACAGTCGTAGGAAACCCTAGATTTACATACTTCAATTACAATCCCTAGGATTTTATAGGAAATTATATTCATTTATAATAATATGTTTTAAAAATTCGTCAGCTCGACAACACGTAAGTAACACAGTGGATGTTGTTAAACGGTCGAAATTGCACAAAGGCATTGCATTGTAAGTGGGTTACGTATTTATTACACCGCTGGATACTGTTTGCCGAAAGCCTGCATTATTAAACTGCCGAGTAAAGGCCTCCTCCCATACTTCCAAGTATTTATGTATATGACGGAGAAGGTAGACATGGCTACATATCAAGCTATACATTTCCAGTATAAGCTGACCTCTCCTTGTACGGAAATCCTATACAATGCGAGATCGGCTTATACTGGAATTGTTTATAGTTTGATATGTAGCCGTGTGTACCTATGTGTCTCTCGTTATCATCTGCCATATTTTAACTACTGTGGGCCTACTATGGGAAGTGTTGGTTATTGCGCAATAAAAAAACCGTTTGCAGTTCATATCAAATAATAATTTACGATCAAACTAATCACACTAGCAATTCGCACACTGTATGTACACGACACAACTATACGGAACGTGCGACAGTTCCTAAGCGAGTTCACTGCTTGACCGCCACCGACAGTGTTGCCAGATGACCGTCTCGCGTTCTCCCGAAAACTTCCCCAAAATCCCCCCAAAATTTAGGTTTTAGAAGAAAAAATCCCCCACAAATGGCAAAATATTAATTTATTAATGAAATACCATTTTATACTATTTCAGCAACAGCTTTCTCCCCAATCTTTCCCCGAAATCATCCCAAAACTCAGCTTTTGAAGAAAAAAAACCCCACAAATGGCAAAACATTTATTTATTTATGAAATACAATTCAGCGATAGCTTCCATTGTAGAACATTTATTTATTTAATTGGATGCTTGTAGATTTTAATAACTTGTGTTGGTAATATTTTCTTTCATGTCATGAATCAAAATCATAAATTAGAAACAGCCGTAAGCTGTAAAAACGTAATTGATAACGCTGCGCAAAATGTCTTTTGAAACTACCGATTTAATCATCACCGCTATGCCGCGGGTTTTCCCGAATTATTGTTTTGGTAATAAGAATCCCCCAATTCCCTCCAAACCCAATTTTTTCCCTCTAAATATCCCCCCAAAAATATTGTCCCCCCAATTATCCCACCATAACATTAAAAAACCCCCAAATTTGGGGCAATTCCACCCAGTCTGGCATCACTGGCCACCGACCAACTCTACTTTAACTCTGATAGAGCGTTGCAGATTCTGTCGAGCGCCGCCTGGTGGCGATGGCGTCCCGATAAAGTCAAACGATTGATTTAATTATTTCCCACACACACATATACACTGGATCGCAAAAATTCCGGGTCGCTAATAAAAAGCGTGATAGTTTCTTAAATACATAAGACTAATTTGCGAAACTATTGTATATTGTAGATGACTAATTAATAATGTATATATAAAAAATGTGTCACACGTTTTGTACGCTATATAACTTTAATTAAATACAAAAAAATATGACAATTTCGCTTCTAACTTATGACAACAGAAATACACTTCGCAGTAAATATTAAAAAATAAAAGATTTTTTGTCTATTTAATATTTTGTATTTCCTCCAGGAGCCCGTATCACTTCATTAAGACGATGTGGCATGCTGTAAACCAAATTTTTAATACGATTTTGGTCTGTTTGCCCATTCTTCCACTAGCGCATTCCTTAACTCGTGTAAGGTAACGGTAGCAGGAGAGCGTTGTCTCACGCATCTCCCGGGCTCGTCCCATGCATGTTCTATAGGATTTAAGTCAGGGCTGCGAGCTGGCCACTCCATGCATGTAATACCGACGTCTTGAATATAAATATTGACCAAACTAGCAGTATGTGGTCGCGCATTATCGTGCATAAAAATGGAATTTGCACCCATATTCACTAAGAAAGGACCAGCATGCTCATTTAAAACCTCTTCTACGTATCTGACAGCAGTCAGAGAACCGTTTTCTATGATCACTAACTCCGCGCGACCCTCTGAAGATATCCCAGCCCAAACCATTATTGATCCTCCATCGAATGGTACCTTTTCTTCAAAACATGCTTGATGATACCGTTCTCCTGGTCGTCTAAAATACTCTTCGTCTCCCTTGCGTGCGTAAATAAACAAAATCTGGACTCATCGGAAAACATAACCTTGGACCAATCTTCATCTGTCCATCGGATGTGTTCTCGAGCAAACCGTAACCTGGCAACTCGATGTTCTCTGAGCAGTTTGGGGCCGTTTGCTGGTCTATAAGGCTTTATATCAGCTTCACGAAGACGTCGCAGAATCGTATCAGAGCTTTCATTGTTGTGGTGAATTTCTTGAAGACTGTTTCGGACCTGAACAGCCGTGAGATGTCGATTTCTTAACATAGTGCTCACGATGAATCGGTCTTCTCGTGTAGTTGTGCTCCTTGGCCTGCCATTTCCTGGTCTCCTGATGTTCATGCCGGTCTCTTGAAATCGCTGGAGTACTCCTTGGACCGTTGATAAAGATACTCCTACTGTTATAGCAGTGCTACGCTGACTACCCCTGCCCCCCCCCCCATTGAGGTCAAAACAAACGTTATTATCAATGAGTGTGTCTAGAGTCACCAGGCGCCTAACCTTAGTGTAAAATCCTGTTGAACCCGTATTTAAGTTGATTATATCACTACACCAGCTCACTCTGCGACACCAAGTCTCTCGTGCAGACACCGCTTTACTTTCAACCTTTTCCCGCCATTCGACTGACACATGACATTAGTGACAGCAGCTACCTCACTACTTTTGCGAATGAGACAGTGTTTACATATCTATTAGATAGATACACTACACTTCTTTTTTTTATATATAAGTATATTTATGGCCTGGTTGCTAAGACCTTTTAGCCAAGTCTTTAGTTTATTTAATTTCCACACTACACTTCGTATAGCACTAGGAATAGGGCATCAAAGAAATAAAACGCACAATCTGACAGCAATACTTTATTCTTGCGTTCCAAAATGTTTTTACAATAATTCTTAACCGCTAATATCATTTTTTGCCTACAACTAGAGAGGGATGTCATCCCGGTTTCTACTAACAATCGTAGCTCGCTTGAGCATTAATCGTTTAACTATCGTTAACACTACTACGGTCTACTTATATGCGCTGTTTTTGTAGAGAAAGACCTTTTGGATAGATAGCCCTCCGTCGAATTTCAGTTATGGCGGCCGAAATCAGCGGAGACTTCGGCGCGAGAGATATTATAGTGCACCAGTTCGTGTGGACTCTCTTGGATAACTCAGTAAGTAACTGGGTTGTGGACACTTGCGGAGGTCAGATGGGCAGTCGCTCTATGTAAACTACTGGTGTTCAGATGCATCCGGTTAGACTGGAAGCCAACCCCAACTTATTTGGGAAATGCTAGGCAGATGGTGAGATCTTTGACGTTTAAATGAAATTATTTTAAATTCGAGATGTTCAATCAAGTTGCGTGGTAGGGGCAGGGGTAAAAATACACCCAAATCGATGACCAGCATGTGTAGCATGACCACTTCTATCTCTACTTTACGAAGAACAGAAGACAATCTTCTTAACAAAAAGTCATTCTTTTCTTGAATTTTGACATCCCGGCGTAGAAATCTTTGTACAATCTGTCATTTTATCTTCCGTTTCTATAGTGGCCATGCTACACATGTACGTATATTGCAAATCGGGATAATGCAATTCTTGGAAGTGTATAGAGGTATGAGGAACAGGGTGTAAAGTTCACTCATACCTCCTTAGAAAAGGGAGGATCCTCCGACCAGACGGGTGTTGTGTCTGGTGGGCAACTGCCCGACGGTTAATGTCGGGACGCTGTATATATGCTAGTCGCGCGGTAAACTCTGCTTGCGCGATGCAGGATTTGCGTGACGTCAGTATGACGTGTAGCTCGCATGTGGCGATGTTGATACCTACAAGTGCAAGCGTAACGTACGGGATGTCCCTAAGCTATTGATGCCCATAAAAAGGCGGCTGGGACAGACTGGATGCGGAAGGTGGAGAACCAGGTGATATAGCGCAACTTGGGTGAGGCCTATGTCCAGCGGAAGACTACAACAGGTTCAGTTGATTGATGTTGCAATTAATCCGTATTTTTATGTGTCTTGAACTTTTATTAAGATTACGTTATGTGTTACAATAGCAGCGCATATAAAAGCCCTTTAAAATTCGAAAAGTGATATTCTAACAATATTTTCTTACACTTTCATATTGTAGTTCATCGAAATAATTAATATCTATTCGGAATTAAATATTTGTAATAATTATATTAGTGATGTGTGATGCATAACGACGTGAAACTAGGTATTTACGGTATTTTCCGGTTTTTATAAATATATTTGTCATCCGGTAAAATAATGTGTTGGTTGTATTTTTTTTTGTTTTAGTTTGATGACTCACTGAGTAATTATTTTTATTGAGCAGCCATTGTCTCGTCTCTGATTGGCTAGTGTATCATTAGGTACATCATTTTAAATATTTTCTCGCTATCCATCAAACATGAGACATAAAAAATGACAACATAACAATTTCCTCCAAACCTCAGATTATACTTCAAATTTAAATTGAAAACTTCAAAATTTTCTTAATAATTACAATAAAAAGCTTTTTTTTTTCAACCTGTCTGTAGCTTTCTTTCAGAAAGATAATAAAATTTTGCGTCTAATATAATTTTAGTTTACTTTTTTTTACAGCGAGCCTTACATAGAAACTTAGGGACAGACTGGTCTTATTAAACTATCATTTACAATACAGAATACAGATATCGACTAGTCCGCTGATTGATCGTGTGATTACATACCTACAAACATAAATAAAATACTCAAAAGAATGATATTCATTCTAAATATTGAAGTAACTAAATGCCTATCGAACATGTCCAAAAACGAATTTTTAAAAACAAAATGGCGGATTCTGCCAGAAACCCTAGAAAACCCGAAATGGCTACCTTTGCCATAACATACCTACATTTTAAAAATATTAACATCCGACAATTAGCTTAAATACCTACACGAATATGCCTAAAATGCCCAAAATAATGCCCAGTCTGCCCCAAATAACACATAGCTCAACAGCTGTGCGTCGTACGCGTGAACTAATAAGTACTTACTACGGATAAATAACTGTGACTAGCATCGATGTTCTATTACTTCCAGTATCGAACATTATTTCATGATTTTTATTTTATTGAATAACAAAGTAAAAACTTTGAGAGTACTGACTGAAAATTAATTTCTTGATATATTAGTAGATTGAACTGATGTATTGGTAGATTTTGTAGATATATTGGTGGTTTTGCCAATATATTGGTAGATTCGGTAGATATATTGGTTGATATAACCGATATACTGGTTGATTTCACAGAACATTAGTTGAAAAAACCAATATCTTGGTAGTTTTAACCGATATATTGGTTAATTTAATGGATATCTTGGTAGATAGAACAGATTCAGCAGTAGAACCTGTGATTATCAAAAATCAAATAATTTAAAGGAGTTATATAATAATTTAAGAGTTCAATGATTGGTTTTGTCTCAAATTATACAAAATAAGCCGAAGTCTAAAGGACCAACTGGTTCTTTGAACCACTAAAATAGGATTTGGAAATAAAATGCATGAATTCAGTCAGTACTCTTCTCCCATCAGTTTTAAATATGGAATCAAAACACGCTGTTTTAAAATAAATAATGTATAATGAAATATCTGCTTTTTTTTTGTAAAATTTCATAGTTACAATCTATCTTTTAACGTGCATGGACACTAGATCGAGATTAACTGTGGCTCATATAATTGTTCTAATCATGTGTGCAGTTCGGAGAGGACCATTAGATCACAATTTTAAACAGACTCTTTTTCTGTTAGTTTTACGAATTCAAATGATTTGGGTATCAAACAAAGCAGTAGGTATACTTTTATTATAAAAAGAGGACACTCTTTTGGGCTTTATCTAAAACAAAACCCAAATTTGACAAAAACTCGAGTGTCTAATAGAGGGAGAATCGACCAAAAGTTTTGATTTCGTGAAACTGAATTAAATCGTAATATTCTTTTGTCCATGACAATTCACGTTGAATCTTGTACCCACTCATAATACATCCATAATCCATAGTTAGTTTTACTTCCTCAAAAATTCTTTAACCTACCAATTTCTTTATTAAGAATCTAGTATGCCAGTACAATTTGGTAATCTTGCCAATAGTTAAAGCCTTCCTATTTAAGAACACATTCAAATCCATTATCATTTTTTTCCTAACTTTAATCTCTTCCAAAAATACTGCTGTTATGCCTATTTCACTGGTTTTTTTTTTTCAAAGCTCTTAGTTCTTTTTGTAGCTCTATCCAATTTTCTTTCAATGAATCCATTAACATCATCAACCGTAGTATAAGTTTGATTGACAGATTGACAGTTCAGATCTATATTTTCTTGAATTCTTGAATACTTAATTATGTATATATCGTTCATCGTGAATAATATGTATTTAACATTACGTTAGGACCAAAAAAATACACAGTGTGTTTCAGAAATGTGTGGCCTTATTTTTCTTTGTCTATGAGACCAACATCGAAATCACGATGATGGTCCTATGGAGAAAGTGGTTTAGTTCGATGGTCTGTACCACATACATATATGACCACACATTTCTGTTACACGCTGTATATATAACATATTTTACGTACAGTACATTTTTTTATAAGTATAATTGTAATTTCACTGTACGTTAAACCTTTATTCCGCAGTTAAAAGTTGAACCATAATCTCGATCTTGTTGAAGTAGTGACGACATTTAAACCTAATTTATCTAAATTAAAGGCTACACGAAGACCGCAAGATGACATTATTATTATAAAAGTCTGTGTGCATGAAATTTCAACAATTTTATAAATATCGTCATAGTTTTAAAATTATTTTCCAGAGCCGGGATGATAAAAGGAAAACTGGACGGGTAAGCCTGTCACTGCACTAAGGGTAAACTTGATACTGCGCTAAGAGTTAATAATGATACTGCACTAAGGGTAAACATGATACTGCGTCTACCCTTCATAGTAACGTTTGGAGAAACGAATCTTCCATTAAAAAAAAACATTATTTGACTTAGTATTTCTTACAGATATGGATGGGACATTTTGAGTCTTATTACTTTAGTTACAATTTGACAAAAGCGATTTATCTGTATGTTTTAAATAATTTGAACAAAACTTTTTTGTGGAAGTATGTTTTTTTTTATAATGACTGCCTGTAATATCTTAACATTGCCCGGCCCTGCCTTATACCTAAATGAATGGAATACATTGACCAGACTGTTGTAGTTATTATGTTATAAGTACATTAATGAAATTATAGTGTTAAGAGATATTGATATTGTCTGGGCAATGACGATTGTTTTATTATATATTTATTTAAGATTTAATATATAAATTAACCGCCCAACACTTATATCCTTACTCCAATACAATCGACACGAACTTTGGCGGTTTCAAATTATCTAGTAGGAAACAAAAGAATATTTTCAAAAGTAACGGTCATTCGTCGACTACGTCCATCTTGAAAGCGGTCGGCTTTCGACCAATAGGCTTCATCGCTAGTCTACGAACGGTTCCTTTTGTGCAATTTGTATTTAGAATTTCCTCGTCACTACTGCTTGAGTCGTCGAAGCGGCCGGTCGTACGTATGTTGTCGTCTGAATCTGAAGACTGTAAATATTTAGGAAGATGAGTAAATTATTCTACAAATATAAGTTGATTCTTTATGTTAATGCATCTCTTACATTGAAAATAAAGGTTTTAGATTGAAAATCCTAAAAAGATATTAAAAAATGTGCTTCTAATATAATTTCTAGATGAAACTAGTGTGTATGTGTTATGTTTAATGATTAGATATTTGCTTATGTGAAATATAGTAATGACATCAATATATAAATATATGATGCGCAGTGCCTAAAAGGAATGTAGTAAATAGTCACAAAATACATCCTTCAATTAGCAGCTTGGCACAAAGAAAATACAAAAAAAAAACACATATTATCATACATACATTGAAAATAGTGACTAAACAAGAAGATAAATAAAAATAATATTTTTAATATCACCTCCACATACTCGTATATTACGTAAACATTGAAATTCATGTTTAATACAAAATGATTAAGAAAAAACAAATAAATAATGCAGGAATAATAAAATAGTTGTTGGTACAGCCTTCTCGTATAAAAATAACAAACAGCATGCGAAGCGAAGGAACAATTTAACAGACCAATCTATCGTCAGATACATCTTTGTCTCATCCTTTGCCTTTTTCCAAGTATGTCCCAATTAATAATGTCATTTTTATTGATTTAAATGACATAACATATTATGATATTTTTGATGACATTTAAAGAAAAACCTGTCTGTGAATGTGAGTAGCATGCAGGCTAGTTTAAATACATGATATTCATCTTAATATTGTGAATGTGAAGACTATGTGGGTCATTGTTGCTTTTTTTTTCCCCTCTCAGGTAGTTTTAATCTTAGTCTGGCAGTTTGAGTAATTTTTGTGGCCTACCCAAACCTTGTCCTTTCTTTGGTATTGTTCATCGTTGACCTCCTTAAGTTCTGGGTTGAGCTGCACGATTACTGACAAATGCGTGCACTGACTGGACAGGTCCACTCAATCTGTGTGGTTTTTCCTCAAAAGACCATTTCAGACAAATCTACATGGTCTACACATGATCTGACCAAGATTAATGTCTGGACTTTAAAAGAGACTGTGACCTCTGAGTTTGTTTCGGCCTTTCTTCTCAGAGTAGTCAGATAGGAAACGCCGACCTCATCTAGTTTTAAAATATGATTGACGTGTAAAAGTGTTTGTACAAACCTATTTACAGAAATAAAATCATTTATCATTTATGTTGGAGTCAGCTTCCAGTCTAACCGGATGCAGCTGAATACCAGTACGGAGCGACTGCCTATCTGAGCTCCACAACCCAGTTGTTAAGTTATACGATACCCCTTAGTAAGACTGGTTGTCAGACTTTCGGGCTTCTGACTACCTGTAACGATTGTCAAAGATCTACAAATACTTTACGAGGCACGGCGGGGTCTCGATGTGTAATGGATGGTCACCCATCCACGGACCGAAATCGGCAAGCGTACCTTCGGTCGAACCGTGCGGCTGTAATTATTTACCCTCTTGTCTACCGAGCCAAAAATAAGACAATGCAGAACTCTTTTCAATTTCAAATTAACGGCACTTTTCTTAGATTTATCTGACGATAGATTAACGTATAAAGCTGAAGCGAGTTAGAATAAACACAAACATTTATTTCTTGGGGCGTCTGCGCGCGATCGCCTCAGGCAGACGCTTGTTGGGTCTCTCGTCGCTGCTGTCCACGCTCTAGAGTTGGATGGAATATATTTACATACACATCAACTTAGTATCGTGCACTAAGGTTAATTTTGAATAAGAATTTCCTATGAAAAAGACTTGATTAATATGGCCTAAAAAAGAGCCCTGAAAACTATTTAATCGCAGTTGGTAATTATTCTAATGGTGTGGAAGTTTGTTTTTGCAGTAGCCACACATCCGTAGCACACATCCAAGTTTGAGATAAAATCATGGACAGATATAAGAAATATACTTCTGAAAATTTATTAAATTAATTTTTAATAGTTATAATAAATTTTGTAGGTAATTAATTTCTTATTTATACGTTTAGTGGACATGCAATAATCCTAAAAATAAGTAACTTAAAAGTTAGACTGAAACAGGAGCATTTTCCTCAAAATACTTACACTCCTAAAAGCTATTGAAAGAAAACGAAAAGTAAAATCAAATCCCGAACCAAATGAAACAAAAAGAAATGTTAGTAGGCTCAAAGACTGAATATTTAGCATAATATTATATTATTATTTTATTTTAATAAAAGATGTATTATTTAATAGAAAATAGCAGACTTGTCGTTTAGCTTATTGCCATTTAATGCGCAGCGCACACGTGGGCGCGTCACGCCGCCGCATTGCAGAAATCCCTCATCACTTTCGTATGTTTTGTATGAAATAAAGCACATTATAGGCGGGCCGAAACGTGCCTTTTGATTATAGAATGCTATGCGCTGCGGCCCAATGCGGCTGTAATGTGCGTCAGCCTTCACTTGCCAATAACGTTAGCTATTTGCGGTAACCATTCTACAGTAACCAGTCCTCTTGAATTATAAATTCTTACTACCAAAAACAGCTAAAACCGTCCAGTCTTTGAACCCCAACAGCCACAATGATCTTACATCAAAATCTCCGATAGTGAACCTGGTGCCGGCCGCTTCAGCAATCAGCTGCGCGGGCGCAGGCGGGGCGTTCTCGGGAGACAGCACCTTACACGCGCCACACGATTACACATGAATGTATGTACATTAGCACGATAGTGTTACGATGGTGCAACCAAAGGCAAAATATGTATTCACTTAGCTTAATCCAAATGCGATGTTTTCCAAAAGAACACTAAAGTCTTGGAATATTGTATGATATTGTGCGTTACACACTATCTCAATCTCACAATTACAGTGAGAAGTTTAACAGTAAAGGACTGTTGAAAGTCGCTAAATTTATACGTAATTTTGCCATTGACTGTACTATGACGTAGTCAGGTTTTGTGAATGGGAAGGAAAATGGGGTAAGAGGACCAGAATTGAAATTCCCCTTTGAGTTCAAGATAGTTATTCAGAGTTCAATGTTAGTGGCTTTAAGAGTACCAGATGGTTTAACAAGTGGCAATCGCTATCAAAGCGTTTTTGTATTTCTACCACGAGTTTCAACAGGATTGACAAAGCTTTTCGGTAGTTTTATAGGTCAATTCAAACTTAAACGCAAAGCTTTTATTTCAAATAAACAATTACAGGCACTTTTGAATTGTCAAGGGGTCGGTCGGTCAGAAAAATGAAGCTAGTTGCCCATTCCAAAGCGTAGTAGGTACCTATGGAGAAGAACGGGCAAGAAACTTCATGGACACTCTTTTAATTCACAATATGGTTACAAAATATTGGTTACATCATTCATGTTGAAATTATGCATGTGAGAACGATGCACGACGTTAAAAACGTCCGTAATAAAAATACAAAAACAATTCAAATATTAAATTAAATTAAAATAAGCTGTGGCAGCTAAGAGATGACCAATCCCTACTGACAATCCTTATTGCTGATAGATTGTCGCTTTATCTAGGCCCTCCACACTACCAGGAGGTAATTTGAGGTATCAATGACAAACTGGAAAAAATGGCACAGGGGTAATTATGATACTTGGGTAAATTAAGAAGGGTAAATATGATTATAGGTGTAAAGGAATAATGGTATAGTGTTAGTTGGATTTTTCCTGACTGCGCCAAAGTAAGATTAGAATGATGTATGAATTACCCATAAATACATCTTTCTAAACAATTATTTACATGTATGAAAATGATTGGATGTCACCAAGCTTGTATGAAAATTAACCATTTAACAGTTATCCCACATTTTTAATAATTTGATAGCTTGGTTAAAACATGGTTTGGAAGTCGTAGTTGGATGTTATACGAGCAATGTACTAGCCAATTCACCTTAGTAATACAAAATGCATGATACTGTGCATAGGAACCAACGTTGGATTTTTAAGAATGATATTATTTTATGCAAACCCGAACCGACCAAGAGTGGCCGTAGCTTGTATAAGGGGCCATTCAATTATTACGAAAGCAGAATTGCAGTATATTTTTAACTCCCTCCTCCCCCTTGTCAGCAAAAGTAAGCAAAGCTCTTACCCCCCTCCTATGCTTACGTAAACATTGTTATATTTATTTTATCTGTTCAGTTTTCTTTATTATTATTGATGACTCACGAGTCTAGAATTAAGGAATGAGACTATAAAAGAATAAAATTGAATGCTCATTTAAGTAATTTCCCTACTTGAGTTGTTTCTAACTTAACCATAGAACACCGCTTGAGAGCAAGTAAGCCATATCAATTATTTTGGGGAATCCCTGTACATTTCGTTTTCGAGCATAGACAAGTAGTGTTGCCATATTTGTTCAAATCAGAATTATTAATTTTTGCAGAAAAATCTGAAAAAGTAAATAAATATTGCTGACGTAATTACCATCCAGACCCCTCCTCCCCCATGTCATCAAAAATGAGCAAATCAAAGACCCCTACACCCCCTTTGGTGCTTATGTAATACTTAAATGGTCCCCAAGACGCCGTCAATTTTATTTTAAGAGCATTGGAAATTTGGAATCGGCCATGATTTATATCGTAGGTTTTTATACACGGTGTTCATTTTTAAAGGGTAAGAGTAATTAAAAATCCACTCAAAAAGGTCATGGTTTCGTTAATGAACACTTTTTCTAGATTAACTAGGATATGAGAATAAAATAGTTTTATAAATCTTTTATTGAATGTCAATTTCAAAACCTCAATCTATCAAAGAGACATAATATAGAATTTTGTGAATTGAGTCGATTCTTATTTACCGATTCTTTCAATAATTAACGATCCATTAATTGTGAACCCCACACCCAAATGTTAGATCATCTACCCAGAAAAGACCCAAAGGACCAAAAAAAACTACTTACATCCTGATCGCTCATCATTTCCTTGGTCGATACAGTGGTCTCGATTCTCCTGATGGACCCCTGGTGGATGTCCACGTCGAAGGCCAGGCATTGGAAGCGACGGAGAAGCAGTACAGCAGGGATTGGCAGTACTCCAGCCATTATCATCAGAACAGCAATCACGAGCACCCAGGTCGGGTACTGAGTCTTTACTACGCGACCCTGTAAAGAAAATAATTAGATTTTGTTACATCTTCTATTATTTAACTAGGTTTTTCCCACGGCTTCGCCCGCGTCGAGGTTAGGGTAGCGCAAATTAGGGCGGGCCGTACCACAACGCAACGCATCGCAAAAATCCTTCTCTCATGAGCCGCTCCACTCACTGATGCCGGAGTTGAACTTTTAGGACATGTTTATGATGCATGGGAGGACAAGTGCGATGCTTTGGGAATTTTTTGCGATTTGTCCAAGGCATTCGATTGTGTTCTTCATGAAACTTTGATCAGGAAACTGCACCACTACGGAATCCGAAACGCCTCTCTGGATCTTCTTACTTCTTACTTAAGTGATAGGATTCAGAGAGTTGATGTTAATGGAAAAAGATCACCCGGATCGGTAGTAAGAATGGGGGTCCCCCAGGGCTCAATTCTTGGGCCATTTTTATTTCTTATTTATATAAATGACTTGCCTTACCTCATAAAGGATAAACATGATATAGTGTTATTTGCAGACGACACTTCACTTTTATTTAAACTGAAACTGCTGCTGATTACTGACAATGTAAATAGCGCCCTTGAAATAGTAGTTAACTGGTTTAATGTTAATAACGTACTTCTTAACGAGAAAAAAACTAAATGTATTAAGCTTACGATACCTCATGTTAGACAAGTAGAAACTAGTGTTCTCATAAAGGGTGAAGTGCTGAAACCCGAAAATACCACAGTTTTCTTAGGCATAACCTTGGATACCAAGCTTCAATGGGGCCCCCACATAGATAAATTGTCAAAAAAGCTTAGCTCCGCAGCATACGCCGTTAGAAAAATTCGTGGTTTAACTGATTTAGAGACAGCCCGTTTAGTATACTTTAGTTATTTTCATAGTGTGATGTCGTACGGTATTCTGTTGTGGGGAAATGTCGCCGATATCCAGACAATTTTCGTTTTACAAAAAAGGGCAATTCGTTCAATCTATAAATTAAGTCCCACACACTCCCTCAGAGATAAATTTAAAGAGATTAATATAATTACTGTGCCTTCTCAGTATATTTATGAAAATCTTTTGTATGCACATAAAAATATTAATCTGTTTAAAAGGTACAGTGATATCCACAATATAAATACTAGAAACAAACACAAATTTATTGTTCCTACAACCAGGCTCAAGAAAATAGGTGGCTCGTTTAGATGCCAATGTATACGTTTTTATAATAAACTTCCTAGCCACATTCAAGATCTAAGCTTTAATAAATTCAAATCTTTTATAAAACGGAAACTATGCCAGAAAGCCTATTATACTGTGAAAGACTATATTGAGGACAAAAAGGCTTGGGATTGAGCTGCTCCAATAAATTTACACGGTGAATGTTGATTTTAATTTGCTAGCTATTTTAGACATGAATATTTACTGTAAAATGTATTATATTATTTTCATTATTGAGAATATGAGGACTATGTGGGTCATTGCTTTTTTTTTCGCAGTTAATTTTGATCATGATCTGGCAGATTGAGTAATTTATGTGGCCTACCCAAATGTCCTTTCTTTGGTATTGTTCGTCGAATCGTTGAGCTCCTTAAGTCCTGACTTCCTGAGTTGAGCTGCACGATTACTGACAAATGCGTGTACTGACTGGACAGGTCCACTCAATCTGTGTGGTTCTTTCCTCAAAAGACCATTTCAGACACCAATCTACATGGTTCTCAAACATTATGTCCGATTTTTTATATACACATTGACATTGTTGAATTTTATATACACAATGACATGAGTATTTACTTGTAAAGTATTATGTTATTTTAATTATTGTGAATGTGAGGATTATGTGGGTCATTGCTTTTTTTTTCGCAGTTAATTTTGATCATGATCTGGCAGATTGAGTAATTTATGTGGCCTACCCAAATGTCCTTTCTTTGGTATTGTTCGTCGAATCGTTGAGCTCCTTAAGTCCTGACTTCCTGAGTTGAGCTGCACGATTACTGACAAATGCGTGTACTGACTGGACAGGTCCACTCAATCTGTGTGGTTCTTTCCTCAAAAGACAATTTCAGATACCAATCTACATGGTCTTCACATGATCTGACCAAGATTATGTCTGGACTTTAAAAGAGACTGTGACCTCTGAGTTTGTTTCGGCCTTTCTTCTCAGAGTAGTCAGATAGGAAACACCGACCTCATCTAGTTTAAAAATATGATTGACGTGTAAAAGTGTTTGTACAAACCTACTTACAGAAATAAAATCATTTATCATCATTTATCATTTATCATTTATCATGCAGTGTGCAATGGTTAATACAAACTGTACGAAAGTGATTAAGATGAATTCTCAGCCGGAGCTCGCCAAATTCAAATTTTCTTTGGGTTTTTGTAAAATTGCAGCTCTGTTTTACGTCGTATGTTGATCAAAATGCTATTCGCGACTGTAGGAATGATGTATTTACTGAATAATAATCAACAATTTCATATCAATTGTCAATCTTTGGAAATTTGTTCCACCTAAGAATTTTTCAGAATATTTAATGTTTCTTTGGTGGTACAAACTTCCAAAGTTTGACGTTGTTTGAGTTTATTGTTTGTTTGTTTTTCGTTTGTTTGTTGTGTTGTTGTTTCTCGTTGTTTTTACCCTTCTTATTGGAACGTAGTTCCTTATCGCACATTATACTCTACACACTTGGCGAATGAGAGTTAGACCGAAATAGTGTAACATTGTGAGCGTCACGACACTTTTGTTAACAAAAGGCACTTCCTGCCAACGGGGTATCCCACGACTCCTCTCGTGTTTTAAATAACCTAAGTTACAAGTATTAGGATAGATCCGTGAACCTGAAAGTTATGGTTCTAACCATTGACATTTTATAGCCTCTAAACTTTAGAGAAGCCCGATTTACGACCAGCCAGTAACCTTATCTAGGTCAATAGGTTTATGATCTAAACTGTAGGTACACACGGCTACATATCAAGCTATACATTTCCAGTATAAGCTGATCTCTCATTGTACTGAAATCCTATACAATGCGAGATCAGCTTTTACTGGAAATGTATAGCTTGATATGTAGCCATTTGTACAACTATACGCTTAGAGAACTATAGATGTGTGAATGACATAACGCCTACAAATTTGCTGAAGGAAATAGGAACCTATTTACATACTTATCATAGATTAAAGCCGTTTTTCGAGTCTGTGTGACCGCGATGTTCTTTTATAAGACGAAACGAATTTTCATGCGGTTTTTACCATCATTTATGTAGAAAATTGATTCCGAAAGGTTTATGTATATAATACATTTATACTAGAGGCTTTGTGAGCTGTAGTACCTCGTGAGTCTGTCTTTGCATAGCTTAAAACTGAATAAACGCTCACCGCGCACCTTAAAAAAAAACCGCGCGCAAATAGCGCGAAATGGCTGAAATATGTTTTTTTTACGTTTTAATATCCACCATTTTGAAAAATTTCGCAAAACTGAATCGACAAAAATATCCATATAATTATAGACCTGAGGGCCTAGACAAAGTAACATTCGATTAACGATAACGCTAGTAGAAAAGCTAAAATGTATGGGGTTGACATAAGCTATCGAAATGTCACGTGATCATAGGTCAACGAATAAAAATTAGCTAGACAATGTAAACAACATTCGATTATGAAATGAATCGACAGCGTCGAAAGATTAGGTACTTCCACAGAGATGCATAGCCAAGGGACACTTTTTGACGAACGTTATTGCTAGTTTTTGGAATCATTAGAGAAAGCGATAGCGATTGTAGAAATAGAATCGCTCCGAAGCGAATGCCATTTATCTAGGCCCTCTGCTCGCAAAATTTTAAGAGAATCAGTTTTGAAATGCGACCATTAGCCGTACTATGACTTGTTAAAGCCATCATTGTTCCAGCGTGAAAGAGAGACGGAGCTATGTATGACCGATAGCACTATCCCTTTTTCGCAATGGAACCATGATGGTATTAACACGTCATAGTACGGCTACTGTAGAGGAGAACAGCCGGACATCTGGACATACAAAAGTATTTTCGCCCAAGCTGAAACGGAGACACTTCGCTCGCGCTTCGGGCTCGCCCGGTCTATTAAACCAACAAAATATAAAGCAATCTTGATGTTTGTTTGTCTAGTCGTAAAAACCGTGCAAAGCAGGGAAAACCACTAGAACTACATGTACGTACGTGTCATTGTTTTACATGTTGTGGTATGTTTGCAATGATAGCTAACTTGGTATATGTAACAAAATCATTAGGTATTATTCCTTTGACCGCGTTTTATAAGAGGCAATTAAAAAGCAATATTTGAACATTGCTTTTTAATTGACCCTTATAAAACGTATTTAAATACAGTATAAATTTGTCAATAAATTAGAAATAATCGTTCCTTAGTTTTTAAACTTAATTGTTATTTAGAATGTAAATAATTACTGCAAATAATTACTACCTTATTATCATTTATTTATCGAATACTATCTACAATAAATAAATAAAATCAATGGAGGTAAGTTTTTATTTAAAGAAATTGTTGTGTTGTTGTTGATTCAGGTGTTTATAAGATAAAACCAAATAAATAAACTTATGATAAAATAAATTATTGTCAAAAAGCACTGTTTTTTTTAAATATTTTGTTTCTTTAGTTCATTGCTCGAGCGTATTATGTAATGAAAGAACAAAAGTTATAATTTATACCGGTTTGGTCATTATTAGTCGGAATTGGGAAAATAGCAACACTATAGAAAATGCAAATTGCCAGAATGACTAAATTTAGCTGACAGCTTAGTTCAAAGTAGATTCAAACGTGGAATGACTTGCAAAATTGCGCATTCATAATTTTCCTATCTATAGAGTAAGTATAGGTAATTCGCGATATTTTTCATACGATCAGGTACCTACTTCCCTGTGGAGAAAGGAAATTGTGAGTAGGTAATTAAAACGTATACCTACATGTTAATGGTGGGTTTCCACAACATTTTTTTTTATCAGATATAATATTAGGCAGCTCAGAGGACCAAAATCCTTATTAGTTAACAGTTTTCAGCTTTATTCAAGATGATAACTTAAAGCAAGCACAGTTTTCAATAGTACATTTTTTATCTTCTAAAGAAGTGTGGGCTCAGGCCTCCTCTCTGTGAGAGGGAGTGGGCCATAATCCACCACGCGGGCCCAGTGTGGGATGGCGGATGTCGCATATCTTAATTATTTTGGTTCTAGGACATGCCACTTTCCTCAATGGTTTGTAGCACCGTTTTGAGAGCCGTAGTTATGAAATAAAATGCACAGATTAAAGTGCATACGTACCTGCTTTTGAGAACCAACGACCTACAACTCGTACCTAAGTCGGACCCGTTACTACTGGACTGTCTTTGCTCTTTAATTAGAAAGAAGCAAGAAAGAAATAAAGAAATTATGTTTATTCGCGTAAACATGACGCAGATAAAAACACATAAATACAAAAAAGAACGAATTGGGGGTAAAAATGTGTCACATCCATGCAAAACGGCAATCGCTCAGCATAATGCTACGACCCTATGCGAGACAGAGCCCAAGCGCTGGTTCAATTCAGTTATCATCATCAGCATACAGCAGTCCACTGCTGGACCTAGGCCTCACCAATTGCACGCCATTCAGCTCGATTATCGGCAACTCTCATCCATCTGCTACCAGCATCCCTGCGAAGATATTCGCTCCACCTAGCCTGAGGGCGTCCTACCTTCCGTTTGCGCATTTGCGGTCTTCACTCAAGAACACGTCTACCTCAATCCCCCACGGTCATCGTTTCTATAACTAATATATGCCCGCCCTATTTCAATTCAGTAATTCAATTCAATTACATAATAACTCCATAATATTTGTTTTGTCCGTCAGTGACGATTGTTTGTCGACATAGATACAGACCTACCAACGTCTTATCGAAAAATACTCGTATGAATCAGATGCGCAGTCTAGTTGAGGAAAACTGTTATTTAATATACGTATGGTTCCGTAACATATTATTTATGGAATCAAGCAAAACTTAATATAGGTAAAAGAAAGAAAGAATAACGTTTATTTGGAGAAAGTTACTGAAACACAAGATAAAAAAGTAAAAAAATGTTTTAACAAAAAAAAATAACAAGAAGAACAACAACCTCACGGCTGCGCTAAAAAGGTCCATTTCAGCATTAGCGCTCATACCCTCATACAGCACGTGTCAACCAATGCCGTATTATAATCAGGGGCGTAGCTACCACCGTATCAATGATACTAGGTCCCCAAGCTACAGGAGCCCCCGACGAAAGTAAGTAAAAATTCGTAAAATATCCAAAACCTCAAAATCTTATTGATAAGAGGCCCGTATTGAATGGATACCTAATGAAAATATGATGAATTGATGATAGATGAACGTCATTCGAATATGGCTCACAAAGGCTTCAAGCACAAGCGGTATCCAAATCACAAGCTTTAGTAAAAATATCATACGGACAAACTATCCGCGTAAGATCGATGCTCAAATATTCGATCTGGCTTCACTAGCTATCCCGGTTCAGAATGCTTAAATTTTCGCTCTTCAATGAACGCTAGGATACTTTAATTTTCTAGCTCGCGTCGCTCTCTCTTGTATTCTCTTACTACGGACACATTGGCCGCTTAACCTCCCGCGTCACGAAGCTATTTTATTTATTTTGAAAAATAACAATACCCTCCTATTGAGACTCGCTGCAGTCGGGAAGGGGCCTAAGGGCCCCCAAAAAATTATAATATAGGGCCCCTTTAGAACTAGCTACGCCACTGATTATATCATTGGTGTCAACGGCTGCAGTTACGTCTGCATGCCTTCACCAAGTGTGCAGTCAGTGTGTGTGTGTGTGTGTGTGTGTGTGTCAAGTGTGCTCTCATTCGCCAAGTGTGCAGAGTATAACGTGCGATAGGAACTTCGTTCCAAAAACCCAATTGCTAATTAATGTAACCAGAATAATACTACCGAAAATACCTACTAGATAACTACCTACTAATAAAAAAATCATCACGTTTATTATTCACCGTACATAATAACTGGTTCGGGAAAAACCACATTCTCAGTTACATTCAAGGAACCCTACGCACTGGTATTTACCGTCAAAGTATTTATAAATACTCAGGAGTCTTGCGTTCATCTCCATTGCATGTTTACAACTGTAGTAACAATGTTCAAATTTATATTTTTATTATGTTTGTGCGCAGCTTATTGTAATGCAGAAACTGTGATGGTTACTACTAGTAAAGGTCCTATTATTGGGAACACAAATTTTGGATATAACACGTATTTTGGTGTGCCGTACGCAAAGGTTAACGAGGATAACCCTTTTGGGGTAAGTGCGGTGTTTATAACCTATATCTGTCTATCTTTTATTATTGTTTAAAAGAATTGTGTTTTCTTCTTTACTTTTCATTTAAGAATTTTCTTTAGATTTTACGTTTTAAGTTTCATTCGTATGCAAATACCTAGTTAGTTTCTTAATAATAATATAGTATTTCAAGATAAAGATATGGATAAGGTCGCGAGTTACACTCATCTCTTTTCTCACTATCTATTTATTAAGATATTTGTGTATCTGTTTTCCCAAATAAAATAAATAAATATCTATACTTGTCGTAAATTAAAGTCGCTTTTCGTGTCTGTCTTTTGTGATCGCGACGTTCTTCTAAGCAATGTAACGGATTTGGATACGGTTTTCACCATTATTTAGAGAATTTATTCCGGAAGTTTTTGTGTATAATACGTTTATATTTATTTTAGATATAATACAAAAATCTCGGTATTTTGTAAGGTCGTAAAACCCGTGCGAAGCAGGGACAGGTTGCTAATAATAATAAAAATTATACTTATTTATTCGGGTAACCACGAGTCCACGACCCATAGTGTTAGTAATTACTTAAAAACTATACAATGTGGAGACGATAATACGACAATAATTAAAGACACGGGCAATACTATTAGCATAAGAGTAGGTATTTTGGAACTATTAAATAAATTAAACATAAAAATTAAAAAATGTTTTTTTCAAGCAAAATAAATAGTAGCGAAAACCCCGACTATGGGTTTTTCCAATTAGCCGACAAGCTATGATGGTGACTTAAACTATTTGATATATTTTTTGTATGAAAGAAAGAAAGAAAGAAAGAAAAAGTATATATTGGGACTCGCACAGGATTATCACAAACTAAACTAAACACACAGTCGCAGACTGGGAACATCATTACATATACGCAGTTTCATTCACAACTTTAAAATCAAAGCATTTATTTCAATTAAACCATTTACAAGCGCTTTCGAATTGTTAAGGAGTCGGTCAGTCAGAAATATGAAGCTAATTGCCCATTCCAAAGCGTAGTAGGTGAAGAACCTATGGAGAAGAACGGACAAGAAACTCCATGGACACTCTTTTAAATTATATTGTTACAAAAATATTAGTTAGGTACATCATTAATGTTGAATTTATAATCCATATGTGAGAACGATGCAAAAAAAGACGTACCTACACGTTAAAAGCGTCCAGAGTACAGCAAATAGAAATAAAAAAGAAACAATTCAGAAGTTTATCTTCGTAATTTCGTCTCCACCTTTTATGAAAATAATTTCTTAATTCGGGCAACTACGACCCACATAGTGTTAGTAATTACTTCAAAACTATATTAGTAAAGAAGAGAAACACAAAACAAAGACTTCAAATTCTCAAGGTTTTGGTTTAAATCTTAACATTCACCTCTGAGCAGTGGTTCAAGTTTAAATGCTGTCCTCGCCCCCTATTACATGGAACTTAAACATAGGAATTAGGATTTCCATTAGGAATTTCTTAGTAACAGCCCGGAGTTTGGAAGTTGGCGGTGTGATACCCCCGTGCCTCGGAAAGCACGTTAAGCCGTTGGTCCTGCGCCTGATCTCTCTCTGATCGTGTTAGATTGCCGTCCCATTGGATTATGAAAGTGAGGGAAGAGAGAGTGCACCTGTGTCTGCGCACATACTTGTGCACTATAATATCTCCCGCGCCGAAGACTAGTTTCCGTTGAGATTGACCGCCATGGTCGAAATACGTTCTGGTGGACTATACTATAATAGTTACGATGAGTTGGACTACTGGTCGTGAGCTCTACTACTGACTATGATGTCCTAGGTTTGATTCCCAGGTCGGGCAGAGTGTTATTGGGTTTTTCAATCAGGCATTTTTCAGTAGCAGCCCGGGGTCTGCATTTGTGCCCGGTGGATGGCAATAGGCTCGCACCTTATTACATGAGACTTAAACATTACTGGCGAAATGTGGGTGTACTATAGATGCACCTCTGCCTAACCCTTCGGATATGTCTACCTGTCTACTAGTTGTTTTTAATTTGTGAAAGTTTGAATGTTTGTATGTACGTTTGTTACTCAGTCACGCATATCGACTGAACGGATCTTGATGATCTAGCATGCAAGTAGACTATTAGTAGGCTGGATTTACATAGTTTAGTAGTGCCATGCCAGTGAAATCATAGTTTCTATTTAAAGGATGCCATGCCAATGAAATCATAGTTTCTATCTATAGGATGCCATGCCAGTGAAATCATAGTTTCTATCTATAGGATGCCATGCCGGTGAAATCATAGTTTCTACATATAGGATGCCAATGTCATCATAGTTTCTACCTACAGGATGCTAGTGAAATCATAGTTTCCACCTTCAGGGTACCATTGAAATCATAGTTTCCACCTTCAGAATACCAATGAAATTACAGTTTCTATCTATAGGATACCAGTGAAATCATAGTTTCTATCTATAGGATACCAGTGAAATCATAGTTTCAACCTAAAGGATGCCAGTGATATCATGGTCATTTAGAGCAAAATGTCGTGTTTTATTTTTATTTTGAGTGTGGATGGCTATAAGCGTAGGGAAAAACCAAAGAAATGATGAATGGACTGTGTGAAAGATGATATGGTTAGAAAGGGGATGACTACCGAAATGACGACTAATGGAGAAGTGTCGAGGAAAAATACATATTGCGCCAATCCCAAATAAATTAGATTGAGGGCTGGAGACTGATATTAACTTTATACCTACGATATCCGCGTGCACCAAAAATGTTTGATTACCAAAATAATAAACACGGCGATCTACAGTGTTTATACAATTGACAACGCAAGGGTAAATATAAACATTTTCCACGATAAACGAATAAACAACAATAATATTATTATTGTAATTCCATAGATAATAAAGTAGTCGTCTCATTTTCCTGTTGACGATTCGGTAAAGGACAGTTAGGTCATCGTTTGAAATCATATTATGGAAATATTAAAGTAATAATATCTATATATAACTTGGGCTCGTGACTAAAAGATAACAGCAGCACGAGTTGATCGAAAGTTGCCGCGGTCAGTTCGTAAATGGCTGAACATCCATTAGGATCCCACCGTGAATTGGAAAGCACGTTAACCCGTTGGTCCCAGCTGTAATTCGTAGATCTTTGACAGTCATTACGGGTAATCAGAAGCCCGAAAGTCTGACAAACAGTCTTACCAAGGGGTATCGTGTTACCCAGTAACTGGCTTTTGGAGGTCAGATATGCAGTCGCGCCATGCAGAATACTGGTATTTAGCTGCATTCGGTTAGACTAGCAGCCCACCCCAACATAGTATGGGAACAGGATAGGTAGATTGATTTGAACTTTGTGTATCATATTCCACTGCTTTATAAGCTTCTCCATTTATCTTCCAGATATGTTACAAAATATTTGCTCTTGAATTTATACAAAATGAGCCTCATTATTGTTCAACAGAAACGTAGTACAAATGTAAACAAGTCTTAAGAAATAAAAAACAATTATTTATGTCCTATATTTGTTACAGGCTACCCTAGACTATCCAAAATTCAAGACGCCATTCATCGCCAACGACTCTTCAATAATTTGTCCTCAAGTATATTTCAGCGACAAAGGAATAATTCAATGTCTTCGTCTCAACATATATGTGCCACATAAGGCCATCGTCAATCCACGGCCAGTGTTGGTCTGGTTCCACGGAGGTGGCTTCGCATTTGGCAGCGCTGGCGAATATGGCGCACAACATTTGGTAAAAAAAGACATAGTTGTTATCACAGCAAATTACAGACAAGGAGCTTATGGATTCATGTGTTTAAACGATCCTTCTGTCCCAGGAAATCATGGTATGAAGGACCAGGTTGAAGCTTTAAGGTGGATTCAAAGACATATAGCCGATTTTGGTGGCGATGCTGCGCAGGTCACTATAGCTGGTGAAAGCTACGGTGGAGGTGCAGTAGACCTACACCTGTATTCAAAATACGAACCGTTATTCGACAAAGTTATCATCCAAAGTGGCTCTATATATGTTACTGAAGGAATTTTCGTGGACCCAAACCATGAAGCTGCAATAAGACTTGCTAAACATTTAGGACATAATGTTACAACGAATCAACAAGCTCTCACAGCTCTTGCTAAAGCAAATCCTATTGAAGTAAATGCAGCAACCAGACAATTGAAACTGGTACTAGCACTTTGTAAGGAGGAAAAGTTTAAAGGGGTCATGAATTTCGTGACAGAAGATCCATTCCATTTGAGAAACAGATTAAGGGTTAGGAACACGAAAATAATGATCGGTTACACAAGCCAAGAAATGTTATATGAGTTTGCGAACAAACCACAATCGTTTTACGATGAATATCAGAATCCATTTTACCAACAACTTAAGAATACATTCGCGTTCCCGAAACATGATCTAGAAAAGCTTAGTACTATAGTCCAGAATTTCTATTTAGGAGGAAAACCTATTGGTCCGAATGTACAATTAGAATTGAGTAACTTTTTATCAGATTTTGCGATAAACTACGGTGTTGAGTGGTCAGTGAACAGATATATTGAACAAGGAGCTCAAGTTTATAAGTATCTGTTCTCATATATCGGTGGTAGTGAGTATCAGAATATAACTGGTGCAGGAGCAACGCATACGGAGGAACTAAAGTATCTCTTCGACTGGGTTTGGGCGAAACCTTTGACGACTGACGAGCAGTTGATGATCAGGGATAGAATGACAACGATGTGGGCGAATTTTGTAAAATACGGGTAAGTTGATATTAAAATCAATTAATTGTTCTGTTATTTTAGACATAGTAGCTCTAAATTTAGCAGAAAAATAAAAAATGTAAAAAAAAAACTTTTTTACAAAATACAACAGACTTCCAAAAAAACACTAAATAAAAGACGTGAAAAATAACTTTAATTTCGGAAGTCGGTGTCTTTGGTTTTTAACCGACTTCACAAAAAGGAGGAGGTTCTCAATTCGTCTGTATGTTTTTTTTTTTTTTTTTTTTTATTTTTTTTTTTTATGTGTGTTAGCTCATAACTTTTTTCTGCGTGAACCGATTTCGATGATTCTTTTTTTATTTGATAGGTGGTGCTTTACATGTGGTCCCATTTAAATTTGATCAAGGTCTGACCAGTAGTTTTTGAGTTATCTTTAATACTGCATATTTTTCCACGTAGTTTATATGGATGACGTGTTAATAATTTCCTGTCATTGTTATTTACACACCAAGAAGTGGTATACGAATTTGTGTGGGGTAGGTACCGCAACTAAAAAGTGAAAAATAAAAACTTTTTTACAAAAAAACAACCGACTTCTAAAAAAAAAACACTAAAAGACGTGAAAAATAACTTTAATTTCGGAAGTCGGTGGCCAAAATCGAAAATATAACACCAAAGACACCGACTTCCGAAATTAAAGTTATTTTTCACGTCTTTTAGTGTTTTTTTTTAGAAGTCGGTTGTTTTTTTGTAAAAAAGTTTTTGTATTTTCGTTTTTGGCCACCGACTTCCGAAATTAAAGTTATTTTTCACGTCTTTTAGTGTTCTTTTTTGGAAGTCGGTTGTATTTTGTAAAAAAGTTTTTATTTTTCACTTTTTAGTTGCGGTACCTACCCCACACAAATTCGTATACCACTACTTGGTGTGTAAATAACAGTGACAGGAAATTATTAACACATCATCCATATAAACTAAGTGGAAAAAATATGCAGTATTAAGGATAATGCAAAAACTACTGGTCAGACCTTGATCAAATTTAAATGGGACCACATGTGAAGCACCACCAATCAAATAAAAAAAGAATCATCAAAATCGGTTCACCCAGAAAAAAGTTATGAGCTAACACACATAAAAAAAAAAAAAAAACATACAGACGAATTGAGAACCTCCTCCTTTTTGTGAAGTCGGTTACATATATATTCATGTGTGTCTATTACAGTGGTAGCTTTGTTTCTTTTAAAGAATGATTAATTAGGTAAAGAATTCTAATGTTACTCGACCAAGAACTATTGAAATAGTCGTAATATTTTAAGTCACAATGAAAACTGAATTTTATGTCGCTCATCTTACTAGATGAGGGATATAGGGTCCAGTAGGCCGTTTGAAAGTGGTAACAAAACCAGTATAAGCTGCCTCGTATTCTACTGAAACTACGTAGGTACTACGCTAGGTCAGCTCCAGGGGGTAATTGCGTAACACATTAGCAGTAGGAATGGCTTTCATTTTGACAGTTCAGCAACATTCATTGCGTTACTTACGTTGTTGAGCAGACAAAAGACAATGTCCAAAATCGCCCTGTGCAATAAAAGCATCAGACATACACGATAATTAATTGTCTATTTTATTAAATAAGTTGAAAATACTTTTATAACACGGACTAGCTGCATGCCAAAATGAAAATTAAAAGTATTTTACGCGACTAATATCATTAATCACCGCCATCTTCGGGTGCGTTCTGAATTGCACTGTAATCGATTTGAGTGTGCTTACACCCGTTTCGAATTAGCCTGAGCGCGATAACGATGTCCCGTGAATCGTCATAGATGACGTAAAGACATGCGCCATCTTGCGTTAATGCCGACCATGCCTTTTAATAATATCATCGTGAGCGCTGTCAAAAATTACAGTTGTGCGTTGTATTGTTGAGTTGTTTTGAGTCGCATCTTCGGTCTGATACATCTCAACCAACAAAACAGAAGTGCCAATGCGTTGAACTTCTATTTTCCAGAAAATATCTAGTCAGTCTTTCTTTCTTGTATAAGGTTTGTGGTTGACGTTGAGTGAGCACTGTGAGCAGTGTGAGTGCGTTCACAAACGTTCCGAATTGTTGACAGCTCGCAGCTGTCATAATCGTGATATCGAAATCGGAACGCAAATTATTGATGTGAGCGCTGTGAGCGATTATAGCGTAATTCGGAATGCCCCCTTCGCCAAACGTTATGTCATGTCGTGTCGAATAAGATTAGGGATGCCCAATCAATTTTAATCGATGTTTTGCTTTTTTTTAACTGTTGCAAATTTTTTAATCGGAATCATATTTTGTATTTATTTTGATTATAGTGCAAATAGAAGCTACAATAAAACCATTAAATCACCATTCCATTATTATTATTCACTAAAAGTATAATTAATAGGTAGGTGGGTAGGTAGTAGTTTTAAATAGGTAGTAAGAATAATGCTGAAGTGAACAAAACCTACATATTTCATCATCAAAATTATTCAGGGTTTTCTAAGATCGTTTAGAAAAGTGTGTGGTTTACTTCTAACCAAACGATCACTTACGAGTTTAGGACGATTAATATAAAAAAGATACTTATCGTTATTGGATGAATTATAAATGTGTTCTATAAAAAAACTATATTGCACACTAGATACAGATGTTATTATTAATATTGTTACAAGTATAGAAGACGTAGAGAAGTATGGTTTTATTAAAAGTGGTACATTGTCATACTTGTAATGGTATTAATATTATCGGATGACAAAAGTTGATGTTATAATGTTTGTAAGGTATGTCCATAGTAAATCTTAGGAAATATCGTTTTTAACGTATCGTATTCAGCACCCCTATTTTTAACGTCACTAAATGGTCACTTGTCACATTATTACTTAGGTAATTATCTAGGTAGGTATTTAAAATAGCTAAACGCATAAGGATATTGTTTTTCAGTTTCTTAAAAGTCACTCGGAGTCACGGAGTTATGAAAAACCATAATATTCGTGGTTCGATTATAACCTCAAAATCTGATACTTTTTTTGAAATTTATCCTATTCTTTAGCTAGTCCGTTATAAATATAACATCTTATAGGAATTTACTAATGATCGCCAATACAACACATAATTTTCTGATGCTCTTGGTTCCAGGGCGAACAATGTATGGGCGCAGAGCAATATCCTTTTTGGAACATTCTATGAAGCAATGAATTAGTTTTAAGGATAATTTATTTCTCATAAGAACTTACATAACAAAAAAGTAACGTAAAAGTGTTTGTACAAACCTACTTACAGAAATAAAATCATTTATCATTTATCATTTATCATTAACAGTTCACTTAAAATGAGATACAAAGTGCCTACATCTAAATAATAGTATCATGTTTGCCTCTGGGGTGTTGGTGACGTTACAGGGTACATTATAATGTTTCTTAAGTTTTGCATTAAATATGTTTATACTATCAATTAGCAATAGGCTAGAAAATAATTCAGATTGTGATAGATAGTGTGTTACGCAATTAGGGTGCTGGTCAATTAGGGTGATATAAATTAGGGAGCTGGTCAATTAAGGTGCTCGTCAATTAGGGTGCTGGTCAATTAGGGTGATATAAATTAGGGTGCTGGTCAATTAAGGTGCTCGTCAATCAGGGTGCGGGTCATATTGTTAACACTGGCGTGCGGCCTAAGCTACCTATTCCATTTGGGGGAGAACCTATATTTCCATAATCATCTTTAGATCAAAAATCAATCAGTCTAGCTTTTCTCAACTTTGTTGGGGTCGGTTTCCAGTCTAACCGGATGCAGGTGAATACCAGTATTTTACATGAATCGACGGTCTATCTGACCTCCACAACCCAGTAACTGGGTAACACCGTTACCCCTTGGTAAGACTGTTGTTGTTGGTAAGACTGTCTATTCTCTAGCATCAGGTGGAATGACAGCTCTGACGCCGGCTGTCGCTGAAAACCAGTGCTGGGGCTCTGACTCGCATAGGCTCGTAGCGTTATGCTGAGTCATTGTCGTTTTGCGTGGATGTGACGCATATTTTCCCCCAACTCGTTAATTTTTGTATTTTTGTTTTTTTTCTCTGCGTCATGTTTACCGTAAATAAACCTATTTTTTTTCTTTTTTTTTTTGCTCTTTCCACCCTCATTTCACCTAAGTTTCACGGTGAGTTTTATACAGGATAGCACTACAGGATCCTACGTTCAGCAGTCTTCCGCCCACTACACCATGGAGGCAGTCAAGTCAATTATACGATCGTCATTATTATTGCAGGCACATAATTATTCCTAGCTAAACGTGAGGAGTTCAAAGGCAATTCCGCTATCCTATCTGACCTATCTGACCTCCACAACCCACACCCTAATTGCGTAACATACTATCAATCACAATCTGATTAATTTCGAAGGATACTGCTAATCCATTGCTTCATAAGTTCGAAAAATGTGTGAGCTCAATTACGTAAATAACGCTATGAACGTTGTTGACTTGTCAAAATGAAATCCATTCCTACTGTTAATGTGTTACGCACTGACTCCGCCGGTTATCCTGGATAACACGATACCCCATAATCGTCTGCAATTCTTGTGTTTAGACAAACTACAAAATACATTTAATTTTTTTCAGAAACCCTACGCCACAAGAATCAGCACTTCTACCAGTGAAATGGAACCCTATCACCCCTGCCGCAGGCACCAACAGGCCTTACATGAACATAGATGTTGATATGGAAATGAAGGACCACGTGTTCAGGCACAGAATGGCCTTCTGGAAACTCTTTTGGCAGGCTTATCTTAAGAGTCATGTGCTTTTGAATTAGGAATAGTTTAAAAAGGAAAATGATTTAAGATAAGGTAGGGTTTCACCTAAGGTTCACTTAAGGTAAGGTAGGGGAACGTGTACTATGACACCAATAAAGTACGCAAAATACTGTATTTACGTAACTCGACTGTTACTGGTTTTTTCTCCCTGGTAAATTTAAAGTGGAGTGACGAAAGGAACAAAGCTTCCTTAAACTTAATTAAAAACGAGCTGATCAAATATTTCAATTTAAAGTTTGATTGCAAAGAGGCTGTGACTATCTTCAAGAAAGACAAATATTTGTTAAATGTTGCGAAAAGTAATAAAAAGTGTGTTTTTAAAGATAAATAAGTAAACAATAAATAAGTGCTCTTTTAATGCTGTGTACTTTATTTTCGTCCTACCGAAATGAAAAAAAATACTTTATTTGTCACAAAGAAAAGGTGGCAACCCTAGTTAAGGTCCAATTAGACCACAAATCACTAAATGCATGTAGCGCTATCAAAAAATGATGGGTCACTTTGGCAGTATCCAATAAAAACCACTTATACATCAAATGACATTTTATTTTGATAATGTGCAGAAGGGTGTGAAATACCGGGGTAAAAGATCTCTTTACCAGAGTATCTAAAACGTATCACTAATACGTTTACATGGGACTTGCAGGTCTGCTAGATATCAGACCTGCAAGTACCATGTATAGGTACGTATTAGTTTATGACGCTAATGTTCACTGCAGTACTCAATAACATTATATTAGTTATTGACTCATAAAATTTTAATTGCTTTTTGGACAAAATGTTTTGTTACAGTAATTGCCGGTTATTAAGAATAAACAATAAATTAGAACTCTATCGGCCAGGCTTCATAAAAAAATGCTGCAGCTTCATAAATTTAAGTGATCCTCTAAAAACATTTTTTCACTTATAATGATGCAACCTATTTTTAAATAATTGAGCAAAAGAACTGAGGCCGTACTATGACGTGTTAAAGCAATCATTGTTCCAGCGTGAAACAGAGACGGAGCTATATATGACCGATAGCACTATCCCTTTTTCTCAATGGAACCATGATGGTATTAGCACGTCATAGTAAGGCAGTAGAGTTGCTGCTGATTGAGCTTAAATTAGTAACTAGTCGGGGAAAACCATTTGTTATTTGCCAGGAATTTTTCCGTTTGGTCCCATATCTATAGGTTAGGTCACCAGCCACATAGAGCATAAGATAAGCAGCTGAATTACCTACGTATCTAATGTATTATACAATGTAAGAAACATCCATACTTAGTATTATAGATTCGAAAGTAACTCTGTATGTAACCTTTTCACGTCTAAACCACTGAACGGGCTTCGATAAAATTTGGCAAGGAGATAGATGGCATCCTGGGGAAGGACATGGCTACTTTTTGTCCCGGTAGCACGTTCCCTTGGGATAAATTCCGAAGAAGCTAGTAATTAAATAAAACTAGCTTCTGCCCGCGGCTTCGCTAGCGTTAATTTAGACTTTGACAATCAATTCGGGTAATAATTCAATCATGATTCGAAAGACACGTGGCGCCATCTATTATCATAAGAACGTTATTGTTGTTTTCCTCGGGAACAGTACTTTTTTTCGGGATAAAAGGTACCCTATGTCCGTTTCTGTACACCTGACAACGTATATGTAAAATTTCAGGATGATCGGTTCAGTGGTTTAGTTAAGTTTAAAATGTACAGTGCAAGTGTTAGATGTCAGATTTTAATAAATGCTTAAATTCATGTATTTCAAGTAATTTCCTTCCATTGCCAAACATCTGCCTAGCCTTACCCAACTATATTGGGGTCGGCTACCAATCTAACCAGATGCAGCTGAATACCAGTATTTTACATGGAGCGTCTGCCTATCTGACCTCCACAACCCAGTTGCTGGGTAATACGATACCCCTTGGTAAGATTGGTTGTCAGAGTTTTGGGCTTCTGACTACCCGAAACGACTGTCAAAGATCTATAAATGACAGCCAGGCCCAACAGCTTAACGTGCTTTCCGAGGCACGGAGGGGTCACGGTATGTATGGATGATCACCCATCCACGGGCCGACCGCGGCAAGCGTAGCTTAACCTTCAGTCACCCATGCGGCTGTTATCATTTATCCACGAGAAAATCCTAAAACGTATGCAGAAAAATATTTAAAATGTACAGTTGTAGAGGTAATTAAGATTTTAATCTTCTAACAAGATATATAAAAATCTCGTGTCACGGTGTTTGTGGTCGCACTCCTCCGAAACGGCTCGACAGATTTTTATGTTTTTTTAAATGTATATTTGGTAGGTATTATGTAGGTATTTATGTATAGGTCATAAAGTATATTTCATACCGCTTCTAAGAGATCGAGACTTATGGGGCGCATCTAGTAAATAAATAAATAAATTCATGTATTTCAGGCAATTTGCAACCATTGTCAGACATAAAATAAATCAATTGAAGTTACTGAAATAGCTGATTTCTTCTATGTTTTAAACATAATATAACATCACGCCTGTTTTCTTCGACGGTTTAAGCAGAGGTGTAGGTATAGTAGACCCACATTTCGCCAGTTATGTTTAAGTACTATGCAATAGGGGACAAACCTATTGCCATCAACCAGGCACGTTGAGCTCCGTTAAGCTCCACGATTACTGACAAATGCGTGCACTGACTGAACAGATCCAGTCATTCTAGGTGGTTTTTCCTCAAAAGATCATTGCAGACACAAATCTACATGGTCTTCACATGGTCTGACCAAGATTATGTCTGGCCTTTAAAAGAGACTGTGACCTCTGACTTTGTTTCGGCCTTTCTTCTCAGAGTAGTCAGATAGGAAAAGCCGACCTCATCTAGTTTTAAACTATGATTGACGTGTAAAAGTGTTTGTATAAACTTAACTACAGAAATAAAATCATTTATCACGAATCGAGATTCGAGAAATTCCAGATGGAAAAACCCTATAACACTTTTCCCGACCCGGGAATCGACACCAGGACTTCATGCTCAACAGTAACGCTAGCGACCACTAGAGCAATAAGGCAGTTGTTAATTGTAAGTCATCATTGCATTCCGCGGGGTTATTGCATAACACACTAACAGTAGGAATGGCTTGCATTTTTAACCGACTTCACAAAAAGGAGGAGGTTCTCAATTCTACTGTATGTTTTTTTTTTTTTTAATGTGTGTTAGCTCATAACTTTTTTCTGGGTGAACCGATTTGGATGATTCTTTTTTTATTTGATAGGTGGTGCTTCACATGTGGTCCCATTTAAGTTTGATCATGGTCTGACCAGTAGTTTTTGAGTTATCTTTAATAATGCATATTTTTTCCACTTAGTTTATATGGATGATGTGTTAATAATTTCCTGTCACTGTTATTTACACACCAAGTAGTGTTATACGAATTTGTGTGAGGTAGGTACGGCAACTAAAAAGTGAAAAATAAAAACCTTTTTACAAAAAAATAACCGACTTCCAAAAAAAACACTAAAAGACCTGAAAAATAACTTTAATTTCGGAAGTCGGTGGCCAAAAACGAAAATACAAAACCAAAGACACCGACTTCCGAAATTAAAGTTATTTTTCAGGTCTTTTAGTGTTTTTTTGGAAGTCTGTTGTTTTTTTGTAAAAAAGTTTTTTGACAGTTCAACAAAGTTCATTGCGTTATTTACGTTGTTGAACAGACAAACTTTTCAAACATATGAAGCAATGGATAGGCTTCAAAATGAGTCAGATTGTGATTGACAATGTGTTCCGCAATTAGGGTAGGTACTGTTACAAACACATGTAGTCGTCGTGTCTTTGCTAACAATTAGGGTAGGTACTGTTACAAACACATGTAGTCGTCGTGTCTTTGCTAACAATTAGGGTAGGTACTGTTACAAACACATGTAGTCGTCGTGTCTTTGCTAACAATTAGGGTAGGTACTGTTACAAACACATGTAGTCGTCGTGTCTTTGCTAACAATTAGGGTAGGTACTGTTACAAACACATGTAGTCGTCGTGTCTTTGCTAACAATTAGGGTAGGTACTGTTACAAACACATGTAGTCGTCGTGTCTTTGCTAACAAAAACTATTCTACACTTGTCACGCGACAAATTGTCTAAGTAGGTACTAGATACTCTATTGTTGTCAGATAACATCAATCATTTAAGTGATTCATTAAGGCGCTTCCCTGACCAAACGACCTTGAGCGTTCGGTCCTTCTCTATCCCGTCGGTGAGTCTCGCTCTGTCTCGCTCCCTGCGCACGCTCATTTATCATGGAATTCTCAAACATTGTGGAATTATTTTAGTTAAAAAGGCAAGTGAACTTTTGAAATAAAATAAAACGTGAATTATTTAGATTTTTCAATTATCTATCCATTAGTGTAATCTTCAAATTAATAGAACGTCACCTTTAGCAAAAGATGCATGCAATCAATCATTTTAGTCACTTTTTTACAAGGAGATTTTAAATGTATTTATATGACATAAAAACAAATAAGAACGTGCAATGTGAAGATAGGATATCGAACATTAATAATATGCTTCTAAATGTAGTTTATTACCCATAGTGAATGAGTTAATAGCCTCTGAATAACGCACTATGGCAAGGTTTTGGTCGGGGTACCGCCTTAAGGAAAACATGCACTAGAAAATGTAGCGATAGATTTCGCTGGTAAACCTTTTTCTATTTTAATAATCTTCGTCGTATAATACATTTACAAAGAATAAGTAAAAATTAAAATAACCCTCCTTTTTTCTTCGCCGTAATCGGGTAATAAACAACAATTACAGGTTATTTGTAATTATTGTAACCATTACCTCAAACTCAACTCTAACTCAAAACATTTATCTCAAATAAACAATTACAGGCACTTTTGAATTGTCAAGGGATCGGTCTGTCAGAAAGATGAAGCTAGTTGCCCATTCCAAAGCGTAGTAGGTACCTATGGAGAAGAACGGGCAAGAAACTCCACGGACACTCTTTTAAGGCGACAATAAGTGCCAGCGACCTTGAGCGAGTGGGAGGAGCATGCGAAACTTTTAAGCGAATAAAATTGCACAGAGCGTTAGCGTCTACCCGGACATTGGTCAGCGATGCACAGCCGCGCGTCGCCCGCAAGAGTTTATTAGCAAAAACAACCCACGTTGCTTTATCCAACACAATACAAATAAAAGCCGTATACAAAAATTTGGGTATTTAAATTGTCTTTTAGATGGTGCAGATTTCATGAAAATTCGCGCGACGTGATTATCGTTTTTGTGTTCGCGTTAAACATTACTTTACAAATTAATTACACTATGTTATAAAAATATAATTTCAAATATTCAAATATCTAATTACGAAGAAAATAGTCTAGTTTATCATGTATTTTTTTCAAACAAATAAGATTATTTGTTTAGACGTTTGTTCAATTCGAAATCATTAAAAGTCGTATATCTGCGCCTTAAATAAAAATATGTTTACAAAATATTGGTTACCATTATTCATGTTGAAATTATGCATGTGAGAACGATGCATAACGTTAAAAGCATCCGTAATAAAAAGACAAAAACAAAATTCAAATATTAAATGAATATAAAATAAGCCGTAGACATGGCCAGTCCCTACTGACGGCGTCTGTTCACGAACATGACTGATCTGTAATTAACACCACTGTACTGAGTTGTGAGTACACAACTTCAGTTTTGTTTAGTCTAAAACTCTTGAGGGGTCATTGTACCTGTTTATTATGACCAACATTGACTATGGAAGGGAACTAACACTAATGACGAAAATAAATCAGCTGTTCAGTAAATTTGCGTTCATATATCGACAAAATGTATGAGACTAGAGAGAAAAAATATTATTCTGCACAAACAAAACGCACATTACAAAAAAATGAAATGACATGAAGTTATATTTGCTTTTTCTATAGCAGAGGGCCTAGACAAAGTAACATTCGATTAACGATAACGCTAGTAGAAAAGCTAAAATGTATGGGGTTGACATAAGCTATCGAAATGTCACGTGATCATAGGTCAACGAATAAAAATTAGCTAGACAATGTAAACAACATTCGATTATGGAATGAATCGACAGCGTCGAAAGATTAGGTACTTCCACAGAGATGCATAGCCAAGGGACACTTTTTGACGAGCGTTATTGCTAGTTTTTGGAATCATTAGCGAAAGCGATAGCGATTGTAGAAATAGAATCGCTCCGAAGCGAAAGCCATTTGTCTAGGCCCTCTGGTTTCTTTCTGCTGGTACAATGACGGAGAGAGCAAAAATCAAACGTTTATCTATCAATCAATATCAAGACCTTTGGTAGAGTATCATAACAATTACGACAAAACCAGTTTACCGAACTAAAACTATAATATCTATCAAATTTAAAGATCTCTGGTAGACTCTTTTAAGTTGCTCAAAACCAGCCTACTTTAAAAGGTAATGGGAAAACCCGATGTCTAATACGGATACCTACATTTAATGCAAATCACAAATGCATCATAAAACACGCGGGTTCGGGGACTCCCTAGATTTTCAAAGGCGAACGCGGAACCCTGAACAGCGGTACTCTACCGCTCAATGTTATAAATAAGACTGAGCACCAGCTTTTTAGTTTAATGTTGGTCAACACTTCAATGCACTATAATATGTTTAACATTTTAATATTATTGCTACTTTGTCTCGTGTGTTCATATGTCAGTTCTGTGGCCGAGAATGTAACTGTTGTGACTAAGAAAGGAACTATTGTTGGTTTTAAATATGATGGGTACAATACGTTCTTTGGTGTTCCGTACGCGAAAGTGGATGAGGATAATCCTTTTGGAGTAAGTAATATATTTGTATAGCTATTTTTATTCGAGATGCAGGCAAAGATTAATCTCCAATAGTTCTCTATCCTATAAAGTTTTCTTCGAAGTTCACTCAAGTGATCACATACCGTAAAACGGGGTGAATAGATACACTACAATACGCTTTGGAATCGATATTCATATTGTTTTCGATTAGTTTCATCATATTTAATGCAATTATATTATGAGTCAAGGTTAGCTTTAATCTTTGTAATGGTTGGTTTGGTACCACAGCTGCAAACCTATAATTCGGATTCGAACTCATTTGTTTTTTTATGTGAATTTTAGAATTCGCTTTCGTTTGTGTTTGAACTTTCAATGAAGCCAAAGATGTCATAACATGCTGGTTTTACTGGACATTAAGAAAGTTTACTAGTATTGGCTATAGATATTTTAATTAAAATACCGACGGTAGCGATCACATGTTATTTACATTAACAATTTTCTATTACAGAATTACTTAGTCCACCCAAACTTCCAAAAACCGTTTATTGCTAACGACTCCTCCATAATATGCCCACAAGTTATCTCCAAAGTTAGTGGAGTACTCCAATGTCTTCGTCTCAACATATATGTGCCACACACGGCCAACGAAAACCACACTGTGCCAGTATTGGTCTGGTTCCACGGAGGAGGCTTCGTCTTCGGCAGTGCCAACGACTACGGTGGCCAACACTTAGTCAAACACGACATCATCGTTATCACCGTCAATTACAGACTTGGTCCTTACGGCTTTCTGTGTTTGAACGACGAATCTGTACCGGGTAACCAAGGTCTTAAGGACCAAATAGGAGCGTTGAGGTGGGTGAAGAAGCATATAGAGGCTTTTGGTGGGAACCCTGATAAAGTCACCATCGCTGGTGAAAGTTATGGCGGTGGAGCAGTAGATTTACATCTTTATTCAAAGTATGAAACATTGTTCGATAAAGCTATTATGCAAAGTGGTTCCATTTACACACCAGGTTTCTATGGAAATGGAGATGATAAAGCTGCTGTAAAACTTGCTCAACACATGGGACATAATGTCGCAACTACCACAAAAGCATTAGAAGTTCTGGCTAAAGAGAACCCTGTTGCTGTGATGACAGCAGCAAGAAACCTTAGCATGAGGCTGACACCATGCAGAGAAACCCGCTTTAGAGGAAACCAACACTTTGTAACCAAATGCATCAATCATTTAAACAATCCAGATAGAATCAAGAAGATACCAATCATGATTGGCTACAACAGTAAAGAAGATTTCGGCACTTACGTGAACAAGCAACAAGATTTCTATGACAGTTTGCGCAACATATTCTACAAGGATTTGCAGAACAATTTCGTTTTAAGAAATTGTGAATTGGAAAAATTAAGTGATATAATAGAAACATTCTACATAGGCAGCAAAAAAATTGGTCCTGAATCTATGTTGGAACTTAGTGATTATTCTTCTGATGTTAAACTGAACTATGCTGTTGAGAAGAGTGTGGCTAAATATATGGAGCAAGGTGGGGACGTCTTTAAGTATATGTTCTCATATATTGGCGGAAGTGAGTATCAAAATGTAACAGGGGCTGGGGCTATGCATACGGAGGAGCTGAAGTACTTGTTTGACACCAGTTTTAAGCTGAACTCTGATGAACAGAGGATGATGAGGGACAGGATGACCACCATGTGGGCTAACTTTGTTAAGTTTGGGTGAGTTTTTGTTTTACCGTTCAATAAATTTTATTATAATCAGCATTTTTCAATATGTTTACGGAGGATGAAACCAATTCCAATTGTACATGAGTAGGTTGTCAAAATCAGAGAATGCCTCAAGTAACAGCGGATTGTGACTAGAGGCCTTAGTCTTCATTTTAATCCGAATCTAGCGTCGTGGTTTAATGTTCTGGCTAGGAGGCATAGACAAATACATACTCGTTGTAGATTGTACAGATACTACAGATTGTAGAAACATTTTTTTAGAAATCCGTCGACATCTGTCATTTTGTCTATTTTTTCGTCGACAAAACCCATTTCTATGGTGGTCATGCTACGCGTGCAGTCCGATATATTATACAAATGTAGTATTTGTTTTACTAGTGTAACCAATCTTATTTACTTACTATATTTTATTCTATTATAATTCAGGTAATTATTATAAATTAATGGTAGCTATGTTGACGTCAGTTAGCAAAAGGAAAAACGTAACATAAATATGCTACGATAAAAGTATCTCAATTGACTTACGTCATAATTATAAGATTGAATTTGCTGACGGCATTCGTGTTCCAACCGTCGCGCGTCGAGTCGTACTGACGTTCATAACATTAAGTGTAAAAATGTGCTGATTGATATTTTGCTATGTAAGATTGTGTTGACCAATAAGCGAAGAAGTATAAAAGTGACGTAGTTATTATTACTAGTTTGCATAACATCACGCCTGTATTCCCCGAAGGGTTAGGCAGAGGTATACCTATAGTACACCCACATTTCGCCAGTTATGTTTAAGTCCCATGTAATAGGGGGCGACCCTATTGCCATCAACCGGGCACAACCAGACTCCGGGCTGCTACTGAGAAATTCCAGATGGAAAAACCCAATAACACTGCCCGACCCGGGAATCGAACCCGAGACCTCATGCTCAGCAGTAGCGCTTGCGACCACTAGACCAACGAGGCAGTCGAGAGAGATTATTACTAGTTTGGTACATGTGAAATGATATAAGTTTTACACTAGGTTTAGGTCACTGTGCAATTAGAATAATATTGTTATTTATCAATAATCGAATTCCCTATTAGAGTTTAAAATGTGTTTTTACTATCAAATCACACACGCTTATCATTATATTCGCAAATTTAAACTCAAAACAATGCATTTTTTTCAAACAAATTTGAACTAGCACTTTTGAAATTCAGAAAGATGAAGATAGTTGCCCATTCCAAAGCGTAGTAGGTTTCTATGGTGAAGAACGGGCAAGAAACCCCACGGACATTTTACTAATATTTTAACATATATTATATCTTTCCAGGAACCCAACGCCTGAAAAGAGACCACTTCTTCCAGTGACCTGGGTACGAATCACCGGCATCGCCAGACCTTACCTGAACATAGACGTGACCCTCTCAATGGAGGACCACGCGTACAGACAGAGGATGGCCTTCTGGGACCTCTTCATGCAGAAGTATGATACGAAGAGTTCATGCAAGAAGATGTACAAATAAGCTGGTATTTTTTAAGATCGAAGAGACTGTATCTGAAATATGTTTCTTATTTTAAAACATTCTGATATTTCTTGCAACACAATTTGGTTTTGCCCTGAAATTATTTTTCTCCTTTTGCACTAAATTAGTTTCCATCCTAGGAGGTCATAGACTACAAAAAGGGGGTATGATACTGAGTCTTTTATCCGATACTAGCTGACCGGACAGACGTAGTCCTGTTTCCCAGAACTCGATCGCAGCGCCACCTACCGAGTCCAATTGTAAATCTAGACCATCCAGGCACCCACTCTAACACACAAAAAAAAACATCAAAATCGGTCCAGTCAGTTTAGGAGGAGCTCAGTGACATATACACGTACGGAAGAACTATACATATATTAAAAAAAAAAGGTCGGGGAAAAGTTCTTTCGTATTTTATAGGTATAAAGTAAGTACTATAAAGATAACAACAACATTCCCTTGGACCGGTCTCTGGAAGGACCATGTTCAGCAGTACTGATAAATAAAATGTTGGAGATCTTATCAAAAAAAAAAAAACTTGTTGGTAAACGGGTCTGAAGGAATATGGTCAGCGCTCCTTAAAGATTCTTGCAATAACAAGTCGTTTGCTGATAAGTTGCTCATTCTACAGTCATAGTGTAAGTTTGTATTACTCAATAACTGGGTTGTAGTAGTCAGGTAGGCAGTCGCTCCATGTGAAATACTGGTATGCAATTACATCCGGTTAGACTGGACCCCGACCCCAACATAATTGGAAGCTAGGCAGGTGAAAATGTAAGTATGTAATCCTCCTCCAGACCGAATTTCCGCCATGGTGGCCAATCTTAGCGGAGACTAGTCTTCGGCGCGGGAGATATTATAGAGCATAAGTGTGTGCGCAGACACAGGTGCACTGTCTCTTCCCTCACTCTCATAGTCCGAACCATGGTCTAAAAAAACAAGGTCTGGCATTCCGGGAGTGACACATGCTTACGTCACTATCCAGTTGCCACTTTATTGCAACAAAACACGAATTATGGAAACATCAGTCAGTCACCATTCCGTTAAAAAATATATATAAACCATTTAAATTGTCGTTTCATTTTTTTAATCAAACGAAACAATTCAATTTAAACAATACCAACGTAATTGTAAGTTAAAACCTCTTTGTTTTATCGGATTCGCACAGGTAATAAAGGCGATTGTGGAGTTATTATTACACAGTACTGGTAACACAGTTGTGATGACGTAGGTTTGTGTCACCCCCGTGACCGGAATGCTACACCTGGCGAAGTATATTATTATACCATGGTCTGAATGGCAATCCGACGCGACCGGAGAGTGATCGGGCGCAGGACCAACGGCTTTAGCCACATAATGTTTTAAAAGCATTATCTTCTTTTTTTTCGATTTTCGTGTCCGTTTGCTAAATAAGTTTTTCTACTTTCTTTCTTTCTTTTATTGCAGACAAAGTTAACTTTTCATTATACATCATGGCTTTCTTCAGATTCAGCGGGTCCTAAAAAGTTAAAAGTCTCTTACCTCATCAGCGTTCCAAGCTCCGTAGGTCGGTGGGTTGATAAGCATGAAGACCAGTGAGGACAGCAGGATACAGGTGACGATGAAGGGCCCCACGTAGCGCCAGGTCACTTGCCAGTAGATGCCAGGGCGGTAGCCTGTCATCTCGTAGATGTCGTTGGTGAATCTGGAAGGGAGCAATGTGATTGGTATCCGGATCGAAGGACCAAAAATTTTGATTGGCTGGAATAGAGAAAATTTGTTTGCTCTCTTAAATAATTGTAACAAAAAGGAATTTCTTTATATTTCTTAAAATGTTGGGCTAAAATAACAGAATGTACTCTTAGTCATGAATAGTAAATACCACTTGACGCAATAAAGTCTAGGTATCATTAACGTTTGCTGCTGAACATGCAGGCCTCCCCCAAACATCGCCACATCTTTATCGGCCTTCGAACTCTAGGTATCGTAAAAAGATATGAAGATAAGAATAGATATTTCGGGCAAACGATCTCAACCGTATAATTATATTAATTAGGACATGCCCCCGGGATACCGGGATTTTCAATTTATCGAGAACTTTAATATTAAAACTCAAACTCAATACTCAAAGCATTTATTTCAAATAAACCAATAACAGGTACTATTGAATTATCAAGGGGCGGTCAGTCACAAAGATGAAGCTAGTTGACCATTCAAAAGTTTAAATCGAAAGGTTACATCATTCATGTTCAAATTATGCATGTGACAACAAAGATAAAACAATTAAATTAAAATAAGCCGTGGCAGAGATGACCAGTCCCTACTGACGGCGCCTATTCACGAACATGATGGATAAAAATCGGATTAGTTCAAGCTTGTTAGATGTTTAAACAAAATCGGATGTAAGTATGCGTTTGGCAACTGTTTTTATACGGGTGAACCTAGTTTTATACAAGGTCATATACACACACAAAAGTACCTTTAACATTCATTACCAACCTAAACAATATATTTGACGGTGCCAGCGATGGCTGAGCGATAGCGTCGTCATCATCTTGATTAGGTGGTACAGGGTTCATTGCGTAGGTAATAGAGAATAATAACTAATGCAATATTTGAATAACAATATCACTTTAATAATCACGTTACAATCCACAAAATTAACTGAGTAAACCGACAGTTTCGTTTTGGACGAGTGACCCCGTTGGTGTCCGAATTCAAAGTGAACTCCGCATCAACCCCACTCTCCAACACGACTCTGTCCACGTGCCGCCGTTACAAATCGGTACTATCCTTGGTAGTACAATAATCAAATGAGCAACTATTTAATTAAACTATATCGTTTTCCACGACATATTTTTTAAATCCCAATGAACCCCTGGATCTCAGGTATCTCCATATAAAAACACACGCACGCACGCAGTTCGCAAGTAAGTAAAATAGCTCTACCTACAATACCTATTCCGATCACTGATGACAAATCTAGACCAAAAATCATAGACAACAAAGTCTACCTACCTCTCATGCCCATAGATGTAGACGACAGAGACCATCTCGAGCAGAGCGACGACCACCAGGCCGATAGTGCCGGCGAACGAGTCGAACATCTTGAGCCAGTACTCGCCCGCGCCCGTCGTGAAGATCAGGCCCACGAAGAAGCAGAATGTGCACACGCAGCCTGGGTAAAGGAGTTTAGCAGTAGGAGTAGCTGTGATAATAAAACTTCAATGGGACTATAATTATGATATTCGAAATGTAGATTTCAATCATTTTAAAAATAAGGACAATATAGACAAAATAGTTTTAAGACACACGTGCTTATTGCAGGTGCATCTCTTGAGTCCCGCGTAATGCTCAATATTGCGACCTCGGGACTCAAAGAGTGTAGAACACATGGTTACATATTTTGACTAGCTACAACATTCTGAATCATATTTTTTTATATGCGGGAATCAAACCACCTCTCTTAGCTCAGAATTGCTTAAATACTGCTCCAACCGTGCCGGTTTAAGTATTGTTTCATATCTCGCTGTTAGCACCTTAATAAAAGTGACCCGTCGATTAAAATTGAAGATCCTGGGGTACTTTTTCAAATGTGTTTAGGATGGCCAACGTGCAGCTTAAGTTAGTACCAAGTCTGTCCCATCTATCCCAAATGCAGCGGAGTAATTGCATAACACACTATCAGTAGGAATGGCTTTCATTTTGACAGTTCAACAACATTCATTGCGTTATTTACGTTGTTGAGCAGACAAATTTTTCGAACATATGAAGCAATGGATAGGCTTCAAAATGATTTAGATTGTGATAGATAGTGTGTTACGTAATTAGAGTGCGGGTTTCCTTTGTAGATTTTCATGCGTAAGCTTCACCAAATACAGTCAACTTTTTTATTAATCTTCTCTCCCTCGTTGAAAACCAGCGTATCAATAAATGATAAATGATTTTATTTCTGTAAGTAGGTTTGTACAAACTAGATGAGGTCGGTGTTTCCTATCTGACTACTCTGAGCAAAAAGGCAGAAACAAACTCCAGAGGTCACAGTCTCTTTTAAAGTCCAGACATAATCTTGGTCAGATCCTGTGAAGACCATATAGATAGTGGTTCTTTCCTCAAAAGACCATTTCAGACAACAATCTATCTGAAATGGTCTTTTGAGGAAAGAACCACACAGATTGAGTGGACCTGTCCAGTCAGTGCACGCATTTGTCAGTAGGCGTGCAGCTCAACTCAGAGCTTAAGGAGCTCAACGATTACGAATAGTACTACACCTTCGTCTGAAAACTACAAGCACAATATCTTGCATGCGTTACATTACACATTACCGTAAACAGCGATTTTTCACATCAAAAATAAAAGTAATGTTCCATCAATAATGTTTGCTCAATGTTACTTAGTGTCCTGAACAGAATACGTCGTAACAGCTAGGAGATGGGTATTTTCACACCCTGTGTTGTCGCTCTTTTAGAATCTTTCTTCAATCTGTAATTTTGTCTTTCGCTTTTTTTGTTTCTGCGGTGGGTCGGTGGCCATGCTGTGCGTGCTGGTCTTCTCCTATCTCTATTTCATTATCAGCCATTGAAATACCATCTATCAAACGCCTTCATTACTAAAATCCTCTCGCAAACTAAACCATTATGGAAAACTCACCAGTAATAACAGGCTTGCTGAGCCGCTTAAAGAACTCGATGTCGAACATAGTGCAGAGCATGCCTTCCATGATGCCAATCTGACTGCCGAGTCCCAGCGACAGTAGCATCAAGAAGAATATGATGGACCAGAAGGGGGCGGGGGTCAGCTTGAGGATAGCCTGGGTGAACACTATGAAGGCGAGGCCGGTTCCTTCGGCGGCCTGAAAGTGGATGATAATTTTAGAAATGTGGTTTATAAGTAAACTAGCTGCGCCCAACGGTTTCACCCGCATACGTCTCGATCCCGTGGGCATATCGGGATGAAAAGTATTATAGTTATGTCCTAACCCATGTCATGGTCTACCCGTGTGCCATATTTCATCCTAACTCGTTCAGCCGTTTCAGCGTAAAAGCGTAACAAACAAACAAACTCACTTTCGTATTTATAATAATAATAATAATTCATTTAATTCAGACATAGTCCATACATGATATAAAAATAAAATGATAAAAAATTATAATAACAAATTACATTAAAATAATCAAAAACAAATTAAACAAAATTACACATACACATTAGAATTAAATGAAATGCACATTGAATTATAAACACATGTCAGATAATAATACGAGGAGAGGCGCTAACATGAAGCTGCATCCACCTCTGTATCAGGGACAGGTCCCACTGCTCGGACAACACCCTCAGGAGACTGTTCGAGCTGCTTCGTAGGCGACTCAATAGTGAAGCGCTCCGCTTCCTTATGATCGCGTAAAAATCACCGGTCCGCGCCTCAGCAAACATAGTCGAAGCACTACAAAACCGCGGGAGCCCTAACAGTATCCTGAAAGCATGGTTGTACTGCACGCGCAGTGCGCTGTACGCCCGCTGCGTAAAGCTGGCCCACAGGCTGCACGTGTAGAATGACTGACAATATGCCTTAACTAAAGTCACCTTCACAGGTCTAGTAATAATGGGTACACTACATAAATACGAAAAACCTTATTCCGTCAGTCACAAATACGAATTTCAAAATATCGATTTTCATAATTCCGAATGGTTCAAAATTCCTAATATAAACAACTCCGATTTATCATTCTGCCTATTTTTGTAATTCCGAAAATTGGAACATCGAAATTGGGAATAAAATATTTCGGAGTATTCGGGTGTTCCCATTTATAGTATTAGTTAGGATGTTATGATGGAGTACAAAATGTTTTAGAGAATACTGAGTAGTTCTGCCTAACCCAACGGCGTAGACAGCCGTGATCTCGTAGTATGTTATTGTGTTTCACTTAATGCCTTTATCATAAGTCACTCGGAAATTGCAACTATGGAAAACGTATTAAAATATATCTTGTTTTTTTTTGTGATTTATTCCCCATTTTCGTAAAGAGCACAATTATGTACAGTCGCCAGCGCAAGTTACCACAAACTGTCAGATTTTCTCATTCGATTTTGAACTTAACAATTTACATTTTAAGGTTGAAAATCGTTTAAAGAAATTTGACAGTTTCGTGTAGCTTGACCTGCTGGCGACTACAAGGACCGACAGTATTCGATAAAATAAAACGAATGCACTATCGAAATTTAACGAAGCTCCAGTCGTTTCTAAAACTGCTTTCAAGTTTTTAACTAACATTGTTACGTTGGTGTTGTTATTTTGTCAAAACAACACGACGTATACAAATAAGATATTGGTTTCCCATGCTCTCACAGTGGCGTGCCTAGGGGTCAAAATTAGGGCAAGCCAACATAATAACTATATTAAAAAAAAGCGGCCAATTGCGAGTCGGACTCACCCATGAAGGGTTCCGTAGCAGCAACTAACATAATATGCGGTGTACGATTTATGACGTATTAGAAAAAAACTACTTACTAGATCTCGTTCAAACCAATTTTCGGTGGAAGTTTACATGGTAATGTACACCATTTTTTTTTTTAGTTTTATCGTTCTCTTATTTTAGAAGTTACAGGGGGGGGACACACACACACACATTTTACCACTTTGGAAGTGTCTCTCGCGCAAACTATTCAGTTTAGAAAAAAATGATATTAGAAACCTCAATATCATTTTTGAAGACCTATTCATAGATACCCCATAGGTATAGATTTGATGAAAAAAAAATATTGTTTCAGTTCTAAGTATGGGGAACCCCAATTTTTTTTGTTTGTTTTTCTATTTTTGTATGAAAATCTTAATGCGGTTCACAGAATACATCTACTTACCAAGTTTCAACAGTATAGATTATAGTTTCGGAAAAAAGTGGCTATGACATACGGACGGACAAACAGACATGACGAATCCATAAAGGTTCCGTTTTTTGCCATTTGGCTACGGAACCCTAAAAACAGGTATGTCTTCACAATTCTTGTGACATGATTGAGTTAGTTAATTTACAAGTTTGCATGACGTGTAATTTCTTAATGTTTTTTGTTGATAGGTTCACGTTTAATTGAAAGCCGGGCTTTTCGGCTTTAAGGAAAGGAACGCTACTGCCTCATTAAGCCCTATTTATACGATTCTAGTTCCTTGCCAGTGGTATAACATAGAAAAGAAATAACAAATTACTTGCATACCCTGGTTGCTTCAATTTGTGGTAAGCCACAGGAAATTAAATCGCAACGTGTAAATCAGGCTTTAGTTGACTTTTACACCCGAAGATGGATGACAGATATCAATTCGATCATGCTTTGTATCTTATTTTGGTGACGCACAAATCATAACAGTTTTCTGAATTTAAAATCACGCACACAATTTGTTTGCTGTCGATTAATGTTTTGAACTAGCTACCAACCACGGCTTCGCCCGCGTGGTATATCAATAAAAAGTGAGGCCTATACAATCAAAGTCAACTAAATCCAAGCCGGTGCAATGTTCAGGAAGCTACAAAAACTAATATTTTTGTAAAGGTAGCAACTCTATATTTTATTTTTGAACTGAATTTCCTAGGGACTTAGCTGCATTTGTTAGTAAAAATTAATACACCAAAACGTGTCCAACTACCTAAACTAGATGGCGCCATAGTTAACTCATTTTTACGACTTTATGGCGTTTAGCTACCTTTAATTTTAGAGGCCTCAAGTATACCCATACCAAATTTCATCTAAATTGGTCTAGCCGTTTTGGAGATTAGCCGGAACAAACAGACAGACAACTTTTTTTAAATTGTTTTTTTCATATAAATGGTGTATACAGGCTGACTTATAATATTGTGACCCATTTGCAACAAATTAAGCGCCCCATAAAGCCTAGACAAAAATGCATGGGATTCGAGAAAACATAATCTCATGTATTTTTTAAAATTTTCCGAAATTCGTCACTTAATATCAAGTTTCTCTTACAGGACCTCTCAGATTGAATAGCCTTCATTGCTATTTCAATGGGTACATAATCGTTTAAATTACAAGACACCCTGTTTACTTTCACATGCATTTAATAAAAAGCTGTTATTTTGACATTACAAACAGACACTTCAATTTTATTTATTTATATGTATCTAATAGATTATTGAACTACATCTGTAAATTCTCGAGGAGTAAATCCTTCTTACCTCTTCAAGTTGTCGGCTCATCAGGCATCCAGTGAGATTGTACTTGGACACGAGGCTCTCGTTCACAGTACCGAATTCCTCGCGGTAGAAGTCATGGGTCGAGTTCAGAGTGAAGCCGGAAACATTGAGACCGGCTAGGATCTTGATCTCCCTGGAAAGACAAAAATGAATGTTGAAGTTAATTGGCTCGCCAACCTATTACATGGGATTTAAAACAGTTAAATGTTATGTTGTTGGCTTGCTGTACTCTTTGGCGTAAATTTTAAGTGCAGCAAGCAAGTGTTATACTAAGTGGCGCGTCCAGCACGTCAGTCTGAGGACCCGAACCCTTAGTGCCCATCCCCTTCAACCAGCTACGCAGATGGCTACAGGAGTACACCCACACACAAGCGGAGAGCTGGTGGACCTCGACAACGCGCTGTAGGCAGTCCAGGGAAGTGTCCAGGGAATATGCCATCCATAGATGGCAAGTTAACTAAACGTCTATTACGTCTGGACAGGAACGGCCTGCGCCTGGTGAAGGGGACCATCACGGGACACTACTCGCTAAACAAACACTTCCACACAATAGGCATAACGGACAGTCCTCTATGCAGGGCTTGCATGGAAGCTGGGGAAACCGTTGCCCATATGCTCATTCAATGCACAGGCGTCACCCAGATTAGGTCACAAACCCTCGGGGCACCCAGATCTTACACAGATGCTCTCAACAGGCCAGGCAACATCATCAACTTCTGGAGGGAGGTGGGCTGGTTGGAATAACCACCGACACGCCCACGCACAATGGTCCACTTGAAGGACTAAGTGCGGAAACCAAGACCCCCTAAAGAAGAAGAAGAAGAAGTGGCGCGGACCTTATCACATTAAATTATACCACGTATACTACATGGTATACTTATAAGATATACAAAATTTGAATGAAATCCATTCAGAAATAAAATCACCTGTTCCCTACATTTGTTACACGTAGCTCGACAAAATGTATGGAACAGCTGTATTTTTTTTGTGAATGGATTTCTTTCATAATTTGTATGTCGTATGTAGTATGCGTGCTATAATTGAATGTGATAAGGTCCGCGCCACTTTTTATAAATAAATAAATCAATCTGTGGTGTCTGGTATATACATGATGATTCCAAAACTGCTTCATTGGTTTAGTTGTCGCTAGCTCTACTGAAACTCAAACAAAACAATTTACAGGCACTTTTGAATTGTCAAAGACTCAGTTAGTTAGCCAGAAAGTCGAAGCTAGTTGCCCATTCCAAAGCGTAGATCTCTATGGAGAAGAACTGCTACTGCCGAGTATTAGGTCCTGGGTTCGTTTCCCGTGTCGGACAAGTATTATTGAGTTTTCCACCTGGAATTTCTCCTCGGAGTTTGGATTTGTGCCCTGTTGATGGCAACAGGCTCGCCCCCCGTTACATGAGACTTAAAACATAACTGGCGATATGTGGGTGTACTATAGGTGCACTTCTGCCTATCCCAACGGGGAATACAGCCGTGATGTTATGTTTTGTTAATAATACAACCTCAGCAGAGCCCTTAAAATTAAAACCCCAAGAGAGTATTCCTCTACACAAACCCGGGACCTATTTTGCATCTAAAATATATTCACCCGCTCACCTTCTCCGAGTACTTCGAACCAAGGCACTTTCGATCAGGCGCGGATCTAGCTTTTCACTCAAGGGGGGGGGGGGATAAATGTTTCTCTCTGGGGAAGGGGGTGCGTTTTTTCATTTCTCAAGCCGTAAAAGCCTTTTAAAAAATCCTTCGGCACATTTCCCCTAAACTCAAAAATGTGCCCCCCTTTTCGAGGATGACTACGACTACGATATCTTAGTGTACTGTATAGATACAAAGTAATAATACAGGTTATAAAACTATGTTTATGACGTCAAATTTAGAGTTTTAGACTCATTTTGGTCGAAGCCCGGGGGGGCAACTACACCCGTTGGACCCTTTGGACGAGAAATAATGGCAAGACATTAATCAAATCGAATGGTCTTGATTTAGACGCTATCAAACAAAGGACACTTTGTATCAAAACAATGGCAAACTCGTGTAGCTAATAAATAGTAATTGTTTGTTAGTTATAAAGGTTTTATTTGTGGTCTTGTCAAAATGCCACTTTAATAGACGCTAAGATGTGTTTGCGGTTTTTCTGCAAACATTTGGACTGAAGTAAAGGTGTTCAATAGAAGAAGATTAGGTCCACTTTGCAATAATTAGATAGATACTGTACAATTTATAGGGTGGCACGGACATCCACGCGCAAACTGAAACTATGAATCAGCACATGATTTTAGACCCCCTAGCCTAGACATTTTTCGTCAGGTATCAAAAAGAAATCTGCTGTTTCATAATAGGGTATGGTTCAAAATATATGGAACAGCATTTTTTTTTTTTGTATAATCGACGAAATGTTTCAACGCAGCGGCGTTCGAAATCATGTAGGTACTGAATCCATAGTACCAGATTGCGATCTATGTACTTGCCAGCCAGTATTTTTAGAGCTTCGAAAAGGTTTATTTTCAAATAGATACAGAAAAATGAAAGAAAAGGTATTAATTGGGACGCGCACAAGAACAGACTTGACAGACTATATTTACTAGAAAAAGGTATTGCATTTTGCACGACTCATGATGCGAAGCATCAGAGAGTGCTTTACGATCGAAAAAAATTTTTCGCCTCATTTTGGCGGCTATTTTTATTATTATAGCCTTGTTAGTTCACGGAATCAAGATATTTTGCATACTATTGTCGAGATAATTTAATGGAGATTAATTTCATACTTTTAAAAATTGATTGACTGCAATAGAATTGGAAAAATACACCAAAATAGGTCAAAAAAAAATCCTGTCCGTCATGTGTGAAACCCGGAAACACTGTAACTTGTGAAAAAATCCATTATTTGAGTTATTTTTTTTTTTTAAATTCTAATCGACGATTGTAGGTCACTGAATGCGAATGGCTAATTAATTCAGTGTCGTTTAATTTCAATTAATAAAAAACGAAAACTACAAGACTGTACATCTATTTATATCCATAGAAAATTAACATATGGATGGTGATATATCCATAGATATTATGTACATTTATTCCACCAGGGGCGCTTGTGCAGTACCTTCTTCCTACTACAGCTGTTTTTTCGGCAATTAATTTTGAACGACTTAAGTTATTTTTTTTTTTATATTTCATAATTAAATGAGCATTATGAGTCGTGCACTTTTGGATTTTCCAAATTTTTTTTTTATCTCCTTGTCGGCTTCAGCACCCTCGGAAACCCACCCAACATGAAAATTTTCAAAATTCTCGCAGCCGCCATCTTGGATTTTTGTTTGGACCTCATTAGGTATGGGCTTCGGCACTCTCGAAAACCATGAAAACTATATCTCTCTCTCTCTGTCTCTTTCTATTATATTTAATAGTCAGTCAGTCTCGCTTATGCCGCGTTTCGATGCGGACGTGTGTGCATATTCTGTGCATTGACTAGCGCGGCGCAAGCTGTCGCTCGTAATTTTCTCGCCATGAGCAGTGAACTTGTGGCAAATGAGCTGCTGGCGTTCCTGCAGCAGAAGCTGGATGTGATGGACGAAGTGTCCGCTGTTCAGATCTGTGCAACGAACTTCAGCGAGGACGACATAGCTGCTGCCAAGCTGTTGTTGTTCAGTGTGCTTAACAAGCGCGACCAGATGGTGTCTCGCCGGCGTGACGGGACTAAGAGAAGCCTGCAAGACATAATCACGCTGTTTAAGGAGACTGACCCGGACGACGTGCCGACGTTTGTGGCGAAGGAGCTACACAAGCTTCCACCCGTCACCTTCGACCACGTCGATGTAACGAGCCTTCTGAAGGACATTGTCTATCTGAAGGCCCGCCTCGCGGATGTTCTAGCGAAATTAGATGCATCCCAAAACACCGTCGCCGATTTGCGCAAAGAATTTACAGAGTTGCGCAACAGTGTGGCGGTATCTAGGTCATCAGTCGATGCGTCTAACGTAAACATGTGTCGTGGAGCCGGCCTCGATGTATCGTCGTCAAACTCCGCGTCAGCAGTTTCATCGCCAGCGCATCCGTCGTTTGCTGAGCTTGCAGCGCGCCCCGCCCGCGTGCCCCGCAGCCAACTGCCCGTCTCCGCAGCACCTCCATGCGCCCGAGCCCCTCGCTCCGTCCCCCTGCCAGTGTCCGCAGCCCTGGCGAAACCCTTGCAAAAGGATTTCGCTGTCGTCACTGCGAGTGCCGCGAGTGGCGCTCCAATTATGATGCCAAACAAAGCCCCGAATAAGGCTGATGTTGAGGACTTTGTGACTGTGCAAAGGAGGAAGCGTCAGTCACGAACGAACAAGAACCGCTGTGGCAAAGCTCCTACGGAGCCCGGAGTAAGCTTACGTGCCGCAAAGCCGAACACCCCGGTGTACATCTCCCGCCTACACTACACCACTAAGGCGGAGGACATCGTGGAGTACGTGCGCCAGAAGACGAGGTACTCGCCGAGGGTGCAGTTACTGGAGTCGCAACGCAACGTCAACTTCAAGGCGTTCGTGGTGCGAGTACCGAATTGTTACCTGTCCGTCGTCATGGTAGAAGACTTTTGGCCGCAAGACGTAGTGTTCCGTCGCTTCCGCGGACAAGTACCACAAGGCAGCTCAAGGACAAGCTAGTGAAGTGATACTAACATAGTTTTAAGTTATTTTTTTTAACAAAAGTTTTGTTTTATATTTTATGTATGTTAGTTTGTAAGGTATATGTCTATGGGCCATTTTGCCTGAAATAAATGATTTATTATTATTATTATTATTATTATTAATAAAAAGCCGCAAGAACATAACACTTTTTCGTTAATTGACGATTTCAAAAAAAAAACTACAAGTTTACTCCTACCGCAAGCTCCGTCAAAGAACTTCGTTCCAATAGGAAGTCAAAATAGGGTTCAAAACCCACAAAAAAAAAAGGTGAGAAAAGTTAAATATTGGGTTTCCATTAGGAATTTCTCAGTAGTGTGTTGTTTGGATATGTTGTCCGGCTAATGGCAAAAGGCTCACCATCTACTACAAGTGTTTTAAATATTAAGAAATATGAGTGTATAAATCTCTTGTGCCTGGTCTTGTGAGGATGAAATCTAAGTTCTGAGTTGAGACAGCACGTTTACTAACAAATGCATGCACTGACTGGCTAGGTCCACTCAATCTGTGTGGTTCTTTCCTCAAAAGACCATTTCAGATACCAATCTACATGGTTTTCACATGATCTGACCAAGATAATGTCTGGCGTTCAAAAGAGACTGTGACCTCTGGGTTTGTTTCGGCCTTTCTTCTCAGAGTAGTCAGATAGGAAACGCCGACCTCATCTAGTTTTCTAAAATATGATTGGCGTGTAAAAATGTTTGTTAAAACCTACTTACAGAAATAAAATCATTTATCATTTATGATGTTATGTTGGTTTTTGTTTTCTTCCTCATCTGTAATCCTGTTGTTTTTCCTTAATGCACAGTTTCGGTATATTTCGTAAACACAAGAGCTTATGAGTCTTATAAATATACTTTACTTTAACATCTAAATAGAGCTTCAAGTTAAGAAACTTTCGAAGCACTCTGTCTATATTCGCTTACTTCACAGAACAGATAAAAGAGGTTTTATCTGTTCTGTGGTTTATATACTTTTTGATTTTAGGATAAGTACATTTCCTCTGTGACTTTATATTAGCGTCTATTACAAGTATATGTTTTTATAACAGCCAAGTTTGCGGACAAGTGTCGGTTAGGTACCTATAGGTAGGTATTTATTAAATATAATGTAGGTACGGTCACCAAAAGTGATAAGTAACCAGAGTCGTTGAATATAGTTGAAGTTTAGTAAGAAACCGATGGATGTTTTCGAATAAAACTAATTTAATTAATAGAAAACAAAGAGTTCATTCATCAAATTAAATTTCATTCGAAAACATCCATCGATTTCTTACTAAAGTTCAACTATATCCGACGACCCTGTACTGCTGTACTCAGCGGATGAAATACAATAGCATTTTGAATGGATCAGTTGAAATTATTGACAGTCGGATTAATGTTTCTCAATAATGTTCCATCGTATCCCTTCTGGACTTTTGGGTATCATTCTAAGATACCTATAGTTATAGAAGGCACAACTACTCTTACTTTAGTTGATTTTTATATTTTAACAAGCTGACCCGACAGTCGTTGTCCTATCTTAACTATGAATGGCATATGTCGTTTAGTTTTAGTTTTGAAAATTGACTAAAACTAAAACTATCGACTCATTTATCAACCGATCCATGTGTGTTAAACGGTATTTGCAGTGCGCATTCTGTCAATCGCTGACAGTTATTTCAAACAACTGACAGCTACGTAAAATTAATATTGGCGTTAAGTTTTCTTAAATTTTGTAACGTTCCGATCAACTTCCTTATTTTTTTATTTCATAAGATCCTTCTCCTGACAAAGACGAAAACAAAAAAAACAAAAAACAAAAAATGTGAAATCTGTCCAGCCGTTCACGCGTGATGGCGTGACCAAGGGAAATAGGGATTCATTTATATATATATAGATTGTGCGGCCATAAAAAATATATGTTGCCGGTAAGTAATACTGCTGAAGTCATTCTCAAATCCAAGATGTCGAACATTAAAGTTTCACATTTCATGTAAAACAATCAGCGATGCGTAGGAATATTTCGACGCTATATTTTACTTTGTTAATATTAATATTTCAATCAGGTTATGTTATTATATTTTAATTTTAAATACTGTAATTTCATATTTGTAAACACGAAAAATAAACACAATTATTATTATAACTACATTCAGATTATACTTGGACTATACTTTTAACCATTGAAAAACACCAAACCTTCCTGATTGATTCCTTTTTACTAAAGAAACACATTCCAAGGTACAGTTTTCAATCATTATTTGGTAATCCAAATCACAACACAAAAATAAACATCACAATACTTACTTAGTCATGCAAGTCTCCACCATAGTAAAAGCCTTGAATCCGAGAATGCTGAAGATCACCACAGATGCATAGATAGCGGTCAGTGCATTACAGACGGACACCAGAAGCACATCTCTGACGCAGTTGTTATTCGGCGGGTTGTAGGATCCAAAAGCGATGAGGGAGCCGAAGGCAAGCCCGAAGGAGTAGAAGACTTGGGTCGCCGCGTCCAGCCAGACGGTAGGGTCGAGGAGTTTTTCCAGCTGCAAAAGAAGATATGGGTTTAAGGCTAAGGACTAGTAAGAGCGAAAAAACGTGGTGGAATTCCGCCTCATCGTTGCAATTGCAAGGTAAAATATTCCGGAAAATATCTTGAAAACCAAACTTTGTATATATATACAGGGTGGAATTTTGTAATGCCACCTGGAGGGAAAGTACTCTTAATACTGCAGATAGAAAGTTTTACTCAAAGGAAACATTCCTTTATTTTTGAATAGAAAGCAAACTGCATTCAACGATTTTCGAAAATTCTCTTCTCCCACACCCGGGAATCGAACCGGCTAAAATCTGAAAAAATTATACCCTGTACTTTTATTGCATCGATCGTTAGGGTCAATTATAAGGATGAAATCTCTCTATCAAACATGATAAATTAAATGAAAACCAGGAAATCTTAAATTAATTTAATTATTTACAAAAAATGGTAAACTAACTAATTAGTTGCTCGAAATGGGCTCCATTCTCTTGGATACACAAATTTATTCTTTTAACGAATTCATTTCTAGTAACCTTTAATAAAGTGTTGTGGTGAATATTATAAATCGTATTCTGAACTTCAACTCTCAACTCGTTGTCATTCGCATAAGATTTCGTGTAAATTTGATTTTTTACATATCCCCACAAAAAAAAATCTAATGGGGTGAGATCTGGCGATCTCGCAGGCCATCTGATTGTGCCGTTTGTACCAATCCAGGTATTAAAATGGTTATTAATGTAGGCAGTAGTGATTCTGCTGTTATGTGCTGGAGCGCCATCTTGCTGTAGAATTATTTGGTTTCGCTCTTCCTCGGGGAAACCATTTAACTCGTTTCTTAAGAGATCCAGTATTTCAATATACTTGACAGTGTTTAAATGACCTTCGTACACGTGGACTAACACTACATTATTTCTCATAATTCCGCACCAAACGTTGAAAGAAAATCTTACTTGATTGTTAGTTTCATGAACACGAACAGGATTCACTCGAGACCAATAATGGTTATTGCGGCAATTGTACATGCCATTATTGCTGAAGTTGGTTTCGTCAGACCATACAATGTTACTCAAAAAATTAGGGTTTCGGTCAATTTCTCCAAGCATGTTTTCACAAAATTGTAATCGTCTGTCACGATCCCCAAAATGCAATTTTTGCACCAACCGACCTTCACGATAGCATTTATACTTATACTTTTTTCAGCACTTTAAGTACGCGAGTGTGGGTTGTTCCTAATTCATTGGCAGCATCTCTACTTGAAGCCTTTGGAAATGATTCAAAGTATGTTAAAACATCTAGTTCAAAATCGAAATAGTTTTGCTGAATAGTTTGCCGTCTCTTCTTGAACCCACCCGTATTCTTTAAATTTTCTACCATTCTTTTCAATACGAACCGAGTTGGTGCCTGTCGGTCTTGATATCTCTCTCCATACCACCGCAGAGCTAGATTCACGTTTTTGTTATTTAAAAAATAAGCTTCCATTAAATCAAACTGTTCTTGATAAGCCATTTTCACCGTGAGACAAAATGTGAAATGGTAAAAACAATCAAATGTGAATAACAACTATGACAATCTAATTTTCAAATTTTAATCTAACATTCCATATTTAAATTACCTCATACACGCAGCTACGACTATGTCGCAAAGGAGTCTGCATTACAAAAGATGGATGTTAGTTAAAGAGTTTAACTTGACTCATTGAATTTGTAACTTCAGATTTCCTGGTTTTCCTTTCATTTAATTTATCATGTTTGTTAGAGAGATTTCATCCTTATAATTGACCCTAACGATCGATGCAATAAAAGTACAGGGTATAATTTTTTCAGATTTTAGCCGGTTCGATTCCCGGGTGTGGGAGAAGAGAATTTTCGAAAATATTTGAATGCAGTTTGCTTTCTATTCAAAAATAAAGAAATGTTTCCTTTGAGTAAAACTTTCTATCTGCAGTATTAAGAGTACTTTCCCTCCAGGTGGCATTACAAAATTCCACCCTGTATATATTTTTAATTAACCTATGTTGACCCACTGCTGGGAAAAGGTCTCCAGGGACCATATCTTCCAGTTTTCTTTATGTTTTGCCATCTCTGACCAAACCTTTGTAAAAATTACGATCGCGAAATTCAGTCGCGTTTTTCTGTCCTGATTTGTTGCTAGCGTAAGGTGACAGCGCGGCACAAAGGCACCGCGTATCGCGCGACGAGCGGTGCCTTTGTGCCTTTGTGCACGAGCCTTTAATTGACAGTTTTCGACCACTGTCTGTTGACTTGTGACGTCAGCACGTTTGGAGGACTGCCTCGTTGCTCCAGTGAGTGCTCGCAAGCGGCACTGCTGAGCATGAGGTTCTGAGTACGATTCCCGGGTCGTGCAAGGTGTAATTGGGTTTTTCCATCTAGAATTTCTCAATAGCAGCCCGGAGCCTCGATTTGTGCCCGGTTGATGGCAATAGGCTCGCCCCCGTTACATGGAACTTAAACATAACTGGCGAAATGTGGGTGTACTATAGGTACACCTCTGCCTAACTGTTCGGAGAATACAGGCGTAATTTTGTTCTGTTAATTGGTGGAAACAGATGTCATACTACACTGTTGTACGGGCCGCCATAATGACTTACTAGTGGAATTATTATTTGTCAAATGGACAAACTATATTTTTATAATTTGTATGCTGTCACTGGCGATGACGTCATTATACAGTGCCCCTGGTTTAGTAACCACGCCCTGTATTCAGCTCATTATATAGGCTCCCGCAGACAGGCACGACACGACTTTTGTAGAACAATTTACATGAAATTTTCATAGGAATTGTTCTACTAGAGTCGCGCACTGTCGCGTCGCGCCTGTTTGCGGGAGCGTAGCGACGGTGAATCATGATAAGTAGGTACCTACCTACCCATGCATACAATATTAGAATATAATATAATGTAACAGAGAACGACTGTTACCTCGTGGCTCAATAAGAACAGCGCAAGGGTCGATCTTCAAGTTTCAGCAACGCTTGCCGAAGTAACATATCGAAACTCCTCCGTGTTCCTGGTCCCAGTCGTTATTCATAGATCTTTGACAGTCCTTACGGGTAGTCAGAAGCCCGAAAGTCTGACAACCAGTCTTGGTTAGGAGTATTGTGTTACTCAGTAACTGGGTTATGGAGGTCTGATAGGCAGTTGCTTCATATGAAATATTGGTATCCGGTTAGACTAAAGCCAACCGCAACATAGTTGAGAAACGGCTAGGCAGATGATGAGAGAATGACTTTTAGATACGAAAACACAAACCCGAAACTTATAACTCCATGGAATTGGAGAGGGTGGCAGGGACATCTACGCACAACCTGTTACCATGGATTCAGTAATTATTCTGAAGCCGTTGAAACTATTAGTCGGTTACTTAAAAAAAAAATGCTCTGGCATACATTTGACCGCGTAGGTTTTTACTATTCTATGAAACAGCAGATTTTTGTTGCTCCGTGTCCTCGTGGCGGCGATCTCTCGCGTCCGGCCCTGGTACGGAGCGAGAGGGCATGGGAAGCCGTCACCTCCTTCTGCGAAGCAGTTATGCTCGCGAAGGAGGAGGTGGAGCGCGTGAGGGTGAGGCAATCGTTGTGCCCTCACGCCCCTAGTCGCCGCAGGAGGTGACACCCTGGGCGTCGGGAGTCGATAGCCGACCGTAGGCGCGGGCTTGCGGACGGCGAGCAATGGGCAGCTTGCCGTCCGGTAAGGACCAGGCCCGGGTCGACGGCGCGTTGTGTTCCACGAGCGCCTCAAAGAGATGTCAGCATAATTGACGGGGTCCGATAGGGCCGATGCCTGCCGGGGTCGCGGATTGTTCGAAAGAGTTACCGTAGCCCTGGCGCACAGGCAACTGAAGGAACACGGGTGGGTTTTAGTCAGTAAGAGTCAGACACGCCCTTCCGCTGCGCCCAGAGCGGGAGAGGTCATTTGATGATTTCCCACCCAAAAAAAAGAAGGGTTCTTTTATTTCTATCATGTGCTGAGTTCACTGTGTCAGTTTGCGCGTGTCCGTGCCATCCTGTATTCGCAGCCGCAACAGTACCTCCCTAATGATTAAGAACCGCGTAGGAACTTTTAACCTTTACACAGCGCCATTATAATTTGCTCCCGTGGCCTCATTAATTACGTGAATGAACAATGTTGTTTATGAGTAGATACTATGCAAATATTCCATGGCGCCAGAAAGTTTTGTAGTCAAAGCGACTTGTCTTAGTAAGACGTAAGGTATTATTATTCTAAGTATATTCTAGACAGATGTTGAAAAGTCTCTGATTATATTGTGGGTTATATTGACCTTTGATTATATTGACTAATTCCTATATATTTATTGACACTGGCAGGAATCGGAAATTGGCAAGTTGACAGTTTTTGAGAAACCAATTATAGCTTGATCGATACCGCTGTACCGCGCCTTAGGTATGCGCGGCGAGGCGGGGGGTGGCACGCCGCGGTGAGCGTTGACGAATGAGCGGCCTGCACTGCCCCCGTCTCGCTGCGCACATACCTAAGGCGCAGAATAGCGGTATCGGTCAAGCTATAGTAATGTTCCTTGTGGTTCATTATTTCAGCAAAATATGAACACTGCCACATTGTGCGAGAAGGACACGCTACCAATCAGTGTTTGTTCCTTTCAACACCATTCCTTTCGTAAAATTTGTTTCTATTTACAATTGCAAACTATCGTCTGAAAGTTATGACGTGTCGTCCTCTAATTCGCGTTCAATGCCACGTGACCAATGGCCTTATATTTACGCAATTACTTCTCAAAAATATAAATTAATCTAAATTCATTCATAAAATTAAGTTAATTTTTGATATTTTCATCTACAACACAAAATTTATAAGTTCTCTTGTTCTCTTAAAGTTTCTTACCTACTGTCAATCAGCCTATTACTGCCAACTCAAGAGAAACGAGATCCTGGACAGATTTATTTGGGACTCCGTTGGCAAAATAAGTAAATAAGTATAGAAAGAAAAAAAGTAGGTTCATTTGTCATAGAAACACGTGCATACAATTTTTTTTACAAAAACAAAACAACTGACTTCTAAGAAAAAAACAAAAAAAAACGTGAATAATAACTTCAATTTCTGAAGTCGGTGGCCAAAAATGAAAATACAAAACCAAAGACACCGACTTCAGACATAAAAGTTATTTTTCACGTTTTTTTGTGTTTTTCTTGGAAGTCAGTTGTTTTTTAACCGACTTCACAAAAAGGAGGAGGTTCTCAATTCGTCTGTATGTTTTTTTTTTTTTTTTTTTTTTTTTTTTTTTTTTTATGTGTGTTAGCTCATAACTTTTTTCTGGTTGAACCGATTTGGAAGATTCTTTTTGTATTTGGTAGCTGGTGCTTCACATGTGGTCCCATTTAAATTTGATCAAGGTCTGACCAGTACTTTTTGAGTTATCCTTAATACTGCATATTTTTGCCACTTAGTTTATATGGATGATGTGCTAATAATTTCCTGTCACTGTTATTTACACACCAAGTAGTGGTATACGAATTTGTGTGGGGTAGGTACCGCAACTAAAAAGTGAAAAATAAAAACTTTTTTACAAAAAAACAACCGACTTCCAACAAAAACACTAAAAGATGTGAAAAATAACTTTAATTTCGGAAGTCGGTGGCCAAAAACGAAAATACAAAAACCAAAGACACCGAATTCCGAAATTAAAGTTATTTTTCACATCTTTTAGTGTTTTTGTTGGAAGTCGGTTGTTTTTTTGTAAAAAAGTTTTTTTTGTAAAAAAGTTTTTTATATGCACGTGTTTGGTTGTGGTACCTACCCTACACAAGTTCGTATACCACTACTTGATATGTAAATAACATTGACAGGAAATTATTAAGACATCATCAATATAAACTAAGTGGAAAAAATACGCAGTATCAAGGATAACTCAAAAACTGCTAGTCAGAACTTAATCTTTATATGGGACCACATGTGAAGCACCAGCTTTCAAATAAAAGAATCATCCAAATCGGTTCACTTAAGAAAAAAAACTGAGATAACACACATTAAAAAAAAAACATTCAGTCGAATTGAAAACCTCCTCCTTTTTTTTAAATCGGTTAAAAATATAATTAACTCTAATAATAAAGAAAAATAAAGACAAAATAGATTTATAATCACGAGCACAAAACAGAAGTAGTCGACACCTGTCCGTCGTGACTGTGACAAGAAGGCATCCACTCATCATGATGCTGTGCTATGGTTGACCCACAGCACAGCGCTGATTTTCAGTGGTTACTTAAAAGGGACGTACGGAAACCAAGTCAGCGAGCGTTCTCTAACAAAATATGCATTGGCCAAACACTACTTTAAAATTTCGGGACCTAAATTCCTAAAAGGTCTATATTTCAGTGGTTGAGTGCTCATATGTCCAGCGGCAAAGGTCACATGTCGTAAAAGAAAACAAACTCTTTGGTACACCTTGCATAACGGAACATCAAAAGAGATAGGTGCTATTTTTAGCCGACCGCAAGTCCTAAAGAGAAGAAAGCCTCCTTGTTTATTCTGTGGGTTCATAGGCTTAAATTGGTGGACGAATACTTAGGGCAGACATGTTACTTTTGGCGATCGGTGATTTAGGGACTGCGTCAATGCTGCATCGTTATTTGGCGTCTCTGCGGAAAACCGGAACGCGCCCTTTGTCGGCGCGATCACGCGTTCCGGTACACCGAACAAAAAGTGATATCGATATCTTTGGCACTTTTTGTTCGGTGTTCCGGACCTCGCAGCGCGTGTCCTTACCAATGTTAGAACGCCGGTATAAAAGTTAAGCATCGACGCGTGCTCCACAAATGTGAAGCCTTACTCAGTTGCTGTGACACAGTCTAGCTATTATTAAAATATTTAGAAAGACCGGAATTAATTGCTTTCGTGTTTTGTGTTCAATTTCGTGAAACTAACCGTGTTTCAAGCATAAAGGCTATCCTTAGTAAAGTTCCTGTATTGAACACAAAAATTCGTAGGACTTCGCTTAAAAATAATCTATATATTATAACTATCTTCTATATCTATACTAATCTATCTATCTATACTAATCTTGACTTTGACTGCCTCGTTGGTCTAGTGGTCGCAAGCGCTACTGCTGAGCATGAGGTCCTGGGTTCGTTTCCCGGGTCGGGCAAAGTGTTATCGGGTTTTTCCATCTGGAATTTCTCGGTAGCAGCCCGGAGTCTGGATTTGTGCCTGGTTGATGGCAATAGGCTCGCCCCCTATTACGTGGGACTTAAACATAACTGGCGAAATGCGGGTGTGCTATAGGTACACCTCTGCCTAACCCTTCGGGGAATACAGGCGTGATGTTATGTGTATGTATGTATACTAATCTATACTAATAATAAAGCTGAAGAGTTTGTTTGCTTGAACGCGCTAATCTCAGGAACTACCAGTCGGATTTAACATCATGCTAACAATTGCAAAAATATTTTTCCAAATCCACCTTTCCTGAGGTTAGCGCGTTCAAGCAAACAAACAAACAAACAAACTCTTCAGCTTTATTATTAGTATAGATATAGATAGATATATAGATTATTTTTGCAATTGATATCCCCATTCTTGAGGAAGGCTATAGGCTACTTAACATCACGCTACGACCTTTAGGAGCCGAGAAATAACAAAACATGTCAGAAAGAACGCTAAGTGAAAACGAAGTAATAGCAAGGGCAGGCGATGCGACGGGATGGTCGGGGGAACACGAAATTTAACGAGAACAAAGTCGTCGCGGGCAGAAGCAAGTCTATAAATAAATGCACATCTTCACTTTCTTGGATTTAATACTGATCCAGCCAGTCCCTAGCTGCCCTCCCCCAGCGACGCTATAAGCCAAGGTACGTAACCCACAGGGGTGCCCATAGCGTGTCACCTTGTTTGTAAGTTTTTTGAGCCCTGGCTGGTAACTTAATTTATTAAGGCAACCACAGGCATGTCCGGTTAAGCAGCTGACAACCGCTTAGGCTGTCCTGCGAGAAGCCATATAAGTATATATAAAAAATAAATAAAAAATACTTTCTTGGATTCACCTTGCTTTTAACAACAACATGAGCTATTCTGGACATGTAATCTGGTATTGGTTTTAATAGCAGTTTTAATTTCTTACCTTCGGCTTATACATGTGGATGATGCCGTCCGCAGAGCCGGGCAGGGTGACGCCGCGGATGAAGAAGATCGTCAGCACGACGTACGGGAACAGCGACGTGAAGTATACCACCTGGAACAATTGTATGAGGCTTAATATTTTGTAAGACTTGTTGATATTAGTTGTAGATACACACACACTACACACACACACACACACACACACACACACTGTTCATACACTTCTTTATCTACATTGGGATTCAGTACAACAAAACGTATGATATGAATGGCGCCAAAACCTATCACATCACCGCGCATGCGCTAAAGCGTGCGCTGCCACAGCCGAGTAAAAATTGGAATCAAAACGTTTTTATAATGCTATAAAAATGGCGGAATCATATCCCCGAATATCATTCCTTAACTGTGCCACCTAAATATATTTTAATATCTCGGTGAGAGGCCCTTCTGGCCCCACCAAAGCCCGGTGAAGCAGCTAAGGTCCCCCGCGGGACCAACTGCATAAAAACCATAATAATTAAAATAAAAATATGATCCATTACAAAAAAATCATTGATGGAAACTCCTTGGTGATAATACCAGACGTTTGGTTTGGTGGACGGTGTCCAGTTAAACAGAGTTCAACAATTTAAATATCTCGGGCATATCGTGACCTCTGACCTGAGGGACGATGCGGACATTGATAGGGAGCGGAGGGCGTTGTCTGTGAGGGCCAATATGATCGCCCGCAGGTTTGCTCGTTGCTCGGGGGCCGTTAAAATAACTCTTTTCAGAGCGTTATGTACGACCCTGTACACAGCCAGCCTGTGGGGTTCATATACCCAGGAGCAGTACAACGCTCTCCGTGTTCAGTATAATAATGCGTTCAGGGTGTTGTTGGGGCTGCCCCGGCACTGTAGCGCGTCGGGGATGTTCGCCGACGCCCGTGTCGACTGTTTCTACACGACGATGCGAAAGCGGTGCGCATCTCTGGGGCGCAGGCTCCGGACCACCTCCAACACTATCCTGAGCGTATTTGCGAACAGGTTTGATTGTCAGTACATTAACCATTGTTATATGATTAATGTAATGACAAACAAGCAAATGACTCAGAGGCAGGCGTATTAGTACCTAATCATTTTTATTTTTTTAAATTTATGTTTTTAATTTGAGTTTATAACTATAATTCTATTTGTATTATTTCATTGATTATTTTTATATAGGTTTATTTATTATGATTAAAATTTTAATTTTATTTGAATGTTCAACATAATTAACATATGATCTTTTAAATGGATTGAAATAAATGATTTAAAATTTGAATTTAATAATAACTTCTTGGATTTGCTCTGTACCATATTGGTAAAAAAAATGTTTTTTATCATTATTTTGTTAGAGAAAAAGTGTTATACCTAATGTGATTCTATTTTCAAAGGAGAATGCTCAAGAAAATCCCAGAGCGAACAGATACAGCATGTAGCTTAGAATTTTAGTGATATCATTCTGTAAATATTTCACTATATGATTCGATGGCTAAATGTGTGATATTGTGTTATTTGTTTTTCAGCAGGGGTGATTATTTTTCATTAATATATCTTCGATTTGGGTATACTCAACGATATTATCTTGATTGATGGTATCTTGCGCGATGCAGGATTTTGCGTGACGTCAGTGTGACACGTAGCTCGCATGTGGCGTTGTAGATGCCGTTACAAGCACATCTAAACCAGGTTCAATAGTTGTCAGTGTCATCATTGTCAAGGACTATTGACACTGACAGCTCCTGAATGCAGTTTAGATGTATTGATCGCGTTCAGTTTCGTTGGTGAAATTGGCACTATGTGATTTTTGGTGCAAGCGGGCCTAAGCAGCCTACCTTTCCACTGCTCTGAATCGCCTTCATCACGATAAAGAACACGATGATCCAAGCCAGCAGCTCGTATAGCACGATCCACCACCTCGGCACTCCAGCTTCGTCGACACTGAGCGACGTGTCCAGGGCCTCACGGTACCAGAAGTAGACCACTGATGATGCCTTGTTGCATTTAGCTATTGGTGGTTTCATGAGCTTTTAAGAAAAAAAAACAATATCTAAGGAACCTACCTTTCCACTGCTCTGTATCCCCTTCATCACAATGAAGAACACGATGATCCAAGCGAGCAGCAGGTACAGCACGATCCACCACCTCGGTACTCCAGGCTCGTCGATACTGGGAGACGCGTCCAGGGCCTCGCGGTACCAGAAGTAGACCGTTGAGGAAGCCTTGTTGCATTCAGCTTCAAGAGTACCGTTGTCCACAGGACAATGAGCCCAGGGAAGAGAGTCTGCTGAGAGCTGTGGGCAAAATAAAAGAGGTTAGGTATTGCCGTGACAAAACACGTCACAGGGGCGTAGTTACCGCCGTATCAGCCATTTCAATGATACGGGGCCCCCAAGCTACAGGGTGTGTAGTAATAATTCGTAAAATATTACCCAAGGCCTTATTCTTATTGGGAGCTTATTGAAAAGCTTGTAAGCAGCGGCATATCGCACTGCAATTCTAACATATCCGAGTCAGGGTGCTCCAATTTTCTATCTTGCTTCGCTTGCTCGTATTTTCGTAAAAAAGTTACAATAAAAACTTTACCAATCCTGGTCTAGAACACTCCAATTACCGAGCTCGCTCCGCTCGCTCTTCAATGAAAACTTGCCGTGTTCGGGTCAGAATGTCTCAATTTTCTACCTCGCTTCGCTCGCTCGTGCATTTTCTTAGTAGGGCTCAATAATAGTTTAACCTCCTGACCCCGGATGCTATTTTAATAATTTTGTAAATACAAAATATCGCCATTTTCAGCGGCAATCGGGTAAAACGGCCCCCCTACTCTAGCTACGCTACTGACACGTCATGTACTTATTTAAAATCTTTAGTTCATTCAATGACAGACAACGCACCGTTTTAACCGTAGTCTAGTCATGAAACGTACAAAAGTGCTTAATAATATAGCGCAAGTGAGCACTAAGGATTTAAAAATTCATCCCCTTAAGGGGTTAAATAAGGGATGAAAGTCTGTATTTTTGCTCATGGAAAGTGCCATCGGGCACACGGCTTGTGTTTTCATAACCTTCCATCAAATCCTAACTTCCTAACTAATATTATAAATGCGAAAGTAAGTTTGTTTGTTTGTTACGCTTTCACGACAAAATGGCTGAACGGATTTGGAAGAAATTTGGCACGTGGATAGACCATGATCTGGATAAGGATATAGGCTAATTTTCATCCTAGATCACAGACGAAATCGCTGGCAACAGCTAGTGTATCATAAAACTATGCATGTTTCCCCGAAATGTTAGGTAATGTTGTACCTAGTATAGTACACACCCACATTTCGCCAGTTATGTTTAAGTCCCATGTAATCAAAGATATTTAAATCATGTAATAGAGGGCGAGCTTATTGCCATCAACCGAGCATGAATCCAGACAACGGGCTGCTACTGAGAAATTTCAGATACCAAAACCCAATGCCTACCTACCTAACACTTTGCCAGACCTGGGAATCGAACCCAGGACCTCACGCTCAGCAGTAGCGCTTTCCACCACTTGATCAACGAGGCAGAGTGACTTTAATGATTATGATTCTGTAAATACATACTTGTTAAGGTCGCGAATCATATTTTGTTCAACATACAACCTAACACTGTCCTGCAAATTGCAAAACACATAAGAAAAATTTAATTTCGCGGGCTACCTTGGCGCTTTCCCGTTAAACACTAAATCCCAACGACATATTGTTTTTAGTGTGAAAGAATTTATTGATAAAAAGTATCGGATAAATATGGTGACTGAATTTTCATCATATTACTTGATGTACTACATATTATTGTTAAGATTTCACCAGCGTTACAGCGTTTGTTAGAATAATAATTTTAACAAATTAATGCATCGTTTTTATATTTGTACACATAACATGTTTAAATATTTGTATGCCAGTCCATGGCGAAACACGCAAGATCTTAATTCTATTAATGTACCATGTTTTAAAGCAAATCAATATATTCAATTATATTCACATCTTAAAGTAAAATAGATACATGGTGAGATGACTAATGTACTTCAAAAAGTGGTAGAAGGACACCAAGACATTTTTTGTAAATAAATACGATGTTTGTCTTTCTCTTAGGTGTGCCCCCTAAAATTCGTATTAAGAAGATTTTTTCATATAGTCAACAAAATTCAAAAATTGTTACGTTTTTTTGCAAATTGCGGCGCTGTTCTTAGTTATATTTGCTGCAAATCGTCATCTTTTCACGAAATAGTCATAATTCCATCAAATATAATTTATAATATACTCTATTGTTTATAGGAATAATTTCGAGAGCAATATAAAATTGATGTTTTGAATTATTATTATACATAATACCGCCCACCATTTTGAAAATAAAATGTTTATGTTGGAACACGTGTCAAAATGACGTTGAAACAAAATGGCGGTATGTCAGATGCTAACGGTCAACAAGCACCAAATCAGATCTGAACGTACTTACAAGTTCACCAAAAAAAAAAAACCAACTAAATTTGAATTTGATTATATACTTACAGAGTAATCACTTACTATATTCCTCCAATATTCTTTTTGCTTACGATTAATACAAAAATATATCGCAGCAAGAAATAGGCAGCTAGTAAATAATTTGTATATTATTGCTGCCACATTTAATCGTTTCTGTAGGATTGCATCTTGCATATCCTCTATGATTAAACATGTGTTTACTTCAAAATACTCTGAAATCTCGTCTCTATCGTCTTGCGTCTCTGGCATCTCATAGATAGTTTCCTCGGAGCACCAGCACTCATTATTCATTCTGGGCCTTACCCTCTGGGCCCGGTTAGCTCTTCTAGAATATTCTAGAGGTTTCGGGAACATTTTCGCGGTATGGTGTCAATCACTCAACGAAAGGAACACGACTGCAGTTATTGATCAATTACAGGAGTGATAGAACTTGTTATATGTATGTTTGTTATATTCCTCGGTGTTGTGATTGGATGCATCCGCTTTGACTTGCGCAGTACAGCCTCCTACGCGTTTATACCTGAGGTCCTGGGAATTCTAGCCGCTACATTTAGCGTTATCTTTGTAGTGCAAGGTCAGCTTTGTTTTGATTCGCTCTCTTTTTACAAAATATAATTTTGAATCTGTTTTTTCGTGTTTCGAAGAACAATACCGATGCTTCGCTTTTTATCAGAGTCAATTATTAACTTTCCTGAGCGTTAGTACTTTGCAATAATTTATTTAAAAAAGTCGAGAGGTGTCGTTGGACACCCGGTTGGAACGAAGTTTCTTTTGTTGTATATTATGTATTAAATAACAATTAAATATATTAACAACGTTTTAAAGCAAATAAATGAAAAAAAAAGTGTCGTGATGATCAAAATGTTACATTTTTTCGGTCTAGCTCTCATTCGCCAAGTGTGCAAAAATAACGTGGGATAAGGAACTTCGTTCCAAAAAGTAAAGCCTTTATACACTCGAGAGCAATGAATCCGGGTCACTTAAAGAATGTTAAAAATCTCGGAAACTAAAAATGATAGGTTAATGCAATAAATTGTATTTAATAGACAATGTAATACTCCTTAAATGAAAGTAAAAAAAATATGAGTCACCATACATTTTATTAACACAAAATTACATAAAGAAAAAAACTGCTGATCTCTCCTTAAAACAAAAATAGGAAACATGAAATTTTTGAACTTTATTACGATTTTCTTGAATTTTAATACTTCGTATTGCCTCCTCGTGCTTCCATTACTGCGTTTACGCGGTTTGGAATGCTGTACACCAAGTTCCTTATACGATTTTGGGGAATATTCTCCCATTCCTCTGTGAGAGCAATTTTGAGCTCACGAAGCGTGATTGGGGGAGGGTTTCGTTGTTTTACGCATCTGCCTAGCTCGTCCCAAGCATGCTCGATCGGGTTGATATCCGGGCTGCGCGCTGGCCACTCCATACGAGTAATGTTCATCTCTTGAAGGTAGTCATTCACAATCCTACCTGTATGAGGTCGGGCATTGTCATGCATAAATATAGCATCCTCACCTAAATTGACCATAAATGGACCAACGTGATCATTAAGGATTTCTTCCACATATCTTACGCTAGTTAAAGAGCCGTTTTCTATGATCACCAGCTCTGTGCGACTTTCAGAAGAAATTCCGGCCCACACAAGTACAGACCCACCACCGTAGGCTACTTTTTCTTCGATGCATGCTTGCTTGAATTTTTCCCCTGGTCTTCGATACACTCTGTGTCTTCCATCGTGCTTGTAGAGCATAAATTTTGATTCGTCGGAGAACATAACTTTTGACCAATCTTCAATACTCCAATTTACGTGGCTCTGGGCATATCTTAGTCTTGAAATACGATGCCCACGCTCCAGTTTAGGGCCGTTTGCAGGTCTAAGGGGTTTTAAGTTAGATTCAGCAAGCCGACGTCTTACTGTCCATGCACTTGGGTTACTTCCTCCGAGGCGTCGAAACTGATTTGTGAGTTCAGTTCCTGTGAGAAAGCGATTTCGAAGCATGGTGTTCACCAAGTATCGGTCTTCTCGTGCTGTGGTACACCTGGTTCTGCCCGTTCCTGGTCTGCGTAGGTTAGAACCAGTTTCTTCGTAACGTCGGAGAACTCTTTGTACTGTTGACAGCGACACACCGACAGTCCTGGCTGTATCGCGCTGACTCCGGCCGGTTTCCAGCATTGTAAGTATTCTGGTGCATTCTTCAGGCGTAAGCGACATAATTTCAGCTTGAATAATGAATATAGAGCACTATCAACATGGTTTATGTACCCACATAAATGACAGATTACAAACAAAAGCAAAACCAAATGCTGTAATTTCGTAGTTCCATCTTCGAAAGTGGCCCTTTTTCAAATTTGATTTTTTTATGATATAACTTTACAATAACTAAGAAGTTTTAATACCTTCATTTAAGGAGTATTACATTGTCTATTAAATACAATTTATTGCATTAACCTAGCATTTTTAGTTTCCGAGATTTTTAGGATTCTTTAAGTGACCCGGATTCATTGCTCTCGAGTGTAGTTATATTAACTTTTTAAAATATAACTTTGTGATGGGCGAGATAAATTATTATGTACTACTTACTTTACACGAAATTTAATTCATAACTGACGAAATGTGGACTTATTTTTAAACTCTGCCTAGGTACCTTTTTGGAAAATACAGGCGTGATATTAAGATACCGATTACCTTTTGTACTGTTTCTATTATGTGGTGTACATGAAAGTGCATAAACATTAAATCTTTTATATAAATAAAAATTAAGTAAATGCTGTTTGTTGGTAAGCGCATCAATTGAGAACGACTGGACCGATTTGGTATTTTTTATTTATTTTAAAATGATGTTCGTAACAGTCCGAAAAAGGTTTTTAAGGGAAGAAAAGTTAGAAATGTTTTCCGGTAAAATTTCGAAATCTGAAAAACCTGAACGTCCTTTGTTCTATGGTAATTTTGTATGAACTATTTGGCCAAGACAACGTCTGTCGGGTCAGTTAGTTTATTATAAAAGATGCCTATCGTCGTTCAGGTGGTTAATCCGATCCAGCCTGTCCCTTGCTCCCCAGCGACGCCCTAAGCCGAGGTCCGTACCCCACAGAGATTTAGGTCGTCGCATAGTTTTTAAGCCCTGGCCGGAGGCCTTAATTGATTGAGGCACCCACAGGCAAGCCCGGTTATGTAGCTGACAACCTTCAAGGTTGACATGCGAGATGCCAGCATATATAAAAAAATGATCACCCATCCACGGACCAACCACGGCATGCGTAGCTTAACCTGATCGGTAGACTCGTGCGGCTGTTGTTACTCAGCCACATTCTATTATATTCATCAAAATAAGATAATATACCGGTTGGCAGGGGCAGCGACGAGCAAACTGAAACCATGAATTCAGTACCTACATGATCCTGAAAATCCCTCCGTAAATACTTTCCTTTGGGATTCAAAAAAATAAAAACCTGCTGTTTTATAGAAAAGTGCAACACCTACGCGATCAAAATGTATGGCGAAAATTTTCAATGCAGAGGGGTTCAGAATGATGTACTGTTTCCATGGTAACAGGTTGTGTGTCAATATCCCTGCCCCCCTGTACACTCACCCGAATACTATTGAAAAGGTAGAAGAACACCCAAGTGATGATGACATTGTAGTACAGCGCCACAAACAGCGTCACTATACAGCTTGAGATCCCGATGCCACCAAGCCAAGGATGTATGGTGTTCCAGACTCCCAGGGAGCCAAGACGCATCTTCTGTCCGATGGCCATCTCGATCAGGAAGAGTGGGATGCCTTCCAGTATTAACATTATTAGGAACGGGATGAGGAAGGCGCCTGTGGACAAAGAAGAGGTTGATTTAGTGACGTAAGTGGTGAAATGTGGTTGACGTGTGGTAGTATACCCTTTTGGGGAGTCCAGGTATGATAGTTGGACACCATGCCATGTGTTCTAATCCACTAGACAAAGTGTTCAACAATATCAACAAAAGGTGTGCCCGCAGCTCCGCTAGTGTGGACTAATAAACAGGCTGATCAGACCAAAGTAAATCTATAGAGGTATGAGGAACAGGGTGTAAAGTTCACTCATTCTCCATAGAAAAGAGAGGATCCTCCGATCCGATGGATGTCGTGTTTGTTGGACTATGCCCGACGCTTGATGTCGGGACGTTGTATATTTATGTCGCAGATGGATTGTCAAATCCGCTGTTTTGTAAAACTGCTAGTTGTTTTACAAAACAGCTCCGTTATGTACAACTACTGAACGACGTTTAGCGGTTTTTCATAATTACTGAACTTGAACACGCAGAATTGCATAAACATTTTGCATTTACCAATGCAGCGGGTCAACGATTAGAGGTTATATGAAACAGCGTGAAATGAAACGTCAGATTTGTAGATTTTAGTTCTAAATTTTGTTGCTCGTAGCTGTGTCATAACAACAATAATGGCGCCCGAAACAAAAATAAATAAATCGAGTAAATAATATGAGTAAAGATTACCCTAACTCAAGTGAAAACAGTAATTTCAACGACAATATTAATTAAAAGTTAGCAGATTTTTATGAAAGCCAGTCCTAAAAATACTAGATAGTCAAGTGACTGCGACCTACATATTTGGAAGTAGCGCACGCCGGTCGCTGCCGCAGCACAGCTCAGCTCGCTCGCGGTTAGTCACAGTTCTAACCTAAACCAATTGGTTAAGATGCCCTAGCTTAGTTACTGCGACCAATTAAGCCACACCAAATGCTTATTGTGACTGCAGATAAGCCATTCTGCATTGCATCTAAACTTCGATAGCAGTTTTGATAAACGTAACGTAGCACAATGGGAATCCAGCTGAACGTTGTTCAGTTGTTTTACATAACGGAGCTGTTTTGTAAAATACTAGCGGTTTTGTAAATCAATCCATCTGCGACATATATGCTAGTTGCGCGATAAACTCTGCCTGCGCGATGCAGGATTTTGCGTTACGTCAGTATGCGCGTAGTTCGCATGTGGCGATGTAGATGCCGCCACAAATCCATACAATAGTGTAAAGAAAACTTAAAACTGATGTTAGTATCCAAATGATAATCATATGTTTGGTAAAGTCTGAAGCTAAATTTCATACTACCTAGTATGTAATCTGCTTTCGAATGATGGCATGAAAGTCATCAATCCTCGCCTCAGCAAACATCCCCAAAGCGCTACAAAAACGCGGCAGTCCCGAATAGAAATGTTCTAAGGAATCGAAGTGGCCAACGATAATTAACATTGCATTCAAATGCTGGGTACAGATTGATGAAACATAACATGATTTGGAACACTAATAAGTCGTCCTAGTTTATGGAAAGCAACAAGAAATGTAACACAACAACTAGGCGTTTTTTTTTCAACGTGTTACATTACATGTAACGTTTCATTTAACCGACAGAAGACATTCGTTTGGCTAAGTGTACAGTGAAATGTAGAGGGATTATAGATAGATGGGTAGGTAAGTGAGATCTACGAGTAGTATCTGTTACAGATCTTTAGATAAAGGCTTTGAAAGATATTGCCTTAATCTGTACTCAAGGAGCTATTGATGATCGCAATAAAAAGCTCTAAAGAGCTTCTTCTTCTGGTATTATTCCTTAGAAACAGTAGATCAATGTAGTATGTAGATTTAATATATACGAGTACATCTCATCATACGTAGGCACATAAATAAATTGACAATTATGTTGGTATGGCTAACGTGCGTCCCACTTTGCGCGAGGCAGCCCCACTTTTTAGCTATGTGTCCCTCCCCTGCTGTCCCCAAGATACGTGAAATTTTCCAATTTGACAAAACAAAATTGTAGCAGCATGTGAACGTTGTCGCCCGTCCGATTTGAGAATATTGTTCCTGAAAATCGTATTTCGCAACGATTTTCAGGAACAATATTCTCTTGGTATAGTTGAGATTATTTGTGTTATATTTAACAACCAACCACCAATACCAATACCAATACCAATTTTCGTATAAGTAATAATTGAGTTAATTTTATGTGAAATGAACTGAAATTATGAAATGATGTTTATTTCTATAAGCAGATCTTTTGACACTTTTACACGTCAATTTTTCTGGTAAATATTTCAAATTGGATGAGCGGGTATTTCCTAGCTGACTGATCCCTGGGAAGAAATGCCGAAACAAACTCAGAGGTCCATGGTCTCTTTTAAAGTTCAAACATTATATTATTAACCATTATGTCTGCCTGGCAGTAACGCCCCAGTCAAAAGAGACCCTTTTGGATGAAATATGGATAAAGTAGGAGTTTCAGTGTTAGAAGGGATTTTGATAACAAAAGGCAAGCTAAAGTCATGCTAGCAGTTCCATTAAAGAAAGAAAGAAAATACGTTTATTTGCGGCAAAGATGACGCAGAGAAAAACACAAAAAGAACAAGTTGGGGGAAAATATGCGTCACATCCACGCAAAACGGCAAATCGCTCAGCATAATGCTACGACCCTATGCGAGACAGAGCCCCAGCGCTGGTTTTCAGCGACAGCCGGCGTTGACGTGATGACGTCAACTGGTACAGCATACGGTCTCTTCAAAGTGAGAGTGAACAGGCTTCTTCTGGGTAAGCTCACTCCATCGTCGACTTTGTCTGTTATCTCTGACCTAGACTAGAGTCAAGAGCAAACCCATCTCAAATAAAAAAAAACATAAAATAATAACTATTTCTAAATGTTTTTATAGGCATAATATTTACAAAACTGTAACATTCAGGGCAACGTCAAATTAAGAACTTATGTTTTATTTTTAAATCACGCTCTGAGAAAAATAAAATTGTTCACGTTAGCCGTGTATGGCCTTGATTGACAGACCTAACTTATCACAGTTTGGTCATTAGGAATGTTTGTAAGTAATTAGTGTAGGAATAGATTTAGCTAACGTTGGCCTCCCACGGGTCTTGTATTTTATAGGTTTATAGTTGTTTTTACCCGACTGCGCCAGAAGGAGGGTTATGTTTTTCGAGAAAAATTGTAGCAGTCGGGACCCAGTCTAGAAATAGAGGCTGAGTGAATTCAGAGCGCATACCTATAATACATTGCAGATTTAGACAGCTGACTTTCTAGAATGGGTCCCGACTGCTACAATTTTCAATTTTTAAATATTTTATATAGATTTGACGCTTATACCTAAGCATTGCCTTAGCAGCTTTGGTGATTTTTAAGTTAAGTGCAATCGGGTATGACAACTTTCTTGTTTCAGGGTTTTTACATTTCCAAATTACAAAGACACGCAGTCGGGTTTTTTAGTTTTTTTTAATTACTTTTTATAATGTTAATTTTATTAGTATTAAATGCTCCTTATTTTAATTATTACTGTTTTTATTTCCTGTGCGTCTCCCAAATAATTTTATTTTTTCTTTCTTTGTAGTAGGTACTTATAGTAGTTGAAATCTTTATTTTTTCACTAACCATAATTACATAGCCAGAGCTAGCTGCTTTAAACTTACATTTTCAGTTACGATTTTGGATCATAAAACCAACCAAATAGCTAGAACATTATAAGCAACTAGCTTCTGCCCGCGGCTTCACCCGCGTGGATGTCGGAAACTATCCCACGGGGACGTGCTACCGGGACAAAAGTAGCCAGTGTCCTTCCCCAGGATGCCATCTATCTCCTTGCCAAATTTTATGGAAATCCGATCAGTGGTTTATGCGTGCAAAGGTATACAGACAGAGTTACTTTCGAATTTATAATATTAGTATGGATTATCTTCAATAATAAAATAGAAAAGAGGTATACAGAGTGGCGATTCGCACACATCACACACACACACACACACACACACACACACACACATACACACCCCTCACACACACACACATCATCACATTAAATTATACCACGTTATAAGTACTACATGGTATACACATATACGATATACAAAATTTAAATGAAATGAAATCCATTCACAAATAAAATCAGCTGTTCCTTACATTTTGTTACACGTAGCTCGACAAAATGTATGGAACATCAATTTTTTTTCGTGAATGCATTTCATTCGAATTTTAAGTATACCGTGGTATAATTTAATATAATAAGGTCCGCGCCACTTTCTATAAAATACGCTTCGCTTACATAATTCTGTATAGCCTCCCCAACTTGCATTATTATCTGGCAGGGTGCCAAAAAAAATTGTTTCGTGCTATTAACTTTCTTGCTTGTGTAGGCATTTTTTTTCGATCATCAAGTGCCTCTTGAGGGGGCTCGTGGCTAAATAATAACAGCCGCACGGGCCCATCTTCAATTTTAAGCAAAGCTTGCCGAGGTCGGTCCGTGGATGGGTGACCATCCATTACATATCAAGGCCCCTCCGTACCTCGGAAAGCATGTTCCGGCTGTCATTTGTAGATCTTTGACAATCGTTACGGGTTGTTAAAAGGCCCTCGCCCGAAGTCTTATAGAGGTATGAGGAACAGGGTGTAAAGTTCGCTCATACTGTATGGAAAAGGGAGGATTCTCCGACGAGACGGGTTTGTGTCTGGTGGGCAACTGCCCGACGGTTGATGTCGAGACGTTGTATATATGCTAGTCGCGCAGTAAACTCTGCTTGCGCGATGCAGGATTTGCGTGACGTCGGTATGACGTGTGGCTCGCATGTGGCGGTGTAGATACCGCTACAGTCTGATAAACCAGTCTTGACAAGGTGTTGCCCAGTAACTGGGTTGTGGAGGTCAGATAAGCAATCACTCCATGTAAAATACTGGTATTCAGCTGCATTCGGTAAGACTGAGAACCGACTCCAACATAGTTGGGACATGGCTAGGCAGATGATGATTTAGTGTCTCTGGAGGTATGTATAACTACCTGTGCCCCGCGGTTTCACCCGCATAGGTCTCGATCCCCTGGGAATATCGAAATAAATAGTATCCTATGTCCTAAGCCATGTCATGGTCTGTCCATGTGCCAAATTTCATCCAAATCCGTTCAGCCATTTTAGCGTGAAAGTGTAACAAACAAATATAAAAATAATCAAATCTTTTCTTTGTATTATTTTACTAGCTTTTGCCCGCGGCTTCGCTCGGGTTAATTTAGACTTTGACAATCAATTCGGATTATAATTCAATTATGATTCGAACGACACGTGGCGCCATCTATTATCATAAGAACGTTATTGTTGTTTTCCTCGGGAACAGTACTTTTTTTCGGGATGAAAGGTACCCTATGTCCGTTCGGTTCAGTGGTTTAGACGTGAAAAGGTAACAAACAAACAAACAAACTTACTTTCGCATTTATAATATTAGTTAGGAGTTTATTAGTTTACGAGTATCTTAACATTTCTCGGTATCCTGGCCTACAGTTTCGACTAGATAGTGACGCTGTCGCAAACTACCGATCGCTAAATATTAAGGTGAATCATCAGGTGTAGCGCGATAAATTCAAATTTCCTTTAGTTTTTTGCAAATTGCAGCTCTGTTTTACGTCGTAAGTTGATCAAAATGTAATTCTCGACTGTGGGAATTATATATTTATCAAATAATAATCATCAATTTCATATCAATCGTCAAATTCAAAGAAAATTTAAATTTGGCGGGCTACCACTGATGTTTCACCTTAATATTTAGCGATCGGTAGTTTGCGAAAGCGTCGCTTTCTATGTCGAGACTGCCGGTCCTGGGATCCCAGAACTTTGGAAGAAGCTAGCACATTCAGCTGAGCATCTGGGTATTCAAATGTTTGTAGCGCGGCGCAATATTTTCTCATACAAAATAAATGACGTTTATGACGTTCTGCTTTTCATACAAGTAAAGATAATATGAAATGTGACACAACCGTTACTACACGTCGACGTTTATTCATGTTGTGTCCATCCATCCGAATGTATGCGTAATTAGAATGTATGTGTGTGAATAGCCTTATAAAGTGTACAAAAAAACTGACGAGGAGTAGCGCTAGCAGTCCGAAAATTTGAAGTAATACGGCGCGATGACGTAACTTGAAGGAAGTGGTATAAGCCACAGCCGTATACACTTTCTTTAAAAAAAGACATATTTTTTTCTGACGTGATTAAACCCGCTTGTTCCCAACGAGTCACACCTCAACGGGTAACAGTGTGACTCGTTGGGAATGTTTTGGATAATAATTCCCAACGAGTCACAGTTACTGTTACACTGTTACTCGTTGGGATGATCCCACCTTGATTTAGGGTATCATTTAAGCTATCACCAATTTAATTAGTTTTGTGTTTCTTAAATAATAGGGTTTGTCCTCAAAATAGTAGATCTGTCACCAAAATGTAGTCACCAAACAATGCAAAATCAGTTCCACAATAAATCACCTAAAATCCTGAGATATAAGGTCTAGTACCAAATAAATGTTTTTGTATGTATTATAATAGGTGTGTCCTAATAAGTATTTCAACAATAATGAGGCGTAGCCGACGGAGTCCCGCGTCGCGGGACTCCTACTTCTGGGCGGTTTAAAAAAAAATAACCACGAAGGGGACGGCGGGGTCTTTCAGACCCCGCCGTCCCCTTCTAACCTAACCTGTCCGAGTCGGGGTGCCCCAAGTTGTACCAAATACCTGGGAACAATTTTTGTTTATCTGAGAACGAAAATATTTCGTGGCGATAGATGATATAGTAACAGTGTAACAGTAACTGTGACTCGTTGGGAATTATTATCCAAAACATTCCCAACGAGTCACACTGTTACCCGTTGAGGTGTGACTCGTTGGGAACAAGCTATTAAACCTTGTGTCAATTAGCGTATATTATTTTTTTTGTATTATAACGTTGCTTCGCTCAAAGTGCCAGTTTATAATATGTAGGTATAGAATAGAATAGAATAGAATACTCTTTATTATGTATTATGCGTCTCTTTTGTGTATGAAACATAATGAAATGTACGAAAGCTCAAGCACATTCTACCAGTGTTTGTATTCTTTCAACGTCAACCACATAACACATTTAAGGGGACTACATGACCTAAACGCAAATTTATAATTCCTAAAAATTTATGATCCACTGCAGTAACCAAAATCAGAAAAATATATGATATTCTTCTGGATATATGCTAGTTAGATAGTGTGTTGAAAACATAATACAATTAACTTGATATGATAGAAAAAATCACGAAAATACCGCAAAAAAAAATTTTTTCCTTTTAAAAACCATACTAATATACAAGAAAACATTCAGATTTTTTGTCAGATTATTCTACAAGCAACATACTAACGTAATAGTGTTTTAATTTTTTAGTCCAATGAATAGTTTTTTTGTAAATCCATAATTGATTTATATTTTGCAATAAATGACGAGCGTTGTGTCATCACGCGTCTCTTTCTTTTCTATGCAATCCGATAGTGACCGCGCTTTAGTTCTTGTAAGCCTCTTAAGCCGATTTTGCGCTGACACACAGATTCAATATAAACGTGATGGTGGCTGGACGCTGTTTGAACAAGCCGCTTGATTGCCAGCGTGTTGGTGCGTTGGACTTGTTGTGTGTTTTGTAAACTGTGTCCTATGTACCCGGTTGAAAATTTACAAATAGATTATTTTTGATAAGCTTCAACCCGCAACTTCGTCCGCGTGAAATTTCTTGTTTTTAACCGACTTCAAAAAGAAGGAGGTACTCAATTCGTCTGTATGTTTTTAAAGTGGAACTTTTATTACATCGTCTCAAACTTTTTTGTATGTGTGTTGCACGTCGCGTGACGGTCGGCCGCGGAGTAGGGATAAAGTGAATTGAAAGAGGTTTTTAGTTAAATGTCTATAACGTGTTTTTTTTTTTTATGTATGTTCGGACATAACTCCGTCATATATAGACTGATTTGAAAAAATATTTTTTTGTTGGAAAGGGTATGCTCTTGAGGTGGTCCCATTGTCACCAAGTCAGAATCTGATGAGGGGATCCCATGGAAATCGAGGGAAAACCTCAAATTTTATAGGCACAACTATAGCGATTTGGATATTTTTTATAGTAACTCGTGCATTTGCTATCGAAAAGCACCATTCGGTGAAGTGGCCCTGATGATGAAGGCCGTCGGTGGTAACCAGAACTACTCAATAATAAGTATTTCACGGGTTGCGAATCGATTACTTTAATATGTTTGCTAAGCAATTTATGGTCGTCACAATGTATATGTTGAAATGGAGCTGATGGTGGCTTCACCATCAGCTCCACTTCTTTTGGTTCTTACCAGGAGAACTCTCAACAATTAACGTCCCTGCATCGGGAAAAGGAATATTTTGTAAAAGGTGATGAGCAGTTGACATTAGGCTATTGTAACTTAGATAAATTAATAACTGACTCACTAAAAAGTGAAAAATAAAAAACTTTTTACAAAAAAAAAACAACCTACTTCAAAAATAAACACTACAAATTGAAAAATAGGTTTAATTTCCGAAGTCGGTGGCTATTTGTAGTGTTTATTTTTGAAGTCGGTTGTTTTTTATTTGCAACAAAGTTTTTTTTTGTATCTTTGTTACACGATATCTCCGGCAATGTGGATCGATTTCGAAAATTATTTTTTTAATAGATAGAGTATGCCTCAGTATAAACTTATTTGCTTCAGTAATTTTTCAGTTAGCTTCAATAATATGTATATCCTATGACACTCGATAATACTGTAGACTACCCCCTACATACAAACACAAATTTTTACTCTTTATAATACATATTAGCACAGAGAAAATAACAGGAAGTAAAAAAAAAAGATTTGATATTCATAATAACACAGTTATCATTAAGACATTGCTTTACTGACAGCAAAATGAAAATAAACAAATGAAAGGAAGGGAAAAACGCAAAAAAAAACAATTGAATGCGTTTATTTTTAAGCAAACTGTAACTTGCAGAATTACCTGACAAAATTAGATTGAACTAAAACATTCATTCCATAAAAGGTCTTTACGACACGCAATATGACACGCTGCCTAACAATACCTAAAAGTTTAACATGTACATAATTGTTGCTAATCAAACTCCTAATTTAGAATCAGAACGTTGAACTATCTACTTGAAGTAATAGATGAACAAGGGCAACAAAAATCGCTCCACAAAGCAATTTATTGCTCAACATCTTGTCCTTGAAATCAAAACATAGCAAGCTAATGATCCTTTTTGCTCATCATTACCTTTTTCAAACTATTTTGGGGTCGACTTCCTGTCTTACCAGAAAAGTACAGCTGAATACCAATATTTTACATGGCACTGCCTATCTGACCTCCACCACCCAGTTACTGGGTAACACAATATCCCTTAGTAAGACTGATTGTCAGACTTTCAGGCTTCTAATTACCCGTAACGACCCCGTTCTTTTTTCTACGGAAATAAATCCATATTTAAATACACATGACCTTTAAAATATCTTTATTAATGTAAGTACAATAGATATAAAATCAGATAATTATATACAGCCTAATAACATAAACAATCAATTCTATGGTTTGGTATGCCAACCTTGTCAGGGTCGAATGATATTGATTTTAAATTGCTACGGAGCTGCTACGAAATTGTGACGTAGCTCGTGGCTCGTAGACATTGCTACGGCAACCGTAGGTTTTTGCTACGAATGCAGAAACTATGTTGCTACAGTATAATTATTTCAAGTTGAAGTGAAGTGGGTATAGTGATATACTTAGCTGTAGGTACTTGGTTAGTGTAGAAGTCTAACGCAAAAAAAAACACCTTTTTAGGGTTCCTTATCTGCACCCAAAGGGTGAAAACGGGACCCTCTAACTAAAGCTACGCTGTCTGTCTTATCGTCCGTCTGTTTGTAAGAGGCAGCAGTATATTTCTAACAGTACTCTATAGTACTCTCTCTATAGTACGTCTGAACTATCGTGGGAAATAAAAGGATCACGGTAAACTATAGGAGTTTTTTTTTTCTTTAGCACTTCCCCATTCAAGTCCCTTCTTACAATAATGTTAATACTAGAACTTTTTCTCATTAAAGTCAATTCCTTTCAATTAATGTTGCTATGTCTGTGTTGTATCACCCAATGTGCGCTTTTATCATTTCTAACGTTGCGATATTATCGTGGGCGTTAAAGGCATCACGATAACACTGAAGTAAAATGTATGGAAATATATGAATACGCTTTTCCGTCCAAGATAACGTTATAACGTTACGCACGTTATAACGTTATCTTGGACGGAAAAGCGTATTCATATATTTCCATACATTTTATTGACGTTGACGATCCACGATAATATGATCACATTAAAATTTATAACATTTTTACAAATTTATGTCATTGTTTTACATAGCATAATATGACAAGGTTCTAAAGCAAGTACAAGGTTTTTACAGGCTTACTGAGCTTGGAAAAAGGCTGGTTTAATGAGGATGATGTCAACGTAGGTATAATTAAATATATTTATAGAGATGACGTGCTCAATTTGTTTAACGGACGTATGAGTCAGGTAGTCTATTTTAACATCATTGTTCTAGTTTTTCATGTTTCAATAGAGGAACTACACACTAACGCCCTAAACTAGGACACTTGCTCACATTGCTCTCAACAATCCCAGCCAGCGGTCCGCATACCAACAGAGGTCCGCAAGAGATGAAATACGGTTCGCGACAGGTTTAAAATTTTGAACTAAAGATGCAGGCTCGAAAATCACATAGATGCATACCGAATTTGAATTTTCTATAAATATTGTGTTGTCTACTGCAATATGTTAAAAGTTTTGAGTGACGCAGACTTTATTTTTCATGAATCTTAAGAAAGCAAAGTGATTTCCGGCTAAAAAAGCTTCGGAACCACTGCACTAGGAAATGGTGAAAGGTGGACATTTGGAGACTGTGTTTTGTAACTTTGACGTTCAAAAAGTGCGGTTCTCAGACTAATTTAGATATAAACGATTTTCAATTTTAATTATAAATCTTTACCCTTGGATTTAAGTTGTGGTTCCATGTTATAGCACCGTTCGTTTTCTGCAAGTCCTGTCTCCACCCGATGCAACTCTCAAAAGTTTAACTGTAATGAATAATGCTGTACCATTGATGAATGATTTTCAATCATCTTAGTGAGGTACAATAATAGTATTATATGAATGTATATCTATTTCGAAAACTCACTGTCTCTCTCTATGTGTGAAGCTTTAATGCTTAAACTCGTTCTTTTTTTGTATGTGTGTGTTTTTCTCTGCGTCATGTTTTCTGCGAATAAACGTATTTTCTTTCTTTCTTTTCTTTGTTTGTAATGAAAATGCATTACATTACACATACGTTACATATTAATCAAAGGAGTAAGTTTGCATAAATTCTGGAAAATACATTTGAAGATTCCAGAAAATTATAACAATTGGTATGTAAACTTCTATACATAATAATTTAAGTGAAAGTTGCTCTTCGGGCCTGTCTCTGTGACCGAGATTTTCTTCTAAACCATACAACGAACTTTAACGCGGTGATCACAATCATTTAGACAATTTATTCCGATTTTTTTTTGTGTAAAACACATTAATATTAAACTTACAAAAAGGGTGTAAAAAGATCCATCACATAGCCGTCAACTAAGCATTCTGTACATCAAACTAAGTAATATTGCATAAAAATAATTACTGGGAAACGACTTTTATTTTTGGTGTGAAAATTTGCTGTTTGCGGTAATGCGCAATGTAACACACGGAAAACATTGTGCTTAAAGGTGCAAGCAATTGTGGGGTTTTAGTTGTGTTATAACATTAGAAACTAGATTTCATTAAAAAGAAATCGTCAGTAAATGTTGGAATTTTGACCTTCAATATCTCCGCAACCAGAAGGTTCCCAGTTATGGTCCAGTACAAAAAAAATATTACAATTATGGGGGGTACACGTGACTCTCGGCTTCGTTAAGTGTCTTTTTATACCCTATATAATAAAGAATTGTCAATGTTATCTCAAGTCGTAAAAACCGTGATGAGCTGTCGTTATAGTTTATTTATTTATAAGAAACAGTTAACTCACCATGCCTCTTTTGCAGAACTACCAACTAAAAAAGCATGTATAAATTATATTTCATAGAACTTACAAAATCAAACTACACCATACTTTATTCCCCTATTTCCTCTCTCTCATCTCATGGAGTGCTTGTTTACGCCCACTCTATAATAAATCGATGCAGCGACGGTGAAATCTAGACCCTTTCGAAATAAAAACATTGCATTTTCAATTCTATTCCTATGTCAACAAGATTCGACATCATCTGCTTGTTTACCTGGCTAGCTTTGCCCGGGACACTAGGTATATACATTTTACTGCACAGGTGCTAACTGCGTTTCTCGGGCACCGTGACTGCAGACTTAACCGTACCGTGCCTATAGGCTATAGTTATGTGGATCATACGACGCCCTGGAGTAGGAAGGAATGGAGTGCCAATGTGCGAGTGAACAGTATTTGCCGATTTAATCGGATAGGGCTATTTGTTGAATTTGACTTGCCTTCAACTGATCATAAGCCATGTAATTTTTTGCATGTATTCGCATAATATTATATTAGTACATCGTTTATTCAGTAAAGAGTCACACTTATAATAAATCTATACATATTATTAATTAAAGTCTATGTTCGTGTCTATCTGTATGACCGCGTTGTTTATCTAAACTACGCAAACAATTTTGATGCAGTTTTGACCATCATTTAGAGGATTTATTCCGGAAGGTTTATGTGCATAATGCACACATTAAATTTCTACATAAAAGTAATCTCGATATCATTTAAACTAAAAACTCGGGTCGCTAATTTGAAATACCTAAAGCACAGTTAAATTTTGCCTGAATTACGTTCATCCTGCGGCAGAGGCTTTTACATTAACACGTTCTTATAGAAGTATGAGGAACAGGGTGTAAAGTTCACTCATACTCTATGGAAAAGGGACCAGACGGGTGTCGTGTCTGGTGGGCAACTGCCCGACGGTTGATGTCGGGACGTTGTATATATGCTAGTCGCGCGGTAAACTCTGCTTGCGCGATGCAGGATTTGCGTGACGTCAGTGTGACGTGTAGCACGCATGTAGCGATGTAGTTACCGCTACATACATATTATTTCAGATGAAGATATTTTCGTACCTTATTCAAACTCTCTATTATTACCTACATGAGCCGCTACTTTCATCACCTAACCTTCTTTGCAATTAAATAATAATAATCATCAATTTCCTAACAATTGTCAAACTTTGGAAATTGATGATTTTATTATTCAGTAAATATATCATTCCTACTGTCGCGAATCGCATTTTGATCTAAATACGACCTAAATCAGAGCTGCCATTTGCAAAAAACCAAAGAAAAATTGAATATGGCGGGCTACAGCTGAGGATTCACCTTGATATAGGAACCCAACCCAAACGTACTAAAATAAATAATACTGTGAAGTACTATTTGAACGATAACCTACGTATAGTATGACGCTCAGTCGCTCGGCAGCTCCATAAAATCAATACTTTTTTACTGCACATAGTACTAGAGTGTAGTGCTTTCGGGGAGTGAGCTCAGCTAGATTAAAAAGCTAAGTATATGGTTTAGATGTTCATGCTCGGTTACATTATAAGTGATTGGTAGTTTAAGTAATCGAAATGGTTCTGTATGTCGTATTGTGAGTTATCATAATGTTTAGTTTACAGCAAAAAATACTTACGAGTTGAAGCTATGTATTATGTAGTTATTAAAAAGATAGAAAAGAGCAAAAGATAAAGAAAGAAAGAAAGAAAAATATTTTATTTGGGAGACGTACAGGAAATCCAAACAAAAATAAAGTAAATAAAATATAAGGATAAGAAAATAAGTTCAAAAGATTGACACTTTATCAATCTTGTGACGTTAAGTGAAAGAAAAGAAAGAAAGAAAACAGTAAGTGATAACTTAGAACGTATTTTCTCCATGTAAAAGATTGAATAGTTCGACACTGCCTGGACAGGTCCACTCAATCTGTGTGGTTATTTCAATAAAAGACCATTTCAGACACCAATCTACTTGGTCTTCACATGATCTGACCAAGACTATGTTTGGGCTTTAAAAGAGACTGTGACTTCTGAGTTTGTTTCGGCCTTTCTTCTCAGAGTACTCAGTTATGACACGCTGGACCTCATCTAGTTTAAAAAATATGATTGATGTGTAAAAGTGTTTGTACAAACCTACTTATAGAACTAAAATAATTTATCATTTAGTCATAAAGGCTAGTTTTAATCACGTGGCCAGCTTCGCAGTCGAACAGGGAGTATTACAAAAGATTTGAGGTACTTACCTACCTATTACTAAAATGGTAACGTCGTGACTTTGGCCGTATGTGAATATCGCTTATTGATCGCGAAAAAGTTTTGGTAAAGCTTGAGTAAAACTAATCCTGTCAGAACGTATGACGCAAAATAAAAAGGCGACCTCCGCATCTATTAGCAACCGGTTATAACTGGTTTCAGCCAGTTCTTTTACTTTTAAACGGTTGCAACTCAGTGACTGAAGTATAAAGCTGCGCTTTGTGAAAGAAAAAAGCGGAAACCATTATTTTCAGGTAATTGATAAATGATTTATTTCTGTAAGTAGGTTTGTACAATCACTTTTACACGCCAATCATATTTTTTAAACTAGATGAGGTCGGCGTTTCCTATCTGACTACTCTGAGAAGAAAGGCCGAAACAAACTCAGAGGTCACAGTCTCTTTTAAAGTCCAGACATAATCATAGTCAGATCATGTGAAGACCATATAGATTGGTATCTGAAATGGTCTTTTGAGGAAAGAACCACACAGATTGGGTGGATCTGTCCAGTCAGTGCACGCATTTGTCAGTAATCGTGCAGCTCAACTCAGGAAATCAGGACTTCAGGAGCTCAACGATTCGACGAACCATACCAAAGAAAGGACATTTGGGTAGGCCGCATAAATTACTCAAAATGAGATGAGTAGGTATATGCGTAGAAATATTCCAGGAGTAGTTAAATGGCGTGTTTCCAATTCATCATCTGCCTAACCTTTTCTCAACTACGCTGGGGTCAGCGTCCAGTCTAACCAGATGCTGCTGAATACCAGTAATTTACATGGAGCGACATCCACAACCACGGCTTGAAATACCGGTATTTTTAGGAACACGTACATTGGCCTTGGTGTGATATCGGTAGTAGAGTAGAAGGTACGTATTGTATTGGTACCGGTACCAGACGTAGTACCTGAACTATTGGTACCGGTGCCACACGTAGTATGTACCTGTACTATTGGTATCTAAAATCAGTATAGGTACTGTACCGGTACCAAAAATGGTACCAAACAAATATTTCCGAACTAAGAATGAGAAAACAGATGTAATAGTAATTGAATACGATAGTTAATAAGCATTAGAAAAATAACTTCAAGGTTGTCAACCGTGGGAGGTCCCTCGTACAAATATTCGATTAGTGGGACGCGGCGGGTACCTGAATTTGGTACCGGTACGTGTTAGATGCAGTACCGGTACCCGTCTGGAACCGGCACCGTTCAGGAACCGGTACCCAGGTACTTAAGCTCACTCCAACGTCGACTTTGTCTCTGTCATCTCTGACCTAGACTAGAGTCAAGAGCAAACCAATCTAAAATAATAAATAAAAAAGAACTGCTAAGTACCGATACAGAACCTGTACTTTTGGTACCGGTTCCAAGCCCTCTCCATAACCCAGTTACTTGCTAACACGATACCCCAGGGTAAAACTGGTTGACAGACTTTTGGGCTTCTGACTACACGTACCAAGTGTGAGTGAAGCCGGGACCAACGGCATAACATACTTTCCGAGGCACGGAGGGGTCTCAATATGTAATGGATGGTCACCCATCTACGAACCGACCGCGAAAAGCGTAGGAAGTTTAATCTTTGGTCGACCCATGCGGCTGTTATTATAAAATTTAGCCAGGAGCCCCTCGTGTTGCCATTATTTCCTAAAAAATAATTTTCTTTTGCAAATAAAAAACCTTAATCATTTTCAGTTGCAGAAAAAACCTGAACAAAATTCAAAGCACTGTATTACTAGGGTCATCACGCGAACGAACAATTATTGACACACGCCATTTCTGAAAACTCAAGTTCAATGCTAGGAAATTGCTTTACGCTTTTGCAGAATGTTAAAAATAACTCAGAAAAGAAAGGTCAGTTATCACTAACATATTAGTTTATTAAAATATTGTGGCTATTCCTCGAACCTAAGTAATATGGTAATCTAAAACAGGAACTAGCTGTCAAAAATGGCGTGTACTTATTTAATCAAACCTCAAATAATTCTCATTTTTGGTTCCTTAAAATATTATAGAACATTCTAATGTAAAGAAAAGAAAGTTCTCTTTTGTGAAGGTAAAGAAAGAAAGAATAAAGTTTATTAAAGTTTATTGTTTTTGTTTTTGTTATTGTGTTTGTATAGTTTGTTTGTTTTTGAGTTTTTTTGTTTTGTTTTGTGAACCTCTAATGATTCCTATTTTAGGGTCTTAAAATACTAAATAGCGAAGTATTTTGCGAACTTAGTTGTAGCGCTCATTCGGCTCGCGCGAACCCGCTTGGTGGAGTATCCTAGCTTAGTTACTGGCCAGAAATTTAATAAAAATGGGCTCATTTATTTTAAAACGTTTGCATTAGAAAGTCAATAAGTATTTGGAGGATCAGTTAAAATATATCCCATACAAAATAATTAGTACTCTGCTTTTGTTATTGTATTGTGTAGGTGTGACTACGGACTAGAAAAAAAAAGGACTCCGCGCCACGCATATCGAAAGTGAAGCACCGTACTGATCTATGTGAGTGTGTGTGTGTGTGTGTGTAAATAAGTGTCTTACTTGTGATATGTTATTCCTTGACACTTTTTCTGGGATGTACAATTATTTTTACACCATTTCAAGAAGGCATTGTTTTATTTTATTACTTGACGTCTCAGATCAAGTAAAAAAAGGTAGATAACGCGCCGCCTTTGTTGTTAGTGAAGCCACAAAACAGCTCCTCCAAGTAAACACACGCGCTCACGCACACACGTGCATCAAACTAAGCTCTTTTTCGTTAGTATCTCATGGGGCGCCGTGCAGTAAGTTTGCTTACAAAATGCCGTCCTGTGTAATTAAATGGCGCGAAAACGATACAAAAGTGAACAAACAGTCTGAAGGAATATCGTTTCACACGTAAGTACACATAAAACTATTTTTTTTTTGTCATTCCAACACAATTTTGAGGTTATTCGGAACAGATAATGTCAATGTCCCGAAATGACGTACCGGGAGAGTGTTGCTAGTAGTTCTTATTTCTATTCGCCCAAAATGTGGGTAAGTAAATTGTAGGCAGTAATAGAAAAAATAATAATTAGAGAGTGGACAGAACGTTGTTTTTTTTTTAATCACGTGATTTTATTTTACATTAATTGAAGTCAAGGTAAATATTTATTTTGTAATTTGTTTATGTTTTTGTTTAAATTCTTGAGTACTTACTTACATATGTACCTTCTGTTTTACTATGAAATATTATGGTTTTAGGTTTCCAAGGAATATTTTAATAAGAGGTGAATGGGTAGCTGCTATAAGACTGGGCCGAAATGAACCACAATGGCAACCATCCTCATTTAGTGTGGTTTGTTTTCAACTCATTAATTCCGAATTTTTTGTATTAAGATATTTTTTCTAATATAAAATTGTTTTACTTTTTGCTGTATTTTTTTTCCCTACTCACACACCCACTGGACTATCTATTTATAAAGTGATAAAAACGTGTGAAAATTCAAAGAGATGTTGAACGTAGGAAATACGTTTTACATATCTTTGATTTTTTGACGTTAAAGAATATTGTTTCCAGTAAATCTAAAAATATAAACAAACAGACCGACAGATTTACTTTTGCATTCGCATAATACCTATTTTTATTATTACGTAATTTACAGGGACTTTTTAAAAAAAAGTGGCAACTCTTCTTTGACTCACACATAGTTAAAAAAATGGTTACAGTTTCCGTTTCTATTTGCCGTATCTACCTTTTTTACTTGATCTGAGCTTGACGTAGGTACTTAAACAATAACGCCGTAGTGTCGCGTAATGGCACCTTATGAGGTAAATGTGTGCGTGAGGCATATTTGTACAAACGGTCCGGCCATACTTATAGTGCTTCACTTTCGATACGTGTGGCGCGGAGTCCTCCTTTTTTTTCTAGTCCGTGGGTGTTACATATCAATTATAATTGATATGTAACACCCACGGACCAAGTCGGAATTATATCGAATATAATTATTTTCGATATAATTCCGACTTGGTCCGGTAATAAAAGTGTTTTATATTCCTGAATAGGTAGATTAAAATATAATATAATAGTGGATTAAAATATTTTAATTGTGATGTTGATAGTATCTAGTACTATCAACATCACAATTAAAATATTTTAATCAATTATTGTAGGTACAAGCGCAGCTGCGGGTACAGAGATAGTCGAGATAATAATAATGGGATGGGATGGGATGGGATGGGGGGATCGTGTTTACATACTGCTAATTTAAAAAATCACTCACCTCCTCCATTCTGCTGGCATAAATACGGGAACCGCCAAATGTTTCCAAGTCCAACAGAGTATCCAATGATGGACAGGAAGAATTGCAGCTTCCCTGACCATGCTGCACGATCTTCATCAGGAACGTCCTGTTGTAAGGAGCCCCTGGAACCTTGCAGCACGATGGTGACACCATGAGGCCGCTCGCTTCCATCAGCACGCGCGTTCAAAGGCGCCAATTCATGACCATTGCGCGGCCCAATTGCTTCAGCTTTTCCCGCCATTTTAGTTGTCAAAAATCTCTTTTTTATCTATGGTATTTCTTTTGTCGAGTTATTATTTTTTTACTTATTCGATTTTAGAATCAATTCAATTTTCTACTTAAAATTATTAATTGTTTTCTTCACTTTTTATATTTTTTATTGTCTTTTTAATGTTTAAGTTTAACAAGATTATTAGAATGATTCCCTATGAATATGTTCATAATACGCTATTGATGTATTTCGTAATCGTACGTGAAATACCGTATTGCGTCTTTTTTTACGAATTCAACTACTTTAAAATACGTTGTTGTTCTCTGCAGTAGTTTTTGCCGTAATTTTAATGAATCTCTGAACACGTTGACGGTTTCTCTGTGCATATGAGAAGGTTATTTTGCCGTCAGTATGAATACAACATCGCGGGCGGACTCTTCTGGTGATAGAGAATGAAATGGTGTTATTTTAATTTAGACATCTTTGAAATGATCCAAGGAAGGAGTCCAGTTATCTGAAACAGAAGAAGAACAATTAATGTCGTTTTCATTTTACTTGAATACACTTTAGGTGCAGTGCTAAAGCTACAGTACATTTTCAATATCACAGTGATTTTTAATCTCGTGATAATAAGGTTGCTGTTAGGTTGCTGCAACTGTCAGGTCTGTCAAAATCACAGTGGTCTTTATTTTTGTTGCAATAAGGTTGCCGTTGGGTTGCAGCTGTCTGAGGTAAAATAACTGTGAAAGGACTACAAGGATCTTTTGACGCTAAAATGACATTGACAGGGAGCGCTGTTGGTAAACATGTCACACTTATGATGTGATTATGACATTTGTGAAATTATAGTAAAAAAACAATATGGCGGCGTTGTTTCCGATTTTGTCCACGCGCCTAAAAATCCTTGTACAATTTTAAATATAAAAACTTTACGTTAAAACTCAATAAATAAAAAATGCATAAGTGTCGTGGAAAACTCGGTTGGAACGAAGTTCCTTTCGTGGTAAGTTTAGAACATCCATAGAAAAAGTTTAATTACCCTATAAGGGTTATATTGAGTCAACTTTTAAAGATAGACATATGTTGTTACAGACTTTTTTTTTTAAATTTTAAAGTGGAACAATTCCGTCATACATGACTTTTGCGTAACTTTAACCGTTTACGCAGCGCACGCACCGGAAGCTCTCAAAAGTAATCATTTTTTCCCGTATTTGCAACATTTTTCATTTATGTTCCGTTCCTATTGGTCGTAGCGTGATGTTATATTGCCTTAAGCCTTCCTCGATAAATGTACTATCCAACACAAAATATTCCAAGATTTTTTAAATTCCAACCTGTAGTTCCTGAAATTAGCGCGTTCAACCAAGCAAACAAATAAAGAAAGGGTCGTGACGAAAACGCGTGATGGAAAATTCTTACACTTTTTTTCGCCTATCCCCCATCCGCCAAGTCCGTACCATGCGATAAGGCACTTTCCAATAAATCCACAAAGCCATACAAGCCTAGAAATATTCTTTCTTATAATCTATGGATACAAGACTCCCGAGAGTCTCTCAACGTTAAAGATAGGAACTTAACTCACTGTGTCTTATTAGTCGACGCTTGGTAAGTAAAACTTATGTAATAGGTAAGGTAAATGAGCGACAGTGGTGCCGATTCTCTTGTACACCGAACTAAACTAACTAAACTATCACTAAAATTCCTTACTTTTGGGTATGAGAATCTTAGAGCTATTCTGCAATAAAATATCTCTAAATTTAAAAATCATTTTGACGCAACTAAAATTTAATTTAACAATCGCGACTCCACATGGTACCTACTTGTTTGCCCTACCACGTGAATTTTTTTTAGAGCCGGAGGCGCTCATTGGTGGCAGCCTCGGCGTGTTTTATATTGAATTTTTCACTTTTTGTACGGAAAATATAAAAAAATAATACCTACATGTAGACTTATATGGGTTTAAGGGTTTCATAAAGGGGGTCGAAATTTTCATTATTTTTGCGATAGGACACACCGTTTTCGAGATATAAGCAAATAAAATAAATAAAAAACAGTACCTTTTTGCCCCTGAAGTCGAGGTGTTGTGGTGAATCATAGTTCATGACAACTAATTTTATTCCACACCTTTTTAATCGCGATTAAAAATAACCAGATTTAGATAAGACAACCAAAATTTTAGGATAGAAACGTCAAATTCAGAATAGCAAAATTGCCATTTTCACTAAACTAATTAATCAGTACCATCTTAGTGCTGTCAAACCAAAATATAGTTAAGTTGTGTCACTTTAGTCTATTTCAGAATGAGAAATCGTCTTTTGACAGGACTAAACAAAATTTTAGTGATTTTTAGTCTAGTTTAGAGAATTTTGTGACAAGAGAATCGGCACCATTGGAGGAGTACAGGAAATAAATAATAGTTTCTACTTGCTATGCCTTTAGTTTTCTACCTATCCCATCAGGGACTACAAATATCCTGAAAGTACTACGTTTCAATAAAATAAGTAATGTTAAAAGAGGATATCCGTCTACACCGCTCCGATATCAAGATTAATAGTGATAGAGATTGAATCAAATCGATCGACATTTTGGAAGGGAATCTCGATACCGATTCGTTTAAGTTTGAGCGTGATATTGGAAGAATATCACTGGGATTGTGCTTATTAACCCAGTAGCAATAGTATTTACAAGTATTGCAAGTAGTATTACCAAAAGTATTGTGGGGCAACCTTTGAAAGTTTAACAGAAATTTCAAGATCTTCATCTCTGGTCTAAATCGGTATCGATCTAGACAGGCTCTTATGGCGGAAGCGCCAGGTTAGCCCGCGAAATTCATTCCTTTTTCAATTTTTTTGCAATTTCGAAGTCAGGACACTGACTTCGAAATTGAACTTGATTGAATTGATTTGAATTGTTGATTGTTATTGAACAACCTGAAAAGGTTGTATGTTAAACAAAATATGATTCGCGACCGACGTCATTCAATGGGATTATATGAACTAGAGGAACTTAACTTACTCAATACGTACGCACTATTGACGATTTTAATAATTTTATTTCGGTAAAAACATTCTTGTGACGATTGCAAATCATATTTTGTTCAACATACAACCTTTGGGGTAATTGCCTATTACACTAACAGTAGGATTGGCTTTCATTTAGACAGTTACACAACATTCATTGCGTTATTTACGTTGTTGAGCGGACAAATTTTTCGAACATATATTATGGATTAGCAATAGGCTTCAAAATGATTCAGATTGTGATGGATAGTGTGTTATGCAATTAGAGTGCAGGATTCCAATATAAGTATCGTTTAAAGAACAATGGCGAATTATTAATTGAAATCATTTTGAACGTCTTAAAGTGACACTTATACGAAAGAAATTCAATTATTTATTTAAGTTTTTTGTAACTATCATATTATCTAGTTAAAGCCGAGTAACAAAATCATGTTTAATAAAAAGTTATTTGACTACTTTGTTCTAAAAAATTTGGAAATTGTTGGTTGGATTGGTTTAGTATTGCCATTTTATATTTATTTTCCTAAATAGTAGGTATAGCGTAATTATCGTGGTGTTGTTATCATTTTAAGTTTGTTATTATATTAACATGGATTATATGAATAAATAATACATTTATTTTGTTGTACCTATATCTAAATTTATTCTGTGTTCTTATTTAGATAGGCATATTGCAGTAAAGTGGGAAAAATATCAAATGTTATGGCAATTCTGAACTAAAAAGACTAGTACCCATTTAAAGTCAAAAGGAAAAAATATAGCTTGGTTGTTGACATTGACAACCGTTGACAGTTTATAACTCTTGACCAGAAGCTTGCGCTCTGTCCTGTGTTGTTCAAAAGTTCAACACTGAATATCTATTAATCTCCGCCTTCTCTAACAAAACATCTTACACATACTATTTCAGAAAATGACGCTGTGTTTAATAATATATTTTTCATTTAAAGACGTAATAATTTAATTTCAAATAAATACAATGTATGGGAAGCTGCCATTGTTCTATACGTAACGACAAACAAAAAAAAAAAAAATTGTCCGTGAAAAATATCGATATTCAACCGCATACGGGTAGTTGGAATCTGATTGAAATATATTTCGGAAAAGGCTTCGTAAATATTGCCAAAAACAATCTGTATAGCATTTTCCCAAATATGGTGGGGTCGGCTTCTAGTCTAACCGGATGCAGCTGAACACTAGTATATTACATGTAGCTACTGCCTATCTGACCTCTACAACCCAGTTACTGGGTAACACGATAACCTTGGTAAGACTGGTTGTCAGACTTTCGGGCTTCAGACCACCGCCCGTAACGGCTGTCAAAGATCTACTAATGAAAGATAGCCAGGACCTCCGGCTTAAAGTGCTTTCCGAGGCACGGAAGGGTCTTGACATGAAATGGATGGTCACCCATTCACGGTCCGACCTCGGCAAGCGTAGCTTAACCAGAATTTGAAAACCGGTAAGAATTTGGGTTCCGGTTCATAAAAAGGTTCTTCTGTTCGGTACGGTTCCGGTTCAGGTTCCGGTTAGGGTAAAAGTAAGTAAGAACAGGACCGGTTCTAAATAAAGGTTCCAATATAAAGCTTTTCTAAGAAAGAACTACTACATGATTTACCAAAGCAAATGAGCCCCTCTCTCTCACAAATCTCCCAACTCTCGCTTTGTAGAAGAACCGGTAAACAAAAGGTTCCAATTTAGGTCCTTGTTCCGGTTCGGATTCTAGAAACGAACCACTAAATACACAATTATACGGGTATACCGGGTAATCTTTACCGGTATACCGGGTAATTCTTACCGGTATTTTATGAACCTTTTCAATCCCTGAGCTTAACCTTCGATTGCAAATATTTCCCTTGATACAAAAACGATCGGTACCTACTAAAAAGCACCAACTGAGTTGTACTTTAGGTCTTGATGTTACCATGTATTGTATTCCACTCTTGTATGTAGAATGTAGATGTTATCTTCAATAGAGCTCGCTACTATTATCGATAAAAGCTTTTATATAGAGCTTTTGTGGCTAAAGCTCCCATGTACAGCTTTGTATTATGGTATTCTATACATTGTCAATTAATGCTGATAATAGAGAGATAAGGGTATTAATTGTCCGGATTGGAACCAGATTGTTACATTATAGAGGGTTAACAAGACTGACATAATTACGCTTATATTCTCCGAAGCAGGGATTGAAAACCGGTACGAGTTAGAGTTCCGGTTCTTAAAAAGGTTATTTTTTTCGGTACGGTTCCGGTTCATGTTCCGGTTACTTTCTGGATCCAAAGTAGGTAGTGGTGGCAAACAAAGGTTCCAATATACCGGTTCCGTACCATCAAATTTAAAGGTTCTCTAAGAAAGAACTACTACATGATCTATCAAAGCATATGTGGCCTCTCCCATCTCACAATAACTGCCACCTCATCACCCGCCGGCGAACGCCTGTACCTCGCCGCTGTCATACCAAGCTTTATCCTGCGCTGTACGGCATCGTATGAACTCGTTCGGACTCGCTTTGAAGAAGAACCGGTAAAATAAAGGCTCCTATTTAGGTTCTCGTTCCGGTTCGGATTCTAGTAACCGAACCATTAGATACATCTTTATCGGTATTTTATTTAGGACCCTTTTCAATCCCTGCTCCGAAGGGCAGAGTAGTGTAGGTACCCTCATTTCACTAGTGAAAGGGGGTGAACATATTGGTATTAATCGGCAATAAATTCCGACTTCGGGTTGCTCCGAAAAATTCTTGATAGAATTATCCAATATAGCCAACTTGGATGTTGAACTCAGGCTCCCACGCTCAGCAGTCACGCTTGGCACCAGTAGACCAACGAGGCAAACTGACTATGATAAATAAACATTAAGTGCCACTGAAATCACATTGATATTCTGTGTTCATTTCATTGGATCTGTGTAATGCCTCCTTTTTAATCCCAGACCACAGCAGAGAAAGAAAACACAAGAAAAATTGGACTGACATCGATCCCACCGTATTTATACACTAAATTCACCGTTAAAACTCGTAAACCAAACTCGCATTAGTTTGACAACTACATACCTACCTACCCGCTCTAAACAAATCGTTTCTTTTCACATCTCTCCCCTTTAAATTCGTCCCCCATCTCGCCAACGAGTTTCAACGGAGGGTAAATCCCTTCCGTAAGACCTTGACATGGTTCAGTTCTGACTGGCTTTTATCAGATCAAACCGGATTGAACCGGTACGATGGTAAACAAGAAAGTGCAGAAGTTCCACTTCTAATGACTGACGTAAAGTCGACCGTCCACTGCTATGTAGGATGTGCACAGAAAGTTTTGTCACGTTAGCTGCGCATTGAATTTCTTTGCCAGCCACGCATTCATTCATAGCGTGACATATTTTCATACAAAGTGAAGGTAAGTAGTGGTGCGGTTCTTTAAAGCACTATTCGCGGTATTCTTTGCTCGTATCGGCACGGGATATGTGAGAATAGTTCACGCCATGGCGAATAAGCAGTGCTGGCCCAGTGGTAACAGCCCCGACTTGCGAGTTGTATGTCGTGGGTTCGAACACAGGCAGACGCATTGCTTGGTGTAAATAAATTCATCACCACTGCTCTCAAAACGGTGAAGGAAAACATCGTGAGGAAACCAGCATGTCCTCGGACCAAAAATTCGAAGACATGTGACATCTACCAATCCGCACTGAGCCCGCCTGGTAATAGATTACAGCCTACTCCCTCTCAAAGAGAGGAGGCCTGTGCCCCAGCAGCGGGAACATTATATGCTACCCCTACACATATATACACACACTTGCATGTGTGCTGTCTTTCACACTATTTGTGTTACTTATGATTAGTTTTTGTTATTATTTATTTTTCTTTTTGGTACAGCTGTTAGTACAAATCATTGACACTGTCTTTGGTTGTGAATATTAACAGAATCCATTTGGCTGAACCCTATATTTTAAGATACAGGCTAGTCCTAGTTTACAAGATAGTCTACTATTGCATTAGAATTTAACATTTGTTTCCAAACAATGTATACAGTGCAACGTGCTATGTTTTTTTGTGAAATAAATACTTTATTTTTATTTATTTTCGATATGCTATGGTAAATAAAAGGCAGGCAGCAAGATGGCAGTGAATTGTCATTCATGGAGGCAATTATAACATAATATTTACACAGTTATAAGAGGTAAGAAGACGAAGGGCTCGTGGCTACGTAATAACAGCCGCACGGGTCGATCATCAAACCTTACCCAGGCCGACCCGAAGATGGGTGACCATCCATTACATGCTGAGTTCCCTTCATGCCTTGCAAAACACGTTAAACAGTTTGTCTCAGCTATATCTTTGACAGTCGTTAGAGATAGTTAGCAGCGCGTAAGTCTGCCAACCAGAATTACCAAGGGGTATCGTGTTACCCAGTAACTGAATTGTGGAGGTCAGATAGGCAGCCACCCCATCTAAAATACTGGTATTCAGCTGCGTCTGGTTAGACTGGAAGCCGACTCCAACTGTTCCAAATCGGAAAGATCGGAGCTTAAAGGAGGTGCTTTGTTTTGCGGACACGTTCCGACAGAAAAAAAGGAGTGAAACTTCTGTTAATTTTATTTTATTGTGTCTGGTATTATTGAAATAGCTGTTATTACAATTTTATAACGTAGGTAACGGTAATTTGAGCAGCTATTTTTAGTTTTATTGTTAGTTTTATTTTGGTGGTGGTACTACGCGTTTCCTGTGAAGAAATACATATTTATTATTGGGGGTTCGTGAAATAATTTACTGCAAAAGTGCCAACGCTCGAAAACTAAAAAGTTGAAAAAAAAACATATTTGGGACACGCACACGAAATGCGAACAATCAAAAAAGGAACATAACTAACTTTAAAAAAGTTCTGTGCAGCTAAAAAGAGCTCCTATCTCAGCATAATGCTGCGATATTAAAAAAAACAAATACCGCCGCGCTGGTGTTATAAAATCGCAGCGCCTTGATTGTCAAATTGGAACATTTATCACGAAGGGTGCCGTCCAATTTCGTTCGCCTGCGTCTGTGACATCACAGACGGGCCTCGGCCCTTACTAATGAAAGCCCGTATTTTAGGCTTGTGACTGTTCTATCTACAATTCTACATACTAATGTTTTCTGGAGAATAGCTGGAGAAATAAAACACTGGTGCCGATTCTCTTGTCACAAAATTCTCTAAACTAGACTAAAAATCACTAAAATTTTGTTTAGTCCTGTCAAAAGACGATTTCTCATTCTGAAATAGACTAAAGTGACACAACTTAACTATATTTTGGTTTGACAGCACTAAGATGGTACTGATTAATTAGTTTAGTGAAAATGGCAATTTTGCTATTCTGAATTTGACGTTTCTATCCTAAAATTTTGGTTGTCTTATCTAAATCTGGTTATTTTTAATCGCGATTAAAAAGGTGTGGAATAAAATTAGTTGTCATGAACTATGATTCACCACAACACCTCGACTTCAGGGGCAAAAAGGTACTGTTTTTTATTTATTTTATTTGCTTATATCTCGAAAACGGTGTGTCCTATCGCAAAAATAATGAAAATTTCGACCCCCTTTATGAAACCCTTAAACCCATATAAGTCTACATGTAGGTATTATTTTTTTATATTTTCCGTACAAAAAGTGAAAAATTCAATATAAAACACGCCGAGGCTGCCACCAATGAGCGCCTCCGGCTCTAAAAAAAATTCACGTGGTAGGGCAAACAAGTAGGTACCATGTGGAGTCGCGATTGTTAAATTAAATTTTAGTTGCGTCAAAATGATTTTTAAATTTAGAGATATTTTATTGCAGAATAGCTCTAAGATTCTCATACCCAAAAGTAAGGAATTTTAGTGATAGTTTAGTTAGTTTAGTTCGGTGTACAAGAGAATCGGCACCATTGTCCTTTTCTGGTTAATTTAGTTCCAAGTTCTAGTACAATTGAATAATTTCCGGTTTAGAAGCCGGAAACTCGCCGGTTTGGAAGCTAGAGCTTACAAGCGTTGGTGACTGGGAATAGTAAGAGGCAAAAAGATTTAAGATAATATAGAGAGGCTATGCGAAGAAAAGTCATAGAAAAACTGTGATCCCATGTCTCAGTGACGCCATCTAGCATAACATAGCAAAATTAGAGCGGCATGTAGGTGTACCACGCTAGACTGAGCGACTTTTGCCCACTAGGACAAATGTATCAGATTACGATTTTGTTCGCAATGTCCCGTCTACTGTTGAGTAAATAATTTAATATCTTTGGCAAGAGGCTTGCCCAAAAACAATGGGATCCTAGATCTAAAACACGAGAAATAGACAAAATAAAGTCACAACGTAAAAAAACCAAGACAACCTTACGTAAGTCCCAACAAAATAATAGTCCCATCAACATAATGTCAATTATAATTCGTGAATGTTTCAGAAGAGACCACGGTTCATCATTGGCTGTATGGTTATCGATCTGTGCGACCCACTGACCGCTTTTGTGTTTGACAGCTGCCTGCCCCATAGAAGCCGTTGTGGACATGAAATGTGTCTAAGGGACTTAGGAGGGTCAAGAAAAGGAGGATTTTATGAAATTACGTCATTGGAATGGTTAATACCGTTAATTTTATTTAAAATCTGAAGGTCTGTCTATAAATTAGCAATTTTATATGCAATAGAAATTAGTCTTTTGTAATTTGGTAATTGTAAAAAATTTGCAACTAAGGGTCCTGTGTAATCTGTTACCAGTTTTTATTTTTTTAAATATTGTACAGATTTTTTTTTTCTGAACTGAATTAATTTTTTATTATTATTTCGTTTATTTATTTACATACTTATTTGTATACATTTTTAAACACATTTAAACATATAAAAAATAGTGGTCCGCCGGTATCGGGAGCAGGGTCCAAGCTACCGCTGGTTAGGGCTCAAGCTTCAACTTGCCACACTTGACCTGGTGGAACGCAGAGCTAAGAGACTCATTGGCGACATAAAACGGGTGGATGCCAAGCTTCACAGCTTGGCTCATCGCCGTAAGGTTGCCTGCTTGTCGGTCTTCTACAGATTGTACTTTGGTGAGTGTGCCCAAGAACTCCACGACCTCATTCCACCGGCCCCCTTCTACCATCGGACATCTAGGCGCACTGCAAGTTACCATCCCTACCTAGTTGCTATTCCACCAATTCGCACTAAGCGCTTCCAAACATCTTTTATAATGCGCCCAGCAAAAGAGTGGAAGTCTCTACCTGCGCCTGTGTTTCCGACCGCATACAACCCAAATCTCTTCAAAATGAGAGTGAATAGGCTTCTTCTAGGTAAGCTCACTCCATCGTCGACTTTGTCTCTGTCTATATATAAATGTACTGTGTGGTCTCTGTCATCTCTGACCATGGACCTAATATACAAACTGGACTGAGCTCTCCAAAAATCATATCATACAAAAATGAACCACAACTTTTACATACATTTTAGGTTTACTTTTGTTAGGCAATCTTAGCCGAGGCAAAACGAACCGAGAGAGATAGTCAGAGCCGAGGCTGTTTGTCCCTTTTTCTCAATTGTTAGAAAATAAAAATGTTATTGATGGTAGAAAATATTTCACCAACTGCAAGTACAATAAATAACGTAGGTATAAATATTTTTAGCTTTTAGATTAGTTTTAAATAATTTTAGATAAAGGTTTACAATCTGTACATAGTAGTAAATAATTTAATTTAAATAAAATAATCAAAATAATAATTGTTTGGTAGTTATCATAAAACTACTCTTGTATAATCTGACATGCGAATGACTTTTTCTGTTATTTTGTGAAGACGCATCGCATTTAAACTTTTAGCTACGGTTCTTTTGTAATTTTCATGGTGGAAATGGTGAAGTGTTGTATCAAAACATTTCATATACCTATATATTTTTCATTTCATTTCACATATCGTAACATTTCATTCATTGGTAAGGAATTGGTAAAAAAAAAATCATTGGTAAAAAAGTCACGCTAGGTGGCGCTGCTTCTAGCCTGACGTTGAAATAAACGCTCTGCTTTCAAAAATCTTTTTAAAATACTATTATTGTTTATAAGTGTATAAAAAGTAGTGTACCTATAAAACTTGAATCAATAACTTAGTGACAGTGTTTGCAACGAATTTTGTTTACAAACTGTGAAGTTATATACAAAACAATACATCATAATCCAACCCAATAACAATCACAAAGAAAAACAATAGCAAGTGACAATTAAGAATAAACAAGTAATTTTTCAACCTATAAAACATCCTGTGACTTAAATAAGTGCAATACAAACGAATAACAACAAAGACAAAGTGAAAAAGTGATTCATTAGTGTTTGAACTTCAACCGTCGTAACACTGACAAAAATAAAAGCGATTTTGAACCTTAATCCATACTTCGACAAAGACATTTAATCTGCCGCAACTAGTCAAAAAATTCGATCTCAGAACCATTGCACAGTTGGCCTAGTGGTGAATACATACTACTTTTGCCTATTAACTTGCGTCGTTCAAGTGGTCGCAAGGTCAAACCCCAGTACCAACATTCACTTTTGGGAGTATCATAAAATCATATTTGTAATTTTCAAATACAAAAACCTCTCTGGAATATGTCACCAATCAGCACATCAAGCAATAGCAATAGCGGCCGAAAAATAATACCGC